>CM077878.1:60244164-61444164 GCA_039720435.1 Amazona ochrocephala
TAGAGGGAACTCATACATGTCTTGCTGACAACCCTCGCCCCCAGGAAACTGTGGGATATAGTGCTGGACATGACGTTACCTTGGGTACATGACAGTCAGCCCCTAACCAGGCCCTGTTTCACAGGCCTAGGTGACAATAGTTTTCAGCCCTTGGTAAGGTATGAACTTGTGGTAATTGGGGCAACTGTGGCAAATGTTTCCAATCTTCTTTTCTTCCCAGTCCTATCTGACTTTACTGGTGTTGCTTTTTAAATGAAACGAGAACAATTTAAGAGTTGATGATGGTGAGCTATATTGGGAAATCTGTTAGTGTTATGGTGTCTAAGTGTCTGACTAACAGGGCCTAGGAGCAACTACATCAGAAAGGTACTTTTTTACTTTTTTCCTTGCAGAATTCTAGGCAGAGTCTGGCGCTGGAGTTGGCTATCATGTCCAAGTCTGTCAGCCTTTTTTGTTTGAAACAGCAAGGGTAAGATGAACTGCAGGGTAAGATGGGCTGTTTTTGAATACAGTAGTCCAGTTATGATACCACTTCTTTTTTCCCTTTCTTTGGTTCCACTCCCTCTACTTCTGTTCTTTTTTTGGCATTGACTTTGGAAGTTTGGCATAATCTTTCACTTATATGAAGATGTGTTGCCTTGCTGGACCAGTTCCTTAAATATTTCAACATAAATGCTAAAATTTAACAGAAATAAAATAGTCCATCTTGCCTTCATTCCATTTTACCCAGGAGATTTAAAATCAAGCATATTGACCAATTAACAAAAAAATGATCATTTTGGTATAATGGCATAGTGGATATGGTGAAACTGTTTCGTTGAAAACAAATTTCCAGCTACTTCTTAAAGATCTGATGTAAAGTTCTTACAGTGAAGCTTAAAATTGTTTATTCAACATTATTAGAAATTTCATTCAATTCACTTAAAATGCTATGGAAAAAAATCCATACATGCTCATTTATGATAATTATTTGTGGCTCTAAATTCCATTGAATTTTATTTTCTCCTATTTTTAGAAATGAGGCACAAGAGGAATTTATGTGCTTCAAATTATTTCATTAGACTCTAAATTAACATTAATAATTATATAAATTACTATACAGTATCTGTCTCCCCCCTCCATTCTTTAGTGCCATGAGCAGGCAACTCCAGCAATACATTATAATCTATCTAGTTTATGCTTAGTGGTCTAATCTTTTCCTTGCTGCTCTATCAAATTAAGTGTGTGGCATAGCCACCCATGTTTACCTGTAACTGTGGGGCTACCTGTAGAGATGGGAGATGTTTATTTTTTATGTAAGCAGCTAATGAACAGCCTTTTACAGCAATGCTAACGTCAAAAGTCCAAAGCATATTTATAAAAGATTTCAGAATTTATGTTTCAGATACTAAATACTTTTGTTCCATACCTGTTCGTCTCATCAGTAGCTTATTCTTACTTACTTGACTTTTTACAAAGTACTTAATATTTATGTGGTGTCTTAATGATAAAGAACTATACCAATGCTTCAATATTACCTTAAAGGCTCAATCCAGACAGGATTTTTCATAGAATCATGGAATCGTAGAATCATAGAATAGTTAGGGTTGTAAAGGACCTTAAGATTATTTAGTTCCAACCCCCCTGCCATTGGCAGGGACACCTGCACTAAACCATGTCACCAAAGACTCCATCCAGCCTGGCCTTGAACATTGTCAGGGATGAAGCATTCACAGTTTTTCTGGAAAGCCAGTTCAAGTAACTGCTTTTTTCACATTGATATATACATATTCATAAATTTCAAGAGACATTGATCATTGAATCTCCCATTTCTATGTTTTGATTCCCACAGCTCCAAAAAGGTCTGTCTCTATAAGTGTACTCAACCCTTATTTTTCATTTCAGTTGTGTGTGTTTGTACAAGCAGTACATGTAAGCCTGTAGCCTAAAGATTTTTTTGCACAGTGATTCCATCTCCCCACTGTGGCAAAAAGTGCTGAACACTTGTTAATTATTGTCTGTGCGTTGGTTTCACATTTCTCCCCTGGTTTTCATTAGGTTCTGAGCTCATGCCCAAAGCCCTCTCCACCAGGATAGTGGGAGGCATTTGGTGGTTTTTCACACTTATCATCATTTCTTCGTATACTGCTAACCTAGCCGCCTTTCTGACAGTGGAACGCATGGAATCCCCTATTGATTCTGCTGATGATTTGGCTAAGCAGACAAAGATAGAGTACGGGACAGTTGAAGATGGAGCAACCATGACTTTCTTCAAGGTAAGCTTTATATTCTTTTTGAAAAGATGCTGTGTCCAATTGCAGAGGGAGAACTTGTACAAATTGCTAAGAAGCAGCAGATATGGTTCTTGTGATGTCAAGAGCAGTTGAAAATTACTTTTTGAGGATCTGCAAGATAGTAAAGGAATCAAATGTAAAAACTGTCATAAAGGGCAATTTCTCTGACTATTTTTACTTAAAGAATTGAATTTATTGCAGTAGAATAAGTGAAGTAACCTGAACACATTTCTCAGACCGATCTCTTATAGCCATGTACAAGAATGCGTTTGGTCAGGTTAAGAGTTACAGTATCAGTTCAATAGCATTATACTTAATGTTAGCCTTTTTTTTAAGCAATCGGACTACATTAAGAATATTAGTTGCTGGGCTGAGAAAAACCTTTAGGACTTTGTATTTTTGAGAATCTTTGAATGAAATTTGTAGTTCATATAAAAAAGCTCAGATTCTGCTGGCTTTTCTGTTCCTTTTAATGTGATACTAAAATAACTCCATTTTAAATATACTGAAATATACTGCTGAGTTAGAGAGAAATCTTCTTCTCTAACTTCATCAATCATTTAATTGGACTTAAATTAGACATATGCATGAAAGGAGAGAGAATGGCTTATTCTCAAACTCTTATGTTTGATAACACAGAGGTGTCTCTAATCTTCCAAACAAGGAAGTGTTTACCAATATTTGTCTGATCTTTGGTAGGTTTTGAAGACTTCTAGCTACTGTATTCTGGTTTTATGAGTTGTTATGTGGTCACCTAAAGCTTTGCTATGTCCATTACACTGGCATTTGAAATTAGACAAACTGAGGTCCAAGGTAATCTGCAAACCAGTGTATAAGTTGAAGAATGTGTTACGTGTTATTGGCTCCTCTCATCAGATTCAGATAGTACAAAATCTGCTTAGATTGCAAGGCTAAATAGTAACTATTTGATCTTATTACCTTAGAGCAAATCGAAGTGTACACATAGTTTTAATTTTTTATAAAAGATATAGGGTTGAGCTTCTGCTTGGAAATAAAAATCAATTCAACTTCTGTATATTGGGAAGTTTTAGGCTGCTTAACTTATAGCATACTGCTGCAAACTTATAGCATTGGGAAGTTTCTGAGTATTTTCCTCAGAATACATGTTGGAAAAGGATGAACTTAATAGAAGTAACTAATCTGTTAGGTGGGAGCAATGCTAGGCACAGCTACAGGTTGGGCAGAGAAGAGATTCAGAGCAGCCCTGTGGAGAAGGACTTGGGGGTGTGGGTTGATGAAAAAATGAACATGAGCCGGCAGTGTGCGCTTGCAGCCCAGAAGGCCAACCGTATTCTGGGCTGCATCAAAAGGAGTGTGACCAGCAGGTCGAGGGAGGTGCTCCTGCCCCTTTACTCTGCTCTCGTGAGACCTCACTTGGAGTATTGTGTGCAGTTCTGGTGTCCTCAACATAAAAAGGACATGGAACTGTTGGAACAAGTGCAGAGGAGGGCTACGAAGATGATCAGGGGACTGGAGCACCTCTCGTATGAAGATAGGCTGAGAAAATTGGGGCTGTTGAGCCTGGAGAAGAGAAGGCTGCATGGAGACCTCATAGCAGCCTTCCAATACCTGAAGGGGGCCTATAGGGATGCTGGGGAGGGACTCTTCATTAGGGACTGTAGTGAGAGGACAAGGGGTAATGGGTTTAAACTTAAACAGGGGAAGTTTAGATTGGATATGAGGAAGAAATTCTTTACTGTGAGGGTGGTGCGGCCCTGGAATGGGTTGCCCAGGGAAGTTGTGAATGCTTCATCCCTGGCGGCGTTCAAGGTGGGGTTGGACATAGCCTTGGATGGCATGGTTTAGTGTGAGGTGTCCCTGCCCATGGCAGGGGGGTTGGAACTCGATGATCTTGAGGTCCTTTCCAACCCTTACTATTCTATGATTCTAAAATTCAAACTAGAAATAAGGTGTGTAACTTCAAGAGTGAGAATCATAAATGCTGCAACTTATCTAAGAGTTGGCTCGATTCATCCATCACATGCAGCAACTGTGAGGAAAATGGATACAGCATAACCCAAACTTATTATGGTTTTGACTTAGAGGCAGTGAAACAGATAGTCTTTATTATACGGGAGCTCAGATAACTTTTTCAGTAACCCTGTCTTACTTCAAAAATATATGAGAGCATGAGTTCTGGTGGTGGGGGGGGAGTGTTTCACAAAAATGGTTGAGAGGATAAATTTATTATCTACATGTTTTTCTTTAACTACTTTGTCTTGTTTTAGTGGGAGTGGATTGGGTAAAACCATGGCATTATGCTACAACAAGACATGAATGCACCAGATTGTTTCCTAATGTTAAATGAAATTATCATACCTTGGTAATAGTTATTAGTTCCAATCACAGTGAGGTTTGGTAGCTTCCCATGAAACTGACAGTAATTTCTGCATAAATTATCTATATAGCAGTGCATTGAATTCTGTCCTTCAAAAAAACTTTGGAGTCTAGCCAGAGCTGTGTGGTACTAAAACGAAAGTATATTTTTTGAAGGAGAAACTTAATGAGAATCAGACAAACAAAGTAACTTCTAGATTGAAACCTGCTAATATTAAAATCTCAGAGAGCACAGGGAATATGTGTTGAAAATGCTGTTGCCCATGAGGGTCAAATATCCCTGTGAAATAGTTTCGGTGAAAAAAGAGAATGTTGTCTCCAGAGGTTTACTAGGTCCTTCAGATCATTGCATGCCCCCTCATGGACTGAGAAACATGACATTACAACTCCTTTTAGAAGGCAGGAAGTTAAGGAAATTTTCAGTGCTCTCCTCTTAAGATCTGCTTACCTAGTCTGAGCATGGAAAGGAAGCAATTTCACAAGTCTATTATACACCTGGTAGGTCTTGTGAGCCATTTCATTGGCAACAACAAAGAAAACCTTAGTATTATACAAGAATTAGAAGGAAAGAAATGTGAAACTAGATTCCAAACTATATCTGCTGCTAGGCTTGTAGTTTCCACTCCTGGTGTTTCTCAAATTGAATTTTTCTTAGTTATGAAAGTCTCTTTCTTTCTCTTGGCTGCTTTTGTCACTATTGACCATTTTCAAATTTCAGAAGCCTGTCTTCCTTCATTTGGAATAAAATAAAAAAATTATATCATTTTCATGAAAGATACTCATTTCACACTAGTTGTTATTGGATAAAAAGAGCAGATTTTTCATTTCCTCTGATTTCTGTGGTCTCCCAGTCTGTGATTCTCAAAATCCCAGTGTCTGTTTTTGTGCTGAATGGCAGTTCTGAAATTGAGAAGAATAACATTAATTCAACCCTGCTTCTATTTGTACCACAGTTGTCCATCCTCACACACAAAGAAACTGCTGCAGCGCATATGCTTATGTAGTCTTCAGTTTTAATATTTTCTTGATGAAGTTGCTGTGTACATTTTATTTTGTCATGCATTTTTCATATCTGTACCTTTCAATGTCAGTATTTTATTTCTTTCTATGTTTTTGTAAAGTATCATCTATAATAGAAATTTTCTCAGTTATGGTTACTTAGCATTTGCATAGCAAATAGTAAAAAACAAAGTAATTTTTCATTCTGTAATAAGAGTAGATTACTGTCATTACTTCTGTATCACGAATTAAAGGTCTTATAAGCTCTTTGTGTAAGTTGCATATTTTATATCCTTATTTTGCTGATAAGGAAGCTGAAGCTTTGAAGGGAATGCATCTTTTAAAAAATCACTTAGTGAAAGGTGGATAGGGGGCTAATTCAAGAAAGCTGACACACATCTCAGAATTATTTGGTAGACTAGTCTATTTTTCACTTTGGTTTGCCTGTTTCTTTCCTTTTCTTCAGGATACATTTTTATACTCCAGCTGTACTTTACTGTGATATCTTCAATTTCTTCCCTCACTGCTTTTTCTCCACAATGGTCCATGCTGCTGGCCCTTTTCAGTCCTCTCCTCTGCCCCAGCTTTTTACCCTAGCTATTTTTTTATCACCTCCCTCAGGAAATTTTGGAGGGCAATAATTCAGTCCTTAGTGTTTACCTTCCGTTTCCAAATTCTGAGCCTGTTGTTGAAGGTAATAGATGAAGCCCTACCTATACACTGCAAAATCTCAGAAATAGTCTCTTAAGGCTGAAGAAAGGAATTGTAGGGGAACTTTCCCAGTGCTTGCAACTGGAGTAGAAACGACAGATCCCTCCCCATAAATGAAAGAGTGGCAACAAGAATAAGTAATTTGTTTAAATCATTTTGGCATTGGCATGTATAAAGCCAGTATAACTTTAGTGTGTTTTTCAAACTGTGTTTGAATATTGTAATAGAAAAATTACATTTTTCTGTTTAACAAATAAGTATGTATGTACAAGTATATGGACACGGGCATGTAGAGCCTTTAGCCAAATTCTCAAACCAGTAGGAAGTTTAGCAGTATGTATCAATTATTTGGTAGAATTATTGCAAGTCAAAAATTAAAGAAACACCACTTCTGAGCTTCTCATGTATCTATTGACTGACAGTGACTAAAGGAACATATTTTTTTTTTTTTTTTAAACCCAGCCTCAATATTTTGATCTGAATAATGTTTAAAAATAATCGGTAGCAGATACCGAAGAGGGACAGAGCAGTTGATGTCATCTACCTGGACTTGTGTAAAGCCTTTGACACTGTCTCCCATGACATCCTTCTCTCTAAGTTGGAGAGACATCAATTTGATAGGTGGACCACTCAGTGGATAAAGAACTGGCTGGATGGCGGCACACAAAGAGTAGTGCTCAGTGGCTCAATGTCCAGCTGGAGACCAGTAACGAGTGGTGTCCCCCAGGGATCGGTGTTGGGGCCGGTCTTGTTCAACATCTTTGTGGGTGACATGGACAGCGGGATTGAGTGCGCCATCAGCAAGTTTGCCAATGACACCAAGCTGTGTGGTTTGGTTGATACATTGGAGGAAAGGAATGCTATCCAGAGGGACCTTGACACGCTTGTGAGTTGAGCTGATGCCAACCTGATGAAGTTCAACCATGCCAAGTGCAAGGTCCTCCACCTGGGTCAGAGCAATGTCAGGCACAGCTACAGGTTGTGCAGGGAAGAGATTCAGAGTAGCCCTGAAGAGAAGGACTTGAGGGTGTTGGTCGATGAAAAAATGAACATGAGCCAGCAGTGTGCTCTTGCAGCCCAGAAAGCCAACCGTATCCTGGGCTGCATCTAAAGGAGCGTGACCAGCAGGTCGAGGGAGCTGATCCTGCCCCTTTACTCTGCTCTCGTGAGATCTCACTTGGAGTATTGTGTACAGTTCTGGTGTCCTCAACATAAAAAGGACATGGAACTGTTAGAACAAGTGCAGAGGAGGGCCACGAAGATGATCAGGGGACTGGAGCACCTCCCGTATGAAGATAGGCTGAGAAAATTGGGGCTGTTGAGCCTGGAGAAGAGCAGGCTGCTTGGAGACCTCATAGCAGCCTTCCAGTACCTGAAGGGGGCCTATAGGGATGCTGGGGAGGGACTCTTCATTAGGGACTGTGGTGAGAGGACAAGGGGTAACGGGTTCAAACTTAAACAGGGGAGGTTTAGATTGGATCTGAGGAAGAAATTCTTTACTGTGAGGGTGGTGAGGCCCTGGAATGGGTTACCCAGGGAAGTTGTGAATGCTTCATCCCTGGCGGCGTTCAAGGTGGGGTTGGACATAGCCTTGGATGGCATGGTTTGATGTGAGGTGTCCCTGCCCATGGCAGGGGGGTTGGAACTCGATGATCTTGAGGTCCTTTCCAACCCAAACTATTCTATGGTTCTATGATTCTATGTTCATTTTGTTTTAAAATTATTTCTCTTTATAGATAAGTTTTATTTGAATGTAAGAAACACAGTTTTGTTCTTATGCATAAATACACGTGCAACTTTTGACTGAAAAGGGAATTGAATACATATACTGGATAATCTTTTTTTTTTTCTTTTTCTTTTCTTTTAATCATGATGGTTTGAGCCTCACTACTAGAAACATGCAGTTGAATTTCATTATTTCCCTTTACCCATGATTATTCTCTCTTTGCAAGAGCATCTACTCAGTTCACCACCACTACTGTGAATGTACAACAAAAGCTGTCACAGTTGCGAATCTGTAAAGCAAAGTCTGAGGTTGCTCCATACACTTACAAGAACTGAATCTGCAATGACAGAGTCTTTAAGAATGAGATAAAATGCTTTGTCAAGACCTCAAAACACCTCTGCCTCATTGAGTTCTACTTATTTTTTAAAAGATCAAGGAAGGTAGGTTTGATGGTGCATTATCACAGACTGTAACAAAAGCACCAAAGCATTTGAATTCTAAAGAGAGGAAATTCAGATAAATTTACCACCATTAAGTTCTTTGAGCTGAAGTTTCTTTCTTTTTGTATCTGAGGGCATCAAGCAGAACTAATTCATGTAAAAAGCCTCATTCCAACCAACTCCCTAGGTACTGGGACAAAGTGACTGAAGTGATTTTGTGCTGTCTTGACCCTTCCCCTTTCTCTTGGGTTGTCAGAGCCATTACTGTTCCTCCAGTAAGTAAGAGCTGTTTGGCTGCCTGTTGCATCTCGGTGCTGAGACATGAAGCTAAAAAGAGGTGGAATGAGGTAGAAATCCACTACCTTTCCATCCTTGCCTTTTTCCATGCCTTTTGCCTTCCTGTTTGCCATTCCACATTCCTTACACCCTAGTTCCCTCTTTCTGCATTAGGGGCTGAAAAAATCAAATACAATCAGCAGTCAACTTTTCATTTCTGCAAAGATTTACACTGCATTATGCCACATATCCAAATAGTAAGCACTCTTAATAAGATGCTGAATAACGTGGTATAATGATAATTATGTTCTAAAATTACAGTATCATATATATCATTTATACTTTTCTCCAGCTACAGCTCTTAGAAACCGATGAAACATGTACAAATGTTTTTCAGATTCCTATTAAAGAAATAGACACAAATTTCCAGTAAAAAAAAATAATTCACAATAATTTAAATATTGAATTTTACAGTTAACATATTAGTTGGGTATCCACTAGCAATTTTTGAAGGAAATCTAGTAGAGAAATCAAAAATAAATTAGGTATTAGGGTGGTATTAGGAAAAGTCTTCTTTGTCTTTGGGTCAATTAATATTTTGCACAGTCAGCATCTGTTTCTGCCTTGCCCCAGGTATTTATAGGGGTTTATGCTGATCTCCCCGCAGAACTCTCAGGTAGGCTTATTGGGTTTTAAAAGCAGCTGGTAACTAATTACCACACAGCTGCTAACTCACCCTCCCTCTTTTCCCCCTCCACAGGCCAGATGGGGAGGAGAATAGGAATGGGTTGGAATAAGAACTGTTTAATAACTAAAGCACAAAAAAATGAGAACAATAATAGAAATTATAATAATGGGAATAACAAGGGGAGAGAATATAAAAAGGAAAATTCAAAAAAATAACAATAAACACAAGTGATGCACAATACAGTTGTTCACCACCACTCACTAACCAATAGCGAGCCAACCTGAGCAGTGATCAGTCTCTCCTGGGTAATTTGCCCCAGTTTGTATACTGGGCATGACATGCTGTGGTATGGGATACCCCTTTGGCTAGTTTGGGTCAGGTGTCCTGTCTCTGCTCCCTCCTCGCTTCCTGTGCCTGTGCCAGTGTACTTACTGGCAGAGTATGAGAGACTGAAAAGTCCTTGACCATGGTAAGCACTGCTTGCTAACTAAAACATCGGGGTGTGACCAGTGTTATTCTTAGACTGAAACCAAAACACAGCACTATACAAGCTACTAGGAAAAAAATTAACTCTATCCCAGCCGAAACCAGGACAGGGCTGAGCTATGTAACCAATAGTCCCATCTAGCTTTCCTGTTCCATAAGTATTTCTTCGTGTGAGTATAATGAAAAGATAAAATAAGCATACCATCAAGAAGCTGGCATTTGTATTATTTTTCAAAATTGCATCCAACCACAGTAAGCATTAATTAGTTCACGTGCATTAATGATTCATATTGTAGGCGAAGTTTATCTGAATAAAGTTGGTCTTTCTCAGTGTGTCAAGTACAGTCAAATATAGCAAGATCTAATTATCACTTGAAAAAAAAAAAAACAGGAAAAAAGAAATCAGAGGCCACTCACTGTACATTTGTCTGTAGAAAGTGAAGCCTGATAGACAAATACTATCCAGACCTCACTTTGAGTCCTAAAATGTATCAGGAATTTTTACCAGTGAAAGACAAGTTGATCAGAGGTATGGAGCCCCTCTCCCATGAAGACAGCCTGGAGAAGGGAAGTCTCTGGGGAGACCTTTCATCAGCCTTCCAGCACCTAAAGGGTACCTAAGACAGCCGGAGAGGGTCTTTTTATGAAAGCAAGTAGTGACAGGATATGGGGTAATGGCTTTAAACTAAAACAGGGTAGAATTAGACTAGACATAAGGAAGAAGTTCTTTGATGGTGAGACACTGGAAAACGTTTCCCAGAGAAGCTGTGGCTGCCCCATCCCTGGAAGCGTCCAAGGCCAGGTTGGATGGGGCTTTGAGCAACCTTGTCTAGTGGAAAATGTCCCTACTCATGGCAGTGAGGTTCAAACCAAATGATCTCCAAGGTCCTTTGCAACTCTAATCACTTGCAACCCTAATCATTCTATGAATCTTATATCACCCTCCTAAACATGAAAGCCACCGGAAACCCATACCCTTTGCAAAGTGAGTTCTGTTGCCTAGACAGTTGGAGGTGTGAGGATGAGAAAATCAACAGTAATGTAATTCTTGATATCCCAGATTGCAAATTGTCCTGATGTACTGCTGTAGGTTTTATCTTATCTCATAAGTCATTTTGTTTCCTTTCTCCCACCTGATGTGCTTCACTTTCTGGCCTCTTCAGGACCTGTACTGGCACTGCTGACCGGGCCAATTGTAAGAAAATATAAGAACTCTGAGTTCTGATCACAGGTTGCAAGGCCTTTTCTTCAGAAAAGCATAGAGTAATTCTTATATAGCCTTACCATCTTTCACTTCTTCTCCTGCTGCTTCCTTCCAGGAGAAAGGTGAGGGCATTTTCCTTTTCTCTTTGCTTTTCAGCTTTTTTCTTTTTATGTCTGTCTTTAGATCATGAACCATGTGACAAAGATAACTGAACTAGATTATAGAAATTCCTTCAACTGTAAACAGCTTTTTAGGACATTCAGAGCACATCTGAACATTTTAACTCACAGTCTGGAAAAAAATAATCATCGTGCTCTTCAAACCAAATAGATCACTAAGTAATGACATTCACAAATTTGATCTATGACTTGTCCTGGGACTGTGATTCAGAAGCAATTCTCCAGAGTCAACTGTCTCTTGATTTAGTCTGTTTCGTCTGAGATTCTGCCATATGAGCAACCTTCAGCGTTCAGTTCCTGCCCACTTAAGCAGCTTGAAAGCTTTTATTCATTAGCAGAGATAAACTTTTTGTTCCACCTTGTCAGTTTATATATGACATTACTGAGGTGTCACCAACTGCATTTGCATTGCTTTTCGTGGATAGATATTTCCAGTGCCAGAACTATCCTCCACACCACCGAAAGTCTTACTATACTGATGAATTTCTTCTCCAGAGTTATTAATTGCTCCAGATAGAATATTTTTTGAGAATAGTTAAACAATACTTTTTGTAATACACCTATGGTAATAATTGCATAAGCTTTATTGGATATGGATGCCTTTTTTTTCAGTACGCATGCATTGCTTTAACTTGTATTTAATGTATTCAAGACCATTAATCTCTACAGTATAGACCACTGATTTATTGAAAAAATGATACAAAAGCATGCTTTAGGATCATAGAATCATTTGGGAGAAAACACATTTAAAATCATTGAGTCCAACTGTTAACCTAACACTGCCACTCCACTACTAAACCATGTCCCTAAGTGCCATGTCTACTGTGGTAGGAAAGTGGTGTCACCACTTCCCTTGGCAGCCTTTTCCAATGCTTGACAACACTTTTACTGAAGAATTTTTTTTAATATGCAATCTAAACCTCCCCTGGTGCAGCTTGTGCCATTTCCTCTTGTATGGTATGTCACTTGTTACTTGGGAAAGGAGACACCCACCTAGCTTCAGCCTCCTTTCAGGTAGTTGTAGCAAGTGGTAAGCCTCCTGTTTCTCCATGCTAAACAGCCCCAGTTCCCTCAGTCGTTCCTCATAAGACTTATTCTCCAGACCCTTCACCAGCTTTTTTTCCCCTTTTCTGGAGATACTTCAGCAACTCAATGTTTTTGCTGTAGTGAGGGACCCTAAACTGAACACCGGATTTGAGGAGCAGCCTCACCAGTGCTGAGTACAGGGGGATTATCACTTCCTTAGTCCTGCTGGCCACACTATTTCTGATAGCAGCAAGGATGCTATTTACGTTCTTGGACCCTGTGATTTACAGAATGGAACTTCACAACTCACAAAGAGTTATAAAGCAGGTATGTTTATTGCGGCACTGGGTGCGAGGGGGATCGCTCCTCCTAACTCGCACACAGAGAGCTCAACAAAAACATATTTATTACACGTAAACGTGCATATTCATCAGGTTTCACAAACATAGGAGGAAATTGTTACAATTAGTTCCAAGAACTCATTAATACCATTCCCCTTCCCTCTACGCCTGCTCACTGCCATCTGGGGGCTTCAGGCCAGGGTCTTCTGGATGAAGTAAAAGGTCTTCCTCGCCATTCACTTTTTACCTTTGGCACAGTTTCCCCATCTGGCAACCTCAAGTCTTTTAGAGACTAGTTGAAACAGATTCCTGTCAGACATTCATCTTCTTGAGGGAAAAGGGTCACTGATTTTAAACAATGTGTTTTGGTTACCTATTCTATTCTGGGTTATAGTTTAACTACAAGACTAGAAAGAATAAGAACATACCTGGTCCCTATACTAAGTTAAGACAATCAATACACGGTTTCAAAAAACCGTGTTTTCCCCACAGCAGTATAAATGAGGACTAATAGATAATTGATATTACTTAACAGCCTATTTCAAATTAAGTATTTTGTTAGAGTAATATGTGTCAAGAAGAAATTATTTCATTTTACTTGGAAAAAGAATCTTTGACGTCTTTGTATTCAAAGACAGCAAAACAGGCATGGGATATAGCCCTAAAGGGCAGGAGGGCCCAAGACTGCTTGTTGATATTCAAGGATCGCCTGCTGCAAGCTCAGGAGCGATGCATCTCAACTAGAAGGAAGTGCTGCAGGAGGGCCAGGAGACCTCCTTAGATGGATAAGGACCTGCTGAGGAAAATTCGAAGGAAAAAAGAGGCTTATAAAAGGGGGAAGCAAGGACAGGCGGCCTGGGAAGAATACAGGGGTGTTGTCCAGGAAGCTAGGGACCAGGTTAGGAAAGCTGAGGCCCACTTAGAATTGAACTTGGCTAGGGATGTGAAAGATAACAGGAAGGGATTCTATAGGTACATTGCAAATCAAAGACAGACTAGGGACAATATGGGCCCTCTCCAGAAGCTGCCATAGGAACTGGCTACCCTGGATTTGGAGAAGGCTGAGGTTCTTAATGACTTCTTTTTCTCAGTCTTCACTGGCAAATGCTCTGACCACACCACCAAAGTCTTGGAAGGCAGATGCAGGGACTGTGAAAATGAAGATCCTAGGCCCACTGTAGGAGAGGATCTGATTTGAGACCATCTTAGGAACCTGAATGTACACAAGTCTATGGGACTTGCTGAAATCCATCTGCAGGTCCTGAAGGAGCTGGCAAATGAAGTTGCTAAGCCACTGTCCACCACATTTGAAGAATCATGGCAGTCAGGTGAAGTTCCTGACAACTGCAAAAAGGGAAATATAACCCACATTTTCAAGAAGAAGAAAACGGATGACCTGGGGAATTACACACCAGTCAGTCTCACCTCTGTGCCTGGCAAAATCTTGGAGCAGATTCTCCTGGAAGGCATGCTAAGGTACATGAAAAACAACAAGGTGGTTGGTGACAGCCAGCATAGCTTCAGTAAGGGGAAATCCTGCCTGACCAATTTGGTGGCCTTCTATGATGGAGCTACAGAATTGATGGACAGGGGCAGAGCAGCATATGTCATCTACCTGGACTTGTGGAAAGCGTTCAATACTTTCCCACATGACATCCTTGTCTCTAAGTTGGAGAGACATCAATTTGATAGGTGGACCACTTGGTGGATAAAGAACTGGCTGGATGGTTGCACGCAAAGAGTTGTGCTCAATGGTTCAATGTCCAGCTGGAGACCAGTAACGAGTGGTGTTCCTCAGGGATTGGTGATGGGACCAGTCTTGTTCAATGTCTTTGTGGGTGACATGGACAGTGGGATTGAGTGAGCCCTCAGCAAGTTTGCCGATGACACCAAACTGTGTGGTTTGGTTGATATGCTGGAGGGAAGGAATGCCATCCAGAAGCACCTTGACATGCTTGTGAGGTGGGCTGATGACAACTTGATGAAGTTAACTATGCCAAGTGCAAGGTCCTCCACCTGGGTCGGAGCAATGCCAGGCACAGCTACAGGCTGGGCAGAGAAGTGATTCAGAGTAGCCCTGCAGAAAAGGACTTGGGGGTGTTGGTCGATGAAAAAATGAGCATAAGCGGGCAGTGTGCTTGCAGCGCAGAAAGCCAACCATATCCTGGGCTGCATCAAAAGGAGCGTGACCAGCAGATCAAGATCCTGCCCCTCTACTCTGCTCTTGTGAGACCTCACTCGGAGTATTGTGTGCAGGGGTAATGGGTTCAAACTTAAACAGGGGAAGTTTAGATTGGATATGAGGAAGAAATTCTTCACTGTTAGGTAGTGAGGCACTGGAATGGGTTACCCAGGGATGTTGTGAATGCTGCATCGCTGGCGGTGTTCAAGGCCGGGTTGGACAGAGCCTTGGGTGGCATGGTTTAGTGTGATGTGTCCCTGCCCATGGCAGGGGTGTTGGAACTAGATGATCTTGAGGTCCTTTCCAACCCTAACTATTCTGTGATTCTATGATTCTTTGTCCTGATATTCTCTAATGTGCATTACTGATTTGTAAATATGTTTGGGTCATATTTTAAGTGATAATTAATTTCAAGCTTATTTCCATAGTGAACACCATGCATTTTGAGATTTTTTTTTCAAGTGGAGCCCAGAATGACTCTTAATTTGCTTTAAAAATTCAAAACCAGCCCTACTTTGCATAATTTTACATAGGTAATGTTTCTATATAAAAGCGACAAATGCTCTTCTCCACATACACACCAGTAAATGATGCCTACATGTTTGTCTGCATAATTTCCACACAGCATTTCCTCTGATGGTATGGGAAACGCACTACTGCTTTACTGCACTCCTTTTGTTGAAGAGGAAATGGTGTCGCTGAATAGAATTGCTTCATCAGGCACTCTACAGAACTGCCAAGTTGTAGAAATCAATAGGGAAACAGCAGATGTGAAGGTTAGCTGGCATCAAAGAATATAAGTGGAAGACTTTCTTATGGGAAAGAAAGTGCTCCATTACACTTCATCTATACTAAGAATATTGGTTCTATCAAGGTTTCAGAAAATTAGAATATAATGGCTTTCATGACTCTAAAAGAGTCACTTTGTCAACAGTTAAAAAGTTAGCTATCATCTGGGGATTTGCATGAGGTGATCAAGATTTTATTAGTTTTAAATTAATTTTTTTAAACAGAATTTTTTCTGTCTCTGAAGAAGGTAGATCCAGTGCAACAACTCTGCGACAAGAATTACTTCCCTGGGTGATCCTTATATTGCGGACAAATGTAAATGCTTCTTTTTGAGCATGCTCATGGGAAACTAGCAACATGTTATAATTTCTCTAGAGCATAAATATTTAAAGACTCTTGTTCAGAAAGTTCCTTGTTTTGGGGCTAGCTTGTATATTTATGTTTGTTTCTTTCTCTGAACAGTATAAGCAACTTGTCAGTGTTTGTCCACACAGGAACGGCTGCAAAAAACTGAGTTTCAATGCCTCAATCAAGTGGATGCTTTTTAGAGAGATTGTCCTACAGGGAATGACAAAACTGGAAAGTCAGTAAACAGAGTGATGTTTAGCTGGCAAGTCAGTGGATCATAGTATTTGTCAGTATGAGAGCTTAGAGCTGCTGATAGCAGTTGAATGCTTTTCTGAGCAAGTGTAAAAAGGAGCAGGTATTAGTGAGGACAGAATACTTCGAGGGAAATATTCACTGACAAATATTTTGTTCATTCACTTTGCAAAATAGTGAAATGTTTTCTATGTTTAAGAAGCTGAATTGGAGATTTTGTATGCTTGAGACTGAACTTGAGGGGTTTTGCCTTAAAAAAAAAAAAAACACCTCCTTAATAATAAATCTTTTTCTAAGAATACCTCCAGTTACAAGGATAGATACTTGTTTCTTATAAAAAATTGAAGCAATTTTCTCACTTTACTGATATTTAAATTAAAATACTGCTTAATGGAAGTTCTGCCCCCTAGTCTGCTCTATTAATATTTAAAGTAAATTATATTTATTGATAATGTGTAAGAGGAGTCAGCATTAAGTATCTAAAAGCACTTTTCTTGCTGAAATCCAACATAGATTGAAAATTAATTGTCCCTGGTCCTTGAGCTCTGTTCACACTAATAAACAAATAAATACACAAGAGCACACACTGAATCAAAGGTTTCACTGGCAGTTTAGATATTTAGTGCCGGAATGGAATTAAATTTGCTGAATATTCCGCAATGCTTCGGCTTCCTGTCTCTCCAGAGTTCACACCAAGGGGCAGAACTGAGGGCTTTGACATTACAAGCTTAAATGAACATCACATAGTATCTGTCAAGATTGCTCTTTTGTTTTAGAATGCTGTGTAATGATGTTTACAAGCAAGTTGCTTCTGCCTTCAGTGCTTACAGATACGTTCAACAACAAGAGAAAGTTATTTTGCCTTTGGCTTTAAAGTGAAGATGAGGCAATCCTGTTGTGCAGTAGCCCAATGTACCTCAATAAAATATAGCCAAAAGCATCATAAACCCTTGCTATATCTTCTCATGCATCTTTGCTGCTTTTGAACAGCAATTTAAAAAAGCAAGCAAAACAGAAATAACAATAAAATTTAGAGCTGTATCTAACATGGGATGTCATTTACAACCTGGCCTTCATTAGGCTTTTATTTTCAGTAGTAAATCTATATTAGTAATGGAGAAAATAACCTTATTTAATTACATGGAAAAACTTCAATGTCAGCTTCTTGAAGTTATGAAAAACTTTAAGCACTAAAAGCTGAAATCTGTAGCCAGCTTAGTTATGTACGAGTGGACACATGCAAACCTTTTTTTCTACTGTTGTATTACTATGCTGCAGTACTTGCTCAGGAGCAATGACACACATTTTCAGCCAACTGTATCGCCTCTGTGGACTGTGATTCAGAATCAGGTTTACTATGAGATGACCTGTGAGTACTCTGGCAGCTATTCAGCTGGTCTAAAAATCTGGTTTTAATAAAGATTGTTTTAGAAGTGACCTCCCTTGTAAATTTTTGATTCACTTATTATACCTATTTTCTAAAAAGCATCAAGTATTGTCATTTTCAGAGTGGGAAAATATGGTGTGAATGCATGAAATATAGAGCACACTCTCAGTGTTTGTACAAATCCCATTAAAATTAGCATTTCGCAAGCTGTTATAAAAAAGGGAAAAAAAGAAAAAATCCCCTGTAGTCCAAGATTAATGACAGCATTTGATTGTCACTGCAGGTAGGTGTCTCATTTATTAAATATTGCAATTTAGCTAATTAGACCATACTAAGTGTATTATTTTTCACTATAGGTCTCTTGACAGTTTTCTGAAAATGATGAGCATTTTAATTGATTACCAAACCAATAAAGTAAAAAAAAAATTACATTTTACTTCTTTTCCCCAGGAATTACATCGTAGTGGTGCAGTAAAAGATAGCTGCAGGAAATTTAACACATGAATGCAGCCAGGTTTCATGAAGAAGAATGTTTATCAGAAGAGCCTGATTTTGTAGTTAGTGTAGGATAACTTCTTACAATAATCATAAGAAATTTTTCTTCCTAATCCCATGCATTATTAAAGTGACCGTATCAAGTGAAACATTTTTGTGCTTTACTAAGGACAGTGTTTTTCTTGCTGTCATTTTTCTTAAGATCAAATCTTTGTATCACTATGAAACTAAGATCTAGTGAATTGTGCTGAAAATTTCTAGCTACATAGATGGTTATTAGATCAGTTCATTACTTTGCAGTTGTAGCCTTCTATGTGCAGCTACCAAAAGCTCTTATTTTTACTTAAACTAACACACTCAGAGATCTGTTTTGCTAAAACATTTTCTGCTAAATTGGTCAACAGAAAATACGTGAAAATTTGCTGCAGGGTGTTCACAGATTATTGATGCAGAAATATACTGAATGAAAACAGCAGTGCTGTTGCTGGTGCCGTGAAATGCTTGCCATTAATAAGCTTAGGGTGTTATTAAATTCACCGTGTTTTACTGAAGCAAGGAATTAATGGCAGCTGGGATTTGAAAGATCTCAAGGAATATATAGAATCTTTTATACATTGATTTATACTTAGGAGGCATAGAATAAGGCTGGAATGTCTGCTGAGCTGATTTCCTTCACCTGGGTCATTTGGGGCAGCTACTGGCCCATAACGCTCCTTTTGTGTTATAACATTCAGTTCTGTCTTCTGGTTGTCATTGTAATTTTGATAGCTCCAGGTCAGTTTGGTCTCTTCAGACAGTCTGAAAAATGAAGTATGAAATTGAAGCTAATGCTTGTTAGTAGTTGTGCTTTAAATTCTACCTGTATAGAAAATTATTTTAGCTTTACTGTACTGTGTCCTGGGCTCAGCAGTACCAGTCATTTTTAATCCTTCTCAGTAGCTGGTGCAGTGCTGTGTTTTCAACTTTAATCTGGGAACAATGCTGACAACACACCAATGTTTTTAGTTACTGCTAAGTAATGTTTACTCCGATCAAGGTCTTTTCTGTCTCTTATGCTCTGCCAGTGAGGAGGGGAAGCCAGGAGGAAGCAAAGACAGGACACCTGACCCAAACTACCCAAAGGGGTATTCCATACCACAGCACATCATGCCCAGTATATAAAGTGGGGGGAGTTACCTGGAAGCCCAGATCTCTGCTTGGGTCAAGCTGGGTATCGGTCAGCAGGTGATGGGCAATTGTATTCTCTCCCCTTGTTATTCCCCTTATGATCATTATTATTATTGATGGTAGCAATAGTGGTTTGTGTTATACCTTAGTTACTGGACTGTTCTCACGTCAACCCATGGGAGTTACATTCTTTCCATCCCTCTGGGAGCGGGGGGAGGAAATAGGGAGGGAGGGAGTGAGCAGCTGCCTGGTTTTGAGTTACCAGCTGGGCTTAAACCACGACATACTGTTAGAAATAAAATATTATGCAGCAACACACTTTCTCATGAAAATGATATATTGTTCTCTCATTTATTTACAAGACGATTATACCATGTTCATTCCTATGTTAACTTCAGAGACTTACAACTCAATTGCCAGGTAACTATCATATTAATGATAATGCCTCCTGTTCTGTTTTGTGGGGGATGGTGGGGGTTGTTTGTTGTTTTGTTGGGTTGATTGTTTGTTTGTTTTGGTTTGGGTTTGGTTTTTTTTGTGTGTGTGTTTTTTTATTTTTTTGGGGGGCATTGTCTTTTTTTTTGTAATCATTTTTTACTAGCTTATATTTTTTCCTCTCCAATATACTAAGAATTGTGTTAGTGTGGATGTACATTAAAGCCATGGTGCAATTCAAAGTGTTACATTCTGGATTAAATTAGCTATATGCATATACCCATAAAAGGCGCAAAATCCTGAGTGGAATCCCTGCCATTCACATGATGATATGATAACAGGCAATAGACACCCTGAGGCATCACTGTTTCAATTTTTTTGCAGTGACAAGAATTTCCCTTCGCAATAGTATTCCACATGTTAATGCGATGATCTGGTTATCATTTTCTGCAATAAACAAAGTTATTCAGCTTTCACATGTTAAAACATCTTCCTGTCATGGAAAGCTTTTTTCTTGTATGAGCCATGTGGGTTCTTAACAGCTTGCTTGCCTCCAGCTTTTCTGGTTGCTTCCTCAGCTTTGTATTAATGCAGTGAAGTTTGTAAATGCTCAGTATGCATGAAGTGTAGAGCTGTTTCATTAAAGAGACTGTTGTACAGAAGCAAACACCTGTATGAGGAAAAAAAAAGTAAAGGAAACAAAAACCCCAGAACAACTGACAAAAAACAAACAAACAAACAAAAAAAACCACCCAAAACCACCCAAAATACCAGAAGTTGTGAACTAACTTAGCTGTTATGCAGCACCCTGAACCTTTAATTATTTTACTGATATCCTAGTTAAACTGAAGTGTGATCAGAAAATCTGAAATTTGCATCTTTGTTTTGATGTTCATAATACGTGGAACTAGCCTGTTGAATCTAACTTAAAACATGCACATTTATGTTCACAGAATCTATTTTCTGTCTTAAACCAGAAATTTAAAGGAACTGACCTGTAGGATTTTTGAAATATTGCACTTGATTAAAATAACAAAGAATCAAAATCCAAATTAGTAAAAAGTGTGTTCTAATTACATTCTGCCAGAGAACATATTTTTTTTTTTAAGCAAATCTACTTACTTTTTTTTTTATTTTTTTAGGGGGTGGTGTTGGTGTTTGGTGTTTCGTTAGTTGCTTTATTGTTTTTTTGATTTTTTTGGGGTTTTTTTTGTCTTGTTTGTGGTGTTGTTCGTGTTTTTTTTTTTTATTTGAGGTAAAGTTCATTTCTGAGACAAAGTTATATTTCCATGCGGACTACAATTTACACAAATAATTCCCTGAAACAAGGTATGATCAGTGTTGTAAAGCTTTGAGTCTTTTTATTTCAGGCAGATTTTCTATTTAAATTTGTATCACTGCTAACCAGGTTAAATTACCTGAACATTTTGATTTTCTTGAAAACTATCTCCTTCAGTCATATGCATATATCTTAGCTTTGACTTAAAGATGTGTTAATATTAAGTGGTGGCTTATCCCTGCTGAAGTTTAATGGATTTCAAATTCAGGGAGGAGTTGTGCATTTATCAGGTTAAGGAGCTGATTTAGAAATTTTCTCTAAAAGGGTTTTTTTAATAATATGATCTTCGAGGCAAGAGTTACCTGTTATGAAGTACGTGAGAAATAAGCAGTTGCAAGTGAAAAGTGTAACATCTCATCTCTTTAATTGCTGTTGTTAGCATCCTCATCCTTAGATGCTTCAATTTTCTGGCTGCTTTTTATCTTCCTAATGCTGTATGTATACCAGTTCAGTTTTCTTTGATAGAGTGTAGTGGAAGTGTTTGTTTTAAATCTGTATGTTTAATTATTTAAATGTAAAAGTTTCCTTTTGCACTTTTGGACTCTAAAGGTTTTATATAGTGATGAAAAAAAAAGAATCAGACTTAACTCGTTCATCTGATTGCTTTTTTTTAACTGAAAACAAATGTTATTAGATGGTACTGGAACCTAGTTTCTTGAAAAATTTTCTTGAAACTGGAGAGGTTGAACACAAAAGCTATAGTATAATGTATTTTATGTGTGTTCTATTTCATTGTGCTTCTTAAACTTAAAAATTTATTTGTTAGAATCAGTTATATTTTTCAGACAATAAAGAATAAAATTCTCAGATTCAGATACGCAGCATTTGTTTCTCAGTTTTCTGCCTACGGAACAGTTTTATGGAGGAGTTACCCATATCATAAATTTAAAATATGCTGGGTGTGTGTTAATATTTATAGCAACACTGTCTTTGAAGTGCTTTCAGATAATTTGACATAAAGAAAATGATTGTTACTTTTTTAACGTCTTGGACATTCAATATTACCTCAGGGTTTTTTTAGTCCATGGAGATAGCTGATGATACAAGCTTGTGTTGATTCTGCCCCAAGAGCAGAACTCCTATGTAGTTGGATATTTTTGTAAAGATATAACACCTATGTTATAGTTTTCCATCTGCCTAACATTGATATTTATCGCAGATAGTAGAGAAGTGTTTATTAGGTGACCTTATTAGGTGACCCTAGTTCAGAGTACTACAGTCCCTTTAAAAGTTGAGAAAGGGAGAACACATCTTTGTGATTATTAGGTTTCATGCTTCAAGTTTAGGAGTGGATATTTTTATTCCTCAGAAAGATTCTCTTTAAATTAGGTACTGTGAAACTGCATGTAATATTTTTTCTTCATTGTATTTCTAATCTCTGTGATCCCTTTGTGACATTTCTGTACAGTAATGAGATTGTTAAATGCAACTAGACCTAACCCTAAGCCCTTTAGCCACTTACACTGAATCCTTTGTCATCAGTCTTATGGGTTTTTTTGTTATAAGTTCTTTCGTTATGTTTTAAAGCCATTAAAGCCATGGTTTAAAGCAATTACTTGAATTAATTTTATAACATGAATTTTATGAGGCATTGATGCTTAGCTTGATGTGTACTCTGGCTTCCCAACAAATGTCTTATAACCTAACTGCTCCTTCCTTTGCTTCTAGACCACAGAATGGCTAGTCATTATTCCTATTTAAATCCTGATTTATTAGGAATTGTCCAAGACAAATAACATGCGGCTGGTGATATCCTACAACATGCCATTCTTCAGCTCTCAAAAGACTTCATTACAGCCCTTGGGAATGGTTGACAATATAAAATTAATATTAAGCAAGCAACAAAAAAAGATGTCTTAAATCTGAAATCACTCATCCATCTCTTTTTAACCATGTCTTTCATCTTACCTAGCTTCAGGGATAAGCTAGTCATCTAACCTGACCAATTCTTTTAGTTCACTTCTGTAGCTAATGTAGGGTTGGGATTGCTAGCAGGGTCAGTCTCTGTGCATAGAATGGTTAGGTTTGGAAGGAATCATAAAGATCACCTAGCTCCAACCCTGATGCCATGGGCAGGGACGCCTTCCACTAGACCAGGTTGCTCAAAGCTCCATCTAACCTGGCCTTGAACACTTCCAGGGATGGGGCAGCCACAGCTTCTCTGGGAAACCTGTTCTGGTGTCTCACCACCCTCATGATGAATAATGTCTTTTTCTTTCTTTGTTCAGTATCTTACCTTAAAATAGGTCAGTAACTTTAAAATGTCTAAAGCAAACAGCATGATTTTGTCCCTAAATATATTTGTATTTCATTTTCAGTGTTATCTTCATTTTAGCATTTTGTGCATACTATTTGAATCTTGGAAAGTCTGGAATTTGTGAAAGTCTGAAGCTTGGAACATTCTTTTACCCCTTTGAGGAATATTCTAGTTGAATAATTCACCTATACACTTTAAGAATTTGGATATTCCATGTCCTTTTTCTTTTGCTCTTCTACTATCTTTAGCTTTGCTGGTTGCCGTTTCACTCTACTAGAATCATTTAAACAATACCATGCCACATTAATCTGTTTTCAAATAGTGTCCAAGTACTATCAAGAACCAAACATGGTTTTCTTATAATAAAAAGTGCTGAGTTTATATATTCTGAATTTATTATACAATATTCTTAATTCAAGATGAACTGTAGTGTTGATATATTGATTATACAGTATTGCATTTAATTGTTATGGTATTCCTCCAAAATCTACCTATCTAAAAATACTTAAATGACATTATGTACCCATCATTTCTCCTCCTAAGATGCCATTGGTTCCACAGATAACTTAGGTAAGTAATGGCTGCTTTAGTCAAAGTACAACATTTAAATCCTCAATTGTCACCTATCCCTGTAGTCAGCAATTTCCTTATTTTCCTAAGAAAGTTTCATTTCTGATGTTAAGCAGAAATTACTAAGTCTGGCTGTTCTGAACAGTTAAGTGCCTACTTCTAAGTCCCTTTGGAGGCCTAACTTTCCTCCAGGGACTTGCCTAGAAACAGGATGACTGCATGTTCCCTTACTCCTACAGTGACAGAGATGCTGTTGTAGCTTGGTTTTAGCTGGTGACTCAGTTTGTAGATAATACATTAGATAGAATATCTGATGTTTTTAATTATAAGATATTCAAAGGGCAGAACTTCTTCAGCCTATACAATTTATGATACCCATTTTTTTGTGGATTATTATGAATGGAAGAGCAAATAGATAACTAGATTTGCATTCTGCGATAGGAGAAGAAGGCACTATACACACCTGAAATTTCAGGGTTTACTACACTAGAATGTGTATGTGTTTCATCCCAAACAACCTTTTGTTACTCATTTTAGTCAGGTGGAGTATAAATTTTCTGTGTTTTTGTCATGGGATATAGTCAGAAAAAAAAAACCAAAACAACAAGATTATACCACTTGCTTCCGCATCCCATTTATACTGTGTTAAATCATAGAATAGTTAAGGTTGGAAAGGACCTTAAAATCATCCAGTTCCATCTAGGCAGGGATGCCTCACACCAGACCATGTTGCCCAAGGCTCCATCCAACCTGACCCTGAACATTGCCAGGGATGGAGCATTTACTACTTCCTTGTAATTTCTTTTTTGTTAGTGTATTTAAATTTATTCTATTTGTTTCTGTTTAATAACTTGAGTAATACACCCTCGCCTTCTTGGTATGATGTCAAAGGCAGAAAGAAGCAGAAAACTGAGGCTATTCTACTTAGAACAATGAACATGAATGTTTTCTATTAAAAAAGAAAAACAAAAAATTGACAAAATTGCCACTTCAGAGCAAGCTATGAATTTCAGACAAACTAGGATATCTTTAATTTGTACTCTGCCTATTTGAATAAGTTATTTAACATAGTAATTACTTGGGTATTCATGTTCAATAATTGCTATAACACATCTGCAAAGAGTCTAATTCCCCTGCCTTAATATCTGTAAAATATGCAGTATGTTTTCTGTTCATAATTTTTAATCTTCTATTTAGAAAAGTAAACATGCAAACCAAAAAACAAAGGTCCAACAAAAGGTGATTAAAAATGTATATATTAAAATGCAAAACAGTAATTTTGCTTATTGCTATGACTTATTACATTTTGCATATTACTGTGATGCTGAAGTGCTTGTATCACCATGTAGTAGGAGTACCCAGTTAGTTAAAACAAACAAAAAAACTGAGATGCCTCCCAGCTGGAGCTTATTATTGCCTCCATTGAGTGTATCCCTACAAAGAAGTAAAGTGAGGGAAAATACACTGTTGGTATAAATAAGTCCGACCTGTGTTGGAAAGATTGTTTCTGGACTTTTGCTTTCTCAGTATTTTTCCTAATCAATCAGTTAATAACCTAGATTAAGATCTGAGAGATGCCCATTACAAGGTCTTAACATATAGTTTTACAATGTAGCTAAAATATTTTTGCTTAACTCTTCATTCCTAGTCAAGCAGCCTGTCACTTCCATGGTAAATGTCTTGTGAACGCATTTTAATGCTAGTAACCATGCAGTGCTTCCTTAAGATTTGTTTGGAACTTTTGGCTCTCTCTACAGTATAGCACACGTATAACACTTCCATTCCTGGCTTCATCTTTCTTAGCTTATCGTTTATACTTCAGAGGTAAAGTATTTCTTTTACACCCCAAAGCTTGATCTTGTGCTTCACATATGTGATATTAAAAGACAACAGCCCTCATGACTACACCTGACTTGCCTCTCTGTTGATGTTCCATTTGTTCAGACATCTGGGATGCTAAAGGACAGTGCTAATAAGTAGGGTGTGTTTTCTGAGCACTGGATAGTTAGTTGAATCTTTCTTATGTGTTTTTCTCACTGCCATCCATTAGCTTTCTCATGAATATGACCCCAGAAAGATGAGCTGAATTATCTCTATCAATCAGTGACAATGACAAAATAGAAATGCCAATAAAAATTGTAGCAATGGCTTATTATAAAACCAGATAAATTAATAATGAGAATTACAGGCTGTACTACTTCTTATTCACTGCTACAAAGTAAATGATTATCAAGCAGCTGCCTGTTCTCTCATGAATCTTAAATTTCTGGTTTTAAAGTTGTTTCCTGTAACATAGTATGCTATGTCCATAAAGAATATTTTTAATATGAAGGTCATTCATGAAAGAAGGCAAGCTGTCAGGAAAGATAATGATAGTTACACATAATAGTTACACATTTGAAAGACCATAAATGAAGATAGATAATATAATTAACAACTAATTATGACGGGAATGCTTTAAGGGAAAAGAGTTTATCTTTCCCCAGAACTTATTGTAGAGAGACAAATAATGTTTAGTGCAGACTCTTTCTCTCACCCTGCCTGAGCTTATCATCATGACATATGGGAGATTATCAGTAGTTACATGCCTTTTCAGATATCTGGTTGGATGTTCATGTGTTATTTGGGATATCTCCAAGGTCTGTACCCCAGCAGGCATAGTAACTTTGTTCAGATTTCTTTCTCTGTGCAGAATAAACTAATCAAGTGCATGAGCCTTTTGTCTCTCTGTGGAAAGTCCACACATAAGCAAGTATTTGCAACAGTTGTAGGTAAACTCCGAAGTAGAACAGATTCTTAATTTGTACGTGACTGAAACAACACAGCTGAGTTACAGGGATGAACAAGACCAGATAGAAGCTGGTATACTGTGAAACATAAATATATAGATTTTAGGGTTTTAGAGTAAATATATACTTATTGTATATATGTAAAAGAAACCGAAACAAATTACATTTATTTCCCTCAACCTAATTTCTGTGTGCAGTGTTTTTAAGCCTCTGAGGCCTTGGAACTTATCTGTTATCCTTGTGTTTTTGAGAAAACTGTGATTTTCTGCAACTATGACATGTCACTATATAGATCTGCTGTCTGCCAAAGTTCAGCATACTGCTTACTGCTCTGTAAGGGAAAAAAAGTATGCAAAAGATAGGTATGTTGGAGTATTTTTTTTCTGAAATGTTTCATAAAAATCAACTACTTCTAGTGAGCATGTGAGGTACTGGTTTTAATGTATGCATGGACTTTTCTTTGGTTGTTTGTTTTTTTTTTTTTGTGCCACAAATAAGTTCTGTAGGCCCGCAACAAAGTTACGCAAAGGAACAACAATGGCTTTCTGTCTTTACGGCTGACCCTATGACAAACACAGTCTAAATTATGACAGCTGATTAGGGCTCACAACAGTGCTTTGTTAGCAAGAAATTGCCTGAGAACTCCAGTACTCCAGCCACGCGGAATGAAGTATGGAAGTTAAGAATTTGGCTCATGGTAGCTACTGCCATTATGGTATATCAATTGTGAATTCATTCTCCAGCACCGTAGATATGCATTAATGACTTCATGGGTTTTGGACACATTGGACAACGTGTACTGAAGTTAGTTTAGGGTTATTTCTAGCTAAGTAAAATCTATAAGAGTCTAATTATATTCGCTCATTAGACTTGGTTTCTTAAACACATAATCTTTGAAACTTTCTCCTAGAAATGAATGAAAATTTCTGTCTGCTAAACTGAAATAATATAAGCCTAGGAGTATGCTTTAAGCTTTTGTAGTTGTGACAATATAACAAGGAAAATTTCTCCCACATGGATACCTCTGATTTAAGTAAATCACAGCAAGTGGCTAACATGTAAGAATGTAAGCATGGCCACTACTGAATCATTTAGCTCATTTTCCTCTTTTTTATGATAGTAATCAGTCTAGGGTGAAACATGAGAACACGGCATGCACATAGTGATGCTCATCTGAGCTAGCAGTTATTTGTAGCTAATATCTTTCTTGAAATTATATTTTTTAGTAGTGACATTGCCAAAATATGAGGAATCAGAAAGCAGACACAGGAAGAAACTAGAAGGGGAGTGATAAATAGGAGATCAGACCAGATTAAGCCTTCAGATTCAGTTGGATAACAGAAGTATTTTATGTAGCATTCAGAAATATTTTTGCTGGCTGGATTATTGCTACTTTATAGCAACATACTTGTCCCCCAAGCTGTCTGCAAATCCCCTGAATCTACATTCTGTTTTGTAGTACAAATGCTATCAGTATAGTCACTGTTTTTGCTAGTGTTTCAGAGACAGCAGAAACAGGTATATGAAAGACTAAGTAGGCTTACAGGTCTCCATTTTCAGGTGCAAAAAAAACAGGAAAATTTGATAGCGGAGTAAAAGCTGCAAGGCTAGCTCTCAGTGAAGGTAAGGTCTGGAAGAATTATGAAGGGTCAGATAGACTGTGTCTCCAGTGAGGACTTGGCAAAGGGAATAAGATCATTTCTGACATGGAAGGGTGCTGAACAGTTTGGCAGCTAAGGTCAAACTTTGTACATTGCTCACCTGCTAACTTTTTTCTGAAAATGGTGCACAGAATTTCTGCCAGTCATTATTCTGCAGCCAGCCCTGACATTAGCCTTGTATAGGGATCCAGGAATGCAGTCCTGTCTCATCCCTGCTGTCAGCTTACTCCAGCTGTTTACACACCTGGTCAAATACATCCTATCAAGATAATCTCATGATGTTAGAGATTGGACCTTGTTTGAAGAGTTTTGGTTCTAACAGAAGTGGTTTGCCCATCTGTACCTTTAAATGATGTATTGAATTAAAAACCATGTTGAATAAAACAGCTGAAAGGGAAAGATCCATGACTGTGAGCTAGCATTTATATTATTGCTCCTTTATCAGTAGTCAGTCATTTGGTTTTGATATTTGAGTGGGCTCTGCTAATAACATGAAAACTCAATTAGCCATTGCAGTAGCTTACCCTGTTTCTTCTTCTGTTTGTTAGACCTACCTATCACACTTTCAAGCCTGAGTCCAAGGCTGGAGTCTAGAATACCTGAGTTCAACCTCTATTTAACAAGTGATTTTATTACAAATTTAGACCACTTAAAACCTCTTTTTACCTCAGTTTCTATATTAAAACAAAGGATATTCTATTTACATACTTCAGTGTGTGATGCTAGCAATGGCTTGTATTTGTTTAGTGTTTTAAAAATGGAAGCTTTCATTTTGCATAATTTCCTTTCTCTGTCAGGCACACTAATCAGCAAAGACTATAAAAGGGTTTTTTTAGTTGCCTTCTCTGATCTCCCTTTCCAACATTTTTCCTTCTAAACAAAAGGTATATTTTTTCCTGAATTATCTATGAAGGCTACACTGTAAGGAAACAATGTATTGTGTCATAAGCTAGATTCCTACTCTTTTTCTGCATGTATAGGAGGAGAAGGCTGGAGGATGAAGGAGGATGAAGGATAAGAGGCTGAAGGATACAAGGAAGCTTCCATTGGAGAATTCTGAGTTAGGAATTTTCTCCAGTTTTTACAGCCACTATGAAACAAAAATATGCATCTGATGCTGAGAGCTAGTACTGTGTGCTCTGCCATAGCTAAAAGGCCAGCTAACATTTTATAGAAATACCAGGAAGAAAATATATCATTTCTTCCCCCTGACTACTCTTTGTGAACTGGGGAGAGTTTGCAATTTTTCTTTCATCCTGCAATGGGTTATTTAATTTTCTGGTTTACAAGCAGGTGGATTAAATTTAAAAATAAAAATTAAGTTAAATAATTACAATATTTTTAAAAGCAAAGACCATTGCCATGCTATTGTGTTTCACAAACAATTCATGTCGTTTGGAGAACAGGTCACAATACCTTTATTTTCTGCATAACTTCAATAGAAATCATATGAGACCAAATTACAGGAAAGAGAGAAAAAAGATAGATATGAATGAACTTATGGAAGCATATTACTTCAGACTACTGTAAAATTAAATTAGACAGCTTAAATGGAATCCTTCCACAGTAGAAACCCATCTTAACAAATACAAGAAATGTTATCATAAAGAGATTGCAATGCTGATATCATAGTTTGTCTTCTCACCCATGTCTCCCACAAAATTTCCCTTTCCATAGTACAGTGTAAGGTTTTTCACATTTAAATCCATTACCTCATTGCAATAGGCTAATTTTGAGGATTACTATGGAAAATCAAGAATAGTTCAGGATTCCGTGACAGAGAAAAAAAAAAAAAAAGAATCATATGGTAAACTGCCATTAGAAATTAATTCTAGCAGAGATGAAAAAATTCCTTTCCTTTCCTTTCCTTTCCTTTCCTTTCCTTTCCTTTCCTTTCCTTTCCTTTCCTTTCCTTTCCTTTCCTTTCCTTTCCTTTCCTTTCCTTTCCTTTCCTTTCCTTTCCTTTCCTTTCCTTTCCTTTCCTCTCCTCTCCTCTCCTCTCCTCTCCTCTCCTCTCCTCTCCTCTCCTCTCCTCTCCTCTCCTCTCCTCTCCTCTCCTCTCCTCTCCTCTCCTCTCCTCTCCTCTCCTCTCCTCTCCTCTCCTCTCCTCTCCTCTCCTCTCCTCTCCTCTCCTCTCCTCTCCTCTCCTCTCCTCTCCTCTCCTCTCCTCTCCTCTCCTCTCCTCTCCTCTCCTCTCTTCTCCTCTCTTCTCCTCTCCTCTCCTCTCCTCTCCTCTCCTCTCCTCTCCTCTCCTCTCCTCTCCTCTCCTCTCCTCTCCTCTCCTCTCCTCTCCTCTCCTCTCCTCTCCTCTCCTCTCCTCTCCTCTCCTCTCCTCTCCTCTCCTCTCCTCTCCTCTCCTCTCCACATCCTCTAACCTCCTCTAACCTCCTCTAACCTCCTCTAACCTCCTCTAACCTCCTCTAACCTCCTCTAACCTCCCCTCCCCTAACATCCCATCCCCTCCCCTAACATTCCATCCCCTCCCCTAACATCCCCTCCCCTCCCCTCCGCTAACCTCCCCTCCCCTCCCCTCCCCTCCCCTCTCCTCTCCTCCCCTCCCCTCCCCTCTCCTCTCCTCCCCTCCCCTCCCCTCTCCTCCCCTCTCCTCTCCTTTCCTCTCCTCATGCCATCTACATACAAAAGTGCAGATTGAAGAGTTGTACAGACCTGTTAGACTGTCATTCAAAAACTGTAAGGTAAGTAGCCTCATAGTATCATTTAATTCTGATTGGCAGCTGCTAGTGGCTCACTCCTGTCTCATTCTTTCCCTTAGAAAATTGGTCACTTTCAGCTTATTATCTCTACACTCTGTATCTTAGACTATTAAAGCAGTCTCACAGTGTCTGACAGAAATAAGTTGGAAAATGGGTATCCTGGAGACCACGTCTTCACTGGAGCTTTCTTGGTCTCTTGCAGCTCCTGCAGTAGACCTGTTATTCACAATGTGGGGTGACGTCTTGATCACAAATCCTTCTGTCAGCAGCATTTGACCTATCATTAGCTAATTGATACCTGATTAGATAAAATTTCTGTCCCCCTAAATTAACTGTAAATAATGTGTTTGTTTTTCCAATTGTTATGGGGTTCATTTGCTTTGAGTATATATATCATCTCTTGTTGGCCCTGTATTGCAGACAAATTACAATGGCTTTTACAAGTTTTTTGACAGCTGCCTATATTTACAGTTGCAAGCATATTTCTTACACTTCTCTTCCTCTCTCTCAGTCTTCCTGCCCTGCTCCCCAGTAAATACTAAATCAGAAGTAAGAGACTTATTGTCTGATAGCTATAAAAAGGAGGAAAATCCTCAGGATGTCCTGCATATAGTGGTGCTGATTTCACCATGAAAGATATGATGCAACAGTCAGGACAATGTGAGTCTCATAACAGTCTTTAAAGAGGAGTTAATATCAAAATGAAACAGGTTAAGATTGTTTGCTTTAGTTTTAAGACAAAATGAAAGTGTAGATGGTGAAGTCCTCAGAAGTTTGAAATTCTGTTTTCTCTGAAAGACTGAAGGCTGTTGTTTTGTAGGTTGCAAGTGTTGCATCTTTTACAAGTTGCACAATGATAGAAATAATATAGTATCAAAGATTCGACAATTTTTCCAAGACCCAAGCCGTGCAGTGACAAAACCCCTTGCTTGAAGAAACTTCTAAAATTCACTGCATTAAATTTATGGTAGAAAGAATGAAAGCTGAAAGTTGGTTACATTGGTAAATGTCATATTTATTTTTGTTTTAAATCTTAGAAACTAAGTTAGAGGGGAGAAAAGAGAAGGAGAGAGTCAATAATAATAACAAAACCCAAACAGACATTTATGCACTCAATTTATTTCTCTCTGACATTTTAGGAAGTTTTTAATAAATCTCACCTGGCTGGGAATCAGATTTTATTTTCTATGTTCCTTTTTGCTATCGGGGAAAGGTAGTAGCCACAAAATCATGGACTTAAGCTCTCTGGGCTCACAGAAGAGTACACAAAAATATGATAGAGATATGATGCTGTTAATTGTAAAAAATAGGCATTATGAAAAGGATCACATATTCATTAGGCTACCTGTGTTCTTCCTGATGAATGTTAGAGCAAGATTTCTGAGTCTTTTTAGTTGTAGGCTTGACATACCAGCTTCCAAAAGGTTGTCAGTCCTACTTAAGCATTAAGGCAACTAGTTATTATCAAAGTAAATGGTTTAAATTTCTTTTCTATTTTAGATTTCTTCTATATTCCCTAGAATGGAATTGACCCAGACTAAACTTTGATTTCCTGTTTGTTCTTCCCACTACAAGTTAACACTTGTTGATGTTTTGACTGAATTTAGTATAATACAACAGTTTCTGGGTGTTTGGGGTTGGTTGTTTTTTTCAAAGTTCCCTGCTACCTTGATTTCAGCAGGCAGCCATTAATAATGAGATAAATGCATCCCTTACTACACTACAGTATGTGTTATCTTTCTCTCATAAACAAGTTAGGAAGAGCTATGCACATTAGTGTAATATCTGCCTACTTAAATACCTAAATATTTGAGTACTTCTGTATGTATTAGATAGTCAAGCACCAAAACACTTTGGCACCTGTGCCTTCTACAGACTGTTAGCTCCATGCTCAAACCATCTTGAGATGACAAAAGTGTTGACTAGTATGCTTTAAAATTTTTGAACTTAAAAAAATACGTGTAAGAAATTCTCATGGAAGTATATTTTTGAATAATAGGAGTTGCTTATTTGTTTTGCCTTTGCCTTTTTCTCTTCTTTTGCGCATTATCTTTACTTTGACAACAATGAGAAGTTCCACTCCTCAACCTTGACTTTGGACAGGCATACCCTGATAGTTTAAAATACATCTTAACAATAATAACGTAACAAAAAATCTGTTACATAAAACAAACATGAAAGAAGCATAAAACTTCTATAATAAGCTTTTAGAAATAAACCTTTGTTGAAGATTAATCTTAAACAAAAATCTTAAATACTCGTAGGTGACATTAGCATTAAACAGAAAACTTTCAGCTTTTTGAGGTGAGAAAATTCTTTTAGTTTATTTGAGCAATTTTAAGGTACAGTTAAATATACAGTTTGAATTTTTTTTTGTGAACATTAAATAAAGATCAATTTCCAGGAGAATTTTCAAAGTAATGCTGCACCATTTCTTCTGATTCAGCTTTCATTTCTCCATAGAGCCTTGCCCTTGTTATTTAACCCCATTTTACTAGTCTTCTCCATGGCAGTACCTCATCCAGTAGCTGGAGTTCAGGCAGCCAGATTCCAGCAGTTTGTGAAGTCCTTTGCTCCTACAGTTAGTTTCACACTATGTCCCTTTAAAGTGTTAGATTTAGTTTTACGGATCAAAGTTTATCCTGTTGTTTGGAGCAAATCTTGGGATGTTGTAACATGTGTCTTTGTCCTGAGCTGGCTAAACTGCCTGTGAAGCTGAGAATCTATCATATTCTTTGGGTACTAGATATAAGGAAAAAACATAGGTATCGCTTGCTTTTCTTCCACAACCTGCTTTTTCCTTTTTTATTAGTCACAGAGCTATCTTAGCTGCTTGTGTCATTTTTGCAACTGCAGTTAGCACATTTGATGTCAAATCAGGAGCCCTTGGAAGGAGATTCAGATTTCACAACTGATTTTGTCCTTTTCTTTTCCTTCTGTTCTTTCTCCTAAGTTCTGTTAAATGCAGCAGAAAAATGTAGAGAATTGTCACTCTTGAAAATTCAGATGCTTAAATGACCAGCCAACAAGAGTATATCAAGTTGTTGTTAGTTTCATAACCCTGCATGTACGCATTATGTTCATGTTGATAACACACATGTACACAAAATCCTCCTAAGTAATTTGAGTCTTCTAAGTCAGCTCTGCATCTACCATTTTGGGAAGTTTGTCAAATCTGTTTTGGCTCAAAGCTTCTTGTATTTACATGACATTTTAACTGGTTTATTTTTGTCTTTCTTTTTACTACCTTTGGGAAAAATCCTTTTGCTGTAACATCAAAAGTGCTGGGACTGAAACAGGTATTGGCCCATAACCAGCAGCCTCTATTTCAGGCAAATCATAAGGAAAAAATAAATAATGTCATCTTTGGAAATGCATATTTTGTAATAAAGGATTGATAACAATATTATTCAAAATTTAGAGGAATATTTCTTTGATTAATTCATAGGTTCCAATGAAATGTTTTGTAGATTGTTATCCTCTTTCAACTTTACTATGTAATTGATCTCTTGCACTTACAGCAATATTCACACACAGTCAATAAACATATATATAGGCATATATATATATGAATTGGATGTGCACACACATGCACATACAATTTGCTATAAGGTCATATAATTTTGCTCCAAGCACTCTTCTTGTAGGCAATTTTATTCTTTGTCAATGTTTTTCATGGTTTTGAAATTATAGTACTACATTCAATCTGAAATGTCCTGGTAAGCTAGAGGCCTTTGCTTCTACCCTCTGCAGACTTCCCTTTCATATTTGTCAGGAGCACCTTCTTCATCCATGTGTCAACCTCCTGGCTTTTTTTTTTGCCTTTCTCTTTGTGAGGATGCATTGTTCCTGAGGTTGGAGGAGCTGATCCTTGAAAATTAATCAGCTTTCTAGGGTCCCTCTTCCCTCCAGGGCTTTATCCCATGCCAGTAGATCCCTGAAGAAGCCAAAGTCTGCACTCCTGAAGTCCAGGGTAGCAAGCTTTCTGCGTGCCCTCCTCATTGCCCTAGAGATCTTGAACTCCACCATTTAAGCCAAGACTGCCCTTGAGCTTCACGTTCTCCACCAGCTCCCCCTTGTTGATGAGATCAAGGTCCAGCATAGCCCCTCTGCTCGTTGGCTCCTCTATCAGTTGGAGATGGAAGTTATCATCAAGCCATTCCAGAAACCTCCTGGGTTGTTTGTGCCTTGCTGTATTGTCTCTCAAGCAGATATCAATGGGATTTAAGTCCCCATAAGGGCTTGTGAGTGTGAAGCTGCACCTATCTGCTTCTGGAGGGCCTCATCTGCTTGGTCTTCCTGATCTGGCATCCTGTAGCATGCCCTTACAATAATGTTACCTATCCCTGCTCACCCTTTATTTTTTATGTATAAGTATTTGGGGGGCTCCTCATCCATGCCCAGGTAGAGCTCCGTACACTCAATCTCGTCATTGACATAGAGAGTGACACCCCACTCCTTGTGTCACCTGCTTGCTCTTTCTGAAGAGCCTGTATCCTTCCATTCCAATACATCTCTGTGAAGCCAATAAAATAGTAGCCCTGCAGGTGTGCACACATCTCTTAACTCCTCATGTTTTTCCTCCATGCTACATGCATTTGCATAGAGGCATTCACGTGGAAGTGGAAACGTTTGTTTTTCTGAAACCACTAATATGCAGTATCTTTTTTAATACAATTCTACTAATAAGCATTATTTTTCATGTTCTTTTGCTCAACTATCCTCTTTTACTTATTTATTTTGCATTGATTACCTTCTGTCTCTGACTTGTAAACCTGCTTGTACCCATGTTTATAGATTCTAGCTTCAGGGCCAGTTACCTTGGAAACTGATTAAAGTGCATCTTTTTGACTGTTTGCTCTATAATCACTGAACTGCTTTCTTTCCTCTTTCATCTACTGCTCCACAAAGGCTGGTACTAGCAAACAAGCATGCCCAGCTTATTTCCTACTATAACACACTTTCTTAGCTACTCAAGGCAGCACTACAATAGGCATCTGCTCATTTTCAAGTAATCATCAACTGTCTACCATATATATATATTTGTTAAGAACAAAGAATATTTAGATACTCTTTGCAGCCAATGGCTACTTTTGCAAGCAGCAATGTTGCACAGCAGTGACAGAGAGTAATAAGAGATTCTCTCTCTTCAGAGAGCACCAATCATTACTTTTTCCTCTTTCCCACACATTCCCTTTTCCTGTGATGTGGAAACCATCAAAGTGAGTATGGTGAAGAAACTTATGTACTTAATAAAAATAGTTATTTTGGTAATGACAGTCTTGGAATGGTATAAATGAAGTCATATGACATGTTCTCGAGAATCAGAATTCTAGCAACACAGGTACAAGGTTGTGGGTTCTTATCATCATCTGATCTTAAATGAAATAGCTCTCCTGAAATTCTTGATATCTCAATATTAGTGTTTTGGTTCTGTCTCGGTATCTCCTTACTTTACTATCATAGAATCATAGAATAGTTAGGGTTGGAAAGGACCTCCAGATCATCGAGTTCCAACCCCCCTGCCATGGGCAGGGATACCTCCCACTAAACCATGCCATCCAAGGCTATGTCCAACCCCGCCTTGAAAGCCGCCAGGGATGAAGCATTCACAACTTCCCTGGATAACCCATTCCAGGGCCTCACCACCCTTACAGTAAATAATTTCTTCCTCATATCCAATCTAAACATCCCCTGTTAAAGTTTGAACCCGTTACCCCTTGTCCTCTCACATTCAACCTATCTCAAAAATCCTGAGAAAAGTAGCAGTCCTGATATTTTACTCTGAGAGTGGCAGGTAACTAGAAAGATGTTTACAGACACAGTCAGGTAAGCAAACAGAGTTTCTTTTTTTTGTCAGAATAAGGCTTAAATCGAATGTGCAAGTGTGAGCTTCACCTGTACACCTTTAGTTTTATAGCCAAATGAATTTTATTACATTCTCTGAATATTTATACATTATTTGTAAGCATTGACACAGGTAGTTAAGCTTTATCAAGAATATAAGAAATGTCCTCTTTAGTCCAGGGGGAATAAATAGGTCATAAGTGCTTGCTGCTGTGGAGGCACACCGTATTCCTTTCTGGCTCTCGCTTTCCACCACTTTCCTCATCATATTAAATTAGAATACAGAACAAAGTTCTAATTCTTCTCCTTATCTGAACAGCAAATTGTGTTATGTCTGTTTTTTCTCAGAACAGATTGTATCTTGATCTATCCAGATGACCTCCAGCTTTCTAGCCACAGGTCATGTCTTGGGAAAGATAGTGAGCAGTTTACTTCTGAAGAGTTTTCAAAGGAGATAGTTTCAGATGACCTCCTTCTTGCAGATTATTTCAGATGCATAAGGAAATACTAATTTCTGGATACATTTGAGAAGAAATGGGCACAAATTTAAGCGGACACAAAGGAGGTGATTTGGCTAGTTGACTACAGCAGACACCACATATTTCTGAGAATCATTAAATAGAAATCCCAATATTGTACACATTTACTGAAATTAGAATCAAAAAAATCCTAAGAATTACATTGCAAAGCTGCAGCATCTTCTACTGCAAGTCATCTAGATCCAAAATTACTAACTCTTTACTTATCTCTTCCAGAAAATATAGGTGGCTCAAGAGAAGCTGCTATATAGAAAGTGTCAAACATAATTATTTAGTCAACTTAAATTAAATTCTTTGTCTAGGATCTGTGAGAAAAGCAAAAAACCACAGATACATGCATGTGTATATATGCGTGCATACAAAGAGAGCAAGGGATTATCTATATCTGTTTATAAAGATATATGGAGAAATACATTGTTCCTAAGGACTAAAGAGTGTATGATTTGGGGATTTGAACTAGAAGAGGTATTGCAATTAAGGAAAGGTATTCTCCAAATTCAATGAGGTATGCTCTATTTAAAGCTGTTTGTGGAATTTGCCTCTTCTTTAATGGGAAGAAACTGGTTCTGAACGACAGGGACCCCTCTACATGAATGTCACTTGTGGCTTTAAGGTGGGGTTGTTGGCAAAGATATACGAAGAAAGGGAAAATGAAGATTTTAAATTTTTGGCAATTGATTGTCTGAAATTAAGCAATATTTTAGAGAAAAGAAAAAGGCTCTGTCCTGGTTCATTAGAGAGGATTTTAAGGGCTGTATGACAACAGTACACTGATTGTCAATTTACTCCTATTTCTTGACCTGAAGAAATATTTTAGGTACCAAAACATTATCCTCACGCTCAATTTCTGACAGTCAAAACCTTAATTTTCATGAAAAGACTATTTGGAAGAAAATGCAAACCAAACAAAATACTCCAGATTAATTGGAGTATTTCACAGACGCAGCTTCATAGCATCAGTGAGTAACAAAAGTTCACAAAATCTTGTTTCAATAACCACAATTATTTTTTAGGAGTTCTAAGCCTTCTTTCAACATTTTTTTCAGTTTCTGAGTGCCTAACAGTATTTATAGAACTATAGAATCATAGAATAGTTAGGCTTGGAAAGGCCCTTAAGATCAACTAGTTCCAGCCCCCCTGCCATGGGCAGGGACACCTCACATCAAACCATGCCATCCAAGGCTCTGTCCAAACTGGCCTTGAACACTGATTGGGATGGAGCATTCACAACTTCCCTAGGAAGCCCATTCCAGTGCCTCACCACCCTCACAGTAAATAATTTCTTCCTCATATCCAATCTAAACTTCCCCTGTTTAAGTTTGAACCCATTACCCCTTGTTCTGTCACTACAGCCCCTAACGAAGAGTCCATCCCCAGTATCCCTAGAGCCTCCCTTCAGATACTGGAAGGCTGCTATGAGGTCTCCACGCAGCCTTCTCTTCTCCAGGCTCAACAGCCTCAATTTTCTCAGCCTATCTTCATACAAGAGGTGCTCCAGTCCCCTGATCATCCTCGTTGCCCTCCTCTGGACTTGTTCCAACAGTACCGTGTCCTTTATATGTTGAGGACACCAGAACTGTACCCAATACTCCAAGTGAAATCTCACGAGGGCAGAGTAGAGGGACAGGATCACCTCCTTTGACGTGCTGGTCACACTCCTTTTGATGCAGCCCAGGATATGGTTGGCTTTCTGGGCTGCAAGCGCACACTGAAGCTGGCTCATGTTCATTTTCCCATCAACCAACACCCTCAAGCCCTTCTCTTCAGGGCTGCTCTGAATCTCTTCCCTGCCCAGCCTGTAGCTGTGCCTGGCATTGCTCCGACCCAGGTGGAGGACCTTGCACTTGGCATAGTTAAACTTCATCTGGTTGACATCAGCCCACCTCACAAGCGTGTCAAGGTCCCTCTGGATGGCATTCCTTCCCTCCAGCATATCAACCAAACCACACAGCTTGGTGTCATTGGCAAACTTGCTGATGGCGCACTCAATCCCGCTGTCCATGTCACCCACAAAGATGTTGAACAAGACTGGTCCCATCACCGATCCCTGAGGGACACCATTCGTTACTGGTCTCTAGCTGGACATTGAACCTTTGAGCACAACTCATTTCGTGCGGCCATCCAGCCAGTTCTTTATCCACCGAGTGGTCCACCTATCAAATTGATGTCTCTCCAACTTAGAGACAAAGATGTCATGTGGTACAGTGTAGAACGCTTTCCACAAGTCCAGGTAGATGACATATGCTGCTCTGCCCCTGTCCATCAATTCTGTAGCTCCATCATAGAAGGCCACCAAATTGGTCAGGCAGGATTTCCCCTTACTGAAGCCATGCTGGCTGTCACCAACCACCTTGTTGTTTTTCATGTACCTCAGCATGCCTTCCAGGAGAATCTGCTCCAAGATTTTGCCAGGCACAGAGGTGAGACTGACTGGTGTGTAATTCCCTGGGTCATCCATTTTCCCCTTCTTGAAAATGGGGGTTATATTTCCCTTTTTCCAGTCATCGGGAACTTCACCTGACTGCCATGATTTTTCAAATGTGGTGGACAGTGGCTTAGCAACTTCATTTGCCAGCTCCTTCAGGACCTGCAGATGGATTTCAGCAAGTCCCATAGACTTGTGTACATTCAGGTTCTTAAGATGGTCTCAAACCAGATCCTCTCTTACAGTGGGCCTAGGGTCTTCATTTTCACAGTCCCTGCATCTGCCTTCCAAGACTTTGGTGGTGTGGTCAGAGCATTTGCCAGTGAAGACTGAGAAAAAGAAGTAATTAAGAACCTCAGCTTTCTCCAAATCCAGGGTAGCCAGTTCTTCCGATAGCTTCCGGAGGGGGCCTATTTTGTCTCTAGTCTGTCTTTGATTTGCAATGTACCTATAAAATCCCTTCCTGTTATCTTTCACATCCCTAGCCAAGTTTAATTCTAAGTGGGCCTTAGGTTTCCTAACTTGGTCCCTAGCTTCCTGGACAACATCCCTATATTCTTCCAAGGCCGCCTGTCCTTGCTTCCCCCTTTTATAAGCCTCTTTTTTCCTTAGAATTTTCCTCAGCTGCTCCTTATCCATCCATTCTTGTTTCTTACGGTAATTTTTCAGCTGTATTGCATGAAAGACTGGGACCTTTTGGAGTGGGTTCCAAGGAGAGCCACAAAAATGTTCAGAAAGTTTGAACACCTCTCCTGTGAAGAAAGGCTGAGAGAGTAGGGGTTATTTAGATTGGAGAAGAGTAGGTTCTGAGTAGACCTCTAGTGTGGCCTTTCAGTACTCAAAGAGAGGGCATAAGAAAAACAGAGTGAGGCATTTTACCAGGGCCTTGGACACAAGGAAGAAATTATTCACAATGTGGGTGGTGAGGCAGTGGAATAGGCTGTCCAGGGAATCTGTGGATGGCCCAGCATTGGAAGTGTTCAAGATCAGTCTGGATGAAACTTTGAGCAACCTGGTCCAGTGAAGAATGTCCCTGCCCCTGTCAGGAAGTTTGAACTAGATGTTCTCAGAAGGCCCCTTCTAGTCCATACCATTCTATGATTCTATGAGTGAATGAGAGCTGCTTCATCAATCTGCTATAATATTTTTATCTAATTTGCACCATAGATTCAAGAACTGAAGGCTATTAAAGGACATGATTTGCTAATGCCAGTGATTTTCTTTATTGAATAAGTATTTTATGAAGTACTGAAGCATTTAGCAGAGAACAGAATTATAGTCAATGCCATTCAATCTAGCACTCTAAGCATAATCCAGAAAGACTAGCAGAAATATGGCTTGTGTGAGTTTCATGTCAAAATGTCCATAATATTAATGTGTGAGTGTTCACGAAAAAAAGTATCTTTTATTTCTCAGTGATGTTTATTTGTGACCATTGTTTGAGCTCCATTCTAAACTATCAAGCTTGAGCTGGGGTTCTGTTAAGCATCTCTGATATAGACATAAATTTTTTATTTTCTGTTGGAAAAAATCTTATCCTCCAAATACAGCTCCTCACAAATATGGAATAACTATAGAAATTTTCTTTTTAAAACATTATTATCTATACAAACTTTGTATGTTTAGTACTATATATACACAAATAAAGTTTGAAATACATAACGTATGGGTCTTCCATTTATTTTAAGGAGACAAAATTTCCAGCAAGTGTTTGAAATTTTAATTTTCTTTCAGAAAATCAATGTCCTGAGACTTAAAAAACAAGTATAAATTAATTTATTTAGACACAAGTATTAAAAGGGTAACAGCTTTTGTATAGATTTCTGAGTGATTATTAAAATTGGGAGAATGAAATAAAAATAAATTATAGTTTGCAGGATATTTAAGCAAGATCTTTCAAAATAAGATGTTTTCAGTGAGCTGGTGTATTTAGTACCCATAGATAAGTGTGGTTTGTTAGTTTTTACTAGTTATGTCTTTCTCAACCCTGCATATTTGTCCTAACGTATAATAAAAACAGAGAAGCGGACTAACTTAGAACCTATATTTTGGTCCAGAACAGCTGTGTAGACAGTGAGAAACTAACTTAATCATTGTCTTCAAGGAGTTCAAAAGGTTGATCCCAAAGACAAGCAAATTTATGCATGAGCTTGTGTTATTCCTTTCTCCCTCATTTCATACTCCAAGTAAATGGGATGCTCTGGAATCCAGAAGAAAAGTTACTGCACTGCAGCAGGTATTTGGTATTGTTTAGATAAAGTCTGTTTAAAGGGGGAGAAAATAAGACTGCCATAAGCCTCTTGACAGCTTCCAGTATGAAATAAATTTATATATATCAAAAAAGACTCAAATAAAATAAAAAAAAAAAGTGGAAAAATAAGCTGGTCAAAGCAAATGCTTAACACATCTAAGCATTAATCATACTATATGTGAGTGAGGGTCAAAACGGTTGAAGTGAACAAAAACTATTTTAGTGCAGGCAAATGAAAAAAAACCACCAAGTTAGTGACTGAAAACAGATTGAAATTTTTTAAGCAAGACATAAAAGTCACAAAATCAGATTCTGATTGCTAAGACACAGTAGGCAAGCATTAATGAATTCTCAATAAAGCTTTTTAAGACAAGAATTCAGGACTATAATATTGAGATAAACTTCATCATTTTTTCCTAACCGATACGAGAAAACTAAGGAAAATTCCAGAGGAAGATTAAACAAAGTTACGAAAACCTGAACAATGAAAATGAGCTTCCTAAAACTGATTTTAGTAACTTTTCTACAGGAAAAAAAAAAAAAAAGTTTGTCAAATATTAGCTTTTACTCATGTATTGGGAGTAAAAGGGGTATTATCTTGTCTTCTCAAAATGTTAGCAATCTAGCATCTGTAAACTGTACAGAAGGTGGAATTAAAACAAAAAGTAATAGAGTCTCAAGCAAAGTCATACCTAACAAGAAAACAGTACAGTGATGGAGATAAATGGAGATAAATGTTGACTTTTTATACTTGAAGGTGTAGTCAGAATGCATACATAAACATGATGTCTCCTCAGTGTAGCAGAAGTCCACTTTTTGTCTCCAAAAGATTATAAGTAGTATAAAGAGACTTTTCCTATAGGGTATTTTAAATGGCTTTATAGGCTTTAGAGGAGAGATCAACACAAGGAAAGGACAGGAGATTGCCCTGGTATGTATTTGGTGGAAAGTGTCTATCTAGTCTAGTATGGACCAAATAAGTGGAGAGTGGGAAAGACCTAAAACTGGTTTAAATGCCAGGCTCAAAGGGTTGTTATGAACATCTTGAAGTCCAGCTGGCGATTAGACACAAACAGTATGCCCTGAGGGTCAGTACTTGGTCCCATACAGGCTCATTCATGGTAAATTAATTTCTTATTTTGCTTTGCTTGTGTGTGTAGTTTTTGTTTCACTTACTAAACTGTCTATCTGAGCCAGAAAAGTTTACTCACTTTAACTCTTCCATTTTTCTCCAGCATTCCAAGTAGGGAGAGTGAGCAAGCAGCCATGTGGGGCTTAGTTGCTGGCTAGGGTTAAACAACAATAGACTTATAACTTGCTTAACTTTTTTTCTGAGCCTAGTAGAGAATGAAATACAAGTCCCATTAGGATAATAGTTAACAGCAGGCAAAACCAGAAGTATCATTCTGTATGATTATGCAACCCTAAGAAGACAAATTAGCAAGTTACTGAGATTTTCTTTATTCTTGTTTTTTACTGAAAATAAAAAAAATCAAACGGAGACTAATCATAATGAAAAGAAAATGCTGTGATTGTGGGACTCAAGCTTCTATATATTTTTTTGTTTGGTTGGTGTTTCTTCGGATTTAAGAACTTTTGAATTAACTGTTTGGATTTTAAGAGCTCTTTGGATTTAAATATTTAAAGGCAAAAAAGTGGCATGGATATGATAATATCTGGTTATTATCCGTTCTCCTAGGATAAAGTTAGTTATAGAATGTTTGCTATTAAAAAAAAAACAAAAACAAAACACACAATACTAGAATTACAGCAAATGCTGCCATAACCTGAATGAATAGAGAGTGCTAATTGTCAGATACTATCACATCTGTCATGGTGAACATGAGTTTACTCTTCCAAGAGAGCTTCAGCAACTGGCACCTTCCTGGAAGGTTCGGTGCAACTGATAAACATAAATCAGAATATAACACTATAAATGCAAAATAATAAGATTGTAGTACTTGCGCCCATTTCAGAAATGACATTAAATGCATAGTGTTGATACACAATACTGAATGCAGCTATTGCTAAGATGAAACAGTAACAGTTGATTAGGGTCTTATGACTAAGGTTAAAAGATGTTTATGAAGCTGTGCACCTTAAAACAGGTCATTTTTCTTTATTAATTTTATTGCTGACGGATGATGTTTATAACTTACCTGCAGCTATTTACTGTAGATTGAGCTAGTGGTGTATCAGTCCAAGTGCTGACACAAGTCCTCATTAGAAAAACCTATTATGTTAATTGATGCCATTTTTTAGCGACCTCAGTAGAAGATCAATATCCAAAGGAGGTGAAAGTGTTCCCTTATTACCCAAAAAAGTTTCATGCACTTTATCATGTAGGAATCTGCTTGTATTGTCACTGCTTTGGCTGCTCTTCTTCGAATATGCCAAGAAATCAGATTTGCAGTGTTGTTGCAACACTTTTCCCAACACAATGGCTTTCAAACTCATAGGTGATCTCTGAATCCTATCTGTAAGTATCGAAGGGTCACCTGAAACAATAAAACCACAATAACACATTGACAATGACATCAGTAACATGTGCCAAAATAGAATAACAAGCACTGTCAGCTTAAATATTCATTTTTGTCAAACCACATGAAAACTACAGAAATGTAAATAGTATGGTATAAAACATACAATAAATTCTATTAGTTTTCTGTGCTTTCACTTTACTTTTGTTGCCACTGTTTTCAGTCTTACATGACACATATGAACAGCAGAATATGAAGTTAGTCCCAGGTAATGATGTTAACTTTTATTATAGTAATTTATTATATATTTAGTTATTATTCATTGAATGTTTCTAAAATACATGTTTATAAATTAGTTTCCATAAAATTCCCTACAATGAAGTTTTCTGACTTTTCACAAATAGTTTAATTAAAGCAAAATGGGAAATAAAGCCAAAGACTATAGGTCCAGCTCTTACTATTTGAAACTACTCAGCAGTATAATTTGGTATCATTCATAAAAGGTTGGCTTGTTTCAGTAAGCAGATTAACAAATATATTTATATAAATTTAGCTAAATTTGACTGAATGGATGTTCAAATTTCATAAAAACTGTGTTTTCCATTATTTTTTTTTTTTTTTCTGGATGAATAGCAGAATTACTTTTTTATGTCCAACTGATCAACTGACTCACAACTTGACAGCAGAAATGCAGAATCTGAAATGTGGATGCACAGCTACGCCCAGCACTTCCATGGAAGGAATGTCTAGAATCCTTAGGAATTCTGATAATTCTATATTAACATTATAAATTTCCTAGGAGTTATATCACATACCAACCCATAATATACTTCTGTGAGGGCACATTAATTTCCACTAGAGCATGTCAGCATATAATGTCAAATATATACTCTTGATTGTATTTCAGAACTCAGATGACACGTCAGAGAGTAAATATTTCAAGCCATTTTTGAAGCATTTTGTTATTGATAGAAAATTTTGAAGCATTCTGCTATTGATAGAAAATTCTGTGGAGCCCCCAAAATTCACAGATACTGAAGTGTAATTGTACCATGTCTAACTATAAATACATAAATGTTAATCAATAATTTAGTCAATAATAAAAGCCTTCTACTGTGTGAATTAGTAGAAATTTTTAGTTAGAAAGCCTGAAATATTATCAAGTCATCTCATGGTGTGATCTTGCTCAGTACCACAGAAAATCTTTATGCCAGCTCAGGAATTCTCTGTAAAAAATCAGAATTTTTCAAAATACAAGTTTTCCATAGTTTTTTTATTTTTATTATTGTCTTCATGCCTGGCAAAATTGAGATGAAATTTTGTTTTCACTTATCTTTTCCCTGTATTCAGTCTACTTTGTTCCTGATGCATTATTATGCAATAGTTTTTGAAACTTGTTTTCACATTTTCTTATTCTACTTTTCATTGCAATTCAGTGTGTCTGTAATTGCTGACATACCAAAATTTTTTGAAAGACAGAAATCAGATTTTTTTTTTTTAATCTCAAGCGTTTAATAGGCTTTGAAGGACTTCCAACTTCCGAGGAAAATAAGACAAGTACTTAGCAGTTATATTCTTCCCTACATATTTAGCAACCATTTTGAAAAGTTTGCGTGTCTTTTACTGTATCATTTCATCCCAGATTTTTCAGTCTTTTTTTCAACCTCTCCATTGTGTAATGTCATGTTAAGCTGCTTATGTTTTCCAGGATGTTGTTTAGTAAAGTACAAGAGTTTCAAGATAAAGTGGCCAGAATTTTTCCAAGACCTGACAGATTTGCTAACGGAGAAACAGTTCTGATCAGCATCCTACCACACCTCCGTGCCTTTGAAATGAACCACATATGGCATCAATCCTGTTTGCCTGAATTAACTTCAATTTTCTAGTGACCAAGATCAGGCGAGTGTAGAGAGAGTCTCAGCTGTTCTTAGCTAGCACATATGTTCCAGTGTTTTTAGTAATTTACTTACTATAATAAAAAAAGTATTGAATGCTGAAACCAAATCCCACTGCAGAACACTTCAGTGGCGGCTTATGCTAATCTATAGCTGTCAAATATTTTACATGAGAGCTATTTAGTATAGAAATACTTGAAATTATTTGTTATTTTGGACGTTCAGAGTTTTGTTATGTGTGGCAACAGAACTGAAGGGGGAATTTATTGGGGGAAAAAAGCTACCAATCTGTCTGTTTCACTAGACTGACTCTGATGACTATCATTACAGGAAATAAGTAATGCTAATGCTTCTACTTGACAGGTGCCAAAAAAGTGACAATGGAAGTTCTGTTAAGTTTTTAAAATCTGTGAAGATAATGAAACAATATGTATTCCTAGCTGTTTGCGGCAACAAAGTAGCAAATAATAGTTAGTGGGCTTTCTATCTCTTCTCCTCATTCAAAGACCTCTTGAATGTTATTAGTTTGATTTCTAATGCTGCTTGATGAATTTCTTTTAAATCACAACAGCAACAGAATGTTTTGGGCATAGAGCATATTAATTTTGCTTTGAACATTGCAAGAACATCTTCCATGCCAGTATAGATGCTGTGAGAATAAAATTGTTAAAATCAGGGTGTTCTGACATATTCTTACTCTATTAAGGTAAATATTTAAAGTAGTATTTGTGAATTTCTGCTTGGTTCCAATGACAAAACCACGCACTCATTGTTTTTGGAAAAGGAGCTTGCTTCCAGATAGAGTGCAAATGAAGTGTGGAGGTTTTGTCCTGCAGTTAGTATCTGAGAGCAGGCAGAGTGAGTAGAATTGGATTTATCTTCACAGAACATGCAATATATAGGATCTGCTTTAAAAGCAGATTAAATTTGCTTACTTTCTTATTCCTAATTATAAAAGAAGAAACCTACAGAAGTGTGAGAAATACCACACTTATCGTCTTCCACAGCATTTTACAGAAAGAACTATTGTGACATTAGTTATAATTTGATAGACAATTATAAATCGTTGGGGTATAAAAGGCAAGGAAGTTTTCTGAAATCCATTAGTGATTTTTGAGCTATTATATCCTTACTTATTTCCAGCTCAAAGCTGATAGTGAAAACTTATTTCAACAGCATTAGGATTTGGGGTTTTGTAACCATAAGTTACTTTAAATATTTAATGTTCGTTCAAAGATGAGTTTTTTAAACAAAAAGCACAATCAGGGCGAGAGTAAAAATGTCTTTCTCTGAGCACTGCATTTTTCATTCCTTGTAGCTCTATTCTTGACAGAAACACCTTTCCTACATTTTTCATTTGTGCTTCGCGGACCATGAAAACAACCATTATGGAGGAGAGAACACTGTATGCATTGGTTTTATTGTATTTATGCTGACATAACCAAATCTAAATCAGCTGGCTCATTTCAAGGTTTTCAGGCCTCAGCAGTTAAGAAAAAATAGGGGCAGAGGGAGAGCAGAGAAAAAAAGAAATTTCCTGAAGTAGGAAGGACAGAGTCAGTGAGGCAAGTCTGATGAAAAGGAGTGTCTTTTCCACATTCTTTGATGACTGAGAAAAAGACTGTCTCATAGTTCTAGGAGACAAAAAATTACAGAACTATAAATGCTATTTTTATAATTAGTTCCTAAGCTGATCAGAAAATCTGAAGATATCAGAAGTTTTAACACAATCTGTCTGTTGAGTGATTGCGGCGGGAGAACATGGACAATGCAGCAACGACCAATGTGATCAAACGTTGACAATTTATTAAAAGCAAGCACCACCTTTTATAGAAAAGTTACAAAGTACTGGAACAGTCGTTATCTGATTGGTTAACTTATGAAACGTCCATAGCAACAGGCTCCTGCCTTGCAAGCAAGGCCTGCTCCGTGGTAACCTGATCTGGCACCGACATCCTGCTCAGCGCCTTTGTGGCAACCTGAATGCGGTGCTCAGTGCCTTTGTGGGAACCTGATTGCGGTGCTCAGTGCCTTTGTGGTAAGCCTGCTCAGTGCCTCCCCAAGGCAATGGTCCTCTTCAGGTCGGCACGTAGGCATCCTTTGTTAACCCTTTCAGTAGCCTATGAAGCCCTCAGCTCACTACTCGAGTGAGGCTAAGTCAGAGGCTGGATTGCTCACATGTTCACTCTCAACAAGAAACACTGCAACAAGTGATAGAGGACTGTTAAGCTGATTTAAGTCTGGCCTGCTGTCCACCACAGGTGGAGAAATGCATGATATTTTCAGTATACTTTAGAAGCTAGTGATTATCACAGTGCTCTATAAAAGCTATGCCTTCACCTCTAGCAGTGACTCAAAACTGTGGAGACTTTGGAATGCCTATGGTATTGTACTATATTATGGAGGCATCAGGTGCAGATATGCAGTTGAGACCAAATTGTGTTTTACACATAATGTGGCCAGCTATGTCAAAATCAGTAAATATATTGCTTCTGCTGGCTGAAAAAACAGTTCTTACTTTTGGAGTGTAGAATTAGCTATGGTTTATTGGAAACTGAATATTATTTTGTCATTATAACAAATTTAAATGGTTTACTTAAAATATCTGGAAATAGGGCAGGTAGTGATACTGTGTAAAGGTAAAAAATTTTTACGTTCTAATATCTTTCATTCTGATTCTTGTAGTGGATTCTGATATTGATCATTATTTGCATATATTGCTGTTTAGCTCAGAAGTCGCAATAAGGGACCATCATTGTTCTCTTCAGAAACAATGAGAGGTTTGGAGAAAATAGTACCTATTTTAAAGAATTCTGATTCATATTAAGAACTGGTAGAGGTGGGTCAGTGTACACTGATATAAATTACAGAAAGTACAAAAAAATGCACAGCAGAACGAACACATCATCAATCATTGAGAGATACTTGAACAGTAGCACTCAGCGTTTACAAGTTTTCAGTTGGTGACAGTTCAGGACAGCAAGCATGCTATTTATGTTTATTTACAATTTATTTTCAATTATGCAAGTGTTCAAAGTTTTTCAGTTTACCTTAGTTTTGAATTTTCCTGTATTTATAATGCTCGAGGACAATTGAAGTATTCCTAAAACTTTATCCGAGGCTAAATTTGAAATGTATTAATTAACTTTTTTTTATCTCTCTATTAATGGTACTAATCAACTGTGGCCTAAAATACTAGAGACATATCCCAAACTTATTAGAACAGCTATGAACCGTAATGGGATCATCTATAATGTTTGCTTCACCTAAATTTGACATCTAGCCACCTTATGTTTAGAAAAAATCTTGAGATAAATTAGTGCTTTTGCCATTATTAAAAACATCAGAAATAATAAAAAAAAGAATGTCACACTTACAGAAAGGAATAAGGAATGAATAAATTAAACCTATTGTATGGACAGTAAAGCTTGGATTTCTATAATGATGTTCAGGATTTTAAAGGGGTCATGTATGAAGCAATTGGGATGAGTCTACTTGATCATCAAAGGACCGAAAGGTGATGAAGACAGGAAAACACATTTCCCTTGCTAATAGCAGGCTTGCCTTTGGCTTAATTTATAAACTACACAAGTTCACAGCAGTTTTCGGATTTTTGTTGGTTGGTTGGTCGGTTGATTGGTTGGTTGGTTTGTTTTCCCCAAACAGGAAAGTTTATGGTTTGGTTTGCTTTCTTGAACTTGCTTAACATCAAATGTCTCCAGAAACACTTTTTATATATAACTTCATACTGATTAAGAATCATAGAAATCCATGAGAACCCTAAGTTGGAAGGAACCTTTATAGATCAATTCGTCTTGTTGGAGATCTGTTTTCCTAATTGAAAACAATGCCTTAAACTGGCTTATTTGGGGCCTTGTCAAGCTGTCTCAAATATTTCCAGTGAGCTGATTCCACTACCTCTCTGAGCTACCTGTTCCAATGCTTAAGTTATTCGCACAGTGAAAAACTTCTTTCTTATAGCAACACAGAATTTCCCTTCAGAAATTTGTGCCGTTACCTCTTATCCTGTCATCATGCATCCTAATGAAGGGAGTACGTTCAACTTCTCTCTAACCTTCTCTTTAGGCAATGGAAGAATGTGATTAGAATCTGTGCAAGCCTTTCATTCTAGGTTGAACAACACCATTTCCATCAATCTTTCTTGGTAAGTTAGGATCATGGAATCATAGAATAGTTAGGTTTGGAAAGCACCTTAAGATCATCTAGTCCCAAACCCCCTCCCATGGGCAGGGACACCTCACACTAAACCATGCCACCCAAAGGCTTTGTCCAACCCCGCCTTGAACACTGACAGGGATGGAGCATCCACAGCTTCCCGGGGCAACCCATTCCACTGCCTCACCACCCTAACAGCAAAGAATTTCTTCCTCATATCCAATCTAAACTTCCCCTGTTTAAGTTTAAACCCATTACCCCTTGTTCTATCACTACAGTCCCTAATGAAGAGTCCATCCCCAGTATCCCTAGAGCCCCCCTTCAGATACTGGAAGACTGCTAGGAGGTCTCCATGCAACCTTCTCTTCTCCAGGCTCAACAGCCCCAACTTTCTCAGCCTATCTTCGTACAGGAGGTGCTCCAGCCCCCTGATCATCCTCGTGGCCCTCCTCTGGACTTGTTCTCACATTTCCATGTCTTTTTTATGTTGAGGACACTAGAACTGTACACAATACTCCAAGTGAGGTCTCACGAGGGCAGAGTAGAGGGGCAGGATCACCTCCCTCGACCTGCTGGTCACGCTCCTTTTGATGCAGCCCAGGATATGGTTGGCTTTCTGGGCTGCGAGTGCACACTGAAGCTGGCTCATGTTCATTTTTTCATCGACCAACACCCCCAAGTCCTTCTCCGCAGGGCTGCTCTGAATCTCTTCTCTGCCCAGCCTGTAGCTGCACCTGGCATTGCTCTGAGCCAGGTGGAGGACCTTATTCTTGGCATGGCTAAACTTCATCAGGTTGGCATCAGTCCACCTCACAAGCATGTCAGGGTCCCTCTGGATGGCATTCCTTCCCTCCAGCGTATCAACCGAACCACACAGCTTGGTGTCATCGGCAAACTTGCTGAGGGCGCACTCAATCCCACTGTCCATGTCACCAACAAAGGTGTTGAACAAGACCTCCAGCCCTCTGATTACCTTGGTAGGAACTCTCCATTTTTAACATCTCTCATGAACCTGGAGGACCAAAAATGGACACAATGTTCCTAATGTGGCTTGACAAGTGCCAAGTATTGTGAATTAATCATATCCCCTGTTCTATTTGTTATGTACAGTCTTGCTGATACAGACTGCAGTTTGTTTTCCTGCTGCAAGTGTGGGCTACTTATATTCAGCTTGCTGTCCTACTGGATCCATAAATTCTTTTCAGCCAAGGTACACTCCTGATCATCAATTCCCAGCCAGTATGGATGTATGGGATTACTTTCTCCCTGGCCAGACTTTGCGTTTATCTTTGTTAAACCTTATGCAATTCCTGTTATTGTAATTTTCCAGCCTCTTTCTGCATGGTAGCTCTTTCTTCCAATATATCTACCTCTCCTCCCTGTTTAGTGTCTTCCACAGATTTGGTGAGGGTGCCTTCAATACCATTTTTCAAACTGTTTAAAAATATTTCAAAGGTCTAGGGCTGACCCCTGAGCCACTCCACTCATGACAAGATGTCAGTCTGGCCTTGAGCTATTAACTACCACCTTTAAAGATTAACATCTCAACTGTTTCTCCACTTGTAAGTGCTCCGTATGTGCAGTCCATATTCTACCATCTTGTCATCAAGGATGCTGGGAGAGACCTTGAGGGATATTTGGGACCTTGCTAATGCTTTTATAGATGGGCCGTTATGAATGCATTTTTCATATGTCATTCTTTTTGTCTCTGCAAACATGTAAGTGATGAGCTTGGTGAAGTAATTTTGAAGTGACATTTCATAGTCTGTGTATTACAGAAGGTCAGAATAAATAAGCATAATTGTTCCTCTGGCCTTAGAAGAATCCACAAATTTAGCAACTTCAAGAAAAGCGGCCTTCGTCCACTAAGAATGCAATGCTCAGGACAATAGAAGCCGTATAGGTGATGTAGGGAGTGTCATAAATGGAAAATAATGAAATCAGATTGGGAGTCTTGACTCTGGAAGGGGATGTGACATAACAATTGTCATTGTTTAATTCCTGTGTGGTGGAGAATGCTTTCACAGAATATATAATAACTGGGTTTCTGATTTTTTTTTTTTTTCGTTTGTTTTACTTGTTTTTTTTCCCCGCAAATTTATCAATTACCTTTAATTACCTTTGTTACTACACTCTCATGTGAGTTTAATTGTTGCATAGGTGACAGCAACGCTGAGCCATGACACTCAAGTGCTTTTATAAACCAGGAAAAAGTTGGATGCTATCACTGCAATAAAAATCTCCATTAATGGATGTATGTTTTTCCTCTGTAGAAAAATTTCAGAATTTGTCTGGCCTATTTTTCCTGTGCATTTATCCACTCTTGTCTTGTATCATGAGGTCTGCTTCCCTGTTCATTGATCCTTGTCTATTCTGGCATTCGTTCAACATGCTGATGTTTTCCTGACCTTGTGGTCGAGAGTCTTGCTCATCAGGTATATGTCTTTACTAGCTAGTTCTTTGCAATAGAGTTGTAGCACATTACTAACAACAATTCTTTCTGTTTCCAGTCTCAAATTTAGTCATAGCATTATACTAATTTAGAGCCTTTGCAATGCTTCCTTTTGTGATCCCTGACACGCACAGTTATTTTCCAAGGATCTTTAATTTATGAAAGCTGAGTATGTCAATGACAGTATCCTCTGAATGTCATTGTGAGAGCTTTCATTTTGTGCACCACATAGACAAGTTTCTTCATTTCTTTAGCCTTTTCATTTCTATCTTTTCTTTTAGATTAGTGTTGGGTTTTTTTTGTTGTTGTTTTGTTTTGTTTTTTCTTAGTTTTCTTTTTTATTAAATTCCAGTGAAATTTAAATGTTGAAAAGCATAGGCAGCTTTCTTACTTCTTTGCACTGTCTTCTGCATTACTGAGGGAACACAAGCATGATAAATCATGTCACAAGTTATCTTATACAGACGTATTTTCTTATACAGACGTAATTTCTGGTTGATTTCAATTTAGGCTGGATTTGCAGACTGATTGCCAGTTAAATGAAGCAATATGGTAAAATAACACAGATAAAATAATACACTAATTTATGGACTATGTAAGTTGATTAACCAGATTGATTTGCACACAGTGAAAGAAGATGAAAACATAATGTAAATTTCAGCATCTGCTTCAATCTTTATGAATGACTTAATCATGGCCGAAAGAAACAATATTGGAGTGTCAGCCTGCTTCGTTCAATGTCAAATGGGCTTCTGATGCTTTCATTGTTCTGGCTTCTTGATTTTAGTCACATTAGTCTGCTGAATAGCTTGCCAAACACAGAGGAAAACCACTGCTTCTATTTTTCTGAATCAAATGTTGGGTTTTTTTTTTTTAGATAAAACATTATTTGTTGTATGTAAAACAAATCCGAGAATATGTACTGTATACTTTTTTAGTAAGGATTTCTAAATGGTAGAATTTAAGGCTCACAAGTAGACAGGCTGTTTGCCTCATTTCAGTTCTGACTTCTAGTTTTTAATGGAAGAAAGCACTGCAAAGACATTGTATCATTCTGCCTATATGAGGAAACTAAGAGATCACTATGGACTTGTTAGCTTCACAGCTGTGAGCCCTGTGCGCTGATGTTTGAGATTCTGTGTTGTCTTCTTCAGTGTTACTAATCATATGTAGACCTTTTTTACTTTTTTGTTGTTGTTTTAGTAATTCCAGTAAGCAAGCTATCCTGCCCAGGTGCTTTCTCTGATTTTGTTGTCGACCTTTGTTCCCTCCTTTTCAGCAGTAGCTGTGGCTTCATCCTAGCTAATTCAGCCATTGTAATATGAGCACTCTGTCCTTTTGAGGATATAGTATATTTTCACATGCTCTAATGATTCAGTAGAGAGCAAGCACTCCCCTTGCTAACATGTTTTCAACCTGGAATTTATTTTCTTTTTCAACAGAAATATAGAAATGCAGTTTCTGTATTTGAATGTAATATGAACTATATTACAGTTCATTCTTTATTTTCTATTATAGCTCATTTGACTTTTTCTTTTTTATTTTTGCTTTCCTCAACATCTATCAGCAATGTGTATCTAACATAGAATCATAGAATCATAGAATGGTTAGGGTTGGAAAGGACCTTAAGATCATCCAGTTCCCCCTTTCCCACCCTCTGCCATGGGGAGGGATGCCTCACACTAGACCATGTCACCCAAGACTCCCTCCAGCCTGGCTTTGAACACTGCCAGGGAGGGAGCATTTACCACTTCTTTGGGCAACCTGTTCTAGTGCGTCACCAGCCTCACTGTATAGGACTTCTTCCTTGTATCCAACCTGAATTTCCCATATCTAAAAGTTTCTTAAAATTGTTTTCTCTGCCAATTTTTCATACTGCTTATTATTTATAATGGCTAAAATGTTGTCTTTTTTTATTGGGTTGTAGATTATATGTCAAAAGAATTGAATATATGTTATTGGTAAAACATTTCAAATATTGAAAATCATTAATTTTTCACCCTTTCTGTATTACACAGCAGTATAGAGTCCTACAGAGCTGATGTTCATTGCTTAAAATATCTTATGCTACAGTGCAGTATTAAATGCTAGTAAGAATTACTTGATTTACAAAACAAACCCTGTGAGGAGAAAGCATCTCTGTTTGGTCTTCTCTATTCTATGCATTCACACTATATGCTGAAGAAGAATGGTTTCCCTTTTCACTGTTACTAAAATCTTGTGGCATCAGCCACAGACTATGCTCAGTACAGTAACAATGTGTTCATGTGAAGTCCTAAAGGTCTTCAGTTCTGTTAAGCATTGACACTATAGTAAGTTCAAATACTTGATTTGCTAACTAACTTCCCAGAGAGAGTGAAATAACTCTTGGATTTTATCATGGTAGGGAGACAAAGTGATCTTTTTTCTAAAAAAATGTTCATTTTATTCCACATATACTGCTAATTTTCCTCTGCACAGAATTTATGGCAGTCAATCAGCTGAACTTCAGACAGATTTGTAGTGTTAATATTTGTTTAGCATCTCCACCAGAGCTGGTAGCAGAATTGTGTTTAAGGCTGACGTTAAAAAAATTAAAGACTCCTTAAAAAGTTAGATTATACTAGTTCTTATGCTTTATTTCTACATGTTATTTACTAGGCATGATTTAACATTACTGAACATTTTTTGATGCATCTTGAGTTTGAATCATTATGAAACAAAGAGGTAAATGTGATACAGAATGTTCAGGACTTCTAATACTTTCAGTTTATCCAGTGGTTATGACCTCTTAAGCACTGTGTTTTGTGAAGATGAGGGAAGGTAGTATCTTTTTTAAAGAAGCTGAGGTGAAAAATATGAAGCGACTCCTCTGTAGATGCTCAGCATCACATTGTGCTGACCTGCTGTCTTCTTTGTCCCAAACTGCTGTTCCTCTCTTCCTATCAGAACAGTTCTTTGCATTCTGGGAATATTAAAGCAGAAAACGTATTTATTCTTAGGCCTTTAGTAGTCAGTTTCTGAATGGCAAACTAGAATTAGTGTGACCAGATTGTGATACTCTCTCTGCTGCCATCTCCCTCACAGCTGTTTTCTTCATAAACTGCCATCAGTAAATGCTCTAATTACTTCAGGTTGCCACAGTGTGCAGGTTTTCATAATTGCTCTGGAGTACCTGAGTGATTGAAGTAAGAGTGAGGATTTCAAATGCGCCAGAATCCACAGATTCTCCCATAACAGTTACCAACATTGTTGATGGCTACAGTGAAATACTTAATAATTTTCCACTGACTTCAAAAACTCGTAGGTCTTCATCTTACATAAAATCATATCAACAGTAAAAAACAGATGAACAGCAGATATTGCACATTTTCTTGACCATCTCTCCAGATGCTTTGATTTACACAAACAAAATGAGAGGTACAGATTAGATTAAATGCACAAGTACTCTTAAAAGAAAGCTTTAGTAAAACCTGACGTAGTAAAATACAATAAGAGGGCAATGTCCAAACTGAGAATTTGTTTTCACTCTTATAAGCATATTAGTCTTACTCATGTTGCATCTAATGTTTGTCTTTCAGAAATCCAAAATCTCCACTTACGACAAGATGTGGGCCTTCATGAGTAGCAGGAGGCAGTCAGTACTTGTCAAAAGTAATGAAGAAGGCATCCAGCGTGTGCTTACTTCTGATTATGCATTTCTAATGGAGTCGACAACGATTGAGTTTGTCACACAGCGGAACTGTAATCTAACACAGATTGGAGGCCTGATAGACTCAAAAGGTTATGGTGTTGGAACTCCCATGGGTAGGTGATGCGCCAGCTCTTTGTGCTCTGCTCATTAATCTTAGTTGCTGCAGTAGCCTTTAAAAGCTCCAATACATTGTTGTTTTCTCTACATTGCTAATGTTTTTTTCTCGTCCTCTTTTTCCCACCTGGTGAAATTATTACGCATTTTATCAATATTTATGGTTTTTATAAACATAAAAATAATTGCTTTATAAAAATTGACATTTTCATGAATGTTTCTCTTGAGTGGTGTCTTCCATATGTTCAACAACAACAGAAAGTACTTTTCACTGTATTTCATTAAAAAGAAAAATTTTTTAAAATGTTGTTCTCCCTCTTTAGAGTATGAGGTGCCAGAAATACAAGCCTTGCTAATGAGGATAATGCTTGTCTAGTGACAGCGCTGATCAATGAGATTCTTAAAGTAGAAGGAAAGTTTCCATAACATGTCATATACAAATCCACATAAATACTGAATTAACCCTGTTGAATATAGTTTTGCAGAGCAATTCCAATCCTGTAAATATTTTCCAAGTCAGGTGTTGTACAAAACTTTAATTGAAAGATGAGAAGCCAACTACATACGTTAATTTGGCTGGTAGAATCCACAGGATGGGATTGAGGAAGCATGAGATGCTGACTTCCCGTTGACTACAGTGATTTTTTTTTTTAAGGACATGAGCTGAGAATCTGGGTTTTAATTTCAGAATAGATGTGAATAGAAAGTGATGTGACACACACACTCTGTCAGTAATGCACAATGATCCTACTTAATACTGCAAGACCATTCTGCTGAATTCTTTACAAGACAAATATTTATTTTAACACTTTTTAAGAAGAATTTATCATTTTGTTACTGATGTGGATATATTTTATGTTATTCTCAAATTGGTCTCACATTTGGTACTGATTTTATCTGTTTTAATAATCTACACTAAATCATTGTATGGGGAAATTGTGTCCAGCACTTTAAAGCAAGCACATGTTATGGAAGATTAAGAAATAAACTTTGCTGGAATCTCTTTGATAAAGAAATATCTAGTATTATCAAATATAGCTTTCCCTGTATGTTGTAAATATTTACTGTAACTTCACCTACATCTTTATAATTTTCATTTTTTTCAGTAATTCTCCATGAAATAGACATCTGCAGAAATTATGATTCTGTTCATTCTGCCTTTCAACACTTAGTTGCTAGGAATTTAATTTCAATCTATATATGAATATTTCTACCCTGTTCTATTGTGTCTTATATTGCTGAACATGCTCTGTAGACACGTAAGTGCCAGAAAGGACTGGACTTCAATCCTCCTGCTCCTTTTCATCATTTCTTATTTTCTGACATACAAATCTTTCGTTATTTTGAGGGTGAAACCCACCTTCCATTTTAGGTTTATTATTGGGGAAATTAAATAGATGTGGTAGTGTAAAATTCTTGAATAAGCTGCATGCAAAATTCTGAAGCATCTAAAGCATGTCCTGGAAATCTAAGAGACAAAGTGACAGGAATCAAAGGGACCAGGCTATTTTACAAATTATTTTGATGTTGCATAAATCAGAGAAGCATCATAAATACCAGAGAAAACAAATGTAAAACAATGATAAAGCCAGAAAAAGGCTTCAAAGACAGAAGTATTGATTGTAAAGAGGTAAGGAAGCAAATATGTATACTGTCTTTTCATCTTTGTCCCCTAACTTATTTGGCTAGAACAGGCACTACATATGCACTATTTCTTCATAATTTATAGTATTTTCAGAGTTATTACTCAGATTTTATTCATCTGCAAGTTTTGAAGTCATGGAAAGACTTCTGAGTCAAGAGAAATAATAATATACATGGGGATCTGTGAGCTGACAATTGTCTTGAAACAAGGTGAAACAAATAAATAGAAGACATACCTGCAGGAATCAGAGATCACAAGAGGAGGTAAAACAAGAGTTGAAACAGTGTTAAACTTAGCAAGGGAAGTTGAAATAAGATATGCAAAAAAGATGAAGGCTTTGTAAAAGAAAATATAACAGAGCCTAAAGTAAGATGTAATGTAAGGTTTTCACAGAATAGATGAAGGTACAATAAAACAGCATCAGGAGCTTTCCCAGAACAGCTAAGAATAAGAGATTAATCCTGGCTTTGATCAGTATCCATAAAATGCTATCCAGAGAAAAAACATTTGTAAAAGTTTTGCATCCTGTTTATTAACTGCACAGTCTTAGAGGAAAGAGATGGGTAGTCTCCACTAAAATAATGCATAGTTCAGACATGCATTTGAAAAAAATCTTGTGAAGGAGCGTAGCACCTGTCAGAATAGTTCTGTTAAATATATTGTTTTATTGATGCTAAAAAATCTTACAAGAAGTGGATAATACAAAATAAATTCATGCATTATAGCTAATCTCATTTCTGCAGGAAAAAATAATTTTGGAATCTTTAGAAGGATTTATGACACAGTCAAAACAACAGAAGTAGATTTCATCATTATTTAATGATTATGGAAGAATTTTTTAGACAAGAAATTGAGTAATATTTCTTTAGAGTTAATAATCCTTAGAGTAACTTGTCAAGTGCTTGGAAGTGTAACGGTCTCACAGACAAGCACATGTTACTGCTCGTGCCTATGGGAAGCAGCAGCACATCTCTCTAAAGAAAAATACAGAATTATTTGTATTAAAGACACAGTATCTGAAAGATATAGATGTCATCTCCCCAAATTTACCAAAATATCCTATTTATCTCCTGGAATAGTGGCTTAAAGTTTCAGAAATATTTGCACGTAAGATTAAATTTATAGAATACAGTACTTACAGGTGTTATGTTCAGTACAGTAGAATGGATACGGTTACTTTTGGAGAATAGCAGCAAAAGAAACAGGTGCAGTGTATTTTGTTCCTTTTGATGGCTAATAGAATAATGGTTAATGGAACATAGAATCATAGAATCATAGAATAGTTAGGGTTGGAAAGGACTTCAAGATCATCGAGTTCCAACCCCCCTGCCAGCAGCAGGGACACCTCCCACTAAACCATGCCATCCAAGGCTATGTCCAACCCCACCTTGAACGCCGCCAGGGATGAAGCATCCACAACCTCCCTGGGCAACCATTCCAGGGCCTCACCACCCTTACAGTAAAGAATTTCTTCCTCATATCCAATCTAAACTTCCCCTGTTTAAGTTTAAACCCATTACCCCTTGTCCTCTCACCACAGTCCCTAATGAAGAGTCCCTCCCCAGCATCCCTAGAGGCCCCCTTCAGGTATTGGAAGGCTGCTATGAGGTCTCCACGCAGCCTTCTCTTCTCCAGGCTGAACAGCCCCAATTTTCTCAGCCTATCTTCATACATAGTTTGTTTGTTTGTTTAAGTCTAAGTAGCTGCAACAAAAAGATCTAGAATATTTCCTAACAGAAAAACATGTTACCAGAGTAGTTTATCATAGGATAATCACTTGGAAAATGCAACCACCCAAATATAGCACCAGCTTCGAGTACTGCAGTAAAAGCTCTTTGTTCACAATGTGAAAGTTTTCTGTATTCAGAGACAGATGCACAAGATGAGAAGAAAGAAGCAGCAGGTCAGGCAGTGTACAGGTATCAACTCATTCCAAATGCACTGAAGAAGCAAAATCTGAGTTTATATGATTATTTTAATCCTACTAAAATCATTATTTAAGTAACCAAAGTTTAGATTGTTAAAATATAGACTAGAGTAAGGAAATTGGAAACAGCATACTTTTTAGCATGAAGTAGTATCAGGATTTAAAATAACAAAATAACCTTTAAAATAACAAAATACGCTGATGTATTTTGGAATACTTACTTGGAATAGGTGCAAGGCAGCATTCTGTGTGACACCTTTGCTGTTAAACTTATTTAATATGCCACAGATAACATCCACCGAACTGAAAACTGCACTCAAGATAGTGAATTTGAAGGGGAGGAGAGAGAATGAACTCTTTAAGGATAGATCCTCTAGAGTGTTACTTATCACCTCCAGTAGTTTCAAATGTCCCATTTCTTCGTCATGCATGATAAAAATGTTTAAAATTGGGTTTGTTCTTGAACAAATCCCAGTTGGGTTGAATTTACCATTGCAAGGAATTCCTAAGTGTTTATTCCATAGGTTTATGGTCTCATCAAACATAAATTGTAACTTTTTTTCCAAGAAAGCCTAGTCTATCCAGCAATATACATTTCATGCCCTTAAGAAATACAGTTAGTATTAATTCCCTATGGTCAACATACTGTAAAACACAGTAATATTATGTGACAAATGCTATATTCCAGAATGAGTACTTATTAACATCATTGTTAACGTGAAGTGATCCACATGAAAGGTTAGAAATTTAGTTTCTACACACTCTATATTAAGGTCTCAAGGGTTTGCAAAGCTACTTTTTACTCTCCAATTAGAAGAAACATTTGAAATCATCTGTTGGATAAAAGCAAATCTTCATCTCTCTGGGGTGTCTTCAGGTTCTTATTTCTTTTCCAAATTCCTGTTTCTCTTCAGCACGTTAAGGCATCTGGCTGCCTTCCATCTGGCTTGGACAGATTTTCTGTTGGATTTTGCCAATTGCTTCTATGTTGAACCTGGAGGACATAAATGGCTGACAAATGTATATGTCAAACCCATTCCATATGAGCAGATCTACTGAACATGCACCTTTCAGATGATCTATACTTACGTGGCAACTCAGGACTATCCTGCATATGCCAAACTAACTCTGCGTGTGTGGAGATACATGCAAAGTAATGCCTCTGACATTTTGAAAATGAAAAATGGTAGGTGTAAGCAAACCTACAAATTTGCATATATTTCTTCTAACTCTTAAGAAATACAAAATAGAAAGTGATGTTTGAGAAATTTGGTACATATAAGAAATTAGAGATAGCCATTTCTCTGCTGTTTCTCTGTGACTGTTGAGCTGTGGAAAGTTACAGAATTAGATTAACAGGGGGTTTAACTGTATAGCACTGATGTTCCTGATAATATCTGATAATGGTGAGGTAAAAATCAGCATGAAAAAAAAGTGAAATACACATTTTTTTACTCTTTCTTCCTGTGCAGTTACTAAACAAAAGGGCTATTAATATTAATGATAACTGAGTTGCAAAGCATAGTGAGATGAATAATACACGAGTCTCTTCATTTTTACTAGCTTATTGAATTTTATCTTGCTGTGACCAAACTATGACTTTTCATACTAGAGCGTTTCACTGTATCCCTGATCTTTTCATACTGATGGACTATCAAGATGCCCTGCCAAATGCTGAAAAAATTTTGAGGTTCAGATTTTTATTAGTTAACTGTTAACTTAAAAACTGTTAAAAAAAAAAAAAAAAGTGCACTCCCCCAACTACATAGAGACACTTCAATGTACGTAGGGATAAAATACAACTCTCAGGATATGAATGAAATTAAACAATGTATTTTGGGGTCTGCATATCAAGTTGATAAAGCTACCAACCTTTCATTGCAAAGTTAACTCTTATAGAACATGCCCATTATGCAAATCTGTAATAACTTGCAATAGTATCCAGGTATCAAAATCTAACCATGTAAGCACATAAATACATCTGCACAGTGTATATTTATATATTCACCATAGAAAGCTGGCAGCTACTGTGATGCAAACAAGTTATACCTCCTGTGCAAAAAGAAAACTATATGAATAAAATAAACAGCCTTCTAGCAGAGATGCATTGGCAACAGGCCCCAGATAGCAGTGTACTCAAGTTTAAAGGATGAAACAAAAATTCAAGGCTCTGTTGATTGAGAGGTGCCATTTTTAGTGAAGTTCTCCCTTCTGTAAATTCTAATGAAATATCAAGTAAAATGTTTTTGTTTACATTTTTATGTCTTAGAGAAAAAATGCATTGTTTACAGTACATTGCCCTTTAAGATCCTCCAAATTTTATACACTCACCTATGACTTCCAAAAATCTGTTTGGCCAACTAATGTAATGTGCAGATGACTTGCATATAAAATCTATTTATATACTTTTATTCAGTGTAGCTCATCTTCACTTTTTTTTTTTTTTTATTTAGTCATTTAAATCTTTTTTTAGCAAATCGCAGCCAAGAGTGGGATTGGGTTTCTTTTTCTTTTTTTTTTTTTTCTTTTTTTTTTTTTTGTTGCTGTTGCTGTTGCTTTTTTTTTTTTTTTTTTTTTCAATTTCAGTCAACTTTGTAGTATGTAATTAAAATATTATTTGGAGTACACATATTTTGAGGACAGTAATATTAATATAATTTCATCAGACATAGACTCTAGAAAGAGTATTTCACACTCCACCCACTTAAATGAAATATTTCACTGCAGGAAAAAAGGTATTCAGGGAATAATTTATGATCTTCTATTTCATATCTTCTCTAGGAATATGACTTCATGAATTATTTACGTATATCTAAGCCATTAATAAATGTGATATAATAGTGTTCTTCCTACGCAAGTGATAGGATGCTGGATTCAAATAGAATTTAAAACAATAGTTTAATCAGCTAAAGTATAACATGTTGTATCCAACAACTTTGTATACATTCAGGTAATTTTTATTGCCTATTTTGTGTCTAGGGAATGACCTAGAAAATAGTTACATTTAACTTTTTATTTTTTTAATACTGAAATTTTTTAACTCATCCGACCATGTTCTTTATACAGATATTTTACAAAAGATTTCTTTACGTGCCATTTTTATTTAAGTGCATGTTTCCAAATACAGAAAATTTTCAATGGAGGCACACTGGGAAATATAATTTACTTAAGAATAAAAGCTTTTAATTGATGTAGTAATAATACAAACAAAAAAAATACTCATTTCCTAAATACGTAATACAAAGTGAAAAAAAATATGATCTCAAAATAGTCCATTTATCATACCAGGTGAGATTTGCAGCCCAGTTTTGTAATCATCTAAAATTTAATTTATTTTTTTATCTTTTCTGTAAAATCAAAAGTAGATAAAATTGAAGTAAACACCTTGTAACCGTAAAAATGATATATCATCATCCTACAGATGTGTAGGACATTAACTCAAAAGATTTTTATAGCTTTGACAAAGCCTTGAATTCTACAGCTACATGTCTGAATTAACTTTTTTTCTTAAGCAGTTTCTACATGTAGAACGTGAACTTCAATCAAATTCATATTTTAAACAAATGCCTGAATGTTTTCTAGCAAAGCAATTTGTTGATACATATTTAGAACATAGTGGTGCTTAATTTTTTCCTGCTCTAGGTGCTACCTATAACTGTGGTAAAATTAAGTCCAATTTAATAGAGATTAAAGTATGAATAGTAAGCCTTCCATTTCTGTTCTAGCAATTACCTATAAATGAATCTTGAAATTGAAGGCATAGTTTACCTTAGTTTACATTATAGCCACCCCCAAAGTAGGAGTAGTCTATTCTTTAAGCTCTTATTGAATGAAAATGTATACTATGGTTATCCTGCAGTTGTAGATTCTTTGCAAGGGAGTAGGATTATGATACAAATGAGTACAATAATGATAGTGAGTCTGGGCCCACAATTTAAGAGGCATGTTAAGGTACTTGAATGTGTCCCAGAGGAGGGTAACAAAGCTGGCAAAAGGGATAGAAGGCATGTTCTATGAGGAGTGCCTGAAGACGCTGGGTTTGGCTAGTTTGGAGAAAAAGAGGCTGAGGGGTGACCTCATTGCTCTCTACAGCTTCCTGAAGAGGCGAAGTGGAGAAGGAGGTGCTGAGTTCTTCTCCCTGTGATCCAGTGACAGGACCTGTAGGAATTGTAAAAATCTGTGCCAGGGGAGGTTTAGGTGGGACATTAGGAAGCATTTCTTTACTAAGAGGGTGGTTAAACACTGGCAAAGTCTTCCTAGAGAGGTGGTTGATGCCCCAAGCCTGTCAGCGTTCAAGATGCACTTGAACAATTTGAACAATACCCTTGAACATGCTTTAACTTTTGGTCAGCATTGCATGGGTCAGGCAGTTGCACTAAATGACCACTGTGGGTTCCTTTCAACTGAAATATTTTCTCTTTCTCTTTCTCTTTCTCTCTCTTTCTCTTTCTCTCTTTCTGCCCTCCCCTCCCCTCCCCTCCCCTCCCCTCCCCTCCCCTCCCCTCCCCTCCCCTCCCCTCCCCTCCCCTCCCCTCCCCTCCCCTCCCCTCCCCTCCCCTTCCCTTCCCTTCCCTTCCCTTCCCTTCCCTTCCCTTCTTTTCTCTTCTAGTACTTAGGATGTCATTGTTTATAAGTTCTATTAATTTTCTCTTTCTCTTTCAAAAAGCAGGCAGTTCTAAAATTGAAATGAATAACAGGTAAATTAGTCCCCAGAATTGTTAACAATACACTTGTTTAACATAACGGAAACTATATTCTGCATATCTGAAAATACTGACCAATTCAGAAATTTAAATTTACACTGATTAAAACGTGTTCCTGGATTTCCTCTGTAAAATACTAAACTGAACAATCCACACTGGCTTTCAATTTAATAATTACCAAGATTTCTGCAGATATGTCCTGTTTATATTGCTGGGACACTGAGGACATCTGAGTAGTACTTCTGGAAAAGAAAGTTCATCTTATAGCCCAGCACTCTGTCTACTTAGAAAATCTGCATATGTGTTTATATATATATTATTATATATTTTGATGTAATTTCAAATAATAAGTGTAATGAAGACTGTACAATTTTTGCATTCTGAACATCAGTACTAAGTATAAACATTGTCCCTTGCCTACAGATTTCAAAATCTAAAACACCACAAAAATTAATAATTAAACCCAACATTTCTAAGCAATCATTTGGTCTTATTTTTAATAAAGCCTAGTTCTCTTGAAGCTACTTGTTACCTTATGACTGTACAAATTACATAATATGAACATTTTTACCAGTCCTTGGAGATGAGACATGGAGATCTGTCTCTATAGGAATAAATTGGAAACTATGTGCCAACACAGGAGGCCTTTTTCTTCTGCTTGCCTGCACTTAATCTGTAATCCTTCATAGAATTTGAACTATAATATTCATCACTTATACATGCATAAAAGTGCTGAGCTTCAGTTCTTCTGTAACTAAACAAATTAAAACATTTGTCTTCATTAGTTGAACATAATGCACAAAAAAGGAGGTGCAAATTATTTATTTTTATGCAGGTCAAACCATGTATTGAAACTAATTTGAGAATTTCAACTGCTTGAGTAGTTAATTTATTGTTGCTGAAATGTAAGAATGTGTAGGTAACATTTTGATGAAAGAGCTGTTTTTTTATAGTTACCTCAGAATTATAAGCATATTGAAGCACTGACAGGCATTCTAAAAGGCTGAGCTTTATATCAATACAAAATTGCCAGGTAGCTATTACAAGCAGACTCTTCCTTAGAGAAGCAGTTTCTAGTAGAATTTTACTGAACATATGTACCTGAAGCAAAGGCATTATTAAAACTTCGATGTTGATGTTATAGTGCTAGGACCAAACGTATGTATTGCATTGTCAAAGACTCATCTACGTCCATAAAATGTCTTTGTCCTGAATGTATTGCCTCTAATTGGAAGCAAGCTAGTGTTTTGCATGCCAGCACATAGTGTTTGCAAGGGTTTAGGCATTCTTTATATGAAAAAGCATCAGCATCAGCTATTTATTTTGTCTGTCTTGCATTTTCTGGCTAAATATTCCTTTTCAAATGCCTATTTGAAGTGGGATCTCATTTCCCAGCAACCTGGGTTGCTGACTATGCATCAACCTTAACCCAGTATTCTGGAGTTTAATTTCAATGCTTTAAGGTTCTTCTGAGGGACATGTAATAACTTGAAGCAAACTGACCACAGCCTTTCTGAAGGTTACAGGAGAGACTGACAGAGCTGAGACTGTTAAGCCTGAAGAAAAGACAGCAGGGAGCTCAGGGGGTATTTGAGCAATGCGCATAAGTACCTGATGAGGGAAAATAATGAAGACAGAGACAGAAGTTTTTCACTGGCACAGAGTGACTAGACAAGAGGCATAGGAAACAAACTGAAATAAGATAACTACCATATGAATGTGAGAGGAAAGAAACACGCACACAAAACCATGACAGTAATGGTGATCAAAAGCTACAACAGGCTGCCCAGAGATGGTGTGGAGTCTCCATCTTTGAAGATATTCTGAACCTAACTAAATAACGTGCCCTGACAAACCTGCTGTAGCTTGGGCAGGTGGAGTGGTCTAGACTGTCTTCAGAGGACGCTTCCAAAGTTCTGCCTTTCACTGTACTAAAATGCAACAGTTCTGTGATGAAAGTACTTCAGTTTCTGTAACTACAGAATCAAGATCCTTCTCTTCGAACAGTGATATGAATTAGCGTCCAAAAGGGATAAATAGAAGCTACTGGTCATCTTTTGTTTTGAGTCTACCTAGTTTCATTTCCTGCACCTAAATGATTACCTTGTAATAGGAAAGAAATTCAACATTCTGAAAGCTCTTTGTGAGTCTGAATTCTTAGTATTTTATCCATTCCCAATGCTGAGGACAGAATTGTCTAAGTTGGCTAGTACAAATGAAAAGACACCATGGCTTTGTATCTGCCATGATGCTTTATGGAGAAACAGCACAGTAAACGAAACGCTGAAAGCCAGTGTTTTTAAGCACTCTTTGAATAGTTGAGCTTCATATTCTCACTATATATATGATGCACATATTTAGTTGATGCCTTCTTTTCACGAAGATCAACCAAGAACAAACTGCTTTCCCTCTATAATTACTTTAACCTTGTAAATCAAATTGGGGAACAGAAATCTGCATGAAAAACCTGTCAGCTCCTCTTATTTAGATTAGAAATATATGGAACATCACTTCATATAACAGTATCAGCTGAAATTTATTATCATTTAAAAATGCAACGTGAGATTTTGTAAGAATTCTGACAACTTTAAAGGCTTAATTATTTTTTCAGTAATTTAATTGAAAATTGCCCATATTTAAGATGGCATTATAGTTATATGTACGCAAGGCCACTTCATACCTCACACATGATGAAACAGCTAATGGCAAAAAAACAAAAGCAAAACCAAATCATTAATTGTTTTCAGAATTTCTCTTATAGCCTGGCAGGGGGGTGGGGTATTCTGCAAAAGCATGAATTGGGTTTTCCTGTCTGGACACTTTTGTTATGACTTTACACTTTTCTTTTCTTTCAATATACTATTGCCTGCCTGCCCAGAATCTTTATGTATTGCAGAACTTCATGTAGCATTTTGTCAGACTTCCTTAATTCAGCTATTTATTGCTGGACAGTATTAGACAACTATGTTCTGCAAAAGAGGCTGTACTTGCAAGCCATTTGTATGTGAATATTACAGGTTTGCAAGAAATTCTGTTTGTTTTTTTAAAAGGTACTATATAAAAATGAAATATTTCAGCTATGGTAAAAATGAAATCACTGAATTTTTCAGTACAGGTTTCAACAGCAGTATCTTCCTGTTCTGCAGCTACACAGTTCGACACAGGTAGAAAGATTATAGTGTCTTATGATTATGATCTTTTAAAACTGTCTGTATGTTGCAGTGCACAGAGTCTAGGAAAAATATGACTAACTTTAATTTATTTGAATTCGGTATTTAATCTGTCTTAACAGCCAGGATTTAGAGCTGTTTACAATGATAGTCTGAGGAGGGGCTAAGAAAACTAAACAGTGTTTATAAAAAAAAAATAAACCAAATTAAAAAATGAATTATTCATGTCTAATGCAATAATATAATAATGAACTGAGTATTTAATAGAGTAAAAAAGAAAAGCCTTCTTCATTCTGTTCAAGTTATCGTGGTACTACAAAAAGAAATAGAGAAAAATGCAGTATATTAACTATTAAATTTGTCATATCTTAATTATAGGCACTCATTATACATGCATTTTTGTAATTTACTCATCATAGAGGATAGATATGTTCTAAGCTAGTTACAAATTAATATATTCAAGGATGTACCCTTCCCAGTTCTAAAATCAGAAGTACTTATGAACACATGAATGGCATTGTAGTCCTAAATCTCCCTTGTATTCCTCTAATTTTGATATCAGTTATGTTGCATTCTTATATCTGGAAAATTATGAGAAATTTAATATGAACTAAATCTCAGCTACATGATCCCTCTTGGTTACATTTCAGATTTGTAAACCTACATGAACATTTAGATGATGGTTGTATAATGAAATGACCAGAAATTTACATGAGCTGGGAATTATGACTGGGAAGAATTGAAAACAATTACGGAACACACTACTTGTGAGAGGGTTTTGATTACATTTGAAGAAAATACTGATTAAAAATGTTTTTTGTAGCTTGCCTTCTCCAAGCCATACATATTGCTCAAAGGTGACTATATATGTAAAGGAATAGTGAACAGCTTTGTTTTGGATTTTGTTTTGAATGTTTGCAGTTTTAATGAGATATGGGGTAACTTAGACTGCTGTAAATATCTGTCGAGGATTTTCCATTGTAGAAAGAGAAGCTTAATGAATATTTAATGTTTACAATGTCTAATATTACAATATGATAATCTTAATGCAGCATGAAGTGTCAGGGTTAGCAATTGGAATCAGGAAACACTTTTTTTTTCATCAGAAATGTTACCCCATCCTGATCAATATTTCATCCCTATACATCCTTTGTAAAACAACAGTAAAATTCAGAGCTATGTCTTTAATCATAAAAACAAGAATGGAAAATGTAACGTATATGGAAATAGCTAAATTAAAGTTGCAAGTATTTCTTATATTAGACCTGCCACTTTATAATTTATTTCTGATACTGTCCAAAATGTGGGAAGTATTTAAAGAATTTTGAAAGAGGTTTCTTCATGCCCGCAAGTCTAAATGTCCGTGAACTACAGAAGGACAGATGGTAGAAAAGTAAGAAGTATAGTTTTTATTAATATTTAAATCTATCTCATATTTTAATGTGTTAATCAAAAATTAATAAGAAATGTATATAAACATCACTCACCTCGTGGGTGCGTAACTTTTCTATTTTTTAAAAGATCAATGTCCACTCAAAGTTTACTTATACAGCAGCTGTTTTCACTTGGGGAAGCGTGTTTGAACTCTGTGTGGCTGGGATGCTTTGCTATTAATTCATATGCACCTTAGAGGTGAGAATGCTGTAATGTCTTATCATTTCATAAATATGAAACAACAAATCAGCTGTGAGGCACGGAGTTAAAAGACAGGAAAAATGTTCACTTAACATCACAAAGCTACATTTCGAATCAAATTCCCTTTCCTGGTATAATGGAAGGATCGCAGGTTTGTCCTGTATTTTTAAAAATACCTGACCAATTGCTGCTTCTTACGGAAGTAGCTAATTTTGCTGAAGAGAGCATCTTTTGATCAGTGGCTTTTAAAAATTTTTTAGTATTATTAGTATTATTTATTGATGGGCCTTGTTTATTTACTTGGAGTTAAACTGAGATCCAGATTTTGGGTTAAAGGAGGATCTGCTCCTGCGTCAAATTTGGAGGAATTGTTTTCTTTTCTTTTGATTAGCTGTTCTTCTCTTTACTGTGGGTACTGCTTGCCTCCTATGATTGCCAAAGAATTTTAATCCATCAAATCTCCAGCTATAGCAATGGTATTGCTCCATGACCTGGAAAGTGTCCTTAGTGATCTTTTCTTGAGAGAAAACTAGGTGATATTGAAAATGGAGCCAGGAACTGGGAACTGACAAAATCATTTTCCTTTCTTCATGTGTTGTTTGGAGACTTTTGAACCTACAGATAGGAAGAATGAACCAAGCTATGTTGACCCTTCTCTCTATCACTTCCTTCCCATTCCAATTAGGGAGGGTTAATGAAGTTAGGAAGCAGAGGTGGCTGTGACTTATACAAGAAAAATGTTTCTGTGGAGCTAAAGACAGAGCTTCTTCTATACCCAGTGCCCTGAGCTGCCTGTTCCTTTTCTATGACATAACTGTGACTGTCAGTCTCTATTACTGAGCACTGACTACACTACAGACACCTGGAAGGTGATTCAGGTGGTTCCTCACAGTCTAGACATCTATTTCACAGCTATCTGTAAATGAAATCCCTTCCATCTTGTTTCTGTTAAGCCTATGACTGCAGTATGCATGACACTTAAGAGAAACTGAAGTCCACATACTGTATCACCAGTTATCCCCTAACAAGTAATGCCTGTTCCAAAGGCCTGAGCTAAATTTTGTCTGATAAAGACAAACGGAAAGCTTCATCGTAGTAACTGATGGTCAAAGGTAACAGAACAATATAACAAACAAAGCTTTCAAATATGATTTGACTAAGCATGCAGTCAATTTGGTGGCAGAACTTTTTATCTGTGAATCTTGATGGGGCCATGAGAGTTGAGGCCCACACTGAATTTGGTACTTCTTCCTTTCACCTGCTAAAGCTAGAAATTGAATTGGTTGCTTTGTTGAATGCAAAATATTTGCATACAGCTTTGAGACCTAGATATTAAAGGAATATATTTCCTGTTACATGTGGCTTTCTCCTCCCAATAAGTGCTTCAGTACTAGAAGAAGTTGTTGATGACCTAAGATTTGTACCTAGCTTCTGAGTGTGGTGGTATATTTACAATGACCTTTCTTTTCCAATTAGGCTAAGCATACAGGATATGAAATAATGTTGCAAGATAAATAGAATAGTCTTTGGGGTTTTAATAATAAGATAAAAATGTCACAGGAGCAAAAGTCTCTGTCAGTAGCGTAGGAGTTTTCAGTACGTTTTCTTGCCTAGGAAACCAAAAGTGACATGCAAATATGTCTCATTGGTACCAATTTCAAAATACCAGACAATTCATAGTGATTTCCTGTGGTAAAATGCACCTGGAATGATGAAACAAAAAAGTTACTCATTCAATTTTTCTTATTGAAGGAGTTAGCAAAATGCTTCTATTCCTTTTTATTTACTTAAGGTTAAATTCAGTTCTACAAGTCCCAATATGCTTGAACTTTTTTGTATTTGATGGAATGAGTAAAACAGCCTAAGAGTAACCAGAAAGGAGATTTAACTGAATTATGATCTAGTAGGGAGCAACTTAAAAACCAGCCATATCAGCAGGATTTCAACATAGTACTCTGTATGCAGTGAAGTCTCATGCTTATGTGTTCATAATTTATGATTAAACATGTTATTCACATAAATCTTTATATACTGAGACTTCAGGGCATAAAGTTTACCTATGCATAAATTCTGCAGTATTTCTGAGACTTTGTTATATTAGTTTTGTACAGATTCTTCAAGCAATAGAATTTTATGCAGATTTAATTTTTATTTTAAATTTTCATAAGCAGGTAACTGCAAATAGAAAATACTGCATCCCTTATTGAGTTTGTGGATCATAGAAAGGCACTAAGGTCTCTGTAATCTATATCAGAAAGTCTTAAGATTCTTCTGGCAGAAATTCTCATTCCTGCAAACAGCAGCTAGAGCGGGATCAGCAAATACTGTATAGTGTGTTCTGTAGGCCCTCCAGTCAAAGTTTGTCATGAGAATCACTCATTATTTGATAGAGAAATGAAAGCGGTAGAAACCAGAAAAAGAGAGAAAAAAATCAGAATATTTCTCCACTGGACTTCTCCCTTCCTCTGCACTCACTGGAAGATTATACACTTGTCTGTCTGCCCCCTTCCAGTCTTCTCCCATGCACAGAATGGTAAGATTTTTTTCAATTGCTTGACTTCTGTTGAAACATTTTGTTGACTTTTTGTTTTTGGGTCATAGTAGCAGGGGACTCTACATTGAAAGGCACAGAGGCACCCATCTGTTGGCCTGATCCAGTCCCAAGGGAGGTGTGTTGCCTACCAGGGGGCTCAGATCAGGGATCAGGATTTCAGCTGCTCCAGCCAATGAGCCGGCTTCATTTGGAGCTCAGCTCAGATGCCTCTATACAAATGCCCGTAGCATGGGGAAAAAACAAGAGGAATTAGAGATGTGTTCATGTCTACAGAATATGATATAATAGGTATCACAGAAACATGGCGTGATGGCTCCTACGATTGGAGCGCTGTAACAGAAGGTTACAGGCTCTTTACAAAAGACAGGCACAACAGGCAGGGCAAGGGAGTTGCTATTTATGTTAGGGATGGGCTGGAGTGTATGGAACTCTGTCTGGGGACAGGTGATCAGTTAACAGAGAGTTTGTGGATCAGGGTTAAAGGGAGAACAGCAATGGGAGACATTATTGTGGGGATCTGTTAAAGACCGCCTGACCAAGAGGACTCTGTGAATGAAGCGCTCCATAGACAGATAGAAACAGCCTCACACTCACAGGCCCTTGTTGTCATGGGGGACTTCAATCATCCTGATATCTGTTGGACGGATGGTATGACCTGGCACAAGCAATTCAGGAGGTTCCTCAATTGTGTGGAAGACAAATTCCTTCTGCAAGAAATAGAGGAGCCAACAAGGAGAGATGCTATGTTGACCTCGTCCTCACCAACAGGGATGGGATGGTTGGAAATGTGATGCTCCAGGGCAGCCTTGGTTGTAGCGATCATGAGATGATCAAGTTTGACATCCTCAGGATCAGTGAAGACAGTGAGAAGAGCGTGCAGCCAGCTAATTGCCCTGGACTTCAAGAGAATGGATATTGGCCTCTTCAGAAAACTGCTTAGTAAGGTTCCATGGGATATAGCCCTAGAGGGCAGGAGGTCCCAAGATTATCCATTGGTATTCAAGGATCACCTGCTACAGGCTCACGAGTGCTGCATCCCAGCTTGAAGGAAGAGCACCAGAAGGGCCAGGAGACCTCGATGGATGGATAAGGAGATGCTGAGAAAACGTAGAGGAAAAAAAAAAATAAGTCTTATAAAAGGTGGAAGCAAGGACAGGCGGCCTGGGAAGAATACAGGGGTTTTGTCCAGGAAGCTAGGGACCAGGTTAGGAAAGCTGAGGCCCACTTAGAATTGAACTTGGCTAGGGATGTGAAAGATAACAGGAAGGGATTCTATAGGTACATTGCAAATCAAAGACAGACTAGGGACAATATGGGCCCTCTCCAGAAGCTGCCATAGGAACTGGCTACCCTGGATTTGGAGAAGGCTGAGGTTCTTAATGACTTCTTTTTCTCAGTCTTCACTGGCAAATGCTCTGACCGCACCACCAAAGTCTTGGAAGGCAGACACAGGGACTGTGAAAATGAAGATCCTAGGCCCACTGTAGGAGAGGATCTGATTCGAGACCATCTTAAGAACCTGAGCGTACAAAAGTCCATGGGACCGGATGAAATCCATCTGCGGGTCCTGAAGGGGCTGGCATATGAAGTTGCTAAGCCATTGTCCACCACATTTGAATAATCATGGCAGTCAGGTGAAGTTCCTGACTACTGAAAAAAGGGAAATATAACCCTCATTTTCAAGAAGGGGAAAACAGATGACCCACAGAACTACGGATCAGTCAGTCTCACCTCTGTGCCTGGCAAAATCTTGAGCAGATTCTACTGCAAGGCATGAGATACAACAAGGTGGTTGGCAACAGCCAGCATGGCTTCAGTAAGGGGAAATCCTGCCAGACTAATCTTGTGGCCTTCTATGATGGAGCTACAGAATTGATGGACAGGGGCAGAGCAGCTGGTGGCTCGATGGACAGGGTCAGAGCAGCTGATGGCTCAATGTCCAGGTGGAGACCAGTAACAAGTAGTGTTCCTCAGGGATCAGTGATGGGACCGATCTTGTTCAACATCTTTGTGGGTGACATGGTCAGTGAGATTGAGTGCACCCTCAGCAAGTTTGCTGATGACACCAAGCTGTGTGGTTTGGTTGATACGCTGGAGGGAAGGAATGCCCCCCAGAGGGACCTTAACATGCTTGTGAGGTGGACTGATGCCAACCTGATGAAGTTTAACCATGCCAAGTGCAAGGTCTGACACCTGGTTCGGAGCAATCCCAGGCATAGCTGCAGCCTGGGCAAAGAAAGATTCAGAGCAGCCATACGGAGAAGGACTTGAGGGTGTTGGTTGATGAGAAAATGAACATGAGCCGGCACTGTGTGCTCACAGCCCAGAAAGCCAACCATATCCTGGGCTGCATCCAAATGAGTGTGACCAGCAGGTTGAAGGAGGTGATCCTGCCCCTCTACTCTGCCCTCGTGAGATTTCACTTGGAGTATTGGGTACAGTTCTGGTGTTGTCAATATGAAAATGGCATGGAACTGTTGGAAGAAGCCCAGAAGAGGAGCACGAGGATGATCAGGGAAGTGGAGCACGTCCCGTATGAAGATAGGATGAGAAAGTTGGGGCTGTTGAGCCTGGAGAAGAGAAGGCTGCATGGAGACCTCCTAACAGCCTTTCAGTATCTGAAGGGGGGCTCTAGGGATGCTGGGGATGGACTCTTCATTAAGTACTGTAGTGATAGAACAAGGGGTAACGGGTTCAAACTTAAACAGGGGAAGTTTAGATTGGATATAAGGAAGAAATTTTTTACTGTAAGGATGGTGAGGCACTGAAATAGGTTGCCCAGGGAAGTTGTGAATGCTTCATCCCTGGTGGCGTTCAAGGCCAGGTTGGACAGAGCCTTGGATGGCATGGTTTAGTGTGAGGTGTCCCTGCCCATGGCAGGAGTGTTGGAACTAGGTGATCTTAAGGTCCTTTCCAACCCCAGCTATTCTATGATTCTACGACTCTATGAATGTTGAGATGTGAAGTTCACATTTCTTCACAAAGCAGAATTTTATTCTCTCTTTTACTTTATTGCTTCTGCTTTATTATTTTACTCTTATTCATACCATATTTACTTTGCAAATGCATTCATATGCATTTTTCTTGTAGTCTTACAGTTTTTTTTCATTTTACTTTTTTTCTTTTGAACAGTAAACACTCTCATATGAAATAAATCTGATTTTAAAAAATAAAAAAAAACAAGACACGGCCTTCCTGCGATGTCTCATGGAAGGACTTGATTCACCTTTCACTCGTGATGGATGTCTACTCATGCCATACATGAGGAATGATAGGGAAAATTATCAGTAAATGTCAAAAATCTTTTTCATTTACTTACTGAAATTTTTCATTTCTGAAAATAAAACAGTTCTAACATTGTAAGTGTAATCTGAATGCATTGTTCATATTCGCTATTTTCTCTCCTTTTTGTATGCTATGTTTGTAATCCACAGATCAGACAATGCTACTTTTGGCCACTTCAAGTGGATTTGCCATTGCAGGAGCTTGCAATTAGAGCTTGTTTCAGAAAAAAATCTGGAAGCAAATAAAAGCTTAGTAAATAATATTGTTGCTATGCTTCTTTAGTTCCCTTAATAACTTCTTGAATCCATTTAAACAGCATTAAAAATTACTTTTTTCAAATATCAGTTTATAAGATGAACTCATTATTTGTTGCAAAATGTGAACCAATAATTCAGAATAATGTAAGTCATTTGGAAATAAAATAGACTACAACACTAAATGCTTGCTTTTTTATGGGCATAACATTTTAAATGCTTAATTTAACACTAGCAGTACAAAATGCTGGTCATCCCACATTGGTCCTTACTTATGAGATTACCACTTTTAGGACAAGATAATAAGGTATAACAAATACAAATATTGCAGGAGGAGCACCAAAACCCCAGTAATCAGTCCACTTCACAGATATTTGCGCAAAATTTGCAAATTGCCAACAGTAAGAGGCACAAATACTGTTGTACCAAATCACTATCAACTGCACACTTCTAATGCAGTCCTCATAAGCTTAACTAATTGTAGATAGGATTTGTCCATGCTTTACGGGTTTGGTTTAAGAATTCCTCAGTTAATTCATTTTTTAAGTCCTTCAAATGGACTAGAACTGTATGTGTACAAATCTGGTCCCTAGAATATATGCATAATGTATGAAGAATAGCTGGTACTGCCTACATTTAGACCAACAGAAAGTGTGGAAATGAAATGTAAATCCATTTAATTAGAAAGCAGCCTGTCAGATCAGAAGACGGTTTAAACTAGTCGTAAGATTATTTCTTAGAATCTAATGTTATTTAAGTTGTTGTTGTTAAATATTTATTGGCAGTGTAACGTTGAAAATATTCCCAAGATATTATAGGATGCACTTACACTTCCCCAGGCTCTTGTGGACTACTCACTTTCCTTCTTCCATCTCACTGAAGAAATGTGTCAGGTATAGAATTCTGCAGTTTCAGCATAATCAGGATCATCTGAAATGGTGTGACTTAAGCCCCTGCATGCACAAGAGAGTAGTCTTGTGTAAACACAGTTTAGTTCCTAATACAGAACATCACTGTTTTTGAAGCACAAATGATAAAAGCACAAGTTCTTGCAGCTTAAATACTTTGAGGCCAGCTTTTCCCATCTATTATTCTGGAATAAAGGAAATGTCCAGAGTGATTTGTAATTAATGGTTCTTTCTATGTTTCGCTTGCATGTTGGTACTGCAACCCTTTGCTGTTGGCTTTATTCTCATGATAAGCAATAGATATGCAAGAAGAAATCAAAGAAATTAAGAATAAATTGAAAGAAATTCCGAAAGAAATATTATGTTTTCTAAGAGTGTAAACAGTATAAAATATCCTATCTATGTATTCCTTCAGCTTCTTCACAGCTGATCCCAGTACATGAAATAGTCAAATAGGCAGCATTTCTCTAAAGGATGCTGAGGATTTTTTGAAAAGTTATCAAGTTAATGAAAATATATTTTACTACTAAGCCAAAGGAAACACTAATACTTATAGCTAGTAAGCAGCATTATTATGACAGAAAAAGAGGAGGACTTCTTTGTATAATTGCATTCATAGCACATGAAAGATAGGATGCCTTGCCTTTTCATCTGCCTTTCCCCCCCCCGGTAATTCTTAACCACTTTAATGAAGAATCTTTTGTTACTGTTTTCAAGGGAGGAGAAGAAAAATAGTGGCTTTGTTCTTTCCTTTAACGTTACACAAATTTTAACATAGAATTCACTTCTAACTGATTTGATTTAGTCCCTAACATTCAGAAAAGAAAAACTTTCTCCACTGGCATTTTTCATTAATTGATGTGGATTTTAAAATACTCATTGAAAACTCCTTATGCATTATATAAAGACAAAGACAGAAGACGACATGCAAAGATGTGTCACTTCCCTTTGAACTGCCCCTTGAAATATTGAAATGTTCAAGACCTATGAATTTATTATTGTTTTAGAATAATGAATTATGACAAAGAAATACATTAAAATATGAAAATTTACATCCCTGTTATCCAAACACACTTAACCTTATCTTTCTGAATGCATTGCTACTCAGTACTGTTAATAATCAAGTGCATGCTTGGACGGCATCTTGGGCCTGACAATCTGTCAGATAGAGACTTTTTGTAGTCCTGAGGCATAAATTTTTTTTTTTTTTTTTTTTAATAGATAGTATAAAACGTTTGTTACATATCAGACTTTGGATTGGTTTTAGGGTAACAAGCTATGAAACAACAGCCTATGGATTTATATATATTAGGCTAAATCTACTGTGGCATAATTAAAAGTCTGATGTAAATTGAAAGATTAATGATATTTGCCTGGATATAATAGTTGGACATGAAGATGTTTGAGACCAAGAAACTAAGTGTAATAGCACTTGTTGCATTGTGTTCCCTGGCTTACCAGCATCACTGGTTGGATCAAGATCTGTGCACATATATTTATATGTGTGTGTGCACGTGGGTTTGTGTTTAAGTGTGACTAGTGTGGTGAGATGTATATGGCTTTTCAATAAATGTTATAGTAGAGGATATACTTTTTCCTGTGCATTATATCACATTTTATTCTTATCAGCAATAACTAACTTTCCTTAAAGTAGACCCCATCTAATATATGTTCCCTGTGATCTCTTCAGGTTCTCCATATAGAGACAAGATCACTATAGCAATTCTTCAGCTGCAAGAGGAGGGCAAGCTCCACATGATGAAAGAGAAATGGTGGAGAGGCAATGGCTGCCCAGAAGAGGAAAGTAAAGAGGCCAGTGCTTTGGGAGTTCAAAACATTGGAGGAATCTTCATTGTGCTGGCAGCAGGATTGGTGCTTTCTGTCTTTGTGGCAGTAGGGGAGTTTTTGTATAAATCAAAAAAAAATGCCCAGTTGGAAAAGGTAAATATTGTCTTTTCCTCTTATTTTACATCAATGTTTTATTTAAATAATACTTTAAGCATCTGGTAGTGAAATGTAGGTGATGCATACTGATTGTTTACCATACAGTACAGTACTTGTATAACAAAGGTTCACCGCAAAGTACCCGAAGTCTTACATTTACAGCTTTTAATTTGTCTTCAATGTGTTTAATTGTAGCCAGATTTCAGGACAAGTGACTATTTCTCCTCTTATTCAAGCCTGAAAAAAGACAGCTTTTTACTCCTGGAAGTTCACTGCAGTTAATTTTGTGGATGAAGAAGAAATACGAAACTGTAATGGGAAACAATCTTCTACAGATAATTCTTATTTTCAAAAGACAAACTGTAGCTCAAAATCAAAATCTAAAAATGTCTCTGTAGAAATGTTCTTTACATAAGTTTATACTTGCAAAGTATCCTGGTAGCATCTGTAAAAGATTACATCAGCATGGATTTTTTTGGGTGGGTTTACTACTGATAGACTGTCATGTAATTTCAAACTGAATCAATTTTAAAAATTCTAGTGTTAATTTATTCTGTACTTGCAATTTATAAAACCACAATACTTTAATTGTATCAACACTGGCAGTATCTTGTGAAATTCTTAGTTGGAATTATTATTTTTTCATACTGAATGGATCTTTGTATGTATCCATATTTGAAACTAAATCCAAACTGTATATTTCATTGCCATGACAAATTCTGAATTCTTAAAATTGCGATAACCTGTCAAATCTTATTAGGTCTTTTTCTTTTTTTCTTCTCCTTTTGAGGAACTTGTGACCTATGGCAATTTCTATATTTCTATTTAGAAATTTATTGTAATAAAATCAGTAGCAAATCCGACAGCTATATTTGTTATTTTTCCAGATGCTATTGGGGAGTTTTTGTAGCTTGAATCATTGCTTAGAAAATTTAAAATTTGTTTCAACTTCTCTTGAGGCAACATTTTGGTATTAAAGTGTCCTTTTATAAATATATTAAAATATTTTTTTTCTAATACACACAAAGGAAGTGTGAGGCTACAAAGTCCTAAGCATAGTTTGAACATGGGCACATTTTATTAAATTGTTAAAGGACCATTTAGATCCTCTTCTTTATGATACTATAGGCTAATTCCTTTCTGTTAACATACTCTTGGAATGTTATGTTTCTGAAATGAAATTGTGAATTCAAAGATATCAGTTACTTGAGTAACCCATGTCATTCTCAATAATTTTTATCCATTCCTGATGTGGATATGAATTTCTTATGTACATCAGTATAGTTTGGTTTAGCTTTTCCGGATTTTTAACAAGTACTCAGAAAGCACTATTTTGATAAAAATCTTGTAACATGAGTTTAGTAGTTTGCAGAGTGTGAATGCTTATCTTATGTGACAATAATAATCTGTTGGATGTTCTGTGAGGAAGCAAACACAAACTTCCTAATTAGGGACTTGTTTCTGTAAGCCCTGTGGTTGTTTTTCGGAAGTATCTAACCTTTTCACAGTACTTATGCCAAAAAAGTCTCATCATCAAGTACTGAGATACTCCAAAAAAGTTAGGAGTGAATCTGAAGCAGTCAGGTCTCTCTCCTCTCCTTCCTCCTTGCCACCAATCTCTTTCCTTCCCTCTTCTCCTTTCCCCACTGCAGCCACACACCCTGATTGCAGGGGACAAATAAAATTTCAGTAGCACTTTACTTATGAAATTAAATCAACAGGAAAATTATGCTAGCATCCCTACATGTGGCCTACCCTATCATCCCCTCACCCTATCTTCTCCTGGCACCGACAAACCTCCAATGAACATCTTCTATCCTCCCCAAATGCAGCAGATACCTTTTGCCTAGGAGAGAGAGTAGCAGCAGCCAAAGGGGAGATAATCAGTACTGTCACCTGTCTCCAGTCTCTATATCTCCTCTGCTGGGATGAGTAAACCATGCAAGTCATGCTGTCTTGGCTATCCCATGGGGAGAGAGGAGGCACCTATTTTTGGTAATATTTATAATTTCGTCTCTCTAGAATCAGTGTCATTCTGGTATTTGTATAATGCTTGCCAACATTTGGAAACAGGGAAGATCAAAGGTCACATTAAGAACCAAGGAAACAAAAGAAATTGGGTATTTTCAGCTGTTGAATATATGTAGTATCCTGGGATATAAGTGGGCATATTAGCACGTGTGTCTGCTTTTTAATGTATACTAAATTAGAGTTGCACTTCCAGTGGTGAAGCAATGCAGATTTAAAATGTATAATCTAGGTATGTATTTTTAGCATTTTCAATGTCACACTGCTCCCAGAGTGCGCATGTAAACAGAGACATTGGCTGGTGTGAACCTAGTTGGAGGAGTGAAATGTTGAAAGGAACTGAGCTCAGAAAAGCAGCTGATAAAATTGTGTTCTTTTATAAATAACTATTGCATCTAATAACCAAAGTGGTTCAGAACATCTATTATCCTATATGCTCAAAAATTCAACGGAAACCTGTGATACTAGCTGGAGTCTTTCTGGGAAACATGAATTCATGCCACCACAGCACTTTCCAGAGACAGAGAAATGCCTTTTTTATTGACACCTTTCAAAAACAAAGACATGATGGATATCACATTTAGACTGTCAGTCACAGATATATACGGCAAGTTTGTTTGAAAAATGAGTGTCTAAATTTACTAGGTATTTTCCAGAAGATCAAGTTCTGATGGATATGAAAATAACAGTATATGGATTCAATTCTGCTGTAATTCAAAACTCACTGAGCCATCAGCAGGTTAGAACTAGGTCTGCTTGTGAAAAAAAAAAAAAAAAGATGTGCAGTTTACTAATTTCGAACTGTTTAGTACTTCAAATAATGTGAAATGAGACACATCAGCGTCCCCTGTTTGTTTCACAAGGCAAGATCTGGCTATAGACTTCCTATAATACAAAATCATAGAATCATAGAATAGTTAAGGTTGGAAAGGAATTTAAGATCATCTAGTTCCAACCCCCCTGCCAGCAGCAGGGACACCTCCCACTAAACCATGCCACCCAAGGCTTTGTCCACCCCAGCCTTAAACACCAAGAGAGATGGAGCATTCACGACATCACTGGGCAACCCATTCCAGGGCCTCACCACCCTTACAGTAAAGAATTTCTTCCTCATATCCAATCTAAACTTCCCCTGTTTAAGTTTGAACCCGTTACCCCCTGTCCTCTCACTACAGTCCCTCATGAAGAGTCCCTCCCCAGCATCCCTAGAGGCCCCCTTCAGATATTGGAAGGCTGCTATGAGGACTTCAGGCACCCTTCTCTTCTCCAGGCTCAACAGCCCCAACTTTCTTATCCTGTCTTCATACGGGACGTGCTCCACTTCCCTGGTCATCCTCGTGCTCCTCTTCTGGGCTTCTCCCAACAGTTCCATGTCCTTTTTATGTTGAGGACACCAGAACTGCACACAATACTCCAAGTGAAGTCTCATGAGAGCAGAGTAGAGGGGCAGGAAATGCTAGATTAAATCTTGGAGTATACTGAAATAATAATGCCAACAAAGTTTTTCTTATCAAATCATAACCTAAACATCAGTTAAATAAGTCTTGATTTCTCTGATTGCCAATAATTCTGAATTTGCTGTCTATATCAAACACACATTTGAGTAAGGTGATAACCTGCGGTGTATTTTGAGCTAAATAACCCCTATAAGTCTACCTAGTACATAGTTTCACTGTTTTTTTTCAGAGAAAGTATTGAGAATGACAAAGCATTGTGCTTGTGTACAGCAGAATTTTGAGGTTCTAGCTGGCACAGAAGGAAGGGGTAGGACCAGATGGCAGGCCAGACTATCCTAACTGCATTCCTGCAAAGTAGCCACAAGATGGTGCCTTCTAATTTCTCAGAGGGAAATTTAATTGTTACTTTTTAATAGAATTTCACAATACTCATCTTGTTTCATTTCAGCCTTCAGAAAATATTTTAGTCTTGTATTATTTTCTATTGTTTATGATACAACCATCTAATTATGTCATCTGCTTGTAAACAAGCTATTAAGCAGACCTTTTTTATCTAGCCAATCTTGACAATAAATGCCCTGTCATTTGCATTTTATAATTGCTTTCGCTGGCGAACTACCTGCTCCTTGATTTTAACAAGCACTCAGAGGGCAGTGAATAAGCAATGTTAGAAATAGAAGCCATTTAAAACAATTACTATGTCCTTTTTTTTTATTATTGATGTACTTCAGTGTGTTATGGGTTTATATCCATTTAACATATTTAATTTCGTAGAGCTCATACTATTACCATAATGACCATGGAAAACATTGACCTTGAAGACCATTAATATTTAGCATAATATATTGATGATTCTCAGTATTGATCTTTCATTCATTTTTGTGTTTGAGTTTGGGTTTGGGGTTTGTTGTTTTTTTTTGTTGTTTTTTTTTTTTTTGAGAGTTCTCTGAGATTATTTCCATTTTGATACCACCTTCACATAGTGATTAGGTATAAGATATTACCATAAGCATCAGCTCTGTGGTAGAAACTGCATGTGCACTGTTGAAAACTTTAAGATGAAATTCACAGTATTGCTGAAGGCAATGTCAAGAATATATAGAGTATTTCTTGGTGTCACTCTTGCAAATGGTTGTCTTTGTACTTATCTTGGTCATGGTTTCTTTGGAGAAGATGGCATTGGCTTGAGAAGTTTTCTTGAAACCTAGTTTCATTAATGTAGTGGACCCACATCCTTCCCAAGAAGCAATGAGGGGCTAAGGGCTGCTTAGCTGAAAAAATTATGTGTATGTCAACATATACAGTTGACAGTACATCCTGATTGTGTTTCCCTCAAATATGGTTAGTTCTTGATTTTTTTTGCATGAAGTTAGTGTAAATGCTAACATGAGTTCATTTGCCAAGGTCCTTCTACAATCTGTTTGCAACAAGATAAATTAATTTGGTATGTCTTAGAATGCTGCTTTTTAGAATTGGGGTGAGCAAAATGCACATATGTAACTTGTCCTATATGGAATGTTCTTACAGCAAGAAGTTAATCAGTAATGAAATATTGTGAGTGCTTCTTTATGAACAGGATATGTGTTCATTCTTATCTTACTGTGCAAAGCAAAATTACCTCAATAATTAGATATGAACAATGAAAATATTTTTAGGATCATTCTTACTTTACCAGAATATTTTATGTTGGCTGTTTCTTTTCCAAATTTTATTAAATTAGTTTTCATTACAGACATTTTCATTACTTTCAAAAAAAAAAAATGCAGTTATGTCAGTGTTATTGGAGTTCTGAGAATATTCCTGAGGGTTTACTACCAAAAGCCTTTTCTATTTGTGACAGTTTTGGAACAACCCCAAAATAAATCCCAGTCAAGTGATATTTTTTATTTTTTTTCCAGGGGGAGGCAAGTTCAAAAGATTTGAAAGTTGAAAAGCCTGTTCCTCAGGCTACGATAAGCAAAAGAATGTGGGCATTCTTGGTAAATCAAAGTAAAAGCTTTGGGATTTGTATTCCAAGTAACTTTTATACAATGTACAGTCAGTGATGTAGTCTGTATTGTTATGTCACATTTTGTAATGGAGTAACCTCAGAATTTTTAATGTTAGCTGGGAAAAGGAGCAGCAGCTGTGACAGCTCATAAAAGGAAATATTTCTCCAACTTCAGCACATTCCATTCTGCAAATATGCAGCTTGAAAATTATGAACTTCTGTCATCCTGTACTCCCTTGAGCACTCTATGTGGATGTACAGACTCGTATGGCTAATTCATGTGTGTGTAAGTGTACAGATTACTTGAAGTTGAGGTATTAATTATAATTAAATGCCCCCTTAGAAACCACCTGACTACATATTAGAGGATAGTCTTTAACGGAAGAAGCTGTTAAAAAAAAAAAGGTGGGGAAAAAAAAAAACCAACAAAAAACCAAAAACCAACAACCAAAAAACCAGACAAACAAACAAAAAAATTTCACAAAAAAACAAACAAACAAAAAGAAAACCAAGAAAAATCCCGCCAAAACAAACATCCCAAACCCACAAATACACCCATCTTTCACAGGAAAAAAGAAATGATGAAAAGACAGAAATAGAAAAGGTGAAAAAAAGCAATCTGACTGTAGTGTTTTAAAAAAATCATTTGCAACAATAAAACATTAAAAATAAGTTCTCTATTTTGATTTTTGATTTCATCTCAACCAATATCTATTTGGTAATGAGCCTTGCTTCTGAAGTACTTTTAATATCTTAAGCTGTATCATTCAAGAAAAAAGAATAGAAAGATTAGAAATATACGTAAAGCTGACCCACTGCACAAGTACAAATGTAAGAACGTGATTTCAGGAGGCTTACCATTGCTTCATGAATGTTGATCCTCTGAAAAAAAAAATTATTCATTCTCAAGGAAAAACAAAAGTCAGATTACAGAACATTCATATCTCTCTAATAATTTTTTATTTGATTCCCCATATAATTCTTTAATATATGGTATATACAGATATTCTAATATGTAAATATTAACCTTTGCATTTTTATTTAATCAGCTATACTATAGCTAAGTATAGTAGTAAACACAATTTAGTCCATGTGATTTTATTACTTTGAGTTTTGTATAAACCAGCAAAGCAATAACAAGCACTTTCAGCTGCCTTTTAGATTGAGAAAATGTCAAAGACTGACAGATAAAACCATGTAATTTTGGAGAAACCAACACTAACCATTCTGCTACTATGTAGTGTGGTAGGACTATAATAGTGTTTCCAAAAGTCTAGAAACTGTTGACATTAAATTAATACTAATAGTCTCTCTCTGTTCAATATGATTTGAGGCCATGCCAACTTTTATATTAAATTTATACTATCACACTGAACTATAAAACAGATATAACTATATATAAATAATGTACAGTGGACTTGAGCTCAGCAAACTATAAAAAGATGTTTAGACATAGCTGAACTCAGGTAAGACAGGTTTTATATATTTTCTAAATATGTAGGGTGGACAATTTATTTTCAAATAAAACTATATGATGTGATATGCAGTATTTTAATCCAGACAGATTCATACTACAAAGGATTAATTATACATCATCATCACTTCCTTTCACTATGCCTGTAGATCAACAAACCCAATCCTCCTTGGACGAACAGAGAATTAATTTAGATCTAGGATCAAAAATTATTTAACAGGTGAATGAAATTTTACATCCAGTGGCTGAGAGATCAAGACCTCACCTTTGGTGCAATCAGGATAATTTCTGCTGAAATGCAGTGAAATACCCTGCACAGCTGTGATTGCAAAACAAAGAACCATTAAAATACTGCATTGGATAACATGCTGAATCACATAGGCAGTACCATATATTGTTATTCATTTGCTCAGAGGCAGCTACATGGCTGAAATAATGTGAATTGCTATCAGCACTTTATAAACACCTGGCAGCCACTTGTAGCCATTGTCAAGGGGCAATGGACTGCAGTAGTATGTCCTGGAGGAAGCTGGTGTGACAAGCTTAATACTGGTAGAAATTATTACCACTGTCTGAATCATAGGTGACAAATAGTACTTAGCACCACTGATCCAGTTTGAAAATCCAGAACCAGATTTAGGAATCTAGAGGAATCTTGAGACTGTAAGCCTCTTTCACAAGAGGTGGAACTGAATAATACATAGATAAACTGAATAAAAGGGTAGAGATTATCTTCTGAATGCTTCTCTTGTCCAACATAGCACCTAATTCCCTGGGATTAAGCTGCCACCATACTATTTCAGTCAGGTCCTGGAAGCACAAAATGATTGCACCATCCTGCTCTCACCATCCTGGAGAGTAGGACTGTGTATCATCTGCGTGCTGATGACACCACAGCCAAATTATTTCATTATCTCCTCAGTGGCCTCATATACATGTTGAAAGGAGAGATGACAGGATGAAACCTTGTGGAATCCTGCATGAGAAAGAGCCCTCGGGGCTGATGAGCTATTGTCCTATGCCATCCTCTGGGATTTCTCTGAGAGGAAAGAGTGGAACCACACAAGTACAATTCCATCTGCCCCAGCCTAGGTCCACAGGTGAGTCAGTAAAACATCATGGTCAGTGAAAGGCTGCTGACAGTGCTAAACAATGCCACCTTTGAAAAAGGTTTCTGCACAGATAGGAGTTCCCCATCAGCCACAGGAACTAGTGTAGCTGTCAGGATGCACTCAGACTGGAACCGGGTTAAAAAGTTTCAGAAGACTTTAAATGGACTCAGAGTTGCTTTACCAGAAGTCTCTGTCATCCACCCAGAGTATGTTATGTTTTAGGAAGGATGGTCAGGTTAGGGCTGTGCATTCATTCTCAGTAACTTCAGAGGATGAAAACCAGTTTAATTGATATATCTTACTAGATGCTACAGCATTGACCCATCATGCAAGAAGGCAATGCAGGATTACTGCTGTTAATGCTTTAAGAAAATTAAACAAGGCTTCAGATAATATCTGACACACAAGACTGGAAGTAATGAACTTTTGAGTAAATGTTGAATTTTTTTATTGAGTATTGACAGTCAGCTTTATATAAATTTCATCAAAAGTGAGAAAATATAAACCGGCAACTGATTGGAGATTTTTATATTTAAAACGCATTGAATAGTATTCACTTACATCAAAACGCTGAGTGGTGCAGGCATGTAATTCCTGTCTTCCTGTTGCTCTTTTTAGGCTGATAAAAGCAAAATCTCTGGTAGTAGTCTCACAATTATGTGTTTAATGAATGCTAATACAATTTCTAATTACCTTTCAAATTTCATGTAACAATATAATGAAAACACTTTAAATATTGTGTACTTTTCTTATCAATACATACATATGGAGATACTTTTTTTCTCAGGCAGTAAAACCATGCACAAGCTGTCTAAATAGATTGTAAACAGTGGTAATGCTGAGCAAAATCATCATCTTGATTCTACATGATTTGAGAGCTGTCAGCTTTGGCAAAGAATTAAGCAGGTATCAGTTACTTCTTTACTGCCCTTGAAGAGATGAGCTTTTCAAAATTGCTTTGTCTTAAAAGGTTAAGAAATGCAGTTCTGATTAAAATTTTCTTTTGTACGCTTCAACTCCCCACTCAGAATTGCAACTTTATTTAAACAGTATGTATTGATTTGTTGCAATCAAATAGTTGCACTTAAGTGCACTATTGTTTAGAGAACTGTATGCCTTCCTTCAAGTTTTCTACTATTTGATCGTATATAAGGTGACTTGAAGGCAGCATTTAATTTCTGGTACATTTCAGGAGAAAACTTGCAATTTTGTAAGGGTAGGTGAAAAATCAATAATAACTGATCTTTTCGTAACATGCCTGAAGTGTGGAAGGTAAGTTGGGGCAAAAGGTTATTTTCTTTGAATTAAGCAGTCTTGTAATACGTACTAAAAGTGCTCTATTTCATGACAGACAACAGTTTTGAAATAGAGTCAGTATGTTCTGTAAACATTTTACTCTTTTCCCCTAACAATCTGAATGGTCAATTGAATTCAGGATCAAGACATTGGGTTTTATTTTCTAAAATCGTATCTGAAAATGGCATTTATCTGTCACAAAAAATGTGTCACAAAAAAGAATCATGTCATATTATTCCAAAACAGTAAAAGAACGCAAAGTCTAACTGTACAGAAAATGGAATCTGCACACAGATGGAATTGAAAGCAGGCAATGAACGAATTTCTATTAAATAAAGGTCAAACACAAAGTAATCCTTTGTAAACTTTTTTTTTGAGCACAACTTTATATCAATATGTGAGAAAACTCTTATATTTCTCAGATAGAAGGCAAAGAAGAATAAGCATTCCGGCCATGAACTTTTGCATAGCCTTGAATTAATCTTTTTATAATACATAACTGTTTCAGTGACTGAAATCTGGGGGCAAGAGGGAAAGTAATATTGCTCTTATTCAGTGCTCAGTTACCAAAACAATGGTACTGCCTGGGAGCTAATACTGTTCATAGTTTTAAGATATTTGATATTTTAAAAAACATAGCAGACATATAAAACTTAGTAAATGAAGTAATTAAATAATGTTTTTAATACCATATATGCAGAAAAGTTCCCATGAACTTAATTTATACAAAATAATTTCAAAACAAAAAATGAATGCATTTTCTAGATAAAATAGCTATCTGAAAATTTTGTTAACTGCCTTTTTAATATTGTCAGTCTTGGCAATGTTTCTTATTTAATAAGTTTTCAGATCCAGGTAACATTCTTAATATAAAATGTGTTGGCAAGTTTCGTGAAATCTCATTTGAATGGTACTTCAGAAAGTTGGCATCAAGTGCGTGTGCCTTCTTACCTCTTGACTATTGATTGTAATCCTGTTTCTACTGATATTATCTAAAAATTTATACTGTTTAATAAGAGTTTGCAGATCTTTGCAAAGGTTTTGGTGAATTAATGCATCTTGAAAAGGAGTCACTCTGTTTTTGGCACTTGTGTTAGATGTCTTGGCAAAGAAAGGGACACAGTCTTGAAAGTTTTAAAGTGCTAATATACCATATCTAAATTTAGATGGATTTTTTTTCTCAGAATGTTTCACTTAGATCTTTGTTCCAGAGATGAGAGCCAAGTAATGGCTGGAGGTGGTGTAAGGCTGAGAGTTGCAGCATTTACTTCTTAGTGGATTCCCTGTGAAATTCCTGAGTTATGTACTAGGTTCCCCACATAGTGAAAATGCCAAGATCTGCAAGCATTAGCAATTTAACCTGTAATCCATTAGGGAATATTAAATTAAATTTTACCCTTTGGAAAGATTTGAGGGTTAATTTCAGATTTGTAATCATAACTGCAGTTCTGATGTTAAGTAAAAGCACTTTCTAAAAAAAAAGAGAAGGTCTAAGAAGTTCTAATTGAGTGTTTTTCTTCCAAGTGCAGCTGGATAAAAAGTAGGTACAGTTTCCTGCTTTCAACACAGTGCTAAGCAAAATATTGCTTATGCATGAATATCTGACATATTACATCTCAGACCATTCAATTAGAAATTTTAGCCACCTCATTCACAAAGCTATAATTCTGTCTTGAATATCAACCCAGTCACCGGAACATCTTTAAAAGCTATTGCTAATGTGTGTCCATTGAAGAAGTCACTCCAGCTAGAAATACCAGCCAGAAATTATAATTTTTTTCTTGAAATTTGGCCTCTGAAGTTCTTGTGCTTGACTATGCACCAGAGAGACATACCATCCTCTCTTTTGGACTAAAATCTTAAACATTTCCTAGTTGTAGATGTCATTCCTTTATTTCAGACTTAGCAGAAGGGAATGTTTGAAATGAAGGGTATCCCCTTTTCCTTCCACCTGACTATTCCCTTATTCATGGGAAGGATCAGGGAAAAAGGTGTATGCTCAGGATTTGGGGGATTCAGGTTCAGCTCTAACCCATGACTGAGACAGCTCATGTTTGCACTCTATTATTTACAGAATTTTATATTAAAATGTTGTATTCATCACTGAAACAATAACTACCACTGAAGCCTTTTCTTGTGTGCTCTAATCTGTAATCATATAATCATATAATCATAGAATAGTTAGGGTTGGAAAGGACCTCAAGATCATCGAGTTCCACCCCCCCTGCCATGGGCAGGGACACCTCCCACTAAACCATGCCATCCAAGGCTATGTCCAACCCCACCTTGAACGCCGCCAGGGATGAAGCATTCACAACCTCCCTGGGCAACCCATTCCAGGGCCCCACCACCCTCACAGTAAAGAATTTCTTCCTCAGATCCAATCTGAACCTCCCCTGTTTAAGTTTAAACCCATTACCCCTTGTCCTCTCACCACAGTCCCTAATGAAGAGTCCCTCCCCAGCATCCCTAGAGGCCCCCTTCAGGTATTGGAAGGCTGCTATGAGGTCTCCACGCAGCCTTCTCTTCTCCAGGCTGAAGAGCCCCAATTTTCTCAGCCTATCTTCATACGAGAGGTGCTCCAGTCCCCTGATCATCCTCGTGGCCCTCCTCTGCACTTGTTCAGAAAAAGTCCATGTTCTCTTCTCTCTCCCTTTCTCCTGCTCTACCTATTAACCGCTTCTGTGCCAAGTGGAACAGCATCAGCAGGTGGAAATGCAGGTGTTTTTACCTTGCAGTGGTCTAATGCTTGTATGTTGCAGCCATTTGATGAGCACTGAAGCTTAAAGCTCCTTCGGCAGAATATGCTATTGAAAGACACACATGGAGAACTTGAGTGTGAATTCCCTGAATTCTAATTGGATCCAAGATTAAGCCAAGCACCAATGCGCTTATCAGAATTTCTACTTAGTACCGCCAAATGACATATCTGTAAAATTTAATGTGGAAAACTGAGTGCCTTACTGCTCAGAGTGCCTTCACCCCTGAAGGTTGGAAGCTGGATGCAGGTTCTGATAAACAGTTTCAATTTAGGTTCCCAAAGAACTAGGTAGGGTGAAGTGCTCAAATATTTCTGGATCTCATCTCCAAATTCGAGGCTTGTGTGAATAATAGTGATGTTAACAGCTTACAAATAAAGCAGAGTTCTTGATTTAGGAAATAAATCAGACAATTATATATTGACTGATGATCTATTACTAATCACACAAAATCAAACATTTGTCAAGAAATATTTTCAGCAATTCTAGGTTCTCAGTCCTTTCTTTTTCTTTGCCCCCCAGATAATTTCTTTCTCCTCATTAGTTACTAAGAAAGCAAAATGCAAAGGTCTACATTATACCTCCAATTTACTTTGGGTGAGAGCAATTATCAGAGGCTTGGGCTCTGGGATGTGTTATTCAGTTAACTAATTTCTGCATTACATAGAAAAAGTTGATGTTAATGTGTATGATTAAAATGGCTAATTCACATATCCTAAAACTGAGACTCTTCTTCCTTACTTCCATATTTCATCCATACTCCAATTCTCACACTGAAGAGAAGCTAGCTGCTCAGCACACTATTAGCAGTTGAGAAATCAGTCAGACTGAGGGACTAAGGGAGATTTTACTTTACTTTTCAGATTTGCTTCAATGAAAAATGAAAAAAAGGGTTCCGAGGACCTAGATTTCAGTGAAAACATGTTAAACTTTTTCCAATAATAAGCATAATAAGAGATAAACTTGTTTTCAAATATATACTCCTCAAATGATATTCAATAGTGAAAGAATTGTTTCAATACAGAAGATGTTAAAAATGATGGACTGGATGATAGCATTTTTCAGTAATTCAGACTGCATTTTAACCTTATTTAAGCATTAATTTAGGTAAACTTCCTATACTAAGGCTTGTTGTTTTGTTGAGGAGCAGCTATTCAAATCATATAGAAATTAAAGTATTACTTTTAAATATGGGAAAGGAGATTTTACTGAATACCTAATATATATTGCATTCAGATTCTATCATCTAAGTTTAACCTACGTTAACAGATAGTCTGCTAGAATTTTTTTTGTGTACCATATGCATCTATAGTCAGTAGGTGCCAGACAAATAGTTGTACATGATTTTTTCACTGAGTCATCACAGCTTGATAAGTCATTTATATTATTATGCGATGCATATTTAAAAGACAGAAATCTGCAATGAGCTCCAGACTGAGACAAAGCAAATCTATAAGACTGACAAGGCTGTGCCAATAAAGTGAATCTGCTTCTAGACATTGCAGCTAGACATTTCTTACAGGTTTTTTTGTTCTTTTCTTCCTCTATTTCCCTCTGTAGAGGTCCTTCTGTAGTGCCATGATAGAGGAGCTAAGGATGTCTCTGAAGTGTCAGCGTCGATTAAAACACAAGCCACAGGCCCCAGTTATTGTGAAAACAGAAGAAGTTATCAACATGCACACGTTTAATGACAGAAGGTTGCCAGGTAAAGAAACCATGGCATAGAGCTGGGAAGCCAAATACCCCAAGCACAAACTGTCATCTTTTTTCGAAACAACCTTGCAAGAATGTTTCCTGTGGAAATATGCAACCTGTGCAAAATAAATGAGTTACCTCATGCCGCTGTGTCTATGAACTAGAGATTCTGTGATTTCAGCAGTTGCAATGGCCAGACTTGAATCACAAGCATCATGGATCAATCAAGTTATGAGGGGTTAACACTGTTCGTCATGGGTTTCCACCATTCTGAATGAATGAATGTTCCATGTGAGTTTTGTGGCTGGTTTCAAACGCAGTCTCAGTGAGAAATTACAGGTTCCTTTTGAAGTTCAACGGTTGCCAGGAGATGGAAAATAAATGTCCAAGATGATACTAACCATGGAAGGAGTCTAGTAAGCATAATATCTCAGAACTGTAGTGGAGCAAGAAACCATATGTTCTTCTGAACTTCCAAGCATAGAAGAGTTGGTAACTGCTGGTAGACTGAAACTACCATCTGGACAGGCAATACAAGCTTCCTGGATGGGAGAAAAGTGAAGAAACATGAATCCCATGATTAGAAGGATAAATATGAGGATGCTCACCTACTTTTTGGACTGTCTGTGTCGCTGAATTAAGTAAATAAATAATAATTAAAAAAATAAATCAGTAACTTAAATTTACCTGGGCTGGAACTTTAATATATATAAAAAAACCAAACCCAACCAACCAACCAAAAAAACAACAACAAACAAACAAAAAATTCCATAATTTTGACCCAAGTTTTAGATGAATGAAAATGTCCTTGGTACAAAGGAATGTATCTTACAACCTTTAGATATAAGTGATTACTTTTTTCTTTAATTGTGAAAAGAGGAAAGGGGAGGGAATCACTGTATTTCACACATAGAGGGCTTGCATTTTAGCCTGAATGGGTTTCGAAACCCTTGTTCCTGCTTCCAATTGAACTCAATGGAGCCTGCAGAATTCTCACTAATATTGGAAGTAGGATGAGTCACCTAAAATAAGTGAATGGGGAGAACTTTAAAGAGGACTGCATTTTTCAATACAGTCACAGTACTAAATGAACAAAATTCTTGAGCAGGTTTTTTTTTTTTTTTTTCAAAAAAATGTTCAGGTTTCTTTGTGGAAATACAAGATTTCTATGAAAATAGCTTTTGTATGGAAATTTTTGTAATACTTTTTATCAACAAAATAAGAACATGTGTTTCTGTCAGGGGTGTGATGCCAAGCATGAATGGTAGTGCGTGTGCACCACCAACGTTTGGTGAAAACTATTTTTATCAAGAAAAAGGAATCTTAGAAGAGACATATTTTAAAGTTAGATAGTATAAAAAATAGGTGCACTACCAACACTGCTTACCATGCTACACCCCTGTTTTCCACTAGGCTGATAACATTCTGTCATGAACAATTGTGTGTAAAAGGTAAAAAGACACAGACCTCTTGACCACATTGTGATAACAGTTAAAGTGCACTCAGTTTGCTGTTTGAAACCAATGCACAAAATTTAAAAAAAAAAAAGCAAAAAAATTAAAATTATATCAGTTTTAGTTGTTTTGGTTTTGCTGTGTGATTTAAGCAACATATGTACAGTACTTTGTGTCAGTACTGGTACTTAGCCTCATCTTAGGGCCCTGTTCTGCTGATTTTTGCTATGAAAGGCATGGCCAGAGAGTTTTCTGGGATTCCTGAGGAAAGCCAGTACAAAGCATTGTGATAAGTTTTTGCAGGATCTAGCCATTAGTTGCTTCAAAGCTAATTTATATATCCTGCCTGTGACATAAAGTTCCTGGACATAACATTTTTAATACTGCCCTACAGATGCTGAATCTTGCACCTCCATCTGCTGTAAATTTATTTGTATATCAACAAAAAATATATAGGATGGACTATGAAGGAATGATATGACAGCCAAAAATTTTGGGAAGATTGCCTTTATACAGAAAATAATTAGTTCAACTAACTTAAAACAAACTAAAATTATCACAGATAATTAGTCATTGGTGAGTAATGAGATCATTTGTTTACTAGGATTTAATTTAATCTTGCTATCTTTTTAGCACAGGAGTATAAGATATGTCATTCAAATTATAGAAATTATATAATGAATTTTTGGGGAAAAGGGGAGGTTTGTGTCTACTACCCAATTCTCATAGGTCTTCATAGAGACTGAGCTGGCCATTTCTGTTTTGAACAGGGACTGAGAAAGCAAATTCTCTTGTATTCATGAGAGCTTCATCCCCATTTATGTGATAACAAGGAAGAGGTTATCTTTGTCTGAAGTATAAACAAGGTAAAAACATCTTCAGCAAAGATTCTGAAAATGAATATACTTACATAACAAAAGTTTAAGTTAATTCTTTAAAATACAAAGGGCGAGAAAGTAACTGTCATACAACAGAATGAAAATTCCTGATTATGGTGGTTTGGGGTGGACAAAAAATTAGCTATTGCATTTGAGTGACGTTTTACAATAAAATTTGTAAAATCATGTAATAAAATGCTGTGTTATATTCAAACAAACCTTTCTTTTCTCCATTAAGGGTGTTGAAATAGGAAGGATTCCATTCTCGCCTTGATGCACGACTAATTCTCATTATGCTTCATGTGAGCCAAAGCAAGTGTAAATGCAGAATATGTCCCAAATGTTTTACTGGGTCAACGCCCCCCAGGAACAAAAAAACAAAACCAGAAGTAATGTGACTTAATTAAGATTTCAGTGAAAATTTCAGCCTCCTATTATTAAGGAAAACATGCAAGCTAACTGAAGATTTTCATTGAAGATCAAGACTAGAAATGCATGGCTCCACAGATTCATAGTAGCATAATGTCTTTCTAAAAAAAAAAATCATACACTAATTCATAATGTTAATTTGTTATGCATTAGTAATTATTTCTCTCTGTTTCACAGAAAAATAAGATACTTGAGGAAAAATTACTAACAAAAAGTTGACCCCAAAAGCTGCTGAAATACTACTGGTAGTTTTGTACTCAAAACCGAAAATGTAATGGTTCCTTTTCCTTTCACTGTTGTGAAGGAAACCCTTAATTCTGAAGAAAGCTTCCTCATTTTGATAGGCCTCTGAATGGTTAGTTCCAAATTCCCGAATTCTCATGTAGCATAGATTTCAGCAATATCATTAAAATCACTGGAACTACGCCAGGTAATACCAAGTGAGTATCTATCTGGCCCATGGAGATTCAGAATTGTACATAACTGCTTATGTGGTTTCAGATAATAGCTCAGTCTGTTGATTTCCCAGCACACGATGATGGGTGCTTCTCTCTCTGACCTCAAATGTCATTCTAGAGATGACTTTTGAAGTAGTTATAACTCAGTTATGTATGGTGCTACCTGGTGGATGACAACTGAGGTAAAAACTGAACAGTACTTTTTTCTTTTTTTTTTTTTTATTCTTTACCGTCTCTGTTTCAAGGAAGACTGATGTCTATAATCTTTAAAAATTCTCAAGACACACAATTTCAATCTTCAAGTTGCTTGGCATGGTTATACAGCAATGGATAACTATGTGGATAATACAGAATAAATGACAAAACCCCCTTTAGCTTATCTATAAATAAGAAAAAGTGAAAGGACTGGTAGTAAAAAATTCTAAGCCAAATAGCTGGATGAAATCAAGAGATATGCGGAGGTTTACAGTAAATGAGGATTTGTCTGGTTATACACATTAGCAAGCCATTTCATAATATTCCACTTACGTAAAAACGAATGCAAACATATCTAGGGAGTATCTGGCAGGTTTTTAATGAGACACTACTTCATAAATTTTCTGTCTCAACTTTCAGTTGAAGAATTGAGTATAGGTGTGAAAGAACCTTTTCTTTCATGTTTACATTACATGCATTAATCCTTCCTGGTTTCATCCATAAAGTCTTCCAAAACCACCAAATAACAGAATGGAAAAGACACAATGTATGAAGAAAATAAACCCACCAAAATCCAAAATCTCAAATAGAAGTAGGAGAAATACCCTGATATTCTACAAAATCAAAATGTTTTCATGGAAAAGGAGTCGTGAGCAGAGATAGCAGCATACAAAGAGGTAAAATATAATGTGATAAAGTAATTTTTGTATTATTATATTAAGGATATAAGAAAAATATTTAACGTATTTTAGACTCAACTTCACTTAGTCTCCAAATACATTGGAGTTTCAAATACATCAACAATCACAAAATATGATGGTGAAAATGCTGACTACTTTGAAAGGAATTTCCAAACTCCTACTTCAGAGAAATCAAGGTTTTGTCCCCAAATGTGTACTAATACAATATTAAAGGCAAAATAAGCATTCAGCCTGCATTAAGGTTTTTGTCATTTTTTCAAAGATGTGTAGGAAAAGAAAGGGTTGCTGAGGTTGACTTCTCTGACATCCAAGATTCTTTCCGACCTCAAATATGCTAGTGTCCTGTTCTTTTCCAATCTTGCCTCTCTGTCTTCCTACAAGCACCTCTGACACTATCAAATTTATTTTCAAAACCTATCTCTTCTGGCTTTCCTATAAAATGTAGTTCTAATTGAAACTAAAGGTACTCAGGCACCTCACCTCCCTAGTTTGTATCCACAAAGATAAACACAGTAGCTTTTTATGTGACTGTAATTGTCCTTCTTTTCATTTGCTACCCCTTTCTGTCCCCTGCCTGTGTTATCTTCTCTTGTTGTTCTTGCATTTGCCTAGACTGTGAGCTCTTAGGGGGCAGGGAATCTGTCTTTGCTTTGCTTTATGTAGCACCATGAACTATGGAGCTATATAAATAATAAAAAAGTAGATCTTCTTAAATGATTTTTGAAGTGATAGTGATCTTATTGACTGCCAGTGCAGTAATACATTGTTTTAACTCATTGCCTGAAATCTTAATCACTACAGCAAATAATAATAAAAAGAAATAAAAATAAAATCAACCCAAAGGAGCTATAACACTGGCTCATCTTACTGGAAATGTCTCTACATAGCTGGGGTTTAGGAATATAGGGAATCATGTTTGTACAGCTTCTATTAAGGTTTAAATATGAAATCAGCTACATTAAAAATTGAAAAAGTAGGGTAATACAAAACGAAGGGTTATATACAGGATGAGCTTTGTGAAAGAAAACTTTAAATTGGTTTAGGCTTGGTAAATCTATAATTAAACAATTTCTTTAGTTGGACACTAGGCACCTTGTATTCCTTCATTGCTCACTTAGATCAGCAAGACTTTCATTATCAAAATTGATGCTAATTCTATCAGCCTGGGCTAGTGCATGAAGTTATTCCTCCCCAGGTGCAGGACTTGTCTTATGCCTTCATTCAGCTTCATGAAGCTCTTGTTGGGCCATCTCTCCAGCCTGTTGAGGTCTGCCTGAATGGCAGCACAAACTTCTGCTTTATCAAGCCCTCCTTCTTTGAGTAATGCACACACTTGCTAAGAATACAGTCTGTTCCATCATACAGGTAATTAATTGAGATGTTAAAGAAGTATGACACACAGTATGGACCCTTTTGATATATCACTAGTTGCTAGCCCACAATTTCCCTAGTCTTCCTTTTGCTGTTGGTATGCTTATAGAAGCTGTTCTTGCTACCTTTCACAATGCTTTCCAGATTCAACCCAGGAGCGCTTAGGCATTTGTGAGATTGTCTCTGTGTTCCACGACTGTTTTCCTTGAGATTCTTCTGAGCATGTCTTGGAAGGACAAAGGCCAGATTTTAATGTCCTGAAATGTGGGATTATTATCCTATTTTTTGCTCTTATCCTCTTCCTTCAGCACCCTGAAATCCGTCATCTGCAGCCAGTACTGTCCCTCATCCTGATTCTTCTCTTTGCAACTGTGAGATCCAGCGCAGAATCTCTAGGCTCGTGTCACAGTTTAAGTCATCATCAAAGCCTTATAGAAATCTGATTGTGCCCTGCTGTGTATCAGGGTGCTTCAAGTCCCCATGAGGACTTGTTGGGTTTGTGAAAATGAAGCTTCTTTCAGTTGACTGAAGACATGATCAACTTGGTATTTGCAATACCCAAGAAAAATTATGAACCAGACCCTAAATACCTTTTAATTTTCATTTGCAATATTCTTTCATCTTTGTTCCCTTAGAATTCTTACTCATTAATAAAAAAGTAATCCTGGCCTCTGCTTAGAAAATCACAAAACATACATTATTTTTACAGATTTTTTTCTGCAAAGTCATTTCTGAACATTACCAGGAGAATCATGACTAAATATCTGTCTAGTTGGACTTCAAATTTGAGTGGCTTCTCTGATTAGGTGTAAAAAACTTAAGAAAATTTCAACTCTGCAAACACGATGGGCAATGTTCACTATCTTAGAGTGAGCAGCATGGTGATGAAAGCCACTCGTGCACAATTGTGCTTTGAAGCATTTCAGACTGATTAGTTACTTCAAAATAGATATTAATTTTCAGCATACTTTATTAATACATATGATTTCATCTTTCTCTGTGAGAGGCTTGAAGCAAAGTTGCCTAATGTGAGGAAAAAAACAAACAAACAAACAAAAAAAAAAAAAAGCAAAACAGACAAAAACTATTTGTGTTAAGGTTCATGAGATCCGGCAGGTTTTTCTAGACCGGAATATTATCCTGTGACTCAGTAAGCTCCCAAATAGTAGAATTTTAAATTACAGACTCATATGAGCTTGGTAACTGCAGAAGCACATGTGTAGCTTTCAAATTACCAAAAGAAGTTGAAGTAGCTGCCATTATCTAAATCAGTCCTAAATTCAGAAGAAAGTGTCCAATAAGTATTATTGAGGTACAGCTGTATTTGTACTTCTGTTTGATAAACTTAGCAGGCTTTTTCATTTTATCTTTTTGTTTCTTTCAATTGCTGGTGATCTTTGGCCAATAATCTCGCCTGAGGGAGACAACATATGGCCCCTATAATCAAAGTAACCCGACTATAACCAGGCTATTGAAATTATAAGTCATCCACATTTTAGCTCAAATCTTTCTTTTCTGCTGATGGGTATTGTATTCCGATTGCTAGATATTTTTTTTTTTTTTTTTCCTTTTCTGAATTCCTGCTACGCACGGGTTCATGTTACAGGTACCCTAGTCTAACATTATATTCCAGAAAATACCTGAATATAGCTGAAGCATAGGGACAATTTTAGTTTCCGCAAGACAGTGAATCAACTCATATTCCACTTGTGAACCTCTGATACCTGCTATTAACAGGCTGTTTCATGATAACAACTTCATTTTTCATGTAATTTTATTGCCTTTTCTGAAAATCTGTTTTAGTTTTTATAACTGGATTTCATTTTTCAGTTTTGTTTTTGAGCTTCGTGTTCATGTATAGTGCCTGCAAAAATGGAATGCTAACTACATGCAAACATTACATAATAGCAATAAGAAAAAAAAGTAAATGCTTTCTCAGAATGTTATCTATCTGCCTCCAAGACATTCTGGCCCAAGAGGTTTATGTGATAACCTTGAGTTAAGGACCCACTTCCAGGATAGCATTTATTCAACTTTTCTCAATGTGTTTGGGCCCTCTGTATTATCAAAATCTATACTACTAGCATTGTTTTGACAAGACCAAGTTCAATCAAGCTGCACATCAGCAGTACATCTGTTACGTCTTTTCGTTTTTACAGAACAAAATTTATTTGAATGACTACTGAAATTTTGGTACTCTACCTATCTGCATACCTAGCCTACACGAAATACCTTCCACATTTCCTTTGGAAGCTGGTAAATACCCACAAACAATGTCATACATCAATTAGCTATTCTTACACTGTTGCTCTGAAAAAAAAACACTACAAGGTGTTATTATGTTTTAAATGGAAGATAAAATGAAGTATGGTCTTTGTAACAAGCTACCCATGGCTGAATACATGCTAGATGAACCACAGGAAGTCTGGTTCCAGGATATGATTGAATGACCCAATTTTCCATCTGTTATTAGGATATTGGGCTCTTAACACATTATAATTAATATTGACATATTTCACACTAAAAATTAAACAGTATGAGCTTTGCTTGATTGTTCTGAATTCTACAGACTTTGATTTTAACCAGGTTTATATATCTCACTTGTTAGGAAAAGGTTATGAGAACTAGATAATTGATCCTGAGCCTGGTGAGTTGTGCACCCTATTAGTGGCACAAGTTAATTTTTAAAATGGATGCTGTAACTTGTCATCCATTTTTCATTGCAGTTCGTTATGAAAGTGAGTGAATATGCTGTAATCATGACATCTAACGTCTTGCCCAGCAGAAATGAAATTAATGGGAATATTTACAGAATATTTGGTAAATTACAAGAAATGGTATGTGTTAGTCCACACTTGCCTGTGTTCCTCAAGGCTCACTCAGGTATGGTATGGTGGATTTTTTCATGTACTATATCAGTGCACTGATTGTTATATACAGCTTACGTTCTTGGCCTCCTAGGCAGATGTATTTTATAATTTTGCTGTCTCTTTTTAAAGTGACAAATGGCTTTGTGAACATAGAGCAAGTTAAACAAATGTAGCGTAAGTTATTTATTTTAAAACATGTTAGGAGAAGGATCTAAAAATAAAACTATATCATGAACATGTAAATATTGATTAATCCATTGAAGAGTCAGTTTTAAGGCATTCATTAAAATTCTGTGTATTAAAAGGCAGATAAGATTGCCTATTCTTGAATGAAGCATTTATATTTTTTTTAGCTTCTCATTAGCAACCTTTAATCCTATTTCTAAACTCATATCAATCTCTCTTTAAAGCTGTCAGAGAGCCAGCAAGTGGATGATAAGAGGTTTCATCATTTAATTATCTTAAATTTCCTTTTAAATTATCTAGATGACTCATAATTACAATTGATTCAATTTTTTTCTGCTAGCTTAATTACAAAATCCTTGAAGTGTGTCAATTTCCTTGAAGATTTTCAGATAACTAAATTATGGATAATTTTTGTTATTATTCTAAAAAATTGCTAAAAATACAGATTTCTTTTCTTTAAGTTTTTGAAGATGCTACCAATTACCTTATTTCATACTGCAAAGTGTTAGAAGAGCTTGTAGATTAAATTTACCCATATATTTATACCTCCATCTGTTGAAGATGTAGATATTTTGTTTGTGCTCCTAAATATCTGCAAACAAAATTTTTAGTTTAATTTTCCTTGTACTTGTATTAGTTTCATTTAGTATCTATTTCTAGTGGGATCTTCATTACAGTGTTTGATTTTCTAACAGGCATTAATATTTTCATCATTATAATGACCTCAAAGAGATCACTTTCCAATTTACAGAATGGAATAAGTGACACAATGAAAAATGAGTTGTCTATATTTAGATAGATGGTCTGGTGTGAGGTTAGCAGCCTACTAAATCCTTACTGTGGGTGGATTGTGGTTACATAGCCACGTGAATTCAGCATAAATTCAGGTTGCTGCCAAAAGAAGAGATGATGTTCCTTCTACATTTTTTAGTCTTTAACCACATTCCCTACTTTGGGACATCACACATCTTTGGGTTTTCTGTTTGGGTTTTGGTTTTTATTTGTATGTTGTTTTGTTCTGTTTTCGTTTGGGTGAGGCCTTATTTTTGGTGGCCATATAGTGAGAAGGGTCTCTGCTCCTGCAGAAAACTAACTGAGAATGTAAAGGAGGCAGGGAACATGAGTTTCTGGCTCATGAGAACCCTTAAGTAAAGTATGTATTATCACAGTTATAACAATTTAACAAGGACAGCAATTTAGTCTCCCCATATCTTTTTACCCCAAGTTGAGACAGAAACAAGACGTGTTTCTGTACTTGAAGGGAACTGGAAAATGATGCTGGGTTGTGTTAGTTCTAGCACAACTTAAGTAACGGGAGGACAGGTGCTGGTATTGCAGGCTGGGATGCTTGTTTGACTTGGATGCTGGCCAGCCCTCATATGCGTAGTTGTTTTGCGAAGAGGGGTTCTGAAGCAGGTGACCCCACAGCATCCCTGCTAATGAGCAGCCTGTCGTGGTTTAAGACACAAATAATGCAGTCTGCTCACTCACTCCGCTCTTTTTCTTCCCCCCCTCCAAGGGGGGGGGGAGGGGGAGGAATGGGGAAAAGAATCGAAAGAACGTAACTCCCACGGGTTGAGATAAGAACTGCCCAGTAACTAAGGTACAATACAAATCACTATTGCTACCACTAATAATAATAATGATAAGGGAAATACAAGGGAAGAGGATACAACTGCTCACCACCCGACAACTAAGCCATGAACTCAACTCTTCCGGATAACTGCCTCCAGTTTTTCCATCCTGGGCATGACGTGCTGTGGTATAGAATACCACTTTGGTCAGTTGGGGTCAGGTGTTCTGTCTCTGCTTCCTCCCAGCTTCCCCTCCTCACAGGCAGAGCATGAGATTCAGAAAGTCCTTGGTCAAACCAACCATTCTAAGCCATAACTATAAACATCGGTGTTAGCGCTGCTCCCAGGCTGAAAGTCAAAAACACAGAGCTACACCAGATACTAAGAAGGAGAAAAATGACTGCCACTGCTGAACCCAGAACACACCCGTAGTTGCTCTGCACACTTTCCCTGCCTGCAAGGGTATCACGTACTCAAGCCAGCCAAGTCCTAGTTTTCAGCTCTGCTCGTTGGGAGAATTCGGTTCTCTGACTTGTTTGCAGCCGTAGCACTGCTGTGAGAGAGGAAACTGCAACAAATCTTGGAGAAACCCATGATATGTGCTTGGGTTTTGGACAGAAAAAAACATCACTTTGGAATGGCTTCAATCAGAATTTTTCTTCTCGGTGCCATCTTAAAGGTAGTACTGTTTTCCAAAGTAATCATCAGCTACCATATTTTAATTCCTATTTTGCATAGTGGAATATAGATACTCACAAGTACATATAGCATGCATTCCTGGGGCAAGAAAAAAAGAAAGTCTTTACAGTGCTCAAAAAAGTATGCTTTTAAATTGCTTGGAGGTGCAGTTTTTCAGATCATATTTTATTTTTTGTTGTCACTTTATTTCTCCTCTTCCCTAGCATTTATTCATGTTCCTTTATCGCAGTAAGAGGGAACTGTGAGCTGTGGAAAGCTCACTTTTATTCTATATCCGTTCTCCCTTAGTATCTTCAGATTCTGCTATTCAGATTCTCTCTGGGACAGAAATGTAGCAATACATATTTTTCTTCAGTAAGGACCAGGTGCTTCTCTTGAGTTTATACTGTTTTTCCTGCTATTATTCTCATAACTTGAAGAAAGCTTCTGTAGGTTAATACAGATAGCCTTAATTTTTCAGAAACTACTTCTCAGTTTACACATAGCAATGCCATATTTGCCAGACAGAGAGAAAAATCTATGTCTCATTTATGTAAAAAAGAGACAAAATAGTGACACCTTCTGCAACAGGAACATAAAGTGAAAATCATTTTGCAGTTGACCTTATGAGAAGGGGGAGTGTTACTCTGTATTTCAGTTTCTGTGCACAGAAAAAGTGAAACCAATAATAATCAGATTTAAACTCTGGTAATAAGTGGGTCTATTAAGTGTCATGGAGAAATCTTCAGGAAACATGATCTGTCAAACTATTTCTGCTTGCAATGTAGATGTGTCAAACCCTAACCAAAGTTGTGTTCACTCCACCCATATCTGCCTAAAACTATGATCATCCATGTAGTTTTCCATTACAGAAATCCTGATGTTGATTCAGCTTACCCCAGTGTGATGTAATCCTTACAGTCTCAAGGAGCCTGTTTTGTAAATCAAGCTTTGTGCTAAACACAATTTGTTCATAATTGAGATTCAAGAACATGGTCCTTTTTTATTCAAACAGTTGCTGAGCAGTCCCATCTCCCAGAAGGATATTAGCTCTTTTTCAGCTCTGCCACAGATATTCTAGAATGGAAAAAGAGATCCCTATTGCCCTGGATTCACAGAGCTGTACATAGACCACAGGCTAGAGACAGACAGCAATTAGATTTTTGCATAAGCTCTGCATTTTCAACATGAGCCAGTGGTGGGACACGTCTGCTACAGAAATAGTCAGAGCCTCTACCCAACTGTGATCTTGGAAGGGGAAGGACCTGAAGGTGCACTTGAATCTTCATGCTGTTTCTTATTACTTTAGTTAGAGACATACAGGAGCTTCACCTTAGAATGGAAACAAAAGGAAATATAAAGGTTAATGAGATTATGCGCATGACCTACAGAAATAATATGCAGAGGTTAACCAGCCCCTCCATTTTCTCAACCCCTGCTTTTTCTTTTTCCTTTTCTCTTTTTTCCTTATATATTTTCTTTTTTTTTTTTAATTCTGCCTCTATTCTATTATTTTCTTTTTCTTTCTTTTTAATCCGCTTTATCATTCTTCTTCTCTTTTTTTTTTTTTTTTTTTTTTTAACACAGGAGTAACAATAATCCCAATAAAATTCCATCTATCTGATGTACTGTTCTGTCTGTGTTGATATCTGTTTGCAAGCTGCATTTTGTCATTTGTAGATTTTCCTGTTTATCCTGGGATGCTTGTGCTTCCTCTACTGTGAAGAACATTACAGTCACAGAACATTTATTTTGCACTGTGAAGACAGATTTTCGTAGCTGCTGTGCAGGGAGGGAGCTAGAAAATGAGAGTGAAAAGAAGAATCAACATCTAATAATCTGTCTTTGTCTTTATTTTGTTCACTCAATTCTGTGTAAGTATTGTCTGGGGAAGGCAATAAGTGAGAAAACATGCCATCAAGGGATTTCCTGCAGGAGGGGTTATTATATGATCCAAGACATATTAGTGAAGAGAGCTGGCTTGGTGTTATTTTCATACTTACTCTAAAACTCTGTCCATATCAGTGGCTGGGCAATCAAAGCACTGAACTGCAGCTGGTATTTTTAGAGGAGTCTGACTCACACCTGAACATTAAAATATATAACCTTATATTTTCATTTGTCTCAGCAAGGCAGCACATGTAATAGACCCTCTATTAAGAATTTTAGCTGCTGAATATGTGGTTCTCTTAAACAATGGTTCTGAGAAGCTTTGCAGATGTGAACTGAAGGGGTGATATCAAAGAGCAGAGGAAGATAATGTTGGATATGGGATTCCAAAATGGGGAGCTCTGGTTTAGCTTTGATCATAGTGGATAAAACTCTCTTCGTGAGAGAATTACCACAGGAAAACATGCTGAAAGCTTTTAAGCTCTGACTTAAATGATTTGAACAGCACTTGAAAATCTGTTCTTGACCCTCATTCCCCAAATGCAAACATCAAGAAGGCTCTTTTCTACAGGTTATCCAAATGGAGAGTTTTTCTCATTCCTGTTTTTAACCTTCTGTTGTTAGGCTGTGCACAATCTTAAAGATGAACCATAGGACTAAAAACTTCTCTGGTTTTTGTTTTTAGATTTTAACAACATAATCTGCATACTGTTATGAAGACAATATTTTGATATTATACTCTTGGCATTTTGTAAACACAAATCATCCATAGTTGACCTTGTCCTTGACATTTTTAGTTCTCTGAAATATTTCTGGCGTATGCTTTTTAAAAACGAAGGGTTGGCAATTTTGTCCATGATGTTTGTTCTGAGAAGACACTGTTTTCTTCTATGAAGCTTGTCTGATTCCAAAGAGACATGTTTAGGTTAGTGAAAACATTCCACTGAAGCTGTAGCACAGATACCTTTTCTTGGGGAAGGATGCTGCATTGTAATGTAGACAGCTTCCAACTGTAGCAAAATTGCAGTGAAGGACATTTTAGCACCATAAGGAAATTCAGTATCCAGATCTATAAGAACACAGAAAAGAAAGAAAAAGAAACAAACAAAGCAAAAAAGAGTAGTATTGCCTCTGCTAATTCACTTCATGTTGGTTTTTAAGCTTCCAGACTAAACGGTATATAGCAGGGTTGTGTCCCATGAACATATGGCTGACTAAATCCTGTACATAATCTTTCCTTCTTACCTCTTCTACCAGACTGAGAATTGTCTCATTCTTTTATAGGGAGCAGTTTATTGCTGCCACTACAAGACATCTACTGTAACCAGCACACAAAAGTCATGTGTTCCTCCATTCACTAGTTCTCTTTGTTTCTTTGCAGAATGAAAGGGTAAAATCAATTCTGCTCCTAAAGTGATTTTAATTTCCCCTTTGCTCTCCTATTCATCCAAGATAGGACCGTCACAGTGTAACCTTAAATCATCTCCCTGACAAATGTAACTTAACAGAAGCTGAGAAAATACGACACAAATTAGTTGTGTTAACATTTAAAGCTGGAGCAAACCACTTATTTTATTTTCCTAATTTTATTAGTCCTAAATGTTCTTTCATACAAATGCAAAAGAACAAACGGCTTAACTTTGCCAGTCTTTTAGTCTACTTGGAATTTGGAAGCTGAGTTTTGTCAAAAAGCTTGGGACAGTCTCTGACAAATATGACTCTTAAAAGTGAAGGCCTATGTTCTGCCTTGGGCTGAAAAACTGGGTTTACAGGGTCTCATATAAAAGATTGCAGTTATAGCACTGAATCAAACTACAGGCAGTTTAACAGATTAAGAAGAGGGAATAAGTGCTTGGTGAGTGTTTGAGATAACTAGAGCTTTAAAAATATCCTTCAGACTATGGAAAGCTACCAACACTCCAGAGAACATAAATATAATCTATGACAGTGAAGGTGTAAATAGTAAATGAAATTGGCAACAATGATCTAAAGGGTTTTGGGATTAAATACTTATGTTATTTACAGAACCCAACCCCCTGCTACGTCTTTTAGGGAAAATATAACAGACATGGCATTTTTTCTCACTGCATTCTCCCTTCCATTTTTCTTGCCTATCACTGTTACTGGAGCCTTAGAAAAGGAAGATGTGACAGAACTTGCTGATTTCTTTATGTCTATCTTGATATTCCAGTGTGTATTCCAATGCACATGAAAGTGTCATTGGAAGAATAATTAAACAGTCAGAGTAAGACACCAGTTTACTAAAAGGTTTTATTTACCTTTATGTGCAGCATATAAACTGAAGTGTGTTTAGACCCTAGGTATTGCAGGGCTATTTCCCCATTATTCCATTTACATCTAATTATGCTTTCTGTGGACTTCACTGAAACAATTACCATAACCCAGAGAACAGCCTTTTAGTTAGCTACACAAAAAGCCTGTTATTATCATTCACTGTTAACAGAAGCAAGCCGAGAAAATGGCAACAAAAATAAAGGCAACTGCTCTTGTGACTTTGTGGAGATACTGTTTAAAGACTCCCTCTGTGTGAAGGTTATTTGCTGACAAAGTGCCAGATCATCAGGAAAGTAAGGGAATAAATGACACAGATAATGTTTGAACTAGGATATTCTGAAAAATCAGGCAGACATACACATGCAATAACCAGGACAGTGCCAGGAGGCAGGATGGAGACTTGTGTTTTCTTTCCTTCATACCATGAACACTCAATGACTTTACATGATGTGCACACCCCACTGAACCCAAGAAAATGTAAAACTTCACCCTGGTTAATTATGGGTTTAAAACTACAATGTATTAAAAAAGAAATAGCAAGGACCTGACACAATGTGAAATCATCTTTGTTCCAATTTCCTATTTCTTTGAAATAAAGAAAAGGTATGGAAAAAGACAGATTGTCTGAATAGCATATAACACAATGAGTGTAGTAGCCTAGGTTGTTCTAAGTTACATTCTCTGTGAGGATGAACAATAAGCACTGATATTTACAGACTGCTAGAGTGACTATTCCAGAAACCCCCCACTGTGTGCTTGTGGTTTTGCAGCTTCCCTGTCCAGGCTTGCAGCACTAACCCACCAATCACTCTGACTTTCCATGTACTTTTTCATAATATAAATGCAACAAGGTAATGAAAAAATATTAATGTTTGAGCATTTTATGTGTTGTTAAGGACAGTGGAAACTGTTGTTTTCTGTAACAAAGAGTTAATTAAAAAAATTGGGTCATGGGAGCTGCACATTTTCTCTCTCAGGATCAAACGTTGTGTCCAACGACACAATTGGGAGGGCTGAGTTTTGCATCCGCGCCTGTAACTGTCAGTGAGGCAGCAGAGAAAGGTAAATATAAAGGATATACTTGAATTTTTGCTGTAGTAGGAACAAGAAAGAGTTGTGTCTATCAGTTAGCTAGCTGACATAGAAAGACAGTTTGCTCTGTGCATTGAAATACAGCTACTTTCAGTAAGGGCACACTAAACAACAGAATTATTCTGATGTGTTTGGGGTTTTTTGATAAAAAATTTTCTTCTGAAGCATAAATAAAGGTGGACTTTTAGCAGCTTTCTTAATGATAACAACTGTGTTTGTGTAGCTAATCATGAGTCCTTATACTAAAAATCACTGGCAGGTGTTACAAATCCTCCTGCCTTGTTTCAGTTTGTGGTTACACAGCCTGTCCCCCTATGGAGTGTCCCCCTCCTTGTGATGGTCAAAAGCCCTTTTTTGTGTTTGTCTCAAAATAGCTCAGAAGATATAAGGAACTGACAGCTCATTACCGCTTGGGTAAATGGGGGCCATGAGCAGAGTAGGGATTGAGCTCTTTTTTGAGAAAAAAAATGACCAGCAGTAAGAAAGATGCGTACGGTATGTCAAAGAAAGCACAGGAAACTGTTAAGAAACTGGCTAATTGTGTCAGAAAAAGAATAGCAGACAGGGCAGACATTGAACCAAACTTGAAATTTGAGTATTTGAATTGCCTTAGCTGTATAGAATTCCTGTGATTTTTATCTGAATATGAACACCCTAGCGAACAAATGCCATTGTGTTGCAAAAAACATTGCAGTAGCCTGTGCTACTGTCCTGGGTTCAGCAGTAGCAGTCATTTTTTCTCCTTCTTGGTAGCTGGTGCAGCGCTGTGTTTTTGACTTTGGGCCTGGGAACAACGTTGATAACACTAGTGTTTTCAGTTACTTCTTGGTAATGTTTAGGCTGGCCAAGAACTTTGTGAGTCTCATGCTCTGCCGAGAAGGAGGGGAAGCCGGGAGGAGGGAGAGACAGGACACCTGACCCAGACTGACCAAAGAGGTTATTCCATACCACAGCACGTCATGTCCAGGATGTAAAAATGGAGAGCAGAGACCTGGAAGGGTGGGGGTGCACGGTGGGGGGTCACAGCTTGGTTGGGTTGGGATTGATGGTGAGCTATTGTATTCTTTCCTTGTATTTGCCTTGTCATTATTATTAGTAGTGGTGGTGGTAGAAATAGTGATTTGTGTTATACCTTAGTTACTAAACTGTACTTAACCTGTGGGAGTTGCATTCTTTTGATTCTCCTTCCCATCCCTCCAGGAGCAGAGGGAAGAAAGAGGGGGAAGTGAGTGAGCGAGCAAAACTGCATGGCTGAGAGACTTAAACCACGACAGTTACCCTCTTGATTATTTCTAGGCATTCAAATCAGGATTTCACTCGGCTAATAAACAGGTGATCTTTGGTACTTTCAAAACTGTTTGTAAAGCAGCATTATTTTACATCATGAACATTTCCAAAAGATCATACAAGTCCTGAATTTCCAGTGCCCAGACACGAGACTACTATTCTTTCTCTTGTTCTTCCTCTTTCATTTGACCAAAGAGTCTTGATTTAATTTTTTTCCCTTTAAACCTTCTTCTGAGTGAAAAGAGGATGAGACAGAAGCAGCTGAAGGGTGTTGTCTTCAAGTTGCATTATTTTCACTCTCTGGACCGTAGCATATTCAGGAGTTAAGGGTTTTTCTTCTCGTAGATCTTCAAATTGGAGCGTTAGTAACAGATTTAAGTAAGTTAGTGTTAAATTCAGATTTTTCATATGGAACATTCACAGTAAGTGCCTACGATCTGTTTTATGTGTATCCTGTAGGGAATCATGGGCTTATGATCTCTTTGGTTGCTCCTCTGGGAAGTTACAACCCCCTTCCATGGGCAGGGACACCTTGCAATAAACCATGTCACCCAAAGCTCCATCCAACCTGGCTTTGAATGCCGCCCGGGATGGAGCATTCACAATTTCCTTGAGAAGCCCATTCCAGTGCCTCACCACCCTCACAGTAAAGAACTTCTTCCTTATATCTAATCTAAACTTCCCCTGTTTAAGTTTTAGACCATTATCGCTTGTTCTGTCACTACAGTCCCTAATAAAGATTCCCTCCCCAGTACCCTCATAGGCCCCCTTCAGATACTGGAAGGCTGCTATGAGGTCTCCACACAGCCTTCTCTTCTCCAGGCTGAATAGCTCCACCTTTCTCAGCCTGAAATGTTAGTACTTTTGAAAATGCATTGATTTTCTTCAGCTATGTTGCAACTTGCTTGATGTAGAAATGAAGACATGCACTAGAGCTATTCTGTATTTTCTAGGTATCTGGCATTTAACATAAACACCTTACTCAGACACAGCTTTTTGGTGGCTGGTGTTTACTGGACATAAATTTCTGTTTTTCAAAAAGTATACCTTCTACTTACAACCATGAAGTTATCATCTTCACCTTCTGCAGCATTTAGAAGCTTCCTGAATGTGGTTTCCATTTGTTTTTTAATTTTGGATAGCCTGGTAAAAAATCAGATTAACTGTCTCGAGTTAAGAAAGAGAAAAAAAGAAAATATGGGAAAAAATCTCTAAAAATACAAATTCAAAGCTTTGTCAAAAATAAATATTCAAGAGCTATGAAATTCAGTGACTAATGAGGTGTTTGGATAAAATTATTAGGCATTAAAGAAGGTACTTCTAGCCGACTTAGTTCACCTTCTAATCCATATGGATTTTATGTTTATTCCATAAGTTATGTAACATGCTCTCACACAAATCAGTGCTAGATGGTTTACTGCTTTCCTATGTGATTTATTCCAGTGCTAAATGATGCTTCCTACTAGAAAGTTTTTATAGGTACATTTGGATCTAAACCATATTTTGTGTTTTGAGTAAGCTTGTTGCTGTTCAAACCACAAAGAATGGATAATGTTATTGTACTTCAATGCAAAAAAATAATTTTTGTAAATTTAGTCAAATTTGTAAATTTTAGTCAATTTACAAGTATTTTCCTGAATAGTCAGCATGACTAAACATGTTTGAGGTCAAAGAAAAGTACTCTCCCTAGTTTGTATACACCATTTGCATCAAAAGCTCCTACTTAAGGACAGTCAAATCTAGTATTAATTTATTTTTGCAATTCTGAACTTTCTGGCATGTAGTGCCTTTAATTCCACCTACAGCAAAATCATTTAAGTTCATTTCCGACTGTTAACATTTGTCCTGGCTTAACCCCAGCCGATTACTCAGAACCACGCAGCCACTCCCTCACTCACTCCCCCTTTCTCCCCTCCTCACTTAGGCAAGATGGGGTGGAGAACAGAAAGAATATAAATCCCATAGCTTGAGATAAGAATAGTCCAATAACTAAAGTATAATACGAAACTACTACTAGTACCAAAACTAATAATGATAAGGGAGAGAATATAAAACTGGCAGAGCAAGAGAAAACTGAAAAGTCCTTAATCAGGGTAAGTGCTACTTAGCAACAACTAAAACATCGGTGCATTATCAGCACTGTTCTCAGACTAAAGCCAAAACAAAACACTGCAGCAGCTACTAAGGAGGAGAAAAATAACTGTTACAGCTGAACCCAGAATAACATTGTAGAAGAAAAGAATTTCTAAAAGAACAATAAAATTACCATGAATATTAAGCCACTATTTCTGTAAGGTTCATTTAAGAATAAGGGAGTTGTGAAGATTGTGAAAAAAAAAAAAAAAAGAAGTCAAGCTCAGATCTTGCAGAATATAAAAAACACAGAAGTAGGACTCTCAGTGAAACTTTCTTCTTTTATGACAAAATAACTTTCACCAGCACTAAGTATTATTTCTCAAGAGAAACGAAGTGGATAAGACATTACAGAAGATACATCTTAGATCTTTTTATATCCATAAGTGGCTTTTTGTTTGTTTGTTTGGGTTTTTAATTGAAAAAAATAAAAACCAACAAACAAACCTAACCCAAAACAGTGTAAGTGTGGAAACTCACAGTACAACTGCTATCAAATCCAAATACAGGAGTTCCCAGGCAATGATGTTGATGTTGAAAGTGTTTTGGAACTACTGAATATCAGAAGTTTCATTATGAGTTAGACTGGCGAATTTGGGATGACTGAGGTTTTCTTGAGAAGGTTGCTCATCCATATAATTCCAGAAGTTCAAACGTGCTTGTTCTGAATGTCCTGTCCTGTGACACTGATAAAAATTTTGAGAAAGCAGAGAAAAAGAAAAATAGAACCTTCTCTTATTCAAACAAATTAAATAACGCCATAGAAAGCAGACTCCAGATGAAATCTTCCAATGTGCTTTTTATGAACAAAAAAACCAAAACCAAACAAACAAACACACACACACAAAAAAAAAAAAAAAAAAAAAAAATCAAGTGCCTATGCAGATTAAATTGACTGTATCACCTCAGGAAAAATTCTGAGCCACTTGGGGCTTAACAGAGACCCTCTGAAGGAAATGAAAACATTCACTTTGGCCCTAAATATGTTTTGCTTCTAAATCATAGAATCATAGAATCATAGAATAGTAAGGGTTGGAAAGGACCTCAAGATCATCGAGTTCCAAACCCCCTGCCAGCAGCAGGGACACCTCCCACTAAACCATGCCATCCAAGGCTATGTCCAACCCCACCTTGAACGCTGCCAGGGATGAAGCATCCACAACCTCCCTGGGCAACCCATTCCAGGGCCCCACCACCCTCACAGTAAAGAATTTCTTCCTCAGATCCAATCTAAACCTCCCCTGTTTAAGTTTAAACCCGTTATCCCTTGTCCTCTCACCACAGTCCCTAATGAAGAGTCCCTCCCCAGCATCCCTAGAGGCCCCTTTCAGGTATTGGAAGGCTGCTATGAGGTCTCCATGCAGCCTTCTCTTCTCCAGGCTGAAGAGCCCCAACTTTCTCAGCCTATCTTCATACGGGAGGTGCTCCAGTCCCGTGATCATCCTTGTGGCTCTCCTCTGGACTTGTTAATGCAGAAAATGCAGAATCTCAACAGATACGTATAAAAATGACCCTTATCATAGAAATGTCAAAGAGGAATATGTCAGCCCTGGCAGTAAAGAATTAGAAAGGTGATTTTATAAACACCTATGCACGTGTTTAATTTCGTGTATGTCTAATTCTTATTTTTAATGTTAAATAAATGTCTGTAAACATTTGAAGAAACAGTTCTATCTTTTCTGTCTAGAGATGTTTTTTTAAGCATTAATATATGAAGATTGTATTAGGGGAAGTAAATAAATAGCAGCAAAATCACAGTAAAAAATACAAGACAGTTTCAGAATTAGCTAATCCTTCATCACTTCCTCAGCTTAATCTAAGTTGCATTGAGGCCAGCAAGAAACACACTTTGGAATGAAATTTTATGCATTCTTAACACTCATGAAAGGATAAATTTACGGCAGTAATTAAGTGTTTAATGTTCATGTCATACTGATAGGAGCTCTCATGTTTTAAAGCATTTGAAAGCATAGTCACCTTCTTACATGTATTTGTGGAACTGATTGTCACTGAAATAAGAGGATTTTGGATTTCAAGATTAGTAGATGCTGCCTTTAGAGGGAGATCCTCAGAAGCACATGGGCTTTTAGCTACTCCTTCTCCTGAAAATCTTTTGTTGGAGGTTGGGGTTTTTATCAGGTTTAACCACCCATATATACACACATCCCTATATGAAAAAATGAATGATATATTGCCTGAATTACGAAAAGCTCGTTCTTCTGCTGTTGTTCTTGTAGCCTTGAGACTTTACAAAATTATTCAGAATACCTGATGAAAAAGTGGCAAACTAGTTAGTGCTGTCTGACTTGTTTCTGTTTGACTTAGAGAAAAATACAGACACCTACTTGTTTGAGGAACTATCATTCAACAGAGTATACCATTTATTGGTATATTTTTTTATATATGCATCATGTTTATTAGTAGTTGATTTTTTGAAATATATCTGTCCTGGGTTCAGCAGTAGCAGTCATTTTTCTCCTTCTTAGTAGCTAGTGCAGTGCTGTGTTTTTGACTTTCAGCCTGTGAACAGCACTCATAACTCCAATGTATTTAGTGGCTGCTCAGTAATGGTTAATCTGACCAAGATCTTTCTGAGCCTCATGCTCTGCCTGGGAGGAGTGGAAGCCTGGAGGAAGCAGAGACAGAACACCTGATCCAAACTGACCAAAGAGGTATTCCATACCACAGCACCTCATGCCCACTATATAAAGCGGGAGCAATCACCCGGAAGAGTTAGTTCACTGCTCGGTCAGGCTAGGTATCTGTCTGTAAGTGGTGAGCTGTTGTATTCACTTCCCTTCTTATTTCCCTTATCATTATTATTATTGGTGGTAGCAGCAGTGGTTTGTGTTATACCTCAGTTACTGGACTGTTCTTATCTCAACCCGTGGGAGTTACATTCTTTCGATTCTCCTCCCCATCCCTCTGGGAGTGGGGGGAAGAAGGGAGGGGGGAGTGAGCAAGCGAACTATGCAGCTAACTGGACTTAAACAGCAACAATTCTATGTAAAAGCTAATAATAAGTTGAAAAGTATTTTTGTGGAAAACTTAAATAGTGAAGGACAGTGTTAGTCTTTTCAGTTATGTCTTAACTCAAAATTATATATTCAGAATCAAAGGCACAAATAATAAGCTTAATGGGAATACTTCTCAGTTTAAGAGAGAAGTGAATGAAACTGTTACGCTAATTCAGTCAGTGTATCTAGTGTAATTATTATACAGTGGTTCCAGAATTACATGTAAGCTGACAAAATGAAATGTAAAATCTTCACTGTCCTTCAGGAAATAAGGGCTTAAACACTAATGTTTTTGCCATTTCCTTAAACTTACTGAAAAAATTTTAAGAACTTACAAAAATACTTACAAAGCAAGTGACAAGCTGGCATTGTATTTTTAAATAATCGCTGAATTAAATTTTTCCTCACCATTGAAATTTCAATAATAGCTCTTTTTCCTTTAATAAATGTGTGTATATGGAAAGAATATAAAAAAATCATTAAAACCAGTAAATTATTAGATACTTGATCACTCTAAAATTGCACTGTAGTACACATTACATACCTACGATGACAGATGACTGATGGAGGAGACCATTGCATTGAGTTTAAAGGGAATATTTTGGTTTTGCTCCAGTTGCCCATATAAGTGATTGACCAGAGAAAACTAATGAAATTCTGCAGTATTATTCTGACTGAGATTAATGAGGCAGTAAAATATATACAAGTAGCAAATCAGAAGCAAGCAGTGAGACTTTGAAATTTGAGATTTTGACTTCTGTACCCAGCATCATCAGGATGGCATTTGCTCAAGTTTAGATCAAATGTTGGCAACATAGTTCACTCCTTGATAAATATTTAGCCACCTTGGAATTAGGCCTGCACTTTAGGTATTATGGAATTCTACATTGTCACAGCAGCCACTGCTCATTTCTTGAAAAAACATAACAGCTGTAGTTGAATTAGTAATTGATATTTTTAAATACCACCTCTTCTCTTTTTAGTGGTGTTGCATCCTTAAAGCTATCTGGTCAAACATGGGTAGAACTTCCTGTAAATCAGCACAGAAGTTATTGACTTGTTAAAAAGAACAAAGATAGTTTCAGTACTTGTTGATCATTCTGAATTTTAGAGATATGATTCTACAGTCTCCTTTCGTGAAGACTGCTTTTCACACAGATTCTCAACTTTATCGTCCTTTTGCATAGATTCTGAACTGCATAGTCCAAGAATAAAATACCACTTGCAGGTATCCAGACTCTGAAATACTCACTGATTAATAACCAGATAAAAACTACAGCTCTAATAAGAGAAAACAAGGGCAAGATGCCAGCTGGAAAAAAAGACACTTTACCAAAATATACTCCTAAACTCTGTTTCTCAAGTGGTACGTATTATCCTTTTTTTGTCAGAGTATATTTTCAGAGCACCCTGTGGCACTTCACACCTGCCAAGGTTCTGATAGATATGACAGGGTTTTTTTGGCAAGTTTGAAACTCATATACATATATGAATGTTATATATATGAAATATTTTTCTCCATGTAATTTAACTGTTAATTTGAAAAGCTACATGAGCATAGACTATTTCTTTAATTAAAATTCTCTGTAGTTTATTGAATATGGTTGGATTGATTTCAGGAATTGATTAAATGGCTTATTTCAAAGAAAAAATGAAATAACTGAAGCAACTTAGCATTTTGAGGTATTTCATTCAGCTTGAAACATGAAAAATAACCTAATAAAAAAGGTAAATTTACATTGAAACCTTGCAGAAGAATATAATTGTCAATAATGTTGAGTAAAAGTGTCAATGATTGCTGAACTGTTTATGATTAGGCATTTTTAAATAATTTTTAACTTTTGTGTAAATGTTACTGGATTAGGCTTCCATAACCAGCCAGTGAAATGTGTCCTTTTTTATTTGATTGGGTTCTATTTTGCTATGTCTCTGAAACAGGAGCAAATCATCTGATAAGAAAACATAAATTCCTATTTTCTAGTCAAATAAATATAAAAAGCCATCCTCCATACTCAAAGGAGGATCCTTGTGAAGATCCACATAAGAAGCCTTATTCAGAAACTTAATGATTAAAATGTTAGTGTTTCTTTTTTTGGTTTGTTTTTAAATCCTGTGTAAATGCATAGAAGTCAATCTGACTTCTGTAATTATAAAAGCACTTTGATGAATGAGTTTAAATATGCCATCAAAATTAAACAAAATGTTTTTTTGAAGACAAGCCTCTGTTGAAAATGAAGAACATATTCAGAATTCACTCTATGTTGTGAAGCAGGGAGTTTCTGACAGAACTGACAGCAAAAATACTGAATCCCTTGAACATCCATCTACACCAAATGCGTGACCAGCAGGTTGAGGGAGGTGATCCTGCCCCTTTACTCTGCTCTCGTGAGACCTCACTTGGAGTATTGTGTGCAATTCTGGTGTCCTCAACATAAAAAGGACATGGAACTGTTAGAACAAGTGCAGAGGAGGGCCACGAGGATGATCAGGGGACTGGAGCACCTCCCGTATGAAGATAGGCTGAGAAAATTGGGGCTGTTGAGCCTGGAGAAGAGAAGGCTGCGTGGAGACCTCATAGCAGCCTTCCAATATCTGAAGGGGGCCTCTGGGGATGCTGGGGAGGGACTCTTCATTAGGGACTGTGGTGAGAGGACAAGGGATAATGGGTTTAAACTTAAACAGGGGAAGTTTAGATTGGATCTGAGGAAGAAATTCTTTACTGTGAGGGTGGTGGGGCCCTGGAATGGGTTGCCCAGGGAGGTTGTGCATGCTTCATCCCTGGCGGCGTTCAAGGTGGGGTTGGACATAGCCTTGGATGGCATGGTTTAGTGGGAGGTGTCCCTGCCCATGGCAGGGGGGTTGGAACTCGATGATCTTGAGGTCCTTTCCAACCCTTACTATTCTATGATTCTATGATTTTATGATAGAGTACATTTGCATGGTGTTTTTCTCCCTTATTGTCCATTTCCACTTGTCTATACTGTCTGTTGCTAACAATACCAGACATGTTAATACCTCTATTTTATATATGCAGTTGAGGCAATAAAATAATTTGTCATTCAACATCCATGTCTTGCTATAGAGCAAAGCAAATCTCTTTGAAACTACTATAAAACAAAATCTGCCACTCTGTGCTTGTTAATATTCTAAAGCAAGGTATGTTTCAAATAGCCAGAATAAATTCCAGTGTCAAATACATGTTGAAAATCTCTAACTCAGGAGTTTGCAATACTGAAAACATTCTAGGTGTGACTGTCTATAGAATACATCTGTCACTGACGGTAAAACAGATGTGGAAATGCATGATTTGGAAAGCAACAAATGTTTCCAAGATGAAGGCTTCAGACAAAGAGATGTGAAAATTATGGGTGTCATGGTTTAAGCCCAGCTGGTAACTCAGAAACCATGCAGCTGCTCGTTCACTTCCCCATTCTTTCTCCCCCCACACCCAGAGGGATGGGGAAGAGAGTTGAAAGAATGTAACTCCCATGGGTTGAGATAAGAACAGTCCAGTAACTAAGGTACAACACAAAACACTTCTGCTATCAGCAATAGTAATAATGGTAAGGGAAATAACAAGGGAAGAGAGCACAACTGCTCACCACCCACACACCAATACCCAGCCCAACCCGAGCAGCAGTCTAGCCCTTTGGGGCGACTGCCCCCAGTTTAAATAGTGAGCATGATGTGCTGTGGTATAGAATACCTCTTTGGGCAATTTGGGTCAGGTGTTCTGTCTCTGCATCCTCCTGGCTTCCCCTTCTTCCTGGCAGAGCATGAGATTGTGAAAGTCCTTTATTGGAGTAATCATTACTCAGCAACAACTAACAGCATCATTGTTAGCAGCATTGTTCCCAGGCTGAAAGCCAAAAACACAGCACTGCGCCAGCTAATAAGAAGGAGAAAAATGACTGCTACTGCTGAACCCAGGACATTGAGCAATATGCTTTCAAGTTTGAATGGACATGCCTCATTCTTTGAAGTGTTGAAGTCCAGGATGGACAGCATTTTGAGCAAGCTGATCTAGTGGAGGATATCCCTACCCATGGCAGGGGGGTTGGAACTAGATGACCTTTAAAGTCTCTTCCAACCCAAACCATTCTATGATTCTGTATGTCTCTAACTAGAAATGCTCCTGTAGCTCCTGTGTCTGTGCTTTAGTGACAGCTGTAGCAGCAATAAACTGCAAAGAATATCTGATCCAACAAAGCCAACAGCAAAACCCAATCACTTCAAAATTTTGTTAAAAATATTAGTTTTCCTACATCTTTGTTGGATGCTACTGTTACTTTTTTATAAGAAATTCCATATTTTGTAGGAATGAGTTGTAATACGCAGACTTCTTGCAAGATACCAGTATAGTTAGATAGTAAGACTGAGATAAATTCTGTTTCTACATAAGGTATTATTCCTGAGTTGTCTCCCTTAGCTCTCTTAAAACTTGACCTTTTCCTTGGAACTGCAAAGAAATAGAGATCATGCCTGAAGTACTGTCTTTCTCACTGCACTGTCAAATCTGTCCATTGTCTTTGTTGTTGTTCATGGCTTTCCTAATTTGCAGCTGGCTAATAACTGGCCAGTTTTATCCATGACAGAGTGATTGAGAGCAACAGATTGAAAAATGGCTCATTTCTTTGTACTGATGGTGCTCAGAACCCAACCATCAGCATAACTTAAAACATCAAAATTCTCACAGGATGTTGTACTTTTCTTTAACCATAAAATGCTCATTGTGACTAGCCTTCCCAAATATGAAATGGAAGTAACATTTTTGAATCTATTACTTTTTTGGTAAAAGAGAATACTCAGTATACATAAGAGAGAGCAAATGGTACCAAGGTAAGGTAATGGGAACAGAGTTCAAGTTATGGAATTATGAAATAAAGGAACATTTTTTGAATCTATTACTTTTTTGGTGAAAAAAGAATACTCAGTGTACATAAGAGAGAGCAAATGATACCAAGGTAAGGTAATGAGAACAGAGTGCAAGTAATTGAAAGAGGAGAAAAGACAGTAGTGAAGGCAGAGTGAAGGTTAGAGATAAAGAAAACATAAGCAGAAGCTGCTATTTTCTTGCACCAGAGAAGGGTCTAATATTTTCCAACTTGGCTAGTAATTGTTACATTTAAGTGGTTGGTGTATTCCTTTGTAATTTTGTGATAGTTTCACCAATAACAATAAAACCAGCTGCCTTCAGCCAGTTCTACAAAAGGTCTAGCTTGTACCTAGGCTTAATGGAGTGTTATTTATTTCATAATGCTGGCATTCAGGGACCTAGCTCAAGAGCACGATCTAATTGTCCTACATACTCTGCAATAGTAGAACTAAATCCAGGTATTTGGAGCTGGCTGCCTAGCTAGAGAAAAGACATAAAAAGCAAAAGTGACAATAAAACTGCAGACTCATCATCAGAGATACTACCAAAAGTAATATTAATAGAAATTTATAAATATGTGACGCAACACAATTCAATGTCAAAGTTAAGTCTCCTACCTATAAAAAGATTGTGTTAGAATTGGCAATGATTTATATATAATTAGACATAGCGTGGCAAGAAACCAAAGATACAAAGGAATAAGGAAGACCCTCCTATTAAGTCATGATGCTTATAATAGACCCCCTTGCTTTCTAAACTCCTGACAGAGCCTAGGTACAAGTGGATCTAGTCTTAGTCTCAGACTTAGACAACTGTTTATGTCAATGGAATGTGAAATGAAAATTGAGGTAGAGGGATTGAAGGTGAAAAGGGTAAAATAGACCCTCCCATTGAGTCAGGAGTTTCAGATTGGACCACCAAAAGCGGGAGGGAACATCCACTTGAGTACAATAAATCTGAAGATTAAGACTTGCTGCAATTTTTGTTTCTCTGTTACATGAATTCTCATTGTAATTGAAAGAACACTGAAGCAGTATTGCTATCAAAGACATATATGAAGCATGTGTATCAAATACATACGTAATATATAAAATTATTTTACCTCCCAATATCAAAATCTGTTCACCTACTTAAACACACAAAGCCACACTTAAAACACTACTTAAAAACACAAAAAAAAGCACAAAAAATGTGTCTTGAGAGTGCTTACTGATATTGCTGTTCCCACAGAACTTTTTAGACACATTTTAGCCTTTGGGAAAAGAAAAAAGTTATTATTTCTGGAAATTTTTATCCATGTTCTTTTTATTTTTTTATTATTTTTTATTTTGAGGGGACTGGAGCACCTCCCATATGAAAACAGGCTGAGAAAGTTGGGGCTGTTCAGCCTGGAGAAGAGAAGGCTGTGTGGAGACCACATAGCAGCCTGCCAGTATCTGAAGATGGGTTATAGGGATGCTGGGGAGGGAACTCTTCATTAGGGACTGTAGTGAGTGGACAAGGGGCAACGGGTTGAAACTTAAACAGGGGAAGTTTAGATTGGATATGAGGAAGAAATTCTTTACCGTAAGGGTGGTGAGGCACTGGAATGGGTTGCCCAGGGATGTTGCGAATTCTCCATCCCTGGCAGTGTTCAAGGCTGGGTTGGACAGAGCCTTGGGTGGCATAGTTTAGTGGGAGATACCCCTGCCCATGGCAGAGGGGTTGGAGCTAGATGATCTTAAGGTCCTTTCCAAACCTAAATATTCTATGATTCTACGAGTCTATGATTTTGTCCTGATAAACTTGACTAGCAACTCAATATCCTGTGACATCTCTGTGGTGGGCTTTCAAATTTACTTTCGTCACAAATGGTAGTTTAAGGATCTCTGTAGTAAGCTACAGTTTCACTCTGGTAATAACCTGTTAAAAAAAAACCTAACATAAAGATTCTGCAGGTTACTATTTTATAATAACCTCCAACTATCCTTGGTCATTATTTCCATTTAACTCATTTAACATGCTTTTCACCTAGTCTCAGTCAACAATGACTTTTGTTGCTGTTAATTCAAAATATGATTTTAGCTTCTATCTGCATTCCTCTTCTAGCAGATTTTCAATTCCTTATCCAAATAATGGCACACTGGAGAAAAATTTTTTATTTAATCATATTTCAGAAATAGCTTGAGCACCTACTGAACTGGCACCTTTCTGACTAGGAAAGCTTCATTGATTTTCATCATAGTTTCCCTGCTGCTGTTCATAGAGTTTCCTCTATAGAAAATGCTTTTATAAATCCCTTTCCATGACTCATACCATTTGTAAGAGATATCTTAATGACAGTTTCTTGTATATGCACAGGTTGATGTGGATAATCAACAATGATGATGCATTCATTAGGGACTGTGGTGAGAGGACAAGGGGTAATGGGCTTAAACTTAAACAGGGGAGGTTTAGATTGGATCTGAGGAAGAAATTCTTTACTGTGAGGGTGGTGGGGCCCTGGAATGGGTTGCCCAGGGAGGTTGTGCATGCTTCATCCCTGGCGGCGTTCAAGGTGGGGTTGGACATAGCCTTGGATGGCATGGTTTAGTGGGAGGTGTCCCTGCCCATGGCGGGGGGGTTGGAACTCGATGATCTTGAGGTCCTTTCCAACCCTTACTATTCTATGATTCTATGATTTTGGGAGCTAAGGAAAAAGAGTTTTTTTGAAAGTTTTTTTGAACCAGTCTTCCATTGGATTTGTTTCTTAAGGCATCCTTACTCTTTCTCAGTCCTCATAGATGATACTAATCAGGAGTGGATATTTTTAGCATGAATCATCCTCTTTGTTCCCAGCTAATTTTATACATATATTTGGCACAGAAAAAGCCAAACATCTGTAACAGCAACCCCAATGTAAGACACTAGTATGTGAAATTGCATGTATTCATGTGCAATACGCAGAGAACTACTACATGCACCAACATTTTATAGCTTGATCGATCATCAGCAAACTGCTTAGTCCAGTTTTGTGATTAAGCCTCTGAAACCGTTATATTAATTGCAAAGAAGGTAAAAATGAATTGCTGAAACAGGCAAATATTTCTAGATGGACTTCCTTACAACTCATACTGATACTTAATATTGGAATTCCTCAGATGTGAAGTCAGAAATTAATGGTGTTAGATTGAACATACAGGTGCTTCTTTTTAGGGGATTTCAGTTACTACTCTAAAGTAGTCTAGAAGTACAGTGAAAGATACATTGTTTTAAAGCTTGAGTGGCATGGAAGAAACTTATTCTTGAGTGGTGTAGAAGAAATTTATCTTTTTCGCTCACTTTTTGGTTTTGACATATTGAATGTTATGGGGAATGCTTCTTACATATGAACCAAAGAACAACTTTGGAAGTGGTGGAATCTGTCAAATAGAATAAACAGAGCCTCTGAAGCCCACTGAAAAAGTACTGCCTTGTCCTTACTTTTTCCTTCCCATTTCCCTGAAAAAATAGCTGAAAGACTCAAAGCTGTGAATAAGTTTGGATTTTGATTCAGGTAAAATCAAGTAGTAGCTGGACCGTAAAAGTTACTTGTTGCTGGGTTTGCACTTCCAGCCTGGAGCCTACAACAAGCTTACTAATAATTTATTAAACCGCTTAAGCAAGTTTTTCTTTTCCAGTTGGGAAGGCCTGCAACCAGCTGCCTCTGCAGCTGATGTTACTGTTTTATCTGGGCTAAAGAAGCTTTTATTCAAAATGGTTGGCTCAGTCACCTTTTCAGCTGAGTGCATCTTTTCCATAACCCTCAAGACTTTCTTCCAGCTCACATGCTTCATCATTTAAGTGATCTCCAAATGCAGGCCAATTCTCCTTTCAACCTTTATTATTCTAGTTTTGCGATTTGTCATGTGTCTGTTCACTAGTTTCATTAGTTTTTTTCTGCTATAATAAATTTTACAACAAATCTCAAAAACTAATCTGGTCCAAACTCAAAAAAAAACAAACACAAAAAGACTCATTTTAAGCTCTGACTGTTGCTGTTATATTGCAATAAGGCATCCATGAAAGCTGGGCAGTAACTATGCAATAAGCAAAATTATTCTGTAATAAAATCTCTGGTCTCCTTGAGTACTGGCTCTTTTACAGATAAATGTAAATACTGTGCCTTTAAAAAAAAAAGTACAATATCAAAATTACATATATGCATGAAATGAAAACAGGCAACAAAAGACAGTATAAAAACATGCATTCTGTAGGCTTTCTTGGATTTTTTTTTTAAAGGTGTTTAAACATTCAATATGAAATCGTGCTCAGTAAGGTTCCATGGGATACAGCCCTAGAGGGCAGGGGGGCCCAAGACTGTTGGTTGATATTCAAGGCTCACCTGCTGCAAGCTCAGGAGCGATGCATCCCAACCAGAAGGAAGTTCAGCAGGAGGGCCAGGAGACCTCCTTGGATGGATAAGGAGCTGCTGAGCAAAATTCGAAAGAAAAAAGAGGCTTATAAAAGGTGGAAGCAAGGTCAGGCGGACTGGGGAGAATACAGGGATGTTGTCCGGGAAGCTAGGGACCAGGTTAGGAAAGCTGAGGCCCACTTAGAATTAAACCTGGCTAGGGATGTTAAGGATAACAGGAAGGGATTTTATAGGTACATTGCCAATAAAAGACAGGTTAGGGACACCGTGGGCCCTCTCCAGAAGCTATCGGGAGAACTGGCTACCCTGGATTTGGAGAAGGCTGAGGTTCTTAATGACTTCTTTGCCTCAGTCTTTACGGGCAAATGCTCTGACCACACCACCCAAGTCTTGGAAGGCAGATGCGGGGACGGTGAGGGTGGGGACCCTGGACCCACTGTGGGGGAGGATCTTGTTCGGGACCACCTTAGGAACCTGAATGTATACAAGTCAATGGGACCGGATGAAATCCATCCAAGGGTCCTGAAGGAGCTGGCAAATGAAGTTGCTAAGCCACTGTCCATCATATTTGAAAAATCATGGCAGTCAGGTGAAGTTCCCGATGACTGGAAAAAGGGAAATATAACCCCCATTTTTAAGAAGGGAAAAATGGATGACCCAGGGAATTACAGACCAGTCAGTCTCACCTCTGTGCCTGGCAAAATCTTGGAGCGGATTCTCCTGGAAGGCATGCTAAGGCACATGAAAACCAACAAGGTGTTTGGTGACAGCCAGCATGGCTTCACTAAGGGGAAATCCTGCCTGACCAATCTGGTGACCTTCTATGAAGGGGCTACGGAACTGATGGACAGGGGCAGAGCAGTTGATGTCATCTACCTGGACTTGTGTAAAGCCTTTGACACTGTCTCCCATGACATCCTTCTCTCTAAGTTGGAGAGACATCAATTTGATAGGTGGACCACTCGGTGGATAAAGAACTGGCTGGATGGCTGCACGCAAAGAGTAGTGCTCAGTGGCTCAGTGTCCAGCTGGAGACCAGTAACGAGTGGTGTCCCCCAGGGATCGGTGTTGGGACCGGTCTTGTTCAACATCTTTGTGGGTGACATGGACAGTGGGATTGAGTGTGCCCTCAGCAAGTTTGCCGATGACACCAAGCTGTGTGGTTCGGTTGATACATTGGAGGGAAGGAATGCCATCCAGAGGGACCTTGACACGCTTGTGAGGTGGGCTGATGCCAACCTGATGAAGTTTAACCATGCTAAATGCAAAGTCCTCCACCTGGGTCGGAGCAATGCCAAGCACAGCTACAGATTGGGCGGGGAGGAGATTCAGAGCAGCCCTGCAGAGAAGGACTTGGGGGTGTGGGTTGATGAAAAAATGAACATGAGCCGGCAGTGTGCGCTTGCAGCCCAGAAAGCCAACCGTATTCTGGGCTGCATCAAAAGGAGTGTGACCAGCAGGTCGAGGGAGGTGCTCCTGCCCCTCTACTCTGCTCTCGCGAGACCTCACTTGGAGTATTGTGTGCAGTTCTGGTGTCCTCAACATAAAAAGGACATGGAACTGTTAGAACAAGTGCAGAGGAGGGCCACGAGGATGATCAGGGGACTGGAGCACCTCTCGTATGAAGATAGGCTGAGAAAATTGGGGCTGTTGAGCCTGGAGAAGAGAAGGCTGTGTGGAGACCTCATAGCAGCCTTCCAATACCTGAAGGGGGCCTCTAGGGATGCTGGGGAGGGACTCTCCATTAGGGACTGTGGTGAGAGGACAAGGGGTAATGGGTTTAAACTTAAACAGGGGAGGTTTAGATTGGATCTGAGGAAGAAATTCTTTACTGTGAGGGTGGTGGGGCCCTGGAATGGGTTGCCCAGGGAGGTTGTGAATGCTTCATCCCTGGCGGCGTTCAAGGTGGGGTTGGACATAGCCTTGGATGGCATGGTTTAGTGGGAGGTGTCCCTGCCCATGGCGGGGGGGTTGGAACTCGATGATCTTGAGGTCCTTTCCAATCCTTACTATTCTATGATTCTATGGTTCTATGACTCTGATGGAGTCCACTTTAATGTCAGTAATGCTTCTGCATGGATACTCAGTGTGGGAGGTACTTTTTTCTGCTGGCACAGGGCTGCAGAATAGGTAGAGTTGCTCTTATACAGTATGAGATTCTTCAAGATTCAAGAGTTTGAGCAAATATTTTGAATTAACATTTTGGAAAAAGTTAAGCTTAATTAATAACAAAGTTTTTCTTAAACTTATCCTTGCCATACAAATGGGAAATAAAACAAACAAAAAGAAATCTTAGATTAGTTGATGAGAGCATTTCACACAGGGATGAGAAAGCATATTCACTGGTTTAGATTTACCAATCTCAAATGTGTTCTAAGGTATTTCTTCAAATTCTTCATGGATTAGACATTTGAGTTACTGCATAGCCACTTTACTGATTCTGTCTTTAAAATATAATACAAGTTGCAACTCTAGGGAATATACCTGACAAGTCCTAGCATCATTGGAAGTAAATTTGGTGCTGAAAAATAAGATCCTCTATTCCTTGCCTTAGGCTTAGTCTACATCATGAAGATAGCACACCAAGAAATTTTTGGTTATTGCAAAATATAATAGTTTCTGTTCCATTCTTTTTTTCTCCCCTGATTCTTACAGCAAAGAGCTGGTAGACACAATAATCTGGTTTTTTTGTGGCTGCATAACCTCCATTTCTGTCAAAAGAGGCCTTTGGGCACTTGAACAAAAATATTACTAACACTTCCAAATGACTGATCCACTAACTTTAATACCAAAGTTGTTACCCTAAACTTGCATTCAAGAACTGAGGCTCTATTTGTGAGAACCATGACAGTTTCACTTTGTTCTGTCAGTTAAAACATTCCCTATATACCATAATAACAGCAGATTCCAGTTCCCCAGCTTTTATTAAAGAGCTTTAAGGCTATTTTCTGCAACAGGTCCTCAATAATCTCATGATATGGCCCTTCAGGATCTGAAAGCAATGAAAATGTTGTCAAGATGGAAAATCTGTAAATGAAGTAACAAAGCGCTGCCAACAGCCCTGCTGAGACCTCATATATTACAAACATATACAAAATGTAGTATCAAACTTGCAGAGGTCAGATTTATAAATTTCCTTGAGTCATTACATTACTAAGGTTAATATAGATGGATAATTTAGAAGTACTGTTGGCACTGGGTTTACACATTTATAGCTATGAAAAAGCCATGTACCCACAACCTTGTAATTGCCTCAATGTCCTTTAGGAGTATAGAATAGAAAGTACCTCTGATGGTTATGTAACAGCATTTAGTAAATTCTGATTTAAATGGTTTATACTCATTATGGTCATAGTTACATTAAAAAGATGGCTGTATTTGAATGCTGGCTTTTGGAAAAAAATTCTTTTTAATTATTTTAAAAAGAAATATTTGAGACCTTTGAAAAAAAACTTTTTAAATTAAGATTTTTTCATCTCAAAATCTATTTACATAAATAGAAAGTTTTGCAAAGTTTTTATTTCTTTAAAAATACTTGCAAATTTGGTACAATTTTTTTTTATATAATCTATTAAACATTTTTGTTATGTTCTTTTTCATGTAAAACCTGCACATATTATTTTAAGTGGATGTCTCTGTGGATTCCAGATTAACAACCCAGTATTCCCAAGTTTTCCAGAAGCTCAGTTTTCACTAGACATTAGATTTTGTGTTATTTAGGCATACTGTATATTTTTTTTTGCAACACATTTGTGTTGCTAATCTTTTATGCATTTTAGAATAAATCATTGAAAGGACACTTTTTACTCTTGCTACCTCACAGCTCATGATTTGGTGCATCAAGGACTTCTTTGTTGTTGTATAGCTGGGCAGACTGAAAACATGCAACGTAATAAATGGCAAGCCTCTTTCATCTCAAGAAAGGGCTCTAAAGCTTTCTTTCAAACATCTAAGAGTCTGTAAGTTCTAAATCAAGTTATTAAAAACACCTTTCCAGTCATTAAAACATCCAGTCAGAACCAGTAAAAGTAACAGGAAAGAAAGTTCAACCCATATCTCATTGGCTGTTGAGAAATTGTAAGACACAAGCTGCATAACATGTAATTCCCACTAACAGGTTTGCTAAAAAAAAAAACAACAAACCACAACACAAAAAAACCAAACCGAATCAAAATACCTTCCCCTCTCCCCCTCAAAAAAACCCAACCCAAAACATAGCAAGAAACCTCCCTGGTTCTGAGAAATATGTATTCAGTCTGAAAAAAACCTTATACCAAAAACTTACAGACAAATAATTCACTTTCAGTGCAAAAAATCTTGTCCACATTGATGACATAGTATGCGATTACACTCAACTATTTTAGAATTTCAAGTGTCTGTAAGGCTGAGTCCATAACAGCAATTTATCATTCAGTTAGGCATTTTTTATTTTTTGATATTTGTGTTTAAAGTAATATTTCATGTTTGGACATGTGCATTCTTCCTCTGCATACAATGTCCTAGTCATTTTAGGTACATCTGATACAAAAGAACTAACAAAGATTAGTGAGGAAAGCTATGCTCACTATGTTCAAAACAGGGTGGAAATTCTGATTTTCCTCTATGGAAGTGTTACTATTTATGCAGGTAACATTTACTTGGAATTCTGAAAGAGAGAAAGTCCGTAATATTTATCCCACTTATACCTGTAAATTGCCTCAGTAAATTAAAAATATAAAATGTGCATGGAAGCCTGGTTTTGATTCAGTGTATTGGAAACTTGTCTATTCAGTAGCCATGTTGACTGATTCACGGTGAACTACTTAGCAAGTGACTTGGGATTAACAGCATGTATTTCATCATGTTGCTTTTCATTAATTTGCACATGCTAACCTATCAGAAGTTGCATAATGGTGATTACAAAGAACAAAAAAATAAATTGCTAGTGGAAACTTAGGAAAACATTGACAACTGTTGAAAATAGAAAAAAAAAAAACAGAAAAAAAAGATTAAGCTTGGTTTTTTTTTTTTTTTTTTCTTTCCCCCTCCTGTTATTTTTATAATAAATGAAATCATTACCTGCTTTTGCTGAGGAATGCTTATTGATAGCAGCTGGTAGTCCAAACCTCTGGACTTTATTAATCAGAAGAGCTCCTGGCACTGCAGACTTTATTTGGAAGAAAAGTAGAAATAAAGAAATATCTGTATTAAAACTTCCCCCTTTCACTTGCTTGGTTTTGAAAGGTGCTCTTTAATTCATTATTTCAAACCTTCAGAGGAATTTTGATTAAAGCTTATATGAAAGATAGGACCTTAGCTCCCAGACCTTTTTCTAAAACTCACTTTTATTAGTGGCAGAACTAATGTTAACTGCTTCCCAAAATATGTTTCATTATTTTCAGTAAGCATGGTCATCTTTATTCCAGTTCCCGAAATTTTTCCACTTTAGAAAGGGTCTCTACCTCAGTCCCATACTTCCCTTAAATCAGTCTCTCCTCATACACCAATCATATCTAAGTATTTTTAAATTATTTTCTTAATGTTTTCAAGAAGTTATCTTTCCTGTTCAGACACTAAGCTACTGCTCTATACCAGGATCTCATTAGTTCAACTTCCTTACTTTAGAGATGAGAGAGAGACTAACGGGGAGGTGAAATGACCTGCCAAGTGCTGCCTAGGCAGGCACCAAGCTACCCAGTAGTAAAGCTACATACAGAAATCCAGTCATGTGGAGGAGTTCCTATTATTTCCCACCCAGCGCTGCCTGAGTGTTGGTCTGTATTCTCCCATTTACGCCAATGTTACTAAGCTCCTGAACCATAATGATGTCTGTTTGTCAGGACAAGTGCCCATTTGTTAGCTTTCAAAGCTTTTTTTCCCCTCTTTCCCCTTGGAACAGCATTAGATCTGCGTCACAAGAAGAATGAAAACTTCTTCCTTACATTTTAACTGGGTTGACTAAATATAGACTTCCTATACTGCAGCAAAGTTCCACAATGAGCATGCACTACTCCATTTTCAAATTACATACTCCTCAATGTATAATGATTTAAACCTCAAGGAACAGCTTTCATTGCTTCTGCTTCATTCACTGCTTCTGCTGCATTCATTACTTTGTGTGCCCATCCAGATCTCTTCTTTATACAATAAATAGACACCTGGAAAAATGTTTTTATACCTATTTTTAAATAGATCTGATACTTAAAAATGAAACTGACAATGAACTTGTATTTGTTACTCCTTTTTCAGTGACTTAATGTTGTCAGTGAAGGACATTATTATTTTCTATAACTATACACAGTTCTGAATATAGAAGTAGTAAGGAAAGTACTGAACTTAAAAGAACTTTTTCTATAAATTATATTCTGCAAAGTTTTACTCAGCTTTTTGTTCAGTGAACAGTTATTTTGATAAATTTAAAAAATCCATATTCCATTATCTTGCAACAGTGTAGAGTTCTTTATGCACATTAAAAAAAGAATGACCATAGCTTGCCCTTTCTATGGAGTGGTGAAGTACAGAAGCTCCTCTGTATTTACCTAAACCAGCAAGCTGCAAAATAGAGAGGACCAAAAGTCTTACTCTTGTGAAAATGCAGAGGAGATGGTACATAAGGAGAAGGCAGTTTTTGTCTCCTCCTTACAATATGTCAAGTCATTTCAAGTGCATATATGAATAAAAATATTTTCAAGAGAAAGTGATAGAGATTCTATCTGCCCTGAAGTTAGACTGGGATTAGACAGCAAACTGTAAGAATATCTGAGTTCAATCTTCAGTACTTTCATGGAGCAGCACAGTGGTTTTACGTTTTTAAAGACAGAACTGAATCCAGTTTTCCTTTTCATACTTACCTAATTTCATCTCATTTTGTATATAAGATTTTCTCTTTGATGGTTTGTTCTTTCCAGGAGAGCTGATATGTGCACAAGGAAACAGACCAGCATACTTTCCTAAACTGAAATAGCAGAAATACAAGCCAGAGAGAGAGCTTGAAAGAAAAGCACTTACGAAGTTTGTAACCTGCTCTTCTTTCAATAATTTTAACATGCTACCCACCACAGTGAAGGAAAATAGAATAAAATGTTCTCTTACAGATATGGAGAGCCTTATCAATTTACTGAGTTGAAACACTAATAAATGATATAGACTTCTAAAGCTGAAGTTGATTAAAGACATTTCACCTATTAAATAGTTTTTTTTTACTAATAGGATTTTTTTTTTCTTTTTGTGAATGAGCAGTTAAATTATGTGCTTTTGTCATTATTGGTAATTATAATACTGAGGAGTTATTAATTTAATAGTATTGAGATAAACCAGTTCATCAGTTCACTAAAATTAGCAGTATAATAATATGTCCCATAGAGCAATCCATAGTTTTCACCCTTAAAAAAAAATCAGGACAATTCAGTTATCATGCTTTATATTTAGTATTTGGAATGAAAAAATCCATTTTTTTAATTTATCCATTCTTTTCTAAAAGAAGACACAAAAAACTAGTTTTGAAATCAATTTCTTTCTTCTTTTTGGTTCATTTCTATTTTATGCAACTGTTTGCCTCTCTCTTTTATTTCCCGAAAAGGTTATGAAAGCAATAATAAAAAATGATAAAACATTGCACTTATTTCCTACTAAACAGACTTCTAGAGCATGCAACACTAAAATTGCACCACATTCTGCTTCTCATTTTCAATTGTCCTGGTCCAGAGCCATTTTGTCCAACACCTAGAGAGGTACTGCTTATAAAGCTTGGTTTTAAATACAGCATGGGTAATTTATGACACTGCCTGCTCCCTGCACACTAAGCTAATTCCAAAGTTTACCCCTGTCTGCTCATCCAGTAATAGCCAAATAGCACATAAAATTTCAAATATAGCTTGGGTGACTCTCCTTGTGCCTTTCCAATTGCAAACAGAGCAATGAGAATTATTCAGATTTGAATTTTGAACTGAGAATGACTTCTAAAATTTACCAATTTTGGTAGGAAAATCAGAATTTTCTTTTTCAAGATTTGAACAATTCAAATTGGTTGAATCTTGATAGTATTCTGATCTTCCTAATTCAAGTTTATCAAAGACTGTTTTTCTACGTGGTTTTAGGATGTTCAGTTTAAAGTTTTGTTTGCTGCAACTGTTATTGTTGATAAAAACAAATGATTGCATGAAAAACATGGAAAAGAGAAATATTTTTTTCTGAGAATCATAATTTTGTACCTTTTCAGAGCAGAAAGTCATTGCTATATTGTACTTTTTCCTGATGCCTATTGAAAACAATTACCAGAACTACTCTAAGTTAAAAGAGAACAGTGAAGTAATAAGTGCTTCCTGTGCTGCTGACAGAAGAGGCGTTGGAAGGCTATTTATTTCTGTAAATGATGGCCAGAATAATTCACTGAGGAGATAGATACAGTAGTTTTGCAGATTACCAGGTTGATTGGTCAGGGGTTTGTTTTATTGACTGCTATTCATGAATAACATGGGTATAAAATTAAGATTTCATATCTAAAAAACCATGTGATGTTCTTTATATGCAGGGTAAAGTTTTGCAGGCAGCTGGAAAGCAAGCTTCTGGAAAACACCTGATTAATTTTTTTTTCCAATCAAAATTATCAAAAGCTGATAGCATCCAGCCTGACATTTGTGTTTATTCCCTTATTTCATTTTAAAAATATATCCTAAGTTGAAAGACATGAACTTCTGAGAAAGCGGCTTCCTCTTGCAGATGCTAACTGTAATCCACCAAGAAAGACCCTTTAAGAAAGTTTTGTATCTGTTAAATCACTTAAATGGTGTAAGATGTATAATAAATAAATGCAGTGTAAACTTAAAGGAATGTAGGACTGAAACTGCTTTTGCAGTTGCTTGGGACTTTTTTCTATTTGTTCAACTGATATATAGTGTCGTGGTTTAAGCCTCTATAACTCACGCAGTTGCTCTGTCACTCACTCTCCACTCTTTCTTCCCCCAGTCCAGGAGGGATGGGGAGGAGAATCAAAAGAATGAAACTCCCACAGGTTGAGATAAGAACAGTTCAGTAACTAAGGTATAAGACAAACCATTACTGCTACCACCAATAATAATAATGACAAGGGAAATACAAGGAAAGAGAATACAACTGCTCACCACCTGATACCAAGCCTGACCCAGCAGCGAACCCCGACAGTGCACCTGCCACACCCTTCCGGATCTGTGCCCTCTGGTTTTTTTCCATCCTGGGCATGACGTGCTGTGGTATGGAATACCTCTCTTTGGTCAGTTTGGGTCAGGTGTCCTGTCTCTCCTTCCTCCCGTCTTCCCCCCCTCCATAGCAGAGTATGAGACTCAAAAAGTCCTTGGTCAGACCAAAACATTACCAAGCAGTAACTATAAGCACTGGTGTTATCAGCATAGTTCCCAGGCCCAAAATCGGAACCACAGCACTGCACCAGCTACCAAGAAGGAGAAAAATGACTGCCACTGCTGAACCCATGACATATAGGGCTGGAATAAATGGTCCATCAATGCATGACTAGCCTATGTTTTGGAGACTCCACAGTAGTAAAAAACACCCAAAACAACAGCAGAACATTTTATTATTGTGAAACTCTTATATCTGTGACTGTTGGAAATCATCAACACCACAAGAAAAAACAAAACAAAACTGTGGGTGGGGGGAAAAGCATGGGGTAGTCTCTGTAACAGCATGGCTCACAGCTGTAAATATGTGCCTAGAATGAGGCACTGGTAGACTGGTAGACTTGTAGATTGATAGATTCTGTAAGGATACAAGCCTCATGTTCCTCCAGAGGAAAATGTAGCACTTCCAATTCCTGTATTAAGCTTCTCAGGATGCAGTCATGCTTGTGCCGGAGAGTCTGTTTTGATTTTATTTCTTCTAGAAGCTAGGTGTTTGGAACACTGCTGGAATACAGTTTTTGAAGAGGTAGTTCAATGCTTTGCTTGAAGAAATACGAAGAGAGCATATATGACTAACGGTGGTCACTATAACTGCCCACCCAAACAAAAAAAAAGGAGTATTTTTTTTTTAGATAACTAGAACTAACACCCACCAATATACAAGTCTTATTGACACGCCAACTTCCTATCATTTTAAACCTTACCAGGCACTTTAAAATTGTGTTAGCTGAGAAATAGTGTGCTTAAGAAATTACTTTTTTTTTTTTTTTTTTTGCGGTGCAGTACTGAGAATGGGCATATTTTTTTGATGTCTCTGGTTTCTTACTAACTTCATTAGATTTATTGTTTGGAGAAGACAACCGCTGTTCTGCTCCAAAGTTTATTTGTTAGTTCATGTGTCTTCTGCATATGCCTTTGCATATACTGCGCTCTATGACACCACACGTAAAATGGAAGATTAGAAGCCCTAACATGCAGTTAGCTGGTAAGTAGGTTGGCTATTTACTGTGTTACAGCACTGCCTCCTCAGTAACAAGATGACATATGATATCATCATATGAATCTAAATGACAGTGACGCTTCCTTTTGCATCACCAAGGGGAGCGTGAGAGAGTTCAGAAATCTGGAAGGGAATGTGTATAACAGCAACACTTCCTGGTTTATGACATGTTTGTTGACTTGATATACACCTGATATAGTTCTTACTTGTGTCTTTGAATTGCTTATCCGTAACTGCGACAGATAACCCTTTTTCATTTTCCAGGAAACTTGCACATTGAAGAAATGAGACCTATTCACAGCTCAGGCATACTGTAAGTAATTCTTACACTTACAGTGTATGCCATATATCAGGCATTGTGCAACAGAGGGAAGTTTTACATCTGCACTGTGACATCTTCATCTTATGCAGTTTGTTTTCTGGTGTCTTTATAGCCTGGCACACATCCCTGGCTCTTATGAATCTTATAGGTGACAAAAAATGCAAGAAACTGACCAATCCATGTTACTGTGACCAATATCATAAATAATAATACTGGATAAACCTGTGTTACATATTAGGACATCTATCAGGAATATGAACAATATCTAAATGGTTAGAAATGGAAAAAGGAAACAAGAATTTTTTTTTTTTTTAGTATCTACTTCTTATTCTGCTACTGATTCTGAAGATTTTGGACAAATCTTTTTAAGAGTGGCTATGAATCTGAAATAGACTAGAAAAAGAAATAACCCAATTGCAGTATTGCATCCTGTCATCTCTAAGACCTGATAAAAATAATAGAGATTTTTTAGAGTGAGGATTTGTCTTGTCACTCTTTAATATAACTCACTCTATTTCTGTGTCTGTATAAAATAGATTTTAATATAAGTCACTGTGTCTTATTATAGAGATCTGTTTTCATTAGTGCATGTAAAATATAGCTTATGCTCATGTGTAGTAAAACCCACTCGTTTTAAATTTATAGCGTATATGAGAAGGCTATGAATTTGCTAACGTAGCATCTTATGGTTTCACCAGCTTCTTGGAATTTTCTGTATGTATGTCATATAAAACATTAACAATTATACTTAAAATAAACTAAAATGAGAACTTGAACTTAAACCACAAATTATTCTTCCAGCTATAAAAGGCAGAAAAGACCTTTATTGATTGCTTTTCCGAAGTATAACCACAGAACACCATCACTTCTTACCCCATAATTAGTTGATAAATAGAAATATACCTGTCAAAAAAGATTCTAGTCTTCATTTAAGCTTGCTAGTTCCACCCTATCCAGAGTCTATGTTCAGAATTAGGGAATATGCATCATCATGGCTGCAGCTAAGTCAAACATATGTTGTGACTGCACAGAGACAGACAAGATGGATGCCAAATACAAGCATGTACATGTCCTTTCTGTCTGGGAAATGTACCATTTTATTTTGTTTGCTCATTTAAAGCCTGAGAAAACCTAGGAGCTTCAGTTTGAGGTACATGTGTCTTTTAGATTAGTATGAGGCAAAAAAAAAAAAAAAAAAGAAAAAAGACTTTCAAGAGAGATTTCCTGCTTTCTTTACCTCTTGTAATTATAAAGATACTGTACTGAATATTTGAATTGCTCAGCAGGCACCATTGCGTGCAGAAATAGCTGGCAGTGCAGGCAAAATGTATAAGGGAAAAATGAGACAAAACAACTATCCTACTTCCCTGAACTGACTGAAGAAGGAAGTAGTGGAATATTTCAGTGATTATCTGGAAAGCTGGAAATTGCTCTAGTTAAATAGATTGTCAAAGTTCGGTACGGAAAGATTTTTCCTGAGTAAGTTTCATGGAATGAGGATAATAGAGATTCCAGATGTTCTTAGTGATCTGACCAGTCTTGCTGCTAAAGAACTGTATTGGCAATGTGGCAGGAAACTCATCAAGTTTGTTTGCAATTTGAAAGCTACTTAGGTTTTAGAGAGTAAACAAATTGTGGTGATGATCTATATTGTAAAAAAAAAATAAATCTGACTAGATCTACTCACAGGTATTTTCCCAGCCATTGTTCTCAGGAAGTGCTGGCTGATAGTTAATTTCGTATGGCTCAGTTCACCTGAAAAGATGATCGCTTTCTTCTTCATCTTATTTCTTTAGATTTTAATTTTTATTTTTTTTCAAGATGAATTTTTTGTGGGTTTTTTTTTTTAGTAGCTGAGAACATTATTCTTAACTGAAAATAAAATCCTAGAAAACCCTCAATCAACCAACTCCAAACAATCAGAGAAAAAACCCTTCATTGGGGAATTCAATGTGCAAGCAGAATTACTGTGCATCTATTCTAGTATAAAGGCAGCAAGTAAAAAAAAAATACTTTTTTCACTTAGCCCACCTTTTGAGTTTGGTGCTTGAGTAATTTTCTAATTGTTGAAATGCTGCTCCAATTTTTGTCAAATACAAATACATAACATATATGTCATTCCTTGATGATGATGACTTTATTCCATCACACTCACACTGCTGACCACATTTCAAAGAGTTGAGATACTGAGAGTTAAATTGTAAAAAGCCAGTTATAAGACTAGAAGAAAAGTCTTTGGTAATCCTGAAATCAAATCCATCTATTATCAGATGATAATTTTATCTGAGTGTCGTGGTTTAAGCTTCTATAACTCACGCAGTCGCTCTCTCACTCAGTCCCCACTCTTTCTTCCCCCAGTCCCAGGGGTATGGGGAGGAGAATCAAAAGAATGTAACTCCCACAGGTTAAGAACAGTTTAGTAACTAAGGTATAACACACACCACTACTGCTACCACCAATAACAATAATGACAAGAGAAATACAAGGAAAGAGAATACAATCACTCACCACCTGACACCAAGCCCGACCACACAACAACCCCCCTACTTTCGGGTCTCTGCCCTCCGTTTTTACACCCTGGACATGACGTGCTGTGGTATGTAATACCTCTCTTTGGTCAGTTTGGGTCAGGTGTCCTATCTCTCCTTCCTCCCGGCTTCCCCCCCTCCATGGCAGAGCATGAGACTCAGAAAGTCCTGGGTCAGACCAACACATTCTAAGCCGTAACTATAAACATCAGAATTATCAGCGCTGTTCCTAGCCCGAAAGTCAAAAACACAGTACTGCACCAGCTACTACGAAGGAGAAATATGACTGCTACTGCTGAACCCATGATATTGAGAAAATCCATACAAACTTCATTTAGGCGTATTTTCTACAGTAATGAGCTTTAATGAGTTCAAGTCTTAAAATCTAACAAAACTCCCCCAAAACTCTTTCAGATCTCCATTAAGTCTTCAATCAACATTTCCAGTATGACAGTAAAATCATTGTATTAAATATTATCAAATACATACTGAGAGTTAATTCTTCTTCCAAAAAATATTAGAACTGAAATGTTAAGTAACTGAAAAAAGAAGCCAAATATAAATAACTCCTTATTTATAAGACACAGGTAATTCACCCAAATTTTATAAAATCCTGCAGGTAAGCTTTAGAAAAAATATGGATAAAACCCATCTCTCTGTACCTTCATCTAGTTCCTTACAAGCTTATGAGCTGTAGCTGGTCTCTTTGGACTTACCTATGTCGACTTGAAGGCATATAAAATGTGATATTGCTGTGTTCTTAAGTTAGATGCCATATAATTTTCATAACAATTTATTGTTGTAGAGGAATAAATAAATAAATTCTGATTTTTTTGAGACATCAGATATCAAAGGTACAGGTAATGAAATAACTTTTTTGGTGCATTAATGAACATCAATGACAGATAAGCAAAATCAACATTAAATCACAGAATCAGAGAATAATTGAGGTTGAAGGACACCTCTGGAGGTCATCTCTCCCAACCCTCTTGATTAAACAGGGTGACCTAGAATCATTTGCTCAGGACCATGCTCAGACACCTTCTGAATAGATCCAAGTGCGGAAACTCTAGAAAATATCCAAGCAGCTTCTGCCAGTGCTCAGTCACCCTCAGAGTAAGAGTGTTTCATGAAGCTGTGAAATAAGAAAAAGGCCTTGTATGTTCAGAAGCCTGTAATTTTTTTCCAGCTATTTTACAAATACAGTATCTAAATCCAGATGGTTTTCCAGATGCCTTGAGAACTATTTTCATGCTAAAACCATTCTAATACCTCCCTGAAAAACTTTTTTTTATTATTATTGTTTTCTGGTTTCAGTTACTTTTCTCCCCTAAGCCAAGGTTATGGGTCTTGTTCAAATTATCTCAGCTACTATTTCCATGCCATCTCCTTCTCCAGAGAACAGCTGTTGACTTGGACAAGCTGTGTTTGAATGCACAGCTGTTTAAATAATGCATGCTTCCCACTTTAGTTCAAATATACAAGCCCTATCTCACTTGGAATTTTCTGCTGAATTTTGATCCTAAACTCAAATGCGTAGTTCCAGCACTTCATTACTAGCTTTAAGCACTTCCTGTCAGAATAAATGTATTTAATGGAACAAGCCACATAGAAAATCACTTCTAGCATTTTTGTTAAATATTGAAAGAAATATAAGTCTTTCCAGTACTCAGAACCAAGAGGAGATAGAATCTGTCTTCAAAAATGGCTGGTTCAAAGAAGTTCAGAACACATTTTCATAAACAAGTTGTCAGATTTTTTATGTTTAGTTCAAGGAGATAAAAATTAGTTTTAAATGTCATGTGGAGAATTACTTCATACAGTGTCCATAGGGATACAGAACTTCATAACCTGGATTTTACATAGAATGTTTCACAGGGCAAATGTTAAAATAATGTTTCCCTTCCCTTTTGACTTAACTGCAAGGGTACATATCAGAAAAGCATAAATTGCTTTTGTTTGCTTAAATTCTGCTAATAAAACTGCCCCTAAGGGGGTGTATACTTAGCGTAATTAGGTAGTTGGTTCCTATGGTGGTAAATGGAACAGACAACAGAGGAAAAGTGTTTCACAGTGTTGAATTAGAGACGTGCATCAGATATGCATCCAGTGTGATTCACTGAAAATCGTAGAATCATAGAATCATAGAAAAGTAAGGATAGGAAATGACCTTAAGATCATCTAGCTCCCATCTCCCTGCCATGGACAGGGACACCTCCCACTAAACCATGTCACCCAAGGCTCTGTCCAATCTGGCCTTGAACACCCTAAGGGATGGAGAATTCACAACTTCCTTAGGCAACGTATTCCACTGCCTCACCACCCTCACAGTAAAGAACTTCCCCCTTGTATCCAATCTATACTTCCCCTGTTTAAGTTTGAATCCGTTACACCTTGATCTATCACTACAGTCCCTAATTAAGAGTCCATCCCCAGCATCCCTAGAGGCCCCTTTCAGACACTGGAAGGCTGCTATGAGGTCTCCACGCAGCCTTCTCTTCTCCAGGCTGAACAGCCCCAAATTTCTCAGCCTGTCTTTGTACAGGAGGTGCTCCAGTCCCCTGGTCTTCTTCATGGTTCTCCTCTGGACTTGTTCCAACAGCTCCATGTCCTTTTTATGTTGAGGACACCAGAACTGCGCACAATACTCAGTGAGGTCTCATGAGAGCAGAGTAGAGGGGCAGGATCATCTCCTTCAGCATGCTGGTCATGCTCCTTTTAATGCAGCCCAGGATACGGTTGGCTTTCTGGGCTGCAAGCGCACACTGCCAGCTCATGTTCAGTTTCTCATCAACCAACACCCCCAAGTCCTTCTCCACAAGGCTGCTCTGAATCTCTTCTTTGACCAACCTGGAGCTGTGCCTGGGATTACTCCCACTCACATGTAGGACCTTGCATTTGCATGGTTAAACTTCAAAAGATTGGCATCAGCTCAACTCACAAGTGTGTCTCTGGATGGTATTCCTTCCCTCCAGAGTATCAACCGAACCACACAGCTTGGTATCATTGGCAAACTTCCTGAGGGCTCACTCAATCCTACTGTCCATGTCACCGACAAAGATGTTGAACAAGACCAGTCCCAACACCTATCCTTGAGGGACACCACTTGTTATTGGTTTCCAGCTGGTCATTGAGCCATTGAGCACTACTCTTTGCATGCGGTCATCCAGCCAGCTCTTTGTCCATCGATTGGTCCTCCATTTCACCTGACTGCTGTGATTTTTCAAATATAATGGACAGTGGCTTAGCAACTTCATTCACCTGCTCCATCAGGACCTGCGGATGGATTTCATCAGGTCCATGGACTTGTGCACATTCAGGTTCTTGAGATGGTCTCGAACCAGATCCTTTACTACTGTGGGCCTAAGATCTTCGTTCTCACAGTCCCCGTGTCTGCCTTCCAAGACTTGGGTGGTGTGATCAGAGCACTTGTCAGTGAAGACTGAGGCAAAGAAGTCATTAAGAACATCAGCCTTCTCCAATTTCAGGGTAGTCAGTTCTAATAGCTTCTGGAGGGGGCACACATTGTCCCTAGTCTGTCTTTTATTTGCTATGCACCTACAGAATCCCTTCCTGTTATCTTTCACGTCCCCAGACAAATTTAATTCCAAGTGGGCCCCAGCTTTCCTAACCTGGTCCCTAGTTTCCCAGACAACATCGCTGTATTCCTCCCAGGCCTCCTGTCCTTACTTCCACCTTTTATAAGCCTTTTTTTTCCCTCTAAGTCTCCTCAGCCTCTCCTCATCCATCCAAAGAGGTCCCCTGGCCCTCCTGCAGCACTTCCTTCTAGTTGGGATGCAATACTCCTGAGCTTGTAGCAGGTGATCCTTGAATAACAACCAACAATCTTGGACGCACCTGCTCTCTAGGGCTATATCCTATGGAACCTTACTAAGCAGATTCCTGAAGACGTCAAAGTCTGATCTCTTGAAGCCCAGGGCAGTTAGCTGGCTGCACGCTCTTCTTGCTGTCCTCACTGACCCCGAGGGTGTCAAACTCGACCATCTCATGATCGCTACAACATTACATCTATTACTTGAAAGAGAAAGTTATCTTCCACACAGTTGAGGAACCTCCTGGATTGCTTATGCCGGGCCGTACCATCCCTCCAAAATATATCAGGATGACTGAATATATGTCCCATTAGGACAAGGGCCTGCGAGTGTGAGGCTGTTCCTATCGGCCTACAGAGTGCTTCACTCACAGAGTCCTCTTGGTCAGGCGGTCTGTTATAGATCCCCGCAGTAATGTCTCCCATTGCTGTTCTCCCTTTAACCCTGACCCACAAACTCTCTGTTGGCTGCTCACCTGTCCCCAGACAGAGTTCCATACTCTCCAGCCTATCCCTAATATAAATAGCAACTCCCTCTCCTTGTCTGCTGGGCCTGTCATTCTTGAAGAGCCTGTAATCTACAATTCCAACACACCAGTCATAGGAGCCATCCCACCATGATTCTGTGATACCAATTATATCTCCGTAGATGTGCGCACATCTCTAATTCCTCTTTTGTTCCCCATGCTATGGGCATTTATATAGGGGCATCTGAGCCAAGCTCCAAATGAAGCCGGCTCATTGGCTTTAGCGGCTGAAATATCTCTACCTTGCTCCGAGCATTTATTATAGGTGCTGGCAACTGACTGGGAGTGCCAGGATGGAATGATGCCCCCCTCCCCAACACATCAAGTTTAAAGCTTTCTTGACCAGCCTGGCACGCATCCTACCAAAACAGCTCTTCCCCTTCATTGTTAGACCAGCTCCACCAGCCTCCAGCAGACCTGGCCTCTCAAATCGAGTCCCATGTTCTAAATACCCAAACCCCTGACTATGACACCTCTACTCTAACCATTTATTAACCTGCCAAATCCACCTACCCTCTATAAAATAGAGGAGTGTTATATAAATAACACTCGTCTATTTTGCAAGCTTAGCAGAAAAAAAAATAAATAATGGGTGGAGGGTGAGTGATGAAAGGCGCTGATGGGGGCCCTATCCTAATCATGTAAATATTACAAGTTTCTGTGAGGATAGCAAAAAAACAATCTACAAGGCTTGTTGAATAGAGAAGTTAAGTACGTTGAACTGAAAGGAGCCACCAGAAAGTGAGGTCTGCTTACAAAAGTTTTCTACAGCAGAACCAGGTACACCATGGCTGAAGTGGTGACATCCCAACAGTAACAGACCACTGCAACATTTTGGGTTATATTTAGGAGGAGCCCGTTCAAATGGGAATCTATTTGAGGAATTTATAAGTATTTGAAGAAACACTAAGATTTGAAGATCCCCAAGTTAAGAAATAATCTTTCTGAATTTTCAGGCTTACTCTATTTCTTGTATGAATTGTTTAAGCTTAATATTTCTCTAAGTTATTAGTCTAGGAGGGTCATTTGCCTAAAATATCACAAAATGTAGCATGGGCCATATGTTTGTCACTGTTCTGGTGTCTCACAGGCCATAATTTGCTCTCAGACATCAAACAAATGTCATATGCTTCTATGAATAAATCGAAATTAGTCTGGAAAATGTTCATGCTGCAGCTTACAGCACAGACTACCATACATTTTTTAATTGAACAGAACATTGCTGCAAGAAAATGCATATGGATAAGTACACATTCTAATTTTAATTCAAACTTCAGTACACAGGAATGTAAGTATATTCCCTCTGTCTTTTAAAAGATGACACACATGAGTTTCATTTCTTCAGAACATTCTTTTAATCTGGAATAGAAAAATCACCCAAAGTAAATATTATTTTTTTGCAAGGATTAACAGAGGCAATAGGATGATGCATTACAACTAAAAAAATATGGATCAATAGTGAAGAAAGAGCTGAAAATGAAATAATTTTAAAATTCATCGAATGATCTGCAGATAGGAAGACTGTGGAGTTGCCTACAGAAACTCGTGCTTTTCTGTCTACCTAAACAAACTCTGATATTTTTTTCACAAATAGCATATATTATTATACCATCTTTTAAACAGCTGTATTTTAAATAAAGTTCAATTCCACAATGCCAATACTTACAAAATGCCAAACTTCTGTTTTGATTGAATCTGTTCTGATTTTAAGATGTATCTTTTTTATAAACTTCTTTTCCCCAAACTAAAAAGTGTTTTAGCACTCTTTATTAAAACTATAAAAGCAAATGCAAAATACTCTCAACAGCTATAGAACTACTGTTTTATCTGATGAACTGAATCTACTTAAGCCTTACTTTAATTTTTGAATCCATTTTGTCAGCTGTACAGTACATGATGTGTACCAGAATGTCTCTTTGTGTATCAAAGTTCTTATGAGCAAGATGACAAAATTCAGCTGTATTGAACAGAATCATTATATTTACTATTATTCATGTACAGTCATTTTACCAGCATAATTTATGATAAAATTTTTATTTTGATCAGAAATATATAAAATTTGAAATTGTGAAATCATTAATCTTTCTAGGGGATTTGCTGCTGTACCTATTCTGCACTGGATCTCTTTTTCCGTCTTTTTGCTGCTCGCTGTCTGTAGATCTCTCACACAAGCAAATTACTAGAGGCACAGTTCATAAATGAGTAGGGCGGCAAAGCAGAAAGACTTCTGAATTTCTCTGGCTTATGTCTTGCACAAAAGATCAGGCAACATGATAGACACTGAGACCTGGGGACTGTCTTTCAGGAAAAAAAGTAGATTTGGAAGATTGACCCTGAATAAACATAAAAAGGCAAAGTATACATGGTACTTTCATAGCTAGACAAAAATAACTGATGTGGGATGAAAGGTAAGATACAATGTAGAAAAAGACATATGACAAATAAAGGATTCATATCAGTATTATTTTAAAGATCAGACAATAATTATAGAATCATAGAATCATAGAATCATAGAATAGTAAGGGTTGGAAAGGACCTCAAGATCATCGAGTTCCAACCCCCCCGCCATGGGCAGGGACACCTCCCACTAATCCATGCAATCCAAGGCTATGTCCAACCCCACCTTGAACGCCGCCAGGGATGAAGCATTCACAACTTCCCTGGGCAATCAAAAAACAAACAACCAAACTCAAGCATGTTTACTCACCGGCCAAAATTAGACTATAGCTCCAGCCCAGGGCAACATTATATTTCTGTGCAAGTCTGCCAACATCCAGCTGGATCTTCAGTTTGCAGCTGTCCAAGATGCCCTACAGTGATAAATTAATACTGGTGCAGAAAATTGCATAATTTAAAACAAAATTAACAAATAAGGATAGTCTTAAAAATTGCCCTTTGTATAAAATCTGTAGCTTGGAGCTGCAATGATAAACTTCAATTTTATTTTTTTTTTAATAGTTGTAGATTGAAAGCACAGCAACTAAATGAGAACATTGTCCTGTTTGGTAAACCACACATTTCATTCCCTTAATTTGTCATCTCATGCTAACTCCCAGATAGGTATTCAAATTCAGCAGTTTCTCAGATATGAAAAAGTGTCACTGGCCTTCTTAAAATAAAGGGCATTTTTACACCTCAGAAATGTGTGCTACCCAAGACCTTTGAAATCTGCCGTGTGATGTGCCAATAGCTTTTCTTGGAGGTAGAATGACTTCTGCGCTGTTGTCAGCTGCCTGGCTCAAATTGTAGGGTTGCTTTCATATGGTTATGAAGAAAGGACCAAAGATGAAGCTTGATTGTTGAGTTTATTGTCTAATAAGGTTGTGCAAATCAGGAGTGCTGGGGTATGACTGATCATTATTTTTGAGTCCCAGTTAGGGTAAACTGATCTCCTTTAATTGCTGTTTCATGTGATGCTTTGGTGATTAAGACATTTGATGCTTGGAGGTCTTAGATGACAAACATTTTTTTTTAAGGAGTGTCACTTTGCTAAATGCTTCCATCTTCTTCAAATTTGCATTTGACTTAGTCAACAATGCAGTTTCATTTATCTTCCCTTGTGAAAGACATCTGCAGTCCCTGAGATTCTGAATTCATTGTGTAAGGTGAATCTTCAAAGATAAAGTATTGAACAGGATCTCTTGCTTCCAAAAGTCAGTCTAACTACCCCCTGAAATTGTTAAAAACATTGAAGAAAAAGAAAAAAAACCTTCAATGTGAGTGTAGGGAACTTCACTTAACATAATTTCTAATGCTTACAATATAGATTTCTCCCATGCCAGTGGAGTGAAAGAAGGCATTTCTAAGGTATTTTATGTGTAAGGTTTCAAATATTTACTCTAGGGTAGCATTAATCATGGCTTGAAACTTTTCTCTCCTGTGGCCATGAAACCAACTTAGGCTTTCTTGGATAGTGGTAGACCTGCAGAAATTCACATCTGGTCAGATGAATTTGACTTCCAGTTTTCAAACTGAGAGTAGTTTTAATTACAAAAAGCTAATATGCTGAAAAGAGCTTGCTCATTGTGGGAAACTGGCATATAGCCTTCTGACTGCTTTTTTATTTTCAACTCACTTGTCTAATGTAGTATGTAGTATTTGAATGTATAGATTGACAGGAAGAGTCTATAATTCACAACATTATTTTCTGTCTTAAGAATCTCTGGAGAAATCCTTAGTGCATTGTGTGGTTGCCAAATATGTTATTTGGAAGCTGAGTTTCAGTACTGATGCTTAGGGACTGAAGGAAGTTCATTTTAAATAAGTAATGTAGGCATGCAAACAAATACCATTATTCAATAGTTATTAGAAAATAATAATAAAAAAATGACTGTGAAATCATCTTGAGCAAATCTGTTGTTACACCAATGTTCCAAACATGAAATGTAATCTTTAATTCATTTCAATGTGAAATTAGCTTTGAGTGATGTACAATTGACAGGAACGGATATTGATTTGGTAAATTCAACAAAGACTGAAAAGCCATTATGAAACAGGGAGTCTTTGATATCACCTGGTCTGATAAAGACAGAGGATTTTGACAACTTTAAGTTAGTTGTATTTAAATAAACTATTGAATGGGGAGCTAGCTCTAGAAAGCACTTGAGTAGATTCAGAAAGCATTGTAATCCAAGGATTCAAGGGAGTGTGGAACTGCCTGCCAAATTACGGAGTAAGGAGAAGAAACTTGGCTTTTAAATTTTAATTTTTTTAATTTTATGGAACATGAAGCCATTAGACTTCTAGAAAAAAATAGACTGGTCAATTCAACTGTCTCCTCTTTCTGCAGAAACAAGAGCTCATCTTCTAGGAGCAGGACTAGTAAACTAGGAAAAGAGAAAAGTAAATGTTAATTTAATACAGAATTGCCAAGAACTGAACTAATCTAAGAACTGTGAGATGTGCAAAACAAAAGTTGGTTGGGGTTGTTTGGGGTTTCTTTTGTAAATGTCTTACATCTCAGTGCTAGAGGTCTTGTTACAAAGTGAGAAGAATTGGAATTGCAATCACCATATGTCCTTCCGCCATCACTTTTTTGTTGTTCATCTCAGTTTAAAAGCTGCTGAACTAGCTGTGATCTGGTAACTTGTGAGAGCAAACAGTACACATTCCACTGTAACATAGGAAGCAATATCACACAATTATGAATAGACGGTATGAGCCATATGGACACAACAGGTCATTCCATCTTCGAAGCAAATTTTGAAAAAGTTTTCACACATAATCTGGTTTCAATGCAATGCTACAGCAGGCTAAGACAACTTGTTCCTTCTATTTATTCTTCCTATTATTTTATATTCTTCCTGTTATTCTATACATATTCTTTCTTTTACAAATAATTGTAAATATTTACTAGGAGAGAAAAAATTGTAATACTAGTATAGTTTGATTTATTGGAATTCTATATGCAAATTAGATGGCAACACTGCAAGAAGGATGTTGAAACAGTTAAAGAGGTTTCAGAGAAGAGCAGCGAAAGTGATTTAAGTATTGAGAACTGTGCCTTAAGAGAAACTGTCAGAAACCAATTTGGTTGTGAAGTAAGTCATCCTCACAAAGAGGATATGATGACATTACAAACACCTGCATGGATGTAGAAATCTGAGGAAACAGCAGTTAATCATATATTTCAACACTTGTACAGTTTTTACCGTATTATTGTCTTAAGTGTCATGCACTAAACAAAAGAACGCAACACTGTCTCTCTGGATGAGATAGTCATTTAAAAAAAAATAATAAATTACTGAATAGGTATTTTTAAAGAGAACAAGAAAGTGACAGTGGTGATTTTTTTTTCCTTAGAAAGTTTCCTGAGAGCTTGATTTGCAGCTGAGTTATTTATTCAGCTATTTAAAAGCTGAAAGCAAGAGAAAAGAGGTTATTTATCACTTGACAAATTGAATCTCAAAATTGGAGATCATAATTTTTCATCTGCAAAAATAAACTAAACATCCACAACAGAAACAAATATAGGAAAACCCAGAACACAGGAAAGAAATCCAAAATCCTGAAAAGATTTTGAGGCACCTCTTAAAAAATGAGGCAGGTATAATGAAAAAATGAGGAAGAGGTTTATCTGAAAGGCCTATTTATGTTGCCGAGGTATAGAAATAACCTTTGGTTTCTAGAAATTCATTCAATTTGGAGCTTCAGCTTTGCTTGTGTAGCACAGCTTTTCTAATCTGATGCATTCAAGTTTTGATCAGGAGGTCCCAAAGAAGTGACCACAGTTGCCTAGGCAATTAGGGAGATCAGAAATGATTCTCTGGTCATGGAGATTGTTCCTAGGAAGTGCTCCAGGTGAGATGCTCTGCCAGTAGTTCTAGAGACAGCTGCTGGATACAAACCTGTCACCACAGCAGCTTAGGAAGCAAGTGTGAAAATTTAATCATAGCACTTTGTGTATGAAAAGTAGCACTCAACCAGGCAGGCATTACAAAAATTAGGGAATAATTTTATCCTGTCCTTGTCTGTGAAGAAAATAGAAGGCTGGCTTGCCCATAAAATAAATATTTTTCAAAGGAAAATTAAAGCTAACCATATAAGGCTATTGATCATATGTGCTAACCAGGGTGATAAGAAACCATTGAAACAATTCTCGGTAGTTGCAAAATATTCTTATAAACTCTAAATTTTACCCAGAGGGTTGTGTTTCTCTAAAAATTAAGCTTTTCTTTTAAAACCTAGCTACTGGAGCAAGGAACAGAATCATAAGGGTAAAAGTGAGAAAATTTGTGGGTTGAGATAAAGCTAGCTTAATAGGGAGAGCAAGAGCAGTATACAAGAGCCAGCAAAATAAGGAATTGATTCATTACTTCCCATGGGCAGGCAGGTGTTCAGCCACGTCCAGGAAAGCAAGGCTCCGCAACATGTAAAGGTTACTTGGGAAGACAAACACCATCAAACGATCATCCCCCCTTCCTCCTTCTTCCTTGCATCTTTTAGTCCTGAGCATGATGTCATTTGTCATGGGATATCCTTTTGCTTATTTAATGTTGTCCTGGGTTCAGCAGTAGCAGTCATTTTTTCTCCTTCTTGGTAGCTGGTGCAGCTCTGTGGTTTTGATTTTGGGCCTGGGAACAGTGCTGATAACACCAGTGTTTTCAGTTACTGCTTGGTGATGTTTAGGCTGGCCAAGGACTTGCTGAGTCTCATGCTCTGCCAGGGAAGGGGGGAAGCCGGGGGGAATCAGAGACAGGGCACCTGACCCAGACTAACCAAAGAGATTATTCCATACCACAGCACGTCATGTCCAGGATGTAGGGACGGAGAGCAGAGACCCGGAAGGGTGGTGAGGGTGCACAGTCGGGGGTGCAGCCGGTGGGGGGTGCACCGGTTGGGGGTGTACAGCTTGGTCGAGCTGGGTGGTGAGCTATTGTATTCTTTCCCTGTATTTGCCTTGTCATTATTGTTACTGGTGGGGGTGCACTGTGTAGTCGGGCTTGATATTGGATGGTGAGAAATTGTATTCTTTTCCCTTGTATTTTGTCTTATTATTATTATTGGTGGTAGCAGCAGTGATTTGTGTTATACCTTAGTTACTAAACTGTTCTTATCTCAACCTGTGGGAGTTGCATTCTTTCGATTCTCCTTCCCATCCCTCCAGGAGCGGAGGGAAGAAAGAGGGGGAAGTGAGTGAGTGAGCAAAACTGTTTGTGGCTGAGAAGCTTAAACCACGACAAATGTCAGCTGATCCAGCTACGTAACATCCAATTTCTTGTGTAACCTCAGCTGACTTGCGTCAGGGCAGCACAAGAAGCAGATAAGACTTTGATGCTGTGCAACCAGTGTTCAGCAATAGCTAAAAAAATCAACGTTAACAGGCAACACTTTCATCATGAAATCAGAAAATGTGGCCCCATGCCAGCTACTATGAAGAAAATCTATTCCAGCCAAAATGAGTACACTTCAGAAGTCAGTCATGAAAACATGCTTTACTTCAGCACTGTCAATATAGCGCTGTTTGGGGTTTTTTTTGTTGTGTTTTTTTTTTTTTTTCCTTATGTTTATTTTTGCAGAACTAAATTTCTAGAAGAAAATAAATGTGTAAAACAATTGTGGAAGGAAGGCATGGTTCAAGGATATATAGGAGCCTCTGGGGAACTGGTTTGAGTTCTGTTCTGGCTACCAGATTGTTTCCTTCTGCTCTGCAGTGGAACTATATCGTGTTGATCCTGTAATTTGTGGTAGAGGATTAATACTACTTTAACTGAATTTTCAGTTGGCAATAGTTGTTGAAGGCAAAGGGCTTTAAATTGTAAGAGAGCTATGCTACTAGTTCTTTTCCCTTCTTTTCCTTATGCTTAGGAATTTTGGTCTTAATACCATTTATTTTTGCTAGTATTGTCAAAAAATGTTTCATTAATTTGCATCAACTAAAGATTCACCTTAAAGAATCCTCTGAAATTAATGGGATTTGATTGCTTATAGTTCTACATGCAAGTTAATATGATCCAGCAGTCATTGTTTCTGTACATAAACAAACAGTGTGAAATTACAGCTAGTAAGTAGAGCAAGAGAAACAAATTCATCTAATTTTCATGCAACTTTTATGTCTACCTCTTTTTTTTTTTCTTCTATTAACTTCAGTTTAAACATAAAATTCTTTCTGCTCTGGCAGTACTATGAAGCATGAGGGAGCAGTGAATAATGCTGAATATGATTTGGAATACATCAATGTTCCATACAGTAATGTGTCATAGAGACAATTCTAAGCAAGCCCAAATAAAACTGGATGTTACTTAATCCAGCCTAGTCCTCATGCCTAAACTGATTTATGGATGTGCAGCACCACAGTGTAGCAGTAGGGCAAAGTTTTGCAGGTTTAAACCATTCTAAACTTCTTTCACCCAGTTACATACAGATAAAAAAAAAATTGGCTTTGGTGAATATGATAGTTTTCATGCATTGTTCAGTTACGCTCCTCCTAAGGTGAAGCTAAATAGCAGTGATGAAGAATCTGTATTTTCTTTGCTGTTGTTGCACATCAAGTTAGGCAGAGCCATTTAGGAAAGAGACTGTATTAGAGGAACAAACATAGAATTATGGAATCAACTCAGTTGGAAAATACCTTTAAGGTCAAGTCCAACCATTCCTCCAGGACTGCCAAGACCACCACTAAACCATGTCACTGAGGGCCTCATCTACATGGTTTTTTAACACTTCCAGGGGCGGGGGACTTTGCAGAGTGTTGTGGAGCAGGCACTTACTTCTTTAGTCTGCAAAAATGAGTTGTCAGAATAGTAAAGACTTGTGGTGGAGGTGGGGGGAGCTTTGCTTAAATGAGCTCCTCACAGACAGAGTAGGCTTAGATAAAGTATGCTTAGCTTATAGACAGGTGCTGGCAGATCTACTTCAAAGGTTTGTTTCTCAAGGTCTCAGAGAAAAACTTTGGTATCAGTACTCTACAGTTAGACAATTTACCAATGCATATCCACTCCACAAATTAAAGCTTAAGCTGTTTCCTGAGCTTGAGCCTGATAATCATCAAATCTGTAAAAACATTCTACAAAATAAGTTACTGTACCATTCCTTATCACTGTAAAAAGCTATGATAGATTGATTTTAAACTGACTAAGTTTTAGTAATCAAAACATTTTCTTAATCTGCAGTCTACTAAATCACATGAAGCAGATGCGTTAAAATAAATTGATTTTCCTTTCAGGCTGTTACTAGGTGTCACCCAAAGGACTACTGTGAAACTCTTCTGCAATGTTTTTTTCAGACAATTTTTTTCTCAATAATGACAGTATAATAAAGTGTTTTGTTTAGTGATTATGGTTCATTCATTCATAGAAGAAATAATTTGATTCAAGATTGTCAAAAGTGATGAGCTAAATAAACTTCTATATAATGTGATTTCAAAAACTCCAGAAAAAGCTAACTTTAAAAAATTATCTCTTCATGTCACATGAGAGTGCACTGTTAGGCTCCAAATTCCTCAAGCTTTCACCTTTCTCTTAAGGGGACTGTTAAAAGGAGCCAAAATTAAGATGGCTTCCAGTCCCAATATTCTTGAATGCAGAGTGGACAGAGGAAAGTAAAGATTTTTATTAGACAGTTACATAGATTTGCATTGTGTCCTGATCTGAGTGAATAAAAGTAGATAGTCTTTCAAGTTCAGGGCAAAGAATAGTCTCAGTAAGTGGGGAAAAGAGAAGAAAAAGAGGTTGCTCAGAACTGGAAACGGGAAGGACTGCTGAAGTCTCTGCTCCTGAAGTGAAATTGTTCTCCTCTGATGTATCAGCAATAAGAACGGAGAGAGAAAGAACTCTGCTTCAGAACAAGCAGATTTGCTGTGAATCCAGGCTGATTGCAGAGACAAAAGAGTGGAAGCAAAATCCTGCCTGCTTGCAGAGTAAAAAGAAAAAAAAAAAAAAAAAAAATAAACCCACAAAAAAACCACCCCCAAGCAGCAAGAAAACTGCAACATCACTTTATCATTTCACCTTTAATACTTGATCTTGATTATCATTCTGTGCACAAGGTCAAAAGCAAAAAGGAGTGAAATCTGGAGGAGATGGTGTTAAGTGGTGATTGCACTTTAGCAAACTGTGCTAACTTCAAAATGGCAGTAGATAGCCTCCCAGTGTATTGAACACTGAGTCAGTGAAAAAGAGCTACACAGATGTCAACCCAGGATCCAATTTACACAAGGAAAATGGAGAAAAAACCTCATATGGAAATTTTTTTCTGCCACATGCATGGAGCAATATGGTAGGAGCTGTCATTCATATCAAGACAAGGCCTGCAGAAATAAACTAATTAAAAAGATCATAGCTTTATTGAATTTATGGATTAAAAATATTTTTGGAGATTGAGTTGGATTTTTTTTAATATATTTATTGTTCTGTGAAGATCTGTTGAGTGACAAGGAGATTATTAGTACCCCAGTAGTTTGATTTCAATATTTAAAAGGTGTACACAAGGTTTTTTTAGCTGAAACAGCTCCAAATTGTCATTAAAAGGTTAGGTACAGACTTTCTGATAGACATTTTTGTAGCAATAGGACAAGGGTTAATGGTTTTAAAATAAAAGAGGGCACAGTCAGACTTCATATCAGGAAGAAATTTTTTGATGAGGGTGGTGAAACACTGGATCAGATTGCCTACAGAGGTGGTATATGCCCCATTGCCGTGGTTTAAGCCCAGCAGGCAACCCAGAAAACACGCAGCTGTTCGCTCAATCCCCCTCCTTACTCCTCCCCTCTCCCAGAGGTATGGGGAGGAGAATTGAAAGAATGTAACTCCCACAGGTTGAGATAAGAACAGTCCAGTAACTAAGCTATAACACAAACCACTGCTGCTACCACCAATAATAATAATGATAAGAGAAATAACAAGCGGAGCGAATACAACCGCTCACCACCTGCCGACTGATACTCAGCCCGACTCAAGCAGTGATCTAACCCTTCCAGGTAACTGCCCCCAGGTTGTATAGTGGGCATGATGTGCTGTGGTATGAAATACCTCTTTGGTTAGTCTGGGTCAGGTGTCCTGTCTCTGCTTCCTCCAGGCTTCCCCTCCTCCCTGGCAGAGCATGAGACTCAGAAAGTCCTTGGTCAGGCTAAACATCACTGAGCAGTAACTGAAAACATCGGTGTTATCAGTGCTGTTCCCAGGCTGAAAGTCAAAACCACAGCACTGCACCAGCTACTAAGAAGGAGAAAAATGACTGCTACTGCTGAACCCAGGACAGTATCCACCCATTCCTCCATACCAGTCATGTCATGCTCAGATCCCACCCTTTCAATATACCATCACTCTTATATATATATATACACAGAGAGAGAGAGAGCATTCCTTAGTGCATGGAACAAACTCTATAAAGCTGCTGAGTCCATCCGGTCCATGATGTCAGGCTCCATCTCTTGTAACAGTCTTTCAGAGCAGGAGAGGCTGTGTGCAGCGTTGGATCATTGCCTGCAGATGCTGATCATTCCTTTACCACAGAACTCATCTGGTTTCATCAAAGTTCATTCTTTGTTGGGATGATGGACAGAGGGAAGTCTGGGCCAGCTGCTTGTGACCTGAAGACATCTAATTGGTGGGCTATAAAAGTGATACATAGCAGGCAACAGCATACAATTGAGTTCATTGGCTGTTTTCCCCTAAAATCAAGTCCCCTTGAGGTACACATCGGACTTCCCCATCTTCTCGCATTACCCACCAAGTATATCCGAGTCCCTGAGCAAAAGCAATCCTATGGGTGGGTTTGCCTTTACCTGAAGCAGGAATAACCCAGACTGCCTTCCCCAGCAAACTCTTTATGTGCACCACAGGAACTTTATCCCCTTCCACAGTATGTAAAAGTTCTGACTGGGCTGGACCAGCCCTGTTGGCAGATCCTCTGGTGTTGACCAACCAGGTGGCCTTTGTAAACTTGTGTCCCAATGTTTGAAAGTCCCACCACCCATTGCTCTCAGTGTAGTTTTTAACAGCCCATTGTACTGTTTGATTTTCTCAGAGGCTGGTGCACGGTAGGGGATGTGATATACCCACTCAATGCCATGCTCTTTGGCTCAGACGTCTATAAGTTTGTTCCAGAAATGAGTCCCACTGTCTGATTCAGTTCTTTCTGGGGCGCCGTGTCACCACAAAATCTGTTTCTCAGGGGCTAGGATAGTGTTCCAGGCAGTGGTGTGGGGCAGGGCATATGTTTCCAGCCATCTGGTGGTTGCTTCCACCATGGTAAGCACATGGCGCTTGCCTTGGTGGGTTGGTGGGAGTGTGATATAATCAATCTGCCAGGCCTCCCCATAGTTGCACTTCAGCCATCATCCTCCATACCAAGGAGGCTTTAACCGTTTAGCTTGCTTAATTGAAACACATGTTCCACACTCAGGAATAACCTGGGAAATAGTGTCCATTGCTAAGTCCACCCCTCGATCACGAGCCCATCTGTATGTTGCATTTCTGCCCTGATGGCCTGAAATGTCATGGGCCCACCGAGCCAAAAATAATTCACCCTTATGTTGCCAATCTATGTCCATCTGAGCCACTTCAATCTTAGCAGCTTTATCCACTTGTTGGTTGTTCTGGTGCTCCTCAGTGCCCCGACTCTTGGGTACTTAAACATCTACTTGGCGTACCTTCCCCACCAGGTTCTGCACCTGGGCAGCAATATCTTGCCACAGTGCAGCAGCCCAGATGGGTTTACCTCTGCATTACCAGTTGCTCTGCTTCTATTTCTGCAACCACTCCCACATGGCATTTGCCACCATCCATGAGTCAGTATAGAGATAAAGTACTGGCCACTTTTCTTGTTCAGCAATGTCCGAGGCCGGCTGAATGGCTTTCACCTTGGCAAACTGACTCAATTCATGCTCTCCTTCAGATTAAAATACAAAACTGATCACTGACAAAGGAAAAAGCTCCAACCTTCATTCACACAACAAGGCCTGGGTCCCAGGAAACATGTCTGCCACCATATAGTCCATTGAGAACTTCAGCATCATCTTCCGGTATTGTAAAATTAAATACCTTGCAGTTTTCCTCTATCCTTTCCACTTTCATGGACTTTGGAATAGTGACAATCCCATTCTGTATACTCCAGAGCATACAAATCCGTGCTGGAGTTCTGCCATATTTCTTTGTCAGCTAAATGATGCTAGGATGAGTAAGTGCTTCACCTTTGGCTACAGGACAGTAGCCTTCAAAAGCAATATCTCTGCTCCTACAATGATCAACTCTTGAGGCCTTTGGAAAGGGTGGTATTCAACCTGATTAACATGTGGAGCAATCACACAGTCTTCCTTTAGTTGCTCAAGATGACTGGTAAGAAAGTTGCTTACACCAATTGATCTACAGAGTGTTGTTAATCCAGTAGTTGTGCCAGCCAATTCAATATGATGTATACGCATATGCTCATCTATATACATGCATACAAATATCTGGACAAAACAAAGACACTAAATTTTTCTGGATTTTGCACTTGTTCAGTGGTGAAGTTCCAAAGCACTGGAGGGGTGCACTGGCCTAGATACTTGCCCACACTATCCAACACACCCTACCACTCATAACTGACCAGCCTCAAGGAAAATCTATTGGTCCTCCTATATCCTGTCTAACCCTAGGTAAGGTCCAAACCCGACTCTGCTTAACTTTGGTGATCAACCGAAATGGTCATGGGTAAAACACACTCTGTATGCTTGCCAACGTGGTGATCACCATCACAATCAGCAAGCAGGTCTCAAGAGTACTCAAAGGCCATTCAAGACCTTCAGAACTCTCAAATGATGCTGTAAACAGTCTAGTGGGGGAGCTGGGAAGGTAAAGGAATGTCTCCTTCACAGGTTGACCACCTGAGGAGGGGAAAAACAGATGTGTAGTTGCTAAACACTTCTATTATACACTTCCCAAAGCATAGAGGTGGTGACCACACTGGGAACACAAGCCAGGTCAGTTTCATGATCAACGATTCCACTGTATTACAAGTCATTACCATAAAGTAAGATGAAACAAGAACCTTAGCCCAAGGCTCCCAGCTGATAAACGCTGACACAGCAAATACCATCTGTAAATAAGGTACGACATGCTGAAACTCCGAGATCGAGACCAAGGACTTTTGGAGTCTCATGCTCTGCCAGGGAGGAGGGGAAGCCTGGAGGACACAGAGACCAGACACCTGACCCAAGCTAACCAAAGAGGTATTCCATACCACAGCACGTCATGCCCAGGATGTAAAAACTCGGGGCAGTTACCTGGAAGGGCTAGATCACTGTTCGGCTCGGGCTGCGTATTGGTCGGCGAGTGGTGAGTAGTTGTATTCTCTTCCCTTGTTGTTTCCCTTATCATTGTTATTTTTGATGATTGCAGCAGTGGTTTGTGTTATACCTTAGTTACTGGACTGCTCTCATCTCAACCCATGAGAGTTACATTCTTTAGATTCTCCTTCCCATCCCTCTGGGAGCGGCAGGAGGAAGGGAAGGGAGGGGAGATAAACTGTGTGGCTGATTTATGCCTGGGCTTAAACCATGATATTATGAAGATAGCAGAAAGAAATATTGTAAGAACCTTGTTTCTGTTCTCTTACCTGTGGATAAACTACGGATTAGACAGCACAAAGACAAAACAAGTGGTTTAAAAGGGAAAATGTAGAATGTACAACAAAAAAAACTGCAGGAAAGTCCGTTTTTAAAACAGTAGAAACACAGGGTAAGCTTGTTAGCATCACTGGTGTAATTTATAACCCTTTTAGTAAAAATTTAAGAATAATGGTAAATATTAAGGAAATATTGAACCTTCAAAAGCTTCTGGATATATATAATTTATGGTTAGTGCACTTGAAATTTGAAACCAGCCAATAATAACAAATAGTCTCTTTTAATATTAGCTCTTTCTATTTGCTTATTCATTTTCAAAATAGTGATTTCTCATCTAACTACACATGTTGGTCAGTATGTTTAGTAATTATACTGAACTAAAAGCCTTATGTATACCAGACTGACATTTTTTAAAGAGGCTGGATACAGTAAAATGAGGGAAAGCTGATTTCTTGTTCACAGAAATTGCTGAAATTTAAGTTGCTGACAGCCCCTTTAAAGAGAAAAAAGAATGGCATCAGACTGTGCCTGAAAAACACATTTTGGGGGTCAAAATTACATTAGATGGAAGAATGCACTTAATAGATTTTGAATGGTGTTACTTCCCTTCTAACTCAGTGAAACTGAAAACAAATGAATTTTAAAGTCAATTGCATACAATGTTAGTCACATGATCTGTGGTGGGTGTTTTCATTGATTGTGAGAACAGAAACTGAATGTATGTTTAATTTAGTACCTTTGTCCCCAGGGAAATCCCAAGGAAGAACAATTTGTTCTCAAGTGTCCTTTTCAGTTTGCAGCAGAACCCAGCATGATTGCTATTCTAAACATCCACGGGCAGGATGGAGGAGAAACAGAGAAAACAGAATCAGCTGAAGAGAATGTTAATGCCCAAGGTTGCAGATGTTGGCATTGATACTATAAAGACTTGCACCGGAGCTTTACTTTACGCTTTGCCAGCATTCCTGGCAAATCTAGGTGAACTGTTCAGAGGGCATAAAGTTAAGTGAAGATGCAAAGTTTTGCAGAGTAATCACAGAATCACAGAATAGTAAGGGCTGGAAAGGACCTCAAGATCATCGAGTTCCAACCCCCCCGCCATGGGCAGGGACACCTCCCACTAAACCATGCCATCTAAGGCTATGTCCAACCCCACCTTGAATGCCGCCAGCGATGAAGCATTCACAACCTCCCTGGGCAACCCATTCCAGGGCCCCACCACCCTCACAGTAAAGAATTTCTTCCTCAGATCCAATCTAAACCTCCCCTGTTTAAGTTTAAACCCATTACCCCTTGTCCTCTCACCACAGTCCCTAATGAAGAGTCCCTCCCCAGCATCCCTAGAGGCCCCCTTCAGGTATTGGAAGGCTGCTATGAGGTCTCCACACAGCCTTCTCTTCTCCAGGCTCAACAGCCCCAACTTTCTCAGCCTATCTTCATACAAGAGGTGCTCCAGTCCCCTGATCATTTTCGTGGCCCTCCTCTGGACTTGTTCTAACACTTCCATGTTCTTTTTATGTTGAGGACACCAGAACTGCACACAATACTCCAAGTGAGGTCTCGCGAGAGCAGAGTAGAGGGGCAGGAGCACCTCCCTTGACCTGCTGGTCACACTCCTTTTGATGCAGCCCAGAATACGGTTGGCCTTCTGGGCTGCAAGCGCACACTGCCGGCTCATGTTCATTGTTTCATCAACCCACACCCCCAAGTCCTTCTCTGCAGGGCTGCTCTCAATCTCCTCCCTGCCCAACCTGTAGCTGTGCCTGGCATTGCTCCGACCCAGGTGGAGGACTTTGCATTTAGCATGGTTGAACTTCATCAGGTTGGCATCAGCCCACCTCACAAGCTTGCCTGTTTTTGTTTTGGTTTTGTGGTTTGTTGGGGTTTTTTTCCAAGTTGCAGCAGACCATTAGGGTGGATGTCTGATTGAAAGGGCAGTGGACCTGACTTAAAGCATAACTTTGCTTCCCCCCCCCTCAGATTTGCATTTTACTTCTTATTTGTTATAAAGTGTACTTCTGTGGGTTTCAAAGTAGCTTTTTTCTTGATTAACTTTGTCAGCATTTATTGTTTTGGGATTTTTTTGCAGGTAAGATTTCAGAGGTATTCCAGCAGAAATATAGCTTAATAATTTCAGCGTAATTCAAATTATTTCAAGATCAACCAGAAGTGGTATTAATCAATTTTTAAAAATATTTCCCTCAAATTAGATGTCAGTGATAAAAAAAAATGAGTCAATATATATCTCTTCCTAAATCTGAAGTCTAGAACTTGACTTAGAGTTGCTTAGTTTCTTTTTATGTCTGTATAAATGATAACTAGCTGAGATACAAGATAGGCATTGAGTCCCAGTCTGACTGACTGAGCTACACTCCTTGGATCCAGATTTTTTTTTTAATGCATTGAGACCCTTTTTATTAAGGTGACTGTCGTAAATAACGTTCACTGTGGATATTAGCTGGAATGAATCATGCCCATGGTTGGGGGATTGGAACTAGATGATCTTAAGGTCTTTTCCAACCTAACTATTCTTTGATTCTATGATTCTGTATTAATATATGTCAGTTGATATGGATCTTTATTGACAATGGCAACACAGTTTATAGGCTTTTCTTCTTTGAAGTAAAGACTTTTTCTACTTTATTTGCCTCAGAAATACTGCATAATGTAACCATGGTTAGCTCGTAAAGCTTTGGGCATAGCTGTCTTTTCAGGTAGGTTATTAGATAGGCTAATAATTGGCTAGGCACGTGTTTCAAGCTGGTGACCCATCTTTGGTATATGTGTTTCATTTTATGTAGTACACACAGCAGTGTACACAAGGCACAAGGTTAGAGTGGTTACTCTTGCCTGTAACTGGTAGTATTAATCACATTTTTGGGTAGGTACAGCTTCAAGTGAGAACACTTGCAACAGGTTGAGAAAATACAAGGCTGTTCTCAAGAACTAATTATTATATTTACATCTGCTACTTTATTACTAGTGATGCTTTTCTTGCAAACGAGACATACTAGGATAGAAAGTAAGCATATGCCAAATGTACCACTACAACAAGGCCATGCTTAGATTAAACGCCACCTACAGTGTATTTAAGTTTACTTTCCTTTTTGGCTTCAATTGCAGTTTTAATATCTAAGATACCTATCTTTATTCAGCAAGCTGATGAAATGTTTCTGTGTAATTTCTTTAGGCAGCTCTGCTTTATGCTTGCTTGAGGCTGTGTTTTAGGCAGACTTCGGGAGATGGATTGCAACCTGTAAGCCTAAGTCTCAATCAGGAACTAAATTACCTTCTTTCAATATCTGGACATATAATCAGTGAGACAGCAGAAGCGACTGAGCTAAGCCTGGAGTTTGAGCTTTAAATCCAAGCTATACAGGGAGTTCCGAGCCTACCTGAGCAGTGGTCCTGGCAGTTCTCAGCAGCGAGTCAGGAGAGCTGAGGTCCAGAGCCAGCAGTTTCCATGGGAGATTTAAAAGGTGCTAAGGAGCATGACTAACAGGGCATGGCATGACAGTTTACCTCTGCAATCTGCAAGTTGGGTCCATACCTCAGGAAAGTGCTAAATGTTCTGGGTCTCTGCCATGCTGGCAGGCACTAGACTTGGAGCCAAAACCACTGTGTCTGCAGAAGCAGCCCCTGAGAAGTAAGATACTTCTACTCAGACCTGGTAAGGAAAGAGGTATCAATACAGGTGTTAGCCTGCAATGGACACCCATATGCCTTTTCTGGGGAAAAGGCTAGTACCTATGCAACGTGTGCACAGGTTGAGAATCCATTGCATCAGGTAGCTGAACTACAAGAGACAGTTAACAGGCTGTGCAGTATTAGAGGGGCTGAAACAGAGATAGATACATAATCTGAGAACTCCCTTATTCTTTCTGGATGAAAAAAATAATCAGTTTATGTAATCTGTATATTACTTATTTCAATTTATATGCATTGCTTCTTAACCTCTTTTTGGAAATAGATTTTTCCATGTCTGTGCATTAGTCATTACTAATTCTTTAATCTTTATCTTCCCTATATTCTCTTATCTGTACTAAGAATATGAATTATTCTGTTCCTTTGTAGACTTCTGATTGTAGATAAAAGTGGAAGATGTTGGGTAATGAAAGAGGCATAGTGGCCTGACCTAAACCTGAGGACCCTGTTTAAATATTACAGTTTAATGACATTTGAAAATTTCATTCTAGCATCACATAAATTCTGGTGTCCTCAACATAAGAAGAACATGGAACTGTTGGAACAAGTCCAGAGGTGGGCCACGAGGATGATCACGGGGCTGAAGCACCTCCTGTATGAAGACAGGCTGTATGAAGATGGGGCTGTTGAGCCTGGAGAAGAGAAGGCTGCGTGGAGACCTCATAGCAGCTTTCCAGTATCTGAAAGGGAACTACAAGGATGCTGGAGAGGGGTTCTTCATTAGGGACTGCAGTGATAGGACAAGGAGTAATGGGTTAAAACTTAAACAGGGGAAGTTTAGATTGAATATAAGGAAAAAGCTCTTTATTGTGAGGATGGTCAGGCACTGGAATGGGTTGCCCAGGGAAGTTGTGAATACTTCTACCCTGGCAGTTTTAAAGGCCAGGCTGTTCAAAAACCATGGTGACATGGTTTACTGCTAGGCGTCCCTGCCTATGGCAGGGATGTTGGAATTAGGTGATCTTAAGGTCCGTTGCGTGGGTGTAAAGGAGATTGATGTGAAGGATTTCTGAGCTAAACTAGCTGCTGGGAGATGTTACATTAAAAGGGAGGAAAATAAACCCTTTGTTTGATACTCCAATATGTAACTACCGGTCTGGCCACGTTCACTATTTCGAACCTTACCGATCCGGGTCCACCAACAGTGCACCACAACTAGAAATGGGGTTGTATTCAGTGAGAAAAATTAGTTTATTGATATAATAGATACAGGTTCTTATGGATTGCCAGTGATAAATACTGTCTGCAAAAGCACGTGCAAATAATAGTTGCATGAATACAAGTGCTTGATAAAGTTAACACATCCTGGCTCTGAAATATAAAGGTAGCAGTAAGAGTAACTCTATAGAGATTCTAAGTTTTCCTAGGAAAGCACTGGATACAGTGCAAGTCTTACCCACAGGCGTCCCAATGTGGGGCGGGGGGAAGAGAGGTCCAGCCCATTAACCGGTCCCAGGAGTTTGTTGATGCTATCTTCCTCGACTCATCCATGATGGTATTTTCCCCAATATCCCCCTCTTTCTTGGGTCATTTTATATTATTTTCACCTTCAAGGTGGAGCTTGAGTGACTGCAATCATACATACCTTTATTATTATTGGTGCAAACCTCTCGCGCTTCGTTTTAAAGGTATATGACATCAAAAATTCAGGGTGCATGCTCAGACGGGGGTGGTCACATTTTGGAGGGGGGTCACATTGGAGATAGGAGTGTATTTTATCATGTAAATGCATTATAATGACATTATAATGAAGCAAAGTTCACACAGAGGACGGCATTCTGTCAAAAGATGACAGGTTGCTGGCTCAGGGTGGCAAGTATGCAGCTTATCAGTTTCTTGCACCACCTAGTTCCCATCTTTTGCTAAGGCTAGGACAAAGCGTAACTGCAAGATCTCCACCTCGCTCTACCCTCCGTCTGTGCTGCCACAGGAACCACTGTGGAGTGCATATTCCTGGCATATCAGGTGTGGCTGCATCTTGCCCTAAGAGGCCCTGAAAATCCATTGTTCCCTTATGTGTGGACAATGCTGCATTTCAAATCTAAGTTTAATTCTACATTTCCTAATTATTCCACAGGAGAGCTTTGAGATAACAGAGGAATGTTGCTGGGAAAGTTTTGAGACCGTAGGGGAGTGTTGCAGGGAAAGTTAGGCAAGATAAGAAGAAACCCCAAGTTGTAATGTGTACTGTATGCAGCAAAAGAAGTTTTCTCCACTTTAATCTATTTTGCTACCTTTTTGTGAGTGGAAAAGGCTCCTTAGCTAAACTCTGGGCTACGGTGTCTGTCAGAGAAGAATGTAGAGATATTGCTGAAGCCAAACACTTTCTCCTGTTGTCAAGCCCTTTGGCATAATGTGTGCACCATACCAATTTCAGCATTATGATAAGACTCTTTTTCTCTTTAAAGCACTTTAGAGAGTTTATGTTCAACCATGAGGCCAAGATTACTCAAGTATATGTCTGGGAGGAAGGCAGTTTTTCTGTCAGCTTCAATTTTGATACGATGATGGATGAATTGTACTCAGAATAATGCAGATGATAGCATGGTTTCACTATGACAGTAGACTTGATTTCATTTGGGTAAATCTGAATCCAACAAAGTGATATAACAATACCTGAAAAGCTCTAGGGTAATAATCTATGTTCTTTTTCTTCTCTTTGCCAAGCAGAGAATATGTCTGGTTTTGGGGCGGGGGGAAGAAGGGATTGGGGGAGGTTGTTTTTTTTTTTTTTTTTGGCAAATAGTCAGTGTATACTTCATATGGTATGGAATTTGAGAACAGATTTGCAGTAGTATGACAAGTGTAATGTCGCCAGTTAGCATTCCAGAGCTTTGAGATGACTGGCCATCTGGAAAATGGGAAATTTAAGAACAACACAGGAATAGGAATAAAAGCTGAGACACACTTTTTTCATCTGCAGCAGTTATTGCGCCAGAAGATTGATATTAATGTGCAAAAATCAAGTATTGCATGTTTCAGAAATAATTCCATCGAGCTTCAGTAGGTCTGTCATGCTATTTTTGTTCCAAGAGTATGGCTAAACTGGAATTAATAGCTCCTCTCAAGACAGTGCCATCTAGTTCAAAGGAGAGAGTGGAATGGTACTATTTAAAGCATAATGTAGTGTCAGTTGCAGTTCTCCATGAACAACAGAAAATGAAGTTGATAATGTGATAGAAAGCTAATCTCCTTAGTAATAGCCTAAAATTGTGGAAATTGCCTGCTGCTCAGAGGAAATCCATGCAAATTTTGCCAAGCCTGGCTAACTTCATCAGCTCAGTATGGATTTCACTCTAGGTATTGTTACTATCTATTTACTTGTTTGTGACAACAAAATATAATGGAAACTAGGAAATTTTCCTTATCAAGATACAGTACTTTCTAGAAATTCATATGCACTGCATATGTGCAAAGGGACATATATAAAAATTAGGTATAAAACTATACTTTTCTGTTACTGTTGATCATACATCATAAACATTTTCTTCATCGGGTTCTTCTACGCCTATGTAAGTGACTGCCATGGCTTAAGTGCAACTGTAAATCAGCCATGCAGTCATTATCTCATACCCCCACTTCCTGCCCCTGCTCCCGGAGGGATGGGGAGGAGAACCGAAAGAACGTAACTCCCACAGGTTCAGATAACAACAGTCCAGTAACTAAGGTATAACATAAACCACTGCTGCTACCACCAACAAAAATAATGATAAGGGAAATAGCAAAGGAAGACAATGCAACCGCTCACCACCCAGTGACCAATACCCAGCCCGACTGAGCAGTGGTCTAAGCCTTCTGGGTAACTGCCCCCAGTTTATATAGTGGGCATGACATGTTGTGGTAAAAACCTCTTAGGCTAATTTAGGTCAGATGTCCTGTCTCTACTTCCTCCCGGCTTCCCCTCCTCCTCCCAGCCGGAGCATGAGGCTCAGAAAGTCCTAGTAATAGAAAGTCCTAATATTTAGTCAGACTAAATATTACTAAGCAGTAACTGAAAACGTCGGTGTTATCAGTGCTGTTCCAGGCTGAAAGTCGAAAACACAGCACTGCACCAGCTACTAAGAAAGAGAAAAATGACTGCTACTGCTGAACCCAGGACAGTATCCACCCCTTATTCCATACCATTCATGTCATTTCTCAGATCCCACATTTTCAATATACCATCACTCTTGTCTCATATATATATATACATATATATATACATGCAGAGAGAGAGAGAGAGAGAGCATTCCTTCTTGAAAATAGGGGTTATATTTCCTTTTTCCAGTAGAATCAGAGAATCATAGAATAGTTAAGGTTGGAAAGGACCTTAAGATCATCTAGTTCCAACCCCCCTGCCAGGGGCAGGGACACCTCACACTAAACCATGCCACCCAAGGCTCTGTCCAACCTGGCCTTGAACACCACCAGGGATGGAGCATTTACAACTTCCCTGGGCAACCAATTCCAGGGCCTCACCACGGTTACAGTAAAGAATTTCTTCCTCGTATATATAAATATATATATATATCCATCCACACACACAGAGAGAGAGAGATATCATTCCTTAGTGCATGGATCAACCCCCATAAAGCTGCTGAGTCCATCCAGTCCATGACGTTGGGCTCCATCACTTGCAACAGTCTTGCAGCGCAGGAGAGGCTGTGTGCAGTGATCACACTCGTGAATAACCTGGGCAAAAATGCCCATTCCTAAGTCCACCCCTCAATCATGAGTCCATTTGTATGTTGCATCTTTGCCCTGATGGCCTGAAGTGTCATGGGCCCGCCAGGCTCAAAATAATTCACCCTCCCCTTCAGTGGTTTCTGCAGCTTGTCGTTGGGGACTCCATACAGATGCCTTCCATCTCTGACGCTCCGAAAGCACTGGAGGGGCTCAGTGGACTAGATAGTCGCCCATACTGTCCCACACATCCTGCCACTCATGACTGTCCAGCCTCGGGGAAAATCTCTTGGTCCTCCTATATTGTCATATAATCCTAGACAAGACCCAAACACATCTCTGCTTAACTTTTGAGATCAGACAAAATGGTCAGGGATAAAACACACTCTGTATGTGTGCCAACATGTTGATTCCCATCACAATTAGCAGGCAGGTCTCAAGGGTACCCAAAGGACATTCAAAATGTTCAGAACTCGCAAATGATGATGCTGTACTTGTCACAGGTGCTGGTATAGCTGCTGTGCTTGGAGCTGGAGTAGCTGCACTGTCTGCTGCAGCTGCAGTTTGAGTAGCTGCTGTACTTGTCACTAGGATGCGTGGGAATGTCTCTCTCATAGGCTGACCACCCGATGAGAGAAAAAACAGATGTATAATTGCTAAACACTTCTATTATATACCTCCCAAAGTACAGAGGTGGTGACCACACTGGGAACACAAGCCAGGTCAGTTTCATGATCAATGATTCTATTGTATTACAAGTCATTACCATAAAGTACATTGAAACAAGAACCTGAGCCCAAGCCCCCCAGCTGATAAACACTAACGCAGCAAATACTGTCTGTAAATAAGGTATGACATGCTGAAACTCCGAGATAGAGAGCAACAACTCTGAGAGCCAATAAATCAGCATTGTGACGAGAGACTATTGATCTGAAACAACGAATGCTTATCACAAATACGATCAGACACACTCTAGTCAGATCTGTCGTTATCTCAACCCTTCATGCTCCATGCTGAGCAACAAAAAGAACTGTCTTGGTTTAAGCCCATCAGGCAACCCAGAAACCATGCAGGCATTAGCTCACTCCTCCTCTTTCTCCCCCCTGCTCCCAGAGGGATGGGGAGGAGAATCGGAAAAAAGTAACTCCCACGGGTTGAGATAAGAACAGTCCAGTAACTAAGATATAACACAAACCACTGCTGCTACCACCAGTAATGATAATGATAAGAGAAACAACAAAGAAAGAGAATACAACTGTTCACCACTCACTGACCGACACCCAGCAAGAGCTGAGTAGTGATCTAGCCCTTCTGGGTAACTGCCCCCAGTTTGTATAGTGGGCATGACGTGCTATGGTATGGAATACCTCTTTGGTCAGTTTGGGTCAGGTGTCCTGTCTCTGCTTCCTCCAGGCTTCCCCTCCTCCCTGGCAGAGCATGAGGCTCAGAAAGATCTTGGTCAGACTAAACATTACTTAGCAGCAACTAAATACATTGGAGTTATGAGTGCTGTTCCCAGGCTGAAAGTGAAAACCACAGCACTGCACCAGCTACTAAGAAGGAGAAAAATGACTGCTACTGCTGAACCCAAGACAGTGATAATTTTTATTTAATTTGTTTTCATGAAATAAATTTATTAGAAAATATACTTGATTTTTATATTTAATTGGAGAATGTAATAAAAGCATTTCTCATCAAAGTTGTTATTTAAACAATGATTGGGTGTTTTTGTTGTTTTTGTTTTGTTTCTCCTGAAATCAATTTAAATGAAAAAAGAAGGGTACTACTATTCAATTCCTCCAAATGAAATGTCCATAATTCCTAAGGGAAAAAAACTTTGTTTAGTAGGTAATTTCTTAAACTTTAGGAAGTAATTCCCAGTTTCATAGACAGATTATAGGTACACAGTCATCTTTGTGCATACTCCATATATTATGAAAGGTTAATGTTTAAGAGAGTTCTTTCATAGATCTTCTTTAAAAGCCTAATGAAAACAATAATGTTTGACTTTGAGAGAGACAAAACCTATCTCTCACATATTCCTCACAGATTTCTCATTTTGACATCTGAAGAGAAAAATCGTTATAAATAATGATTTAACTCTTAGAAACAGAGCAAATGAGTCAACTGTCATCTCAGTGCAGCTGTTGCTAGGCTGCTAACAACACCTGAACTATTATGAAGTTAGCTTCTGTCTCTGTACCGCAGAAGAGTTTATACAAGTTATCTAGGCACAATGAACATGACTTTTTTTAATAACTTCATCTAGGTATTGAAGAATTGTGAAAAAAGGTATCATTAAATTTGAAAGGTAAAGTTGACATAGGAAGAAATGTTTGTGAATTCATAAAGAATTTAGTCTGTAAATTAGAAAAATCTATTTCCATAATATGAAAGATATCGAATACATTTTCAGTATTAACAGCAGAGATATGGAAATCCACTTGTATGTGGGTCTGGAGGACAGAGTCAAAATGAGCAGATTGCATGTCACTCAGGGTAAGGAGATTCTATTTGCTTTCATATTCATATGTTTCCATAATAATAATTCCACTGTAGTATTTCACTATTCCAGTGCATATGCATTATATCATATTCATTATTTCAATATGAGATTTACTTTTGTGTTTCTATATTTTAACAATAATAATTAAGCATTGAATGTGATTCTTAGGAAAACAATGACAAAAACATATACTGAATAAGACATCTCAGAATGGCTGTGTATGTTTTCTCCGGAACCTTCCTAGAAAATACCATCAACGTTAAAAAGATTTGCAGTGATGTCCACTATTCTGTTACAAAAGCTAAAGCAACGTGCATGCATAAAACTACATACAGAGCGTGATTTTGCTGAGATTATTTTGGAGCCCACTGTTACCTGCCTGTTTATTTCGTTCACCTCTTGTATCTTGCCATTTATGCAGGAACACCACCCGTCATTTCCTATACATATAGAAATAAAAAGTAAATATGTCTGCTCTTCTCTGAACTTGCAGATGACTGTCATATATTCAGAAGTCATAACAAATTTCTGAGCCCTTCTAAGACCATTCTGCCTGTGAAACAAATTCCTTAAGAAGATTCTTGAAAGTAAAACCAAATAAATTAGCCTCCCCACCCAAAACCAACCAAACAACAAAAAACCCCACCAAACAAAAACCAAAAAACTAAGAAACTATAGCTATTTTTCAGATTTACTGTAAGATACTCTTTAAATTTCAGATCAGCCAAAGAATGATGAAGAAATCTTACAGCACACCAGAATGGTGATCCCTCCAGAGTACCTGACAGAGTCTGCAGAAGCCCTTTTCTGAGACCCAAGCTCTGCCAAGGACTTCCAGCCTTGCATTTAATGAGATCTTTCAATACACAGCTAATTTAGCTCTTATTCACGTTCAGTGAATCCTTTCTCAGTCTGGCACTTTACAAGCTTAGCTAAAAAGTCTACTTTGTATTTTCAGTCCACGGTTTTCAAAGGTTTATCATTCTGTCAAATCAAACCAGATTTCCTGTAGGACAGTAAAAGGCACCGCTCCTCAATAAAGGTTATTTTGTAAAGCTTTAGCTTTCAAATAAACTTCAGTTCTTTTGGCTACACAACCCCTAGAAAATAAATGGTTGTGAGATTTACTTCTTTTTAATGTGACATTGAAAAAAAATTTCCTTTTTCCTACTTATTTCATGTTCAAATGAGTAATTATTGCAGAAAAAAATAGATAAATTCTGCTCTGGACAGATAATTCTAGTCTTTATGGAGAGTGCTTCTGATAGTGGTCATGAGTGAGGACCAGGATTAGTACAGAAACTTTTATTTTATTGTACTAGTAGATGCTTTGTCTAATAAATAACAAAAATCTATGAATATCCATGTTAAATAACTGAAAGCTCCTAAAATGTAGTGTTAGGCTTTATAGTGTGGTTTCTGATGCATATCTGAGGAAACTTAGTTTTCTTGCAGAATGTTTTCAGCCATCTATGAAACTGTGTTCTAGTATTGGAATGTGCTGTTTTTCTTGTGGTCCTGGAGAATATTACTTCACTCTGACTTAGACTGTCTAATTATACAGAAGGTAGATAGCTAGAATGAAGTTAAATGGTAATCTTAGAACAGTTATACAGCAATGAGGAAACTCTGGGCTTAAAATGGTCTGCTGGCAAGGGGTGAAAAACATAGTGTCGTGGTTTAAGCCGTAATTCGCGCAGTTTGCTCACTCACTCCCCTCTCTTCCCCCCCCACTCGGGGGGGGGGGGGGGGGCGAATGGGGAGAAGAATCGAAAGAATGTGACTCCCACGGGTTGAGATAAGAACAGTCCAGTAACTAAGGTATAACACAAATCACTACTGCTACCACCAATAATAATTATGACCAGGGAAATACAAGGGAAGAGGATACAACTGCTCACCACCCGATGACTGAGCCATGAACTGAAATCTTCAGGGTTTCCACCCCCATTTTTTTCATCCTGGGCATGGCGCGCTGTGGTATGGAATACCTCTTTGGTCAGTTTGGGTCAGGTGTCCTGTTTCTGCTTCCTTCTGTCTTCCCCTCCTCCCTGGCAGAGCATGAGACTCAGGAAGTCCTTGGTCAAACCAAACATTCTAAGCCGTAACTATAAATATTGGTGTTATCAGCGCTGTTCCCAGGCCGAAATTTGAAAACACAGTACTGCACCAGGTACTAAGAAGGAGAAAAATGACTGCTACTGCTGAACCCAGGACACATAGTCAAATAAAGTAAACAATTGCATGTACAATATTCTGCAAAATAAGACAGAAAACACTAAAAAAAATAAAAGCACAAAACAAACAAATGCTTATTAATAAGGCAATATCAGTTTTGTGAACAGAATGAGACAGAAATCTCTGGGAAAACAGCTTATATTCATGCAATTACATGCAAGCAAGCAATCATGTGATCACACATTTAAGAAGAAAATTATAATTCCATATATAAAAGTAGAAAAATAAGGGTTACATATGCAACTTTAATCTCTCAATTTCTCTTTAGAACTTGACTTTTAATCTTTGATAATGAAGATGTGCTGAAAGTGTAGGTTTTTGATAAACAGAAGATACAGATACATGATGCTGACATTTAGGGACAGTAGATACCTTTGCCCCTTGAGCTTGAGTGAGCAAATTCTGTGGAATAGGATGAAGTAAAGAATGGCATGGGAAGATGATTCCCTTATAGAAGCTTGAGCCACTTTCTTCATTGGTTTCACATTTTTTTTAATATCATGTTGAGGATTCAAATGTTTAATTTTGTCCTATGGGTAAGATATGTTTAAATAGTCACACTGTTATGTGCTTTCTCTGTTTCCTGCCACATTATATGCAAAGCATAAACATATACGGATATACATGCAGATTATTTTTTCTGTCTTTGCTTATTGGTCTGTTTTTTTTACCTTACCTCTCTCCTTATCATCTGTCCTGGGTCCAGCAGTAGCAGTTATTTTTCTTCTTCTTAGTAGCTGCTGCAGTGCTGTGGTTTTGACTTTCAGCCTGGGAACAGCACTGGCAACTCCAATGTTTTTAGTTGCTGCTCAGTAATGTTTGCTCTGATCAAGGACTTTCTGAGCCTCATGCTCTGCCTGGGAGGAGGGGAAGCCGAGAGGACACAGAGACCGGACATCTGACCTAAACTGACCAAAGAAGTGTTCCATATCACAGCACATCATGCTCACTATATAAACTGGGAGAAGTTACCTGGAAGGGTCAGATCACTGCTTGGTAGGGCTGGGTATCGGTCAGTGGGCGGTGAGCGGTTGCATTCTCTTCCCTTGTATTTCCCTTATCATTATTATTATTGGTGGTAGCAGTAGTGGTTTGTGTTATAGCTTAATTACTGGACTGTTCTTATCTTGACCCATGGGAGTTACATTCTTTCGATTCTCCTCCCCACCCCTCCAGGAGGGGGGGGGGGGCAGGAATTGGAGGGAGTGAAAAAGCGGCTGCGTGGTTCTGAGTTACCAGCTGGGCTTAAACCATGACATCATCATGTGATGATTCCAATGCTTTTCAATTCACTATGTACTATTCCTAGTATGGAGAAATTTTCAAGAGAATTTCTGATGCCACTGCACTGATTCCCTATGAGTCTCTGTCTCCATCATGGGCAGAAATTGTGAAATCAGCATTTGACTGAGCCAAATTTCTGCACTTGGGCTGTTCAAAAGAATTCCAAATTAGCCAAGTGTGACAAAATATCTTCTTTGACCTTCAAGACAAACCAGGAGGAATAAAGCAAGATCAGTTTTTCACAGTGTCTGCTGAAAAGTCCTAGACAGTACTGATAGGGGTGAATCAAGCTGATGCTTTTAAGGATGAGGCTTTGTGATAATTTATGTTAAGGCAAAATGTTACATACTTGTATAAACAGAAAAGGAAATTGCTTTCTTGCTGCCAGAGTCTGCCATACCATTTTATATGCACCCAGAGGGGAGGGAGAACAGAGAACTAAAGAAAGCTCTTTCTCCTCATGACTCAATCACAAAATGGCACAGTAAAGGTTCCTAGTCATTTCTGAGCTGACACCTTCTTACAGACAAGTTGCATCAGTCCAGTTTAGGTGCTGGATGCAGTATCATTGCTTGTCTATCGAACAAAGTGATGCAACTTGAATTGTTATTAATAGCTATGAACTGTTTAGAAAGCAAATGGCTAAACAACATTCAGGGAAATATCAGACAACATTCAGAAATAAGTAGCCATTTTCAATGTTTATTTCTGGACTCAGAGTAGCACTGAGTGGGAAGTTCTCAATATGTTCTGAAAATCATAGTTTTTAAACCAGCTCAAAATAGAGAAAGTGAATATTTTAAGTTTTAAGAAAACCAATATATGAACATGCAGAAAAAAATAATGGCAAAACAAGGATCTCAAGTGATCACTAAACAGATAAAGAAAAAAATGTATACTCATAGGTGGCATGCTTTTGGTGGCTTTACTTCTATTTTTAATCTATCCCACACTGATTATTCTTTAGCATTCTAAACATGAACAGTTGTTAACATGTCCTGACACTGTAATTCTTGGTACCAGTAATACATACATGTTTTCAACTGGGAAGTTCCTTCATAGAGTAAAACTACCAAGCTAAAAAAAACCCCAATATCTGAGTTACTCTTGTCCATGCATCAAGATGGGCACAGTAGGCTGAGTAGCACATTTTGATCTGTTCAAGACACGAAAGAATGGTCCCAGCATACACACAGAATAAGGAAGTATTTAATTTGTATTTAGAAACACTTAAGGCACATTAGCAATGATCTTTACTGCTAAGTGAAAATCTTGTATGACAAATGGCATACCAGCAGTAATATTCTAACATGCTACCTAGTGTTAACCATTATAAGTCTAGACTGTGCTTTTTTGAAGGCCTTAAATATTGTTTATCTTCCCATTTTCAGAAAAGACGATTTAATCCTTTCTCAAAACAAGATGCTTTGAAAATTACAAATCTTTTTATGTTTTCCTTTGCTTATTATGTGCATGAAACAAATTGCCAGTATGCCTTAGAATAAAAACAGAAGATACTCAGGCCAAATATTAGCTCATGCTAAACTTTTCAAATTAATGACCTGATATTTCTGACCTTAGGCTTGTCATAAAAATAGTAACTACATGCTCTAAATATAATGGGTCTCTCCTTTAGTTTTCATAATAAAATAAAAAAAATCCTTCTTTCTGATTTTGACTGTCATTGTTGCACATCATATCCAGCAAGGAAAAAAAAATGGACACTAAATATAGTCCTTTTAAAATAGAGAAGGTGTAAATACTCTCTAAGCTACCATTAAGAATGAATACAAATCTTGTATAAAATAGGAAAGCCATGAAGACAGAGATTATTTTTGCATTGGATTCCAGTCCACTCACACAGAGAAAGAAGTAGAAAAGGATCTGTAAGCAGGCTTTAACTGAAGACTAGATTTCAACCTTATTGAAGTAGGAAGACAAATGCGAACCTAAGGCCATTTACTTTTTTGAAAACAGATTACTTGTAGAATTGTTTTTCTGTTACATGTTCTGTAAGAATCTGCATACTGAAGTAGCTATTGATGAGTTCAAATAAATTATTTAATGATATGTTATGCAGCCTGGATTCAGACTACTACTACACATTACACAACTCTGAGGAAAACCACACTAAAGCACTCTTTCCTCATAAGCCCTTTCACTACATTCAACCGGCCCAACTGTGAATCTCATTGCAATGCAAAGTGGCTGTAGGAGAATCTGAGAAAACTAGATTTCAGAGCTGAAGTTTATTTCTAACCATACAGGATTGACATTACAGAGCTCACCACACTAAAAAGCACACATTAAACTTGGTTACACTGAAGCTAATACCCAAATTAGCTTATTTCAAGCCAGTTATTTCTAGACATTTTTACTGTCATCATTTTGATTTTACACACAGTCAGTTGCATTTTCCAGTGAATAGCATTAAGGAATTTTTAGTCAAGTTAGTGAAGAGAATTATTTGCCTATCCCAAGTTTCTTTGTTGATTCACAAAAATGCTGGGGTTTTGCTGGTATTAAAATGATTACTAAATCAAAATGACTGACCAAACATGAATTTCACTTTCATAAAATTTGATTTAAAGTGTAATTTAATTTAGCTTAAGTATGATTGATTCTGCCTTTAAGCAGGGAGATAGAATTAAAGACCTCTTTCAGCAGCACCCAGCATTTCTGTTTCACAACATGGCAGCCAATAAAAGATTACCCTTGCAGATATGGAAGTGTTCCACTGTCAAATTACATGGTTTGTTGGGGTTTTTTTCTGACTACTGAGGTGACTGTGCAATTGAAATCTGCGTGGGGAGTTTTGTTGTTGGGCCTATTGTAACAGTGCCTAAGATAGTAACATCACTGTTCAACACCAATGGTTTTCTGGCATCAGTGGCATTTCAGAGTGGCATTTCACTTTTTCACAGCAGTATTTCCCTGTTTAACCTACAAATTTACACTATGCTCCCAGTGGCTTATTTCTATTCCCATTGTCTACTTAGCATTGTTTTTATTTTAATTGTCTGAAATCACAGAACATGAAAGTTATAAAATATTATACATTGTGACAATTATTTCATTTTGCCTTTTGTGTTTTCCTCTGTTCACAGTAACTACTATAGGTTCTTTTGTATACTTAAAAATTTAATTAGTAAAAAATGTTGGTTAAGTTTTATCATCAGGTTTTGCACACTAATGCTTTTATGCCCCTATAGGTCTCTCTGTGGAAGGGCAGCTGCACTACTGCATACCTTTAGCAAAAGTAACATCCAAATATGTGATCAGGCATCAAAATGTTGCAACTTCAAATAAAGAGATTGTCCTCCGTTCTGATTACAGAGGGAATCCAGTGCTGCTAGCATGTCACTTTTGATACACAAAAAAATTGTCTTGGCAACCTTTGCTTTTGGTGCTATTATGCACTTCTATGTGATAACCTTTAACATTTTCATGGATTAAGAAGAATACAACACAATTTGATCCTAAAATCACATGCTACTTCTGTTGAGGAAGTCTTCCATTTGGTATCAGACACTTAATAATTCAATGAAACAGGCAGCATTTACTACAGATACATTGTGGACGTGGTGCACTAGAAAAGCAAACAGGAGACAGCTCCTAAATGGAACATAGGGCATTCCTGAGTCTGCTCAAGAAATTTATAGTTCAGAAAGGAAACAGATGCATATTAACTAGGCTTTGCAACTCAGCAGAGTGTACCTGATGGTCATTCATCTTTAAGTACTGGTTCTTTCAGGAATGTTTCGTAGGTCATAACAGGTCATACAGTTTTCACTAAATATGCCAGCTCTGAAAGTTCTTGACCTGATAAATTGGATCTGAGATTACCTCTGTACAAACAGTAATTGTGTCAAAAAAATACGTGTGAATAAAAATAAATTTCACCAGAGTCCAAATGGGTGTTTCTGATTGCTGTTCAGGTACTTATCCTTTTCATGATTTTAAGCTGATGAGGATGATTTCAGTTTCTCTATGAGGCTGAGCTAGTGGTATTCAGTGAGAAAGAGAGCTTCTTCATGATTTGTGATAAAGAAACCATTTTTATGATAGTGGTTTTCTGGTTTTGATGGGATTTTTTAATGCTTGAGTCAGTGTATGACCAACAAACTGGAAAATTCATAGCCCGAAAGTAAGTCAATGAAAATATGAATGCAGAGGAAATAAATTGTCCTCTGTGTGTGTGCGTGTGTGTGCATGTGTGTATCTGTGTGATGGAGCGTGGGACTGATCCTACAAAACACTGCACATTCTTTTTCTATTCCACCAGGGCACTGAAGCACACACATGATAATTGGAGGATGTGTATTTCATGACTCAACCCTTAATGCAGTACTACTTATTTTTCAGAGGGTTCAGTTTGTACCTGGTCAGATCACGTAAGTATATTTTTGGGGGATTCAGTCAGTTCTCAGGTATTTCTCTCAAACCATGTCTTCTTCTTCCTCTCCAGAAAAGAATATGAGACAACATTCAGAAGTCCCTGTGAAGTAGTGAAGGAATCATTAATAATTTTTGTATGCATTTAACCATTTTAACTTTCAAATTACAGTGTTATTATCATATTTTCCCTCTTCCACTATCACAGAAAAAAAAGCAATTCTTTAACTACTTAATAATTTTTCTCTTGTCTGTATAGGTTTTTCCTCACATGTATTCTTATCTGATGTTAATAGTTTTTTATATTAAAAAAAAAATCAATATTGTTGCCTTAACATTTTAATAATTTCAAAATACCTTGAAGACATTATTCCTCCAAAGCATGTGTATGACTTTCAGTACCTCTAATGAGTTGCTCTTGGTCATCAAGGTGAAAATATGTGCTGTAGTGTCGCATCTAATTTTTTCTTTTTCCTTCTTTGTTGTTTTCCTTAGCTAACTTCTTAGTAATAAGATGCTAATGAGGATATGACAGAATATTTAAAATTTTTAAAAATCAGAAATGGAGTTAGCTTAACACTTGAGTCTGTCTTTGAATATCATAATATGGCAAGGCAAGATACAGTACACTTACAGCAATAATTCTTACTACATTTAGTGTAATTTTAGAACTCTTCATCTGTCATGTCCACCATAAGAAGAAAATTATTTCTTCAGTCTAGAATGAGTTAGAGTGATCCCAGTATTGTCTGTGCTGCATTTGAAAAAGAGCACTTGACTTCCATTTTGATAATGTGGAATCTTTAACTCAAGAAATGTCAAACTGATTGTTTCTGTCCCAGATATTACCCAGGTGAGGTTTTCCAAGTTCACTTCTAACCTTGTTATCAGCTCACTTTAATGGAATCTTATCAAACAATTTTCATGTTCTCCAACCCAGTATATGGTTTCCCTTCAGTTTTCTTAAAACAAAACCAGTGAAATTCTGTGTTTGGCTGGCGCCTGTCTTCTGAACTGATATGCAATCAAAAACAACTATTATTTTCACAACTGTGGCAAGAATTAATAGAAGTGTGCAAAGTACAGAATTTTTTAACTTTCTGGTACTTCTTTATTTTAGATTAATTTGCTTCAACTTCAGATCTAAAGCTAAAGTTATATGTAGTATTTGATATGTAGGCTCAATCTGTTGGATTTTGCAATCTGTTACAGCTGGTCACTCCTATTTGAACTTTTTCTAAAGCCCAAATGAGATCAGCCAAGCTTCTTTGTATTTTCATAGAATCATAGAATAGTTAGGGTTGGAAAGGACCTGAAGATCATCATGATCCTGTCTTGGCGCACAGGACACTGTGACATACAAATAAGATAATAATAGCACATACGAACATATACATTAGTCTACAGATTACTTTAACCCTTATGTCTGAAGCACTTTCTATAGCGTGGATGCTTTTTACCCAAATAGTACCAGTTTAAGGTCACTAATTCACTTCTTTTTACAATTTCTTAATAGCTCATTTATCACACTCATCTAAGAGAAGACTAAAGAAGACTAAAAAGAAGACTAAAGCTAAACTGCCTTTGTGAAACTTTTCAGATCTCCTTTTTCTCCCCACTCTTTCCTGATTATTATTTTTAAATAGGAAATACATAATTTTCATAATGTCCTCTCTAAAGCAAGAAATTCCATACTAGTTAAGATGGTTTTGTCATCCCTAGCTATTTTTTTTTCAATACGATATCCCACTATCTCACATGAGTTCAACCAGTTAACTTTTATCATTTGTAGGTAAATTTTGTCAGCCTTTCTTCCCTAGCCCATAAGCCCAGAAGGTTGCCTCCTCTATTTCTCTCTGTTGTTTTTCTTGCACAATTTTCCCTTTATATTAACATTACCCAACATTTTCTTGACACTAACCCTTGAGATCATTGAAGATGCTGTCTTTTTGCTGTTTCCCAAATAGTGATCTTGTGCTTGGATCAAATAAAGTGGTTTCAGTTTCTCTGGCACGCCACGGGCTTGCTAAGTTGCCTGATATTAATTAATCTTGTATGATCTAATTATCTGCCAGTAAAACTTGTAAATAACTAGATCTGTACATTTTTCACAGATGCAGTAGAAGTCTTGAAACAGAGACTGAGTGAAGTGCCTGAAGGACATGGTGCTGTTAGAGCAAGTCCAGGGGAGGGCCAAGAGAATATTAAGGGGGCTTGAGCACCCTCTGTATGATGACAAGTTGAGAAATGTGGGGCTCTTCAGCCTGGAGAAGTCTGAGTGGTGATCCCATAGAAGCCTTCAAATATCTGAAGGGGGCCTACAAAGACGCTGGAGAGGAACTCTTCATCAGGGACCTTAGTGGTAGGACAAAAGGGAATGGGTTTAAACTTAAGCAGGGGAAGTTCAGGTTAGGTATAAGGAAGAAGTTCATTACTGTGAGGGTGGTGAGGCACTGGAACAGATTGCCCAAAGAAGTGGCAAATGCTTGATCCTTGTCAGTGTTCAAGGCCAGGTTTGATAGATCTCTGGGCAACATGGTCTAGTGTGTGGCTTCCCTGCCCATGCAGAGGAGTTAGAACTAGGTGACCTTAAGGTTCTTTCCAATCCTAACCATTCTATGATTCTATGAATATACTTGAGGGAAGAAAAGAATAAAAATTGTTCAAAAAATAGAGCTTGGGTCTCTCAAACTTACATAGCAGAGAACAATGAAATCTAATGCTTATATGGCCGTATAGAACAGAATACTTTGTGGTTTTTACTACGTTCATTACCTGCTTCCCTAAATGTGGCATTTTGTGGAGATCACCATTTTAATGGTTTCTTGTAATTTGATCCGTGGAAATGATTTGATTCCTGGAATCAAATTCAAACATACATATATGCACATATTTTTTTTATATGTACACACGCATATATGTACATGTTGTATATATTTTTGTGTGCACATATATACACACACGTATATGTATGTATATGTAAATGTACATACACATATAGTTTCTATGGAAGAACTTCTGAAGTACTGCATCTAAGCCTAAGACACTAGATAACATTGATGAGAGGAATTGATAAGTAGCATTGTTGAGTAGCTCTGGAGCTATGTGTCTTCAGCATGCCTCACTTTGCAGATCTCTTTATAAGGCAGAATGAAGAAGCCCATAAGGTCTTTTAGGTTCTGGCTTTGTTGCATAGAACTTTCAATCTCTGAGATCATCTCAGCCCCTCAGAGCTATGCTGCATTGTGGCTCATATGCTCACAGACTGGAGGCTTTGGTAAGACCATCAGCCACTCTGTGCAGAGTCTGAAGACACAGAATCTTGATAATTTGTTAATTACCAGAAAATTCATTCCAGAACTGGAAACATCATAGCCAACTGTTGCCAGGGTCAGTGGCTCCAGGGCAGATCTATCATGTAGACTGACCCAGAACAAATAAGTTATGTGAACCTGCCCCAGCTTCTGACATACAAAGCTTTCATGTTTCCTGTTCCAGAAGTAGCCTGGTTAATGTGTCCCAGACCTGCCAAGCTTGGCAGCAGTAAATTGACTGCTCTGAAGCAGTCTGGCAGGACTGTCTGGTTTGTCTTTGATTTGGCAAAATGTAGCCAAACTTAAGATAAGAGTTAAACAAATTATTCAGGCTCTTTTAGACATTTTTTAATGAAAATATTTCCCTGGGAAATATCTGACCATCTGCACACAAGCTAATAAAGCCAGCTCTCACTGAGGTCATAAATATGAATCACATGTATTTCCATTAGCATGCTCTAATCACAGTTTTTTTTTTTGTTCCTAAATATAAACTCAGGGATTTTGCTATGCACATAGCACTTCAGTTTTTGACCAGCAGCTTCCAGCAGTCTTTCTGTTATGTTTCCTTTTTTCACACATGATCTGTGCTTACCCTAAACTGAGCATGTACTGTGCATCTGTTTAGAATACTGTCAGTATAACTTTTTTCCATAGGACCTAATCCTTCCTCCATGGCTGTACTTGCAGCGAGTAGCTGCCTTACAAACTAGAGTTATTCAGGTTACAACACTAAGGAAGTCCAGTTTGTATCACCTATCTGATGATTCCTGGATACCCCAAGTCCATCATGGCATCAAAATGCAAAATATATGCACATTCTTCCTTCTCCTACTTAGAAGTGCACCAGAAGGAATCATTGCATCTGACTGAAGTGCAGACCAGACTGAAATAAGGGAAGATGGACCTTGCTATATTAATCTGAAGTTACGAAATATATTAACAAATATAAAATTATGATCTCTAAAAACAGTGATATTAGCTTGAAACTCTGATGCTGAAAACCTAATTTTCTGCATTGACCTTTACATATGGTAAAAAATCCATCAGTTTTTAACTGGATATCTTGATTTACTTCTCTTGCCCATGCCTTAGGATTCATAAATTCAGTATTTCTCAACTGGTTTCTCATCAAGACTTTTACTTAAACCTGCTATGAAATTTTCCTTTTGTGTTAGACTGTTAACATGTGGGAAAGCTGATTTTGGTTTATTGGTTGGTTTGGGTTCAGTTGGTTCATTGTTTGTTTGTTTGTTATTTCGGTTGCTTTGTTTGCTTTTTCTCTAGAGGAAATCAATCTCACATCTATTTCCTAGATGAAAGTGAGCTACGTGCCCTCTGCACCCTACCTGCTCCTAATTCTAGGGAAATAAACTAGTAAGGATTGGGTGAAAATAAGAGGCACCTTTTCCTCCTAATTATGTAATAATAATGCTTCCTCTTGAGAATGAGGAAGTCTTGTATTTTCATCCCAGCCATATAGGTCATACTTATACTAGTAAACTAAGTGTCTAAGCCATGAAATTGAGTACATGATGACAATTTAAACATACCCTTCTGCACGTGATCGCGGGGAGGCTCGGCGTCCAGGAGCTTCAACTCGGAGCAGCAACAGGCACCGAGGGAGCCTCAAGTCCTCGACAGGACTTGCCAAGGAGCCGGGACCTCAGTGGATGCGAGCAGCTGACTCAGAGAGGGCGGCGCCAGGAGGAGTAGCACCAGCCCTGACGAGTTAAAAACCTGCCCCAGGGAGCGCGAGCAATTAGGAGCGCTGCGGCGAACAGGGCGGGCGAGCAGGGCGGGTTCGAGGCAGCTTGTGAGGCAGTTCGCCTGAGCAGGTGAGCGGGATGGTGCGTCACTCGCCGTATGATCAGGGTCTGGCTTGGGAGCTCTGCTCTGGCTGCCAAGGCAGTGGCCAGTGTAGGCACACAGACAGAGCCGATGAGAAGGGAGGCTGCAGTGCAGAGCTCAGGGTGTAGAGAGCACCTGCACTGCTCACCTGAGAGGAGGGTGCACAGTGGGCAAGGCTGCACTCTGTGCTCCCTGGTGGAGGTCCTACTGCATCAGGTGACTGAGCTGCGGGAAGCTGTTACTAGGCTGAAAGCTGCCAGGGGCGCTGAGAGGGAGCAGCGCTGCCTGCTCCAGGATCAGACTCTGCAGGAGCATCAAGCGTCCACTGTCGCTCATGCCGGAAAGGAGGCCGCTAACCCAGGAAGCTGGGAAACAGGGAAAAAAAAAAAAAAAAAAAAAAAAAGGAGGAAGAGGACAATTAAAAGCAAGGGGCTTCCTCCTAAATCTGTTGTCCCCACCCAGAACTGCTTTGCTGTCCTGCAGGGGGCTGATGAGGAGCCACACTCCCACCAGGAACAGCCGGCTAATGCACTGGTGAAGAAGATCACTACTGGTGCTGCCAGCAAAAAGCAGCCGGCCGTAGTAGTAGGGGACTCTGCACTGAAAGGAACAGAGGCACCCATCTGCCGGCCTGACCCAGTCTCATGGAAGGTGTGTTGCCTACCAGGGGCTCGGATCAGGGATGTTGCAGAGAGGCTGCCTGCTGCAGTCAGTCCCACTGATTATTACCCACTTCTAGTGATCCATGTGGGTGCTACTCATATAGATAGCAGTAGCCCGGAGAACATAAATAAGGACTACAGAGTTCTGGGAGAAGTGGTGAGGGGCTCTGGAGCTCAGATTGTCTTTTCGTCAATTCTCCAGGATACAGGGCAGGACCTTAAAAAGGCTAGGAGGATTGGGCAGGTTAATAAATGGTTAGAAGGGTGGTGCTATAGTCAGGGGTTTGGGTACCTTGAACATGGGACTCAATTTAGTAGGCCAGGTCTACTGGGGGCTGGTGGAGCTGGTCTGACAAAGAAAACGAAGAGTGGATTTGGTAGGAGGCTTGCCAGGCTGGTCAAGGATGCTTTAAACTAGATGTGTTGGGGGAGGGGGGAAACATTCCATCCCAACACACCCAGTCACTTGCCAGCACCTATAATAAATGCTTGGAGCAGCGTAGAGATATTCCAACTGCTCCAGCCAATGAGTCGGCTTCAACTGGAGCTTGGCTCAGATGCCTCTATACAAACGCCCATAGTATGAGGAACAAACAAAAGGAATTAGAGATGTGTGCATGTCTAAGGGGGTATGATACCATATGCATCACAGAAACATGGTGGGATGGCTCCTATTACTGAAGTGTTGAAATGGAAGGTCACTGGCCATCATATTTGAAAAATCATGGCAGTCAGGTGAAGTTCCCAATGACTGGAAAAAGTGGAATATAACCCCCATTTTCAAGAAGGGGAAAATGGATGAGCTGAGGAACTACAGACCAGTCAGCCTCACCTCTGTGCCTGGCAAAATCTTGGAGCGGATTCTCCTGGAAGGCATGCTAAGGCACATGAAAAGCAACAAGGTGGTTGGGGACAGCCAGCATGGCTTCACTAAGGGGAAATCCTGCCTGACCAATCTGGTGGCCTTCTAGGATGGGGCTACGGAACTGATGGACAAGGGTAGAGCAGCTGAGGTCATCTACTTGGACTTGTTCAAGGCTTTTGACACTATCTCACATGACATCCTTGTCTCTAATTTGGAGAGACATCAATTTGATAGGTGGACCACTCAGTGGACAAAGAACTGGCTGGATGACCGCATGCAAAGAGTAGTGCTCAATAGGTCAATGTCCAGCTGGAGACCATTAACGAGTGGTGTCCCCCAGGGATCGGTGTTGGGACCGGTCTTGTTCATCATCTTTGTCAGTGACATGGACAGTGGGATTGAGTGTGCCCTCAGCAAGTTTGCCAATGACACCAAGCTGTGTGGTTCGGTTGATACATTGGAGGGAAGGAATGCTATGCAGAAGAACCTTGGCACGCTTGTGAGGTGGGCTGATACCAACCTGATGAAGTTCAACTATGCCAAGTGCAAGGTCCGACACCTGGGTCGGAGCAATGCCAGACACAGCTCCAGGTTGGGCAGAGAAGAGATTCAGAGCAGCCCTGCAGAGAAGGACTTGGGGGTGTTGGTCGATGCATAAATGAATATGAGACAGCAGTGTGTGCTTGAAGCCCAGAAAGCCAACCATATCCTGGGCTGCATGAAGTGGAGTGTGACCAGCAGGTCGAGGGAGGTGATCCTACCCCTCTACTCAGCTCTCGTGACACCCCACTTTGAGAATTGTGTGCAGTTCTGGTGTCCTCAACATAAAAAGGACATGAAACTGTTGGAACAAGTCCAGAGGAGGATCACAAGGATGATCAGGGGAGTGGAGCACCTCCCGTATGAAGATAGGATGAGAAAGTTGGGGCTGTTGAGCCTAGAGAAGAGAAGGCTGTGTGGAGACCTCATAGCAGCTTTCCAGTATCTGAAGGGGGCCTATAGGGATGCTGGGGATGGACTCTTCATTAGGGACTGTAGTGAGAGTACAAGTGGTAACGAAGTTTAGATTGGATATGAGGAAGAAATTCTTTACTGTAAGGGTGGTGAGGCACTGGAATGGCTTGCCCCGGGAAGTTGTGAATGCTCCATCGCTGGCTGTGTTCAAGGCCAGGTTGGACAGAGCCTTGGGTGGCATGGTTTAGTGGGAGGTGTCCCTGCCCATGGCAGGGGGGTTGGAACTAGATGATCTTAAGGTCCTTTCCAACCCTAATTATTCTATGATTCTATGATTAACATACTCCATGAAAGTTATAGTTCATACGAGGTAACACCTTTCTAGGCTATGCAATATAGTCTGGAGAAGAACAAAGAAGTTTTTGAGGAAAGTTAAGGGTTTTCCTCTTAAGTGGTATGGGCAAGGTTCCCTACAGGAGGGATAAATGACAGTTTAGTCATTGCAGTGTTAGTTCTAGTCCCTTGTGTTTACCAATGTAAACATAACCAAAACATCTGCAAGACAAATGAAAGTCAGTGACTGAAATGTTGAGGTAAACCTTGGATAACACAGCTTTCAGACTTTCTCACACCTTTCTTGAATGCTTTTGTCACAAGATTAAAATGTGGCTGAATGTTCCTTCTGTTTGACTGATATTTGTTACTTTAAAGTGGAAATATTGTCAATACATATCTGATATATTTGTCCTCATATTGAGAACAAGGGAGATAGAGAAGTCCTTCTGAAACACGACAAGTGAGAGTCATAGACTGCAACTTCTTAAAATGAAGAAGAAGGAATTAAATTCAGTGTCCACATATCCCTTTTTAACATGAACATTTTTGTGGAACCTATTTTAAGATGTCTACCTTGTCTAATGAATCGTATAAGGAGCTTTATGTTATGATTCCACCCTTGGGACCAGTGCTTGTAAATTAGGCATTGAGATGCCTTAACTCCCAAGTTCCCTTTGAATCTAAGCCAACAAAATTTAGCATTTCTAAATCTACACTGAATAATAGTGAGACAGGAGAAGGAGAAAACTGAGTTTTAGCCAGTCTGCCTAACACTAAATCATAACCCTGAGGATATATACTTATAATGCCTCTAACAGGAATTAATTGTGACTTTGATGAGGAAAGGAAAGACAGAAAAGTAAAATGCATCAAACTATAAGAGAAACCTCCAAGGAAACAAATGGAGTTGGAATTATTCAGCGTGATTATAAGTATTCCAAAACCCTCTAAATGTAGACTGGTCTTGAAGCATACGTTATGGTCCAGTGGGATAACTTGGAAGAAAACCAAGCTTCAGTAATCATACTGTACCTACAAAATTTGCATTTAAATAATGTTAATGAATTAAGTGTCAAAGTCATTTAAAAGAATTTCAAAAATCCTTCTTGGTCAAAAAAAGTAAGTTGTGTTTTTAAAATAGAATATATAAATATCCAATGAGTCAAAAGACCTGAAATTTTAAATATAGAATTTCTTTGAGAAAAAACCTTTGAATTCATCTCTTTACTGGACCCTCGCATGCATTTGAAAGTTACAGCTCTGGTGTGAATTCGGTGTTGCAATTACAATGTGTTCCCTCAAAAGAATAGGATTTCAAAAGTGGTGATTTAAACACATGAAATGCTATCCTTAAGCATTTGTCAGTGAATTTCCTTGACTAAATCTGAACTTCTGTGAAAGGGATTGTCCTTTCTGCAGGAAAGAAGATTATTTTACCTCCCAGGATTGTACCAGTCAAGCACAAAGCCATTTACTCTGATCATATATTTTTGTGGAATGGAACTCCGTTAGCCTTCATCCAGAACTGCTGTTCATCCCAGTCACCCTCCTTTACCCTTCCAGGAATCTTCCAGTTTCTCTTCAAGTATTCTGTTTGCTATTGAGGATTTTCCTTTCTTCTTACCACCTGTCTCTAGCTCAGAAGGTGAATAAACAGGAATTCCCTTTATTTTTTAATCTTCTTTGAAGGTCTGTCAACTAGTTAGGTTGTTTTTTCTGCTTGGGTGGCTATGTGTAATTTGTTGCATTGGTATCCTGAAATTCTATGCAGCTTTGACCCAACTATTTTCATAAGAGAGACATAGTTGCTGCTGTTATTGGAACAAGTTTTTTGTTTGTTGGTTACTAAGACTATGCAGGTTGATAATTCAATTAAATAGAATTGGGGAACTACCAGACATCTGCTAGAAATACAACACAATACAGTAGAGAGTGAACAGTCCAGCAGGTTCCTGGGGTATGCAGAAGGTAACTTACTGACACAGCTGGTGAGTGAACCAATAGGGGAAGGCACCCACTGGACGTGTTGTTTGTGAACAGAGAAGGACTTATGGGTGATCCAATAGTTGGAGGCTATCTAGGCCATAGTGATCATGAAATGAAAAGAGTTTTTAATTCTTGAAGAAGGAGGGAGGGGGTCAGAAGAACTGCTACCTAGAACTTCTGGAAGACTCTTCCCCAGTGTGATGGGGAGAGAAGTGGAAATAAGGTAAAACTCATGGGCTGAGATAAAGAGAGTTTGACAGGACAGAAAAGAAAGCGAAAATATTCTACAGCATGCTCCTGAAGAAACTTGCTCCTCATGGGTTGGATTGGCGTACACTTCTCTTGATAAAAATCTGGCTGGATAGCCAAACCCAAAGATTTGCAGTGAATGGAGTTATCTATGGCTGGCGGCCAGCCTCAAGCAGTTTAGCGGTGGATGACAGTGGTAGGTTAGCTGTTGGACTCAATCTAAAAGTTGTTATCCTACAGAAATGATTCTACAATTTTATCATACATTTTATGACTCTCAACAGATCTTCTCTGGTCCACATTGTTGCTTTGCTGGAGAATTTCAGTTCCAGATACCAGTTCTTGTAGTAAACTTTATTGTGAGTTATTTGTATTAAGACTGCAGGATTAACTTTTCTAAAGTGCTTGTGTCCTGGGTTCAGCAGTAGCAGTCATTTTTCTCCTTCTTAGTAGCTGGTCCAGTGCTGTGTTTTTGATTTCCAGCCTGGGAACAGTGCTGATAACACCAATGTTTTTAGTTGCTGCTCAGTAATGTTTATTCTGACCAAGGACTTTCTGAGCCTCATGCTCTGCCTGGGAGGGGGGGGAAGCCAGCAGGAAGCAGAGACAGGACACCTGACCCAAACTAAACAAAGAGGTATTCCATACCACAGCACGTCATGCCCAGTATATAAACTGAGGGCAGTTACCCAGAAGGGAGATTGCTGCTCAGGTCAGGCTGGGTATCGGTGTGTGGGTGGTGAGCGGTTGTATTCTCTTCCCTTATCATTATTATTATAGGTGGCAGCAGTAGTGTTTTGTGTTATAGCTTAGTTACTGGACTGTTCTTATCTCGACCCGTGGGAGTTACATTCTTTTGATTCTCCTCCCCATCCCTTCGGTGGGGGGCGGGGGAGGGGCAGGAAGGGGGGAAAGTGAGAGAGTCACTGCATGGTTCTGAGTTACTGGCTGGGCTTAAGCCATGACAGTTTGCTTTTCAGTTTATAGTAAAATGAGGATGTACTAAAATTAGTGTTATAGTTTACAAAAGTTCTTCTTTTGAGGTGCAGGTGATTCCTTCAAGATCTGTAGTAGCTTCCTCTCTGTTCAGCCGTTATTAATACAAATGATATTACAGACCATTGCAAAGAAAATAAAGTTCCTCTGACACCATGGAGATTTTACATAAAATTTGTTTCAGAGAAGAAATGTTAAGTGATTAGGTGTTTCTGTAACATTCTGTTTCAGTTTCCTGAATTTCTCACACCAGGTTTCCTTTCAAAAAAACGTATCACCGTACAATGCAAAAAATAAAATATGAAATTTGAAGGTAAATATTTAAATTGAAGCAATACTTAAAAAACTTCAGGGGTGTTTCTCAGTCCTTTTATAGGCCATGCAATACCTAAACTAAAATTCACAAGAATCATCAAGCTCTTTTGAAAAAAAAAAAACACCCCCGTCCCATCTAGTGCTGGATTTGTGCCATCATGCACAGTATAGCCTCAAAGATCATAGAAACATAGAACAATTAGGGTTGGAAAGGACCTTAAGTTCATCTAGTTCCAACCCACTTGACAAGGGCAAGGATGCCTCACCATAGATCGTCACTCAAGGCTCTGTCCACTGGCCTTGAACACTGACCCGGATGGACCTTTCACAACTTCTTTGGCCAGCCCATTCCAGCGCCTCACCATCCTCACAGTAAAGAACTTCTTCCTTATTTCTAACCTGAACTTCCCCTATTTAAGTCTAAACCCATTTCACCTTACCCTATTGCTAAAGTCCCTAATGAAGAGTTCCTCTCCAGCATCCTTGTAGGCCCCCTTAAGATATTGGAGGGCTTCTATGATGTCATCGTGCAGCCTTCTCCAGGCTGAATGTTCATTTGCACTCTTCAGAAGAAGTGTTCTGAGTTTTGTGAGCTCACAGCAGTAAGCTGTTATCACTCTTTTCCGTTCCATTTGTTTCCTTCCATATGACTGGGAACATGAGGTCAAATACATGCTTTAAAAAAAAAATAAATACATTACAATGATTTTGTATGCTGCTCCCATGAAACACAGGCAGAGAAACGTTGTAAATTTTGGTATGTTTCATTTCATTCTCAATCAGAGAACAAAAACAAATGTTGAAAACCTGTGTGAAATACACCTTTTCTCTTGAATCTAGCTAAGTGATTTCAAAATGTATTTAGATAAGTCTGGCTGTAAAGATAATCTTTACCATACCAATTATGTCAGTTGTCTGAGGAGAAATATCTTGCATATTAGATCTATATTACAGCTTGTACATATCTATAAGCACACAGTGATGTAACTTAAATTCATTTCTACAAATTATGCCCATAGAAAAGCTATTTCGTTTATTGCAGCAAGGTGCATTTATCTCTTCAATACTCAGCAAATTAACAGTGCAGATGCCCTTTGGTAACAGGCATGATAAGCATGGTCCCTCCAGTACAAACCAAACTGCCAAAAAGCAAAAGGCGGAAAGCATAATGAATCTAGCCCATGTATGCGTTAGATTTTGATGTGCTTCTCTGTACATCACTCAGTATAAGAGACTGCAACTGAGAGGAACAGGAAACTAACAGCTGTCAGGGATGCCACTGTAGAACAGTGCAGACATCATGCTGCATTCTTACATGGGCATAATGTGTCCTGAAACCGGGATGCAACTGTAAGGCTAAAAGGGCAAAGGTAACAGCTAATATGGAGGAAATGTTCAGTTCTATTGAAATTCTTAGTTTGTATCTGGTATGAGAAAAATATCTGTAACAGTTTTTCTACCCATCTATAAGATATGAGTTTAGGACAAGAAATTAATGCCCTAGTGATGTATAAATACATAGGTGGTTAAATACTTTCTTGATACACAGTATGTTAGCTCAGATTTTTTTCTGTAGGTTCTTTTTCTGTACAGTCCTTTAGAGAGAAAGACAAGGAAGATTATAGCTTCTCTGTAAAGACAGAGAATTCCTGTAAAAGAGTAAGCTTTGGAGCTAGATATTCACAAGCAGAATCATGCAAGAGATCACTTTCTGTGGCTAGGCTCCATGTTTACAGTGAATCAGTGCCATGATCAGAGTTCATCATCATGTTGGAGATTAAGATTAGCACCTAATAAAATGTCTTTTTAACAAAGTGTAGAGAAGAGAAAGCCGTATCTCAAAACCCGTTGTTTTACACTGATTACTGATTGGGTAACCATACATCCTCCTCAGCCAAGATGGGTATTTCTGCATTGGCTCACCTGTGTTTAATTAGAAAAAAGAAGGCAAAAAAAAAAAAAAAAATCACAGAAAACAAACCAAATGAAAGAAAAAAAAAAAAAAACAACAAAAAAAAAAACAAACCCCACAAAACTATAACCCACAGATAAAAGAAAAAACAAACCAACAAGCAACTTTTGCCTTAAATGTCCAGATAATTTCAGGGATCCAAGGCATTTTAGATGGCTTTTTAAACAAACTACACATTTCTGTCTAAGTGTACATATCATCATGTTTGAAATATTGGCAGTGCTGTGCATTAGATTAAAATTATATGCTGCATCTGAAGCATTAAACTTTTGACAGGACTATGCTGGATTAGTTGACAAGAAAGCACTCTACAGAGAAGATCCTAAAACAGCCTAGTAGCTGTTCAAGTAATTATCTTCATATGAATTTGTGAGGTTTTAGAACAGGAGAAAATTTTATTTGACTCATACGGCTCTGAAATACAGCTGATTCAAAGACTGAGCTCTAAATATGAACTTGTATGCTGTCATTCTAATCCATGCTCTGAGAGAACAAATATCATTCAATAGTTCAGCTGAAGACATTAGTAAAGCCTAGATAAGTTTCAGCATAAAATTAATTTAACTACTCTAACATTTATGCTACATAAGAAACAACGCAGCATGATGTTTATTGGAGGCAATTAGAAAAAGACAAGGTCATTAAAAAAAGGAAAAAAAATATGTTTTGAGCTATTTCATTGTTTACTGATGGTTCAAAAACTCTTTAAAAACCTGAACCCATCTGAAGCTTTAAAATACTTTTTGACATTACTTGTCATGGCCATTCTAAACATGCTGCCCTGTTAGCTAAGTCGTACTCTTCTTTTTTTGGTTTTACTTCTCTCTGTCTATAAAGAGACTTCAAAGAAGGTGGAAATAGTTTATTTTGTTAAAATCCTCTGCTGCTGGGCTATCTATTTGCATAAGGATATGTGGTAGCCATTTCTTGGCTGGCTCTGACTCATCCTTCTAATGTAATCTTTCTGTGAATGCTTGGTGTGATTACCTGTATTTTCTCATGATTATTTTCCCAAACAAATGCTGTGGTGGCATTTAGAGCAGATGTTCACTGTGTTTTATTTTTGAGGTTGTTTTGTTGGTTTGTGGTTTGGTTTTGGTTTGTTGGTTTTTGTGGGGTTCTTTTTGTTGTTTGTTTGGTTTGTTTTGGTTTTTTTTTAAGTCCTTTTTTTTTTTTTTAAAAATTTCATGAATCTTTAAACTCGTATTATTGGGGATATATCAGTACAGCACCATCCATTCGATTGTCATCCACATGCATAGTAAACTATAAAAGGTGCTCTGCTAGGATAGCTTTACTGCTTACAATGTGTGAATTAATTAATGTGTCTTTATATTCTTTCATTTATACCCACTGAAATCCTACATTACGAAATGATCCCTCTAAGGAGTCTCAACTGCTGTGAGATACTATGAAGCAAAACATGGGTGGTGACAATGGCATGCTTTCTTCTCTAAGGCTTTATTTCTATTTTTCTGAAAACACTATTGAGTATATTGTTAAAAGTGCTGATAGATAGAAATTATATTCTCTGCTCATGAGGATTGATACATACCCTTGTATTTCCCTTATTTGTTACTAAACAGGAAAAAGTATACCATCATTCAGCAAATACTGCAAAATTCATATCCTTCTGTCAATGGCAAACTGTTCTTCAGGAAGAAAAGGTATTTAAAAAGACTTATGATAACTTAAAATTGCCTTCATTAATCAACTTTTAAAAATAGTTGCAATGGCTATTACTTGGCAATTCACTCATTTACAATTACTCAGACTGGGCATAAAATCCCCAGGTAATATACTTTTATTGCTGTGTTAAGGTAAATTCCCCTTGAAGGCCAAAAGATTTTCACTTTTCTTTATATATACACATTTCTTGCTTACTACATTAGCAGCAACTTTCTGCAGTATCTTGCAATGAAAACTGGTTTTAGAGCTCATTAAAATCTTTCCTTGGTTGTTTCTATAAGGCCCTCTTGTGGATTGTAATAAATATTTTTTTTGCTTTGAGCACAAAAATCACCACAAACAGACCAAAAAGACTCACATGACATGTTACATACAGTAGTGCTGTTATATCTTTAAGCTCAACCTTTGAAAAAAATATCAATGACTTTAGCAAGGAGATGTGGCATTAAAAAGAGTCCTAGGATTTCTGGTTCCAGAAATCACAGTTTGAGCTACATGGAAGAAATTCATATTGGATAAAGTAAAACAAATAGCCAGTTGTTGCAGAAAGTTGTATTAAAGATGCTGTATAATTTCCATATTGTGTATTATTTTCCACCTTGGCATTTTACTATGTAAATTTTACATAAACTATCTGTTAAGTAATGGATCTTCCTTTCTTCCTGCATCTTTTTTCTGTTTTGTTACAAATGGAACTTAAGAAAAATTCTAGCTTAGGGTATGCTGAGGGAACATTTTAAGATGCTTGCAAGGTCTGATAGCATAAACTATGTTTGGGAGAAATAAAGAAGCAGCAATAAAAATACTCATGTGGGTAGAAAGAAGTATATTTTCTAAAATGATTCATCTGTCCCTGTTGCTTCAGTGCTTCCTGGCATGGACTGCTTCTTAACTAGTTTCTTTCTGAAGTAGTGACTAAATGTGGAATTTGTTATTATCACAAAATTTGTGCTTATAATGAATTAAAAAAATATTTTCAATATTTAGCATTTTTTGCTTTAACACAGTCATTGAATTTATTCTCTGCTTCTGAAAACACTGGGCTGCTGAGACCTTCAGTTTGCTGGTATGACCTGTGTATCGTCTCTTTTGAATGTAGCAAAAAGTGTCACATTCTTTTTTAACATGATTGTTTGCCACTTTAGGGAGCTGTGAAATTTTTCTTGATTTTTTTGTGTTTATAGAATATTATGTATTTTAAATATTATATTTCTGTTGAAGACAATGCAGATAGAGTAAAAAAATACCATATTCAACTGTGGCTTGGAGAACAACACAAATATTTAATGAAGATACATATAATTTACAGTGTATGTTTTACTGGATAAGATAGAAGTGTTTCAATTGATATTTGGGTGCTTTCGTAAATATCAGTTCCCTAAATATAACACTCTATGTTACTGGTACCACATGTAGCTCAGTTCTTCCAGTTTGTTTATATAATTTGATTTTTTTCATACACTCCATCAAGTCACTGCATTTTAAATATTTGTGCAAGTTTATACAAATTTATCTAAGCTTCTGTCTCTTACATGTGTAAAAGATGACCATTCAGTTCATCTTGACTTTCTTTTATCTTTCAAGGCTGGTCTTTGTCCTGAAATGAGTCTTTCATTTCAGTTATTTAACATGCCATTTTATTGCTTTTTCTCTTTGAACTTTGTCTTGCATATCCAAAAACTCTTACCAGGGACAAGAAAAAAGTAATACTTCTATCTTTTGGGGCTCCAGTGCAATAATGATGTAAAAATTGGATCTAATTTGAACACTGGAAGTTTTAGCACCTTTTTTATTAACATAAAAAAATATTGGAATTTAAATAGGTGCCTTGATCTCTGTCATATATTTTAAAATCATTTCACCTACATTCAGCATTTTTTAAAGAAGTTATTTTTATCTCTCTGTAGTACTTTTTTCTTTATTGTTATTTGGAAACAGACAATAAACACATAAGTTTTATCTTTGGTAAAACAAAGTCAGACTCTCATTCATTACATCTGTTTTATTCCACATGATAGTTTTATTTGGGAGAATTACAGAACTGTATACAGTTTTCTAGGATTTCTTAGAGGGATTAAGACAGGGAATGAAGCCTCGAAGAAGGATAAAGGGCATTGTGGTATTGTGAATGTCGAGTAATAGCTGCAGAGACTGCAGAATTTGGGACTGGGGTGCCCTTTGGCAATGTGAAGAAAACTTGTTAGGAAAATATGCAACCTGAAGTGTGGCTATAGGGGCTTGGTGTAAAAGTCATGAGTTGGATTTGTTTAGGTATAGGACGGATTTAGCTATTTGGGCTAGGGCTAAAAATGAAACACTATGAAAGGGTATTTTTGACAATACGGGTGAACTGTGGTGGAGAATAATGACTGACTAGAAGATGATACAGAACCAGGTAAAATGGAAGGTTAATCTTCAGAAAAACAAAAAATCAAGACAGAGGTAAGGCAGTCTAGCAAGAATCTAAAAGGGGAAAATGTATATAATTATATACTTCTTGGACAAGAAGAGATTCGGTAGCAATAATGTTGGGATTAAAGGGTGAGGCTGGGTGGTAATTGAGAAAGATTTTTAATTTTAAGATAGCAACAAAAGGTGAATATTTTTATGCACTTCTCAAGGAAATTTGGAATAAGATTTTAAAGTGAGAGAATGAACAAAATAAAGGAAGAATTATAATTGCATTACGGAGCTCTGAGAACTGATCCTGATTTGTAGGGGAATATGCAGAAGATTCTGTTCATGTCTTTATAAGATTTTTGAGTTTCATGGATTCTACCAGTAATAGGTGGCAAACAGGATGACAAAATGCCTAAATGCTATTCACGTAGTAGACAAAAATACATTACTGTTTTTTTACCTGTTCATATTGCAAGTTGTCATAACAGAGAGGTGTCTTTATAAAACTCTTTTTGTTAAAAAAACCCATGAATCTGAAGTTAGAAACCACATTGAAAGAACATAATAACATACTGCAAAGTCAAACTTTATAAAATGTCAGATTAAATGCTACCTTGAATGTTAATACAGTGCTGAAATTGTTATTTACAAGTGGAATAATATTTTTGCATTTACTTCATTGCATAGGACAAATGTAGATACAGCAAGAAAGACTGTGTAGTGATGAAGGTTGTAATTGCTGCAGCATTTGTTTCAGAATGTGGGAAGTATGCAGTGACTAAAGTAGAATCCTCATCAGATAGAAGGATACTCTACTGATTTAGTATTCTAAAAGCTATTTGGAACAAACTGCAATTTTATTTGCTTGAGAGTTAAGCAGATATGAAAGAAGCAGCCTAACAAAACTCTTTGAAAATGGTCATTAATTTTTAACAATTGTCAAATATGAGATCTTTCAAAACAATTTACTGAATATGCTACGTATTCGCAATAGCAATTAGAATCAAAGGGACATGTGCCTTAAACATGTCTAGCGCTACGTAATTGCAATTACTTAAGCATAAGGGGTTCCAGGTGCCTTGTGCCCAAAAGGTAGCAGTTTTTCAATTTTTATCTTCCTCTATTTTGGCTCTCCAGCTATGAAATGGAATTATACTGATCCCTCACCTTCCAAATATATTTTTAAAAATTCAAATACTTTAAAATAATACAGAACAGACTGGGGGAGGGCTAATAATAAGTAATCAGAACAGTATTTAAATAATGCCCAGTAAATAGACCTTAAAGCTATACTTTGACCAGTAAGGTTAAAATAAAAACAAAATAGAATATAAAATATTCACTATGGTGGAACCAAACAATTTTATTTTTCGACCAAATGAAGCAAGGGAGTAGGGAAAAATATGGCAACATCAGAAAACATATATAGAAGGGCTTTGAAATAAGGTTATAATGGCAATTTGAATTTTCAGAATATTTTTTCTTTACTTGACATTACAGGTGCACTTCAGTCAAGTCAATGATCCCAATGCCTTTTAGGGTGAAGAAGCTCTAATTTCTATGTGCTGATTGTCAGGCATTTACATGGTTTAATACACATCAATAGCTTGTGTCTTAACTGTCGCATGGCTTTCATGGAAGCCTCCCCAGGCACTATGCAGCACTCCACTGCGGATTCTGCCAGCACCAGAGCTGCTCCCCTAGGCAACTGAGTGAATCTCATAGTGTAAAAAACCTTACACAAAGGTGTAATGTCTGGAGCAGCAATCTGCATCTATGAACTGTGAATGTGTTTATTTGCATATGTAATTGCTGGGTATCAGGTTAATAATACACAAACACTACTAGGTTTCCAAAGTCAAACTAGATGAATTTCAGGACAATTCACATTAGCAGAAGGATGAGCAAGACAAACAGGACCAAAGTGGGGGAAACAAGCAAAAGAGGCTTCATGGTCTTTCTAAGTTTGACCTTTGACCTTTTAACTATGTGTATGTACAATGTTTAGAATACTGGGACCCTGGGGCATGATTCATGCTCTTGGCTTGAAAGACATAGTAAATAAGCCACACATATAACCGACAGAATTTTTCAACTGAGAAAATTTAGAATCAATAGCAGAAAGTTAGTCACTGATTTTCTGGGGGGTGGGGGGAGGAGAATGGGAGTAGGTGGGGAAGAAAAGAAAAGAAAAAAACTCAAAATACCCTTAACCAAAGCCAGTTACTACGTTAATGCATATACCCACTAAACCATGCCACCCAATGCTCTGTCCAACCTGGCCTTGAGCACCGCCAGCGATGGAGCATTCACAACTTCCCTGGGCAACACATTCCAGTGCCTCACCGCCCTTACAGTAAAGAATTTCTTCCTCATATCCAAACTAAACTTTCACTGTTTAAGTTTGAACCTGTTACCCCTTGTCCTCTCACTACAGTCCCTTACAAGGAGACCCTCCCAAGCATCCCTATAGGCCCCGTTCAGATATTGGAAGGCTGCTATGAGGTCTCCATGCAGCCTTCTCTTCTCCAGGCTCAACAGCTCCAATTTTCTCATCTTATCTTCATATGGGAGGTGTTCCAGTCCCCTGATCATCCTCGTGGCCCTCTTTTGGACTTGTTCAAACTAGATAATCTCAAGGTCCTTTCCAACCTTAACTGTTCTATGATTCTATGATATACATATATATATTTTAGTTAAAGAAATAAGGTCAATATCAGCGTGACAAAATAACTTCATTGCGCTGACAGCTTCAGTTCCCCTGTATTTTATTGTTTGTGATTTCCTTTATTTCTTTCTTATATAAAATTCTTTTTGCACTTTTAGTTTATCATGCTATGAAGCATTTACTTACCTATTCTCTGAGCACTTGGATACCTATCTTCAAGTATCAGATAATGTTCTAGAATTGTATTTGATACACTTCCGAACTATGACAGCTACATTCTTAAAATCTTCTGATAAGGTCTCATTGTGTCCCTTGTTTACTTCATTTCAGTTTTGTTTATTCGTTGTTCCTCCAGGGAATTTCAGTTCCACATACTCCTGTGACAAGTCATTCATCATGTTCTGGCCAGACTCATGTACTATCCTTAAGCATCACCTCCTACTGTCATTATCAAAGACGGAAAAAGTAAGGTAGACAGACCATTATCTACCCGACTGCACTTCTTCTATTTTTTGGTCAGTATGTTTTCTTATTGAATGCAACAAGACTGAGAACTTTACTTATTCAAGCCATAAATTTCAAAGCTCTTTTACTTGCACATTTTTCTTACAGACAACAAATGAAGAGAATTTACTATTACTGTAGTGATCATTCTAGCAGATTAATCAAAATGGAGAGTTATATTTTAAGTCCAGTTTAAACTGGCATTTAACACTGTCATGGTTTAAGCCCCTATAACTCATGCAGTCGCTGTCTCACTCACTCCCCCGTCTTTCTTCCCCCAGTCCTGGGGGGGTGGGGAGAAGAATCAAAAGAATGCAACTCCCACAGCTTGAGATAAGAGCAGTTTAGTAACTGAGGTATAACACAAACCACAGCTGCTGCCAACAATAATAATAATGACAAGGCAAATACAAGGAAAGAATACAATCGCTCATCACCCGATATCAAGCCTGACCAAGCAGTGAACCCCCACCCTTCCAGGTCTCTGCCCTCCGTTTTTCCATCCTGGGCATCACATGCTGTGGTATGGAATAACCTCTTTGGTCAGTTTGGGTCAGGTGTCCTGTCTCTGCTTCCTCCCGGCTTCCCCTCCTCCCTTGCAGAACATGAGGCTCAGAAAGTCCTTGGTCAAACCAAATCATTACCAAGTGGTAGCTGAAAACACTGGTGTTATCAGCGCTGTTCCCAGGCCCAAAATCAAAAGCACAGCGCTGCACCAGCTATCAAGAAGGAGAAAAATGACTGCTACTGCTGAACCCATGACAATCACTTATAGTCCAGTTCACCTAATTATTGATCATTCCTCTCAATAATACAGTTAACAATGTAATAAGCTGACTTTCTAGCCCATATTCCTTTATCTGGTGCAATGTCCACCCTACTTACATGTTGTTTTGGGAAGATGTCAACATCCCTAGTTCTTTTCTGGGACAAGTATTATGTTGACAGTGAGAGTTTGTTCCTCCTCAGTTCTGAGTGTTATTGACTACATTCAATCCTGAGGGGATTTACTAAATTCAAATTACTTATCCAGCTATTTCTTGTCTTAGGGACCTCTCTAATGTTTTGTCATATTCTTTGTCTTACTATAAGATTTCTGAACTCAGAAAATTACTGTACTGCCCATTGCCTTTCACTTTGGTTGATTGCAGACCATTCATCATTTATACTAGTTTTACAACGTAAGTAGGGGCTTATTGCCACTAATTGAATCAAGCACATTTTTAACACTTCTCAGATGAATGCAAGAATCTCATCTCAAGCATTAGAAGATACATCTATTCTCTCACACAAATAAATTGTGTTAGTGAAGTAAAAAAAGTACTGCTTACATCACAGAATCACACAGAATAATAAGGGCTGGAAAGGACCTCAAGATCATCGAGTTCCAACCCCCCCGCCATGGGCAGGGACACCTCCCACTAAACCATGCCATCTAAGGCTATGTCCAACCCCACCTTGAACGCCGCCAGGGATGAAGCATTCACAACTTCCCTGGGCAACCCATTCCAGGGCCCCACCACCCTCACAGTATAGAACTTCTTCCTCAGATCCAATCTAAACCTCCCCTGTTTAAGTTTAAACCCATTACCCCTTGTCCTCTCACCACAGTCCCTAATGAAGAGTCCCTCCCCAGCATCCCTATAGGCCCCCTTCAGGTATTGGAAGGCTGCTATGAGGTCTCCACGCAGCCTTCTCTTCTCCAGGCTGAACAGCCCCAATTTTCTCAGCCTATCTTCATACGAGAGGTGCTCCAGTCCCCTGATCATCTTCGTGGCCCTCCTCTGGACTTGTTCTAACACTTCCATGTCCTTTTTATGTTGAGGACACCAGAACTGCACACAATACTCCAAGTGAGGTCTCACAAGAGCAGAGTAGAGGGGCAGGATCACCTCCCTCGACCTGCTGGTCACACTCCTTTTGATGCAGCCCAGAATACGGTTGGCCTTCTGGGCTGCAAGCGCACACTGCCGGCTCATGTTCATTTTTTCATCAACCCACACCCCCAAGTCCTTCTCCGCAGGGCTGCTCTCAATCTCCTCCCTGCCCAACCTGTAGCTGTGCCTGGCATTGCTCCGACCCAGGTGGAGGACTTTGCACTTAGCATGGTTGAACTTCATCAGGTTGGTATCAGCCCACCTCACAAGCGTGTCAAGGTCCCTCTGGATGGCATTCCTTCCCTCCAATGTATCAACCGAACCACACAGCTTGGTGTCATCGGCAAACTTGCTGAGGGCGCACTCAATCCCACTGTCCATGTCACCCACAAAGATGTTGAACAAGACCGGTCCCAACACCGATCCCTGGGGGACACCACTCGTTACTGGTCTCCAGCTGGACACTGAGCCACTGAGCACTACTCTTTGCGTGCGGCCATCCAGCCAGTTCTTTATCCACCGAGTGGTCCACCTATCAAATTGATGTCTCTCCAACTTAGAGAGAAGGATGTCATGGGAGACAGTGTCAAAGGCTTTACACAAGTCCAGGAAGATGACATCAACTACTCTGCCCCTGTCCATCAGTTCCGTAGCCCCTTCATAAAAGGTCACCAGATTGGTTAGGCAGGATTTCCCCTTAGTGAAGCCATGCTGGCTGTCACCAACAACCTTGTTGGTTTTCATGTGCCTTAGCATGGCTTCCAGGATAATCCGCTCCAAGATTTTGCCAGGCACAGAGGTGAGACTGACTGGTCTGTAATTCCCCGGCTCATCCATTTTTCCCTTCTTAAAAATGGGGGTTATATTTCCCTTTTTCCAGTCATCGGGAACTTCACCTGACTGCCATGATTTTTCAAATATGATGGACAGTGGCTTAGCAACTTCATTTGCCAGCTCCTTCAGGACCCGTGGATGGATTTCATCCGGTCCCATGGACTTGTATACATTCAGGTTCCTAAGGTGGTCCCGAACAATATCCTCCCCCACAGTGGGCCCAGGGTCCCCACCCTCACCGTCCCCGCATCTGCCTTCCAAGACTTGGGTGGTGTGGTCAGAGCATTTGCCCGTAAAGACTGAGGCAAAGAAGTCATTAAGAACCTCAGCCTTCTCCAAATCCAGGGTAGCCAGTTCTCCCGATAGCTTCTGGAGAGGGCCCACGGTGTCCCTAACCTGTCTCTTATCGGCAATGTACCTATAAAATCCCTTCCTGTTATCCTTAACATCCCTAGCCAAGTTTAATTCTAAATGGGCCTTGGCTTTCCTAACCTGGTCCCTAGCTTCCCGGACAACATCCCTGTATTCTCCCCAGGCCGCCTGACCTTGCTTCCACCTTTTATAAGCATCTTTTTTCTTTCGAATTTTGCTTAGCAGCTCCTTATCCATCCAAGGAGGTCTCCTGGCCCTCCTGCTGGACTTCCTTCTAGTTGGGATGCATCGCTCCTGAGCTTGCAGCAGGTGATCCTTGAATATCAACCAACAGTCTTGGGCCCCCCTGCCCTCTAGGGCTGTATCCCATGGAACCTTACTGAGCAGGTTCCTGAAGAGGCCAAAGTCTGCTCTCTTGAAGTCCAGGGCAGTGAGCTTGCTGCACGCTCTTCTCACTGTCCTGAGGATCTCAAACTCAACCATCTCATGATCGCTGCAATCAAGGCTGCCCTGGAGCGTTACATTCCCAACCAGCCCTTCCCTGTTGATGAGGACGAGGTCAAGCATGGCACCTCTCCTTGTCGGCTCCTCTATTACTTGCAGAAGGAAGTTGTCTTCCACGCAACCAAGGAACCTTCTGGATTGCTTGTACCGGGCCGTACCATCCCTCCAACAGATATCAGGGTGGTTGAAGTCTCCCATGAGAACAAGGGCCTGCAAGCGTGAGGCTGCTCCTATCTGCCTATGGAGCGCTTCGTCCAGCAAGTCCCCTTGGTCAGGCGGTCTGTAACAGATCCCCACAATAATGTCACCCATCGCTGTTCTCCCTTTAACCCTGACCCACAAACTCTCTGTCGACTGTTCACCTGTCCCCAGACAGAGTTCCATACTCTCTAGCCTATCCCTAATATAAATAGCAACTCCCCCTCCCCGTCTGCCAGGCCTGTCTTTCCTAAAGAGCCGGTAACCTTCCATTCCAACACACCAGTCATAGGTGCCATCCCACCATGTTTCTGTGATGCCTATGATATCATACCCCCGTAGATGTGCACACATCTCTAATTCCTCTTGTTTGTTCCCCATACTACGGGCATTTGTGTAGAGGCATTTGAGCCGAGATCCAATTGAAGTTGGGTCATTGGCTGGAGCAGCTGGAATATCCCTACATTGCTCTCAATTCTTTTTTTTTTTTTTTTGTTAGTCTGATGATTATAAATTGCACTCTTGTGATAATTACATCTTAAACTAAATCTTGTCTGACAGTTGGTATTTGTAGTGGTCTTTTTCTTTAGTTTGCAGAATGGTTACAACAGAAGTATGATCAGATGAACTAATTACAAGTGACTTGTAAACCATAATGCTTACTTAATTTACACATTTTATCTTATTTATTTATCATACATGCAGCTAATTCCCTAAGAGAGCCCTTAGTTTCTGAACTACTGAAGAAAGAATCACTAGGAATTGTTTACTTATTTCCCTTCCCCTTCTTCTCTAATAAATCTCTGTAGAGATGGAGTAGAAGTCTACAAAACATTCCTTATTTTTCCACTTCTTACAATCATTCCATTATACCGTAAAATTCGTTGTGAACTCCTATCATTTCAATTACATGTACAATACTAATGATAATAACATCTGGCTTTCCTATGGTGTTTTTCATTAGGAGATTTTAATTTTTTTTCAAAAAAATTCCAAAGTTTTATTACTGTTAAAATAAGCTTCATGCAAATGGTGTTTTAAACATCGAAATACATTAATCTGTCAAAAAAAAAAAAAAAATCCTACACTAAAGTATTTCCAATTGAAGACAGTATCCAATGTGGAGAGAAGAGCTTTCCCAGAATGCTTACTTGTGTGCTTGGCAATTTATATATCCATTAGTTACTGAAGAGAGACACATTCTATAATTTCTTTCCCTATTGGATTTCAGATTAAGCAATGCTGGTGCTTCTACGTATTTTTTTAGCTGCTGTGAGATGTATGACTTGAAGAAAAAGTTCAGCAATTCAAGACAGGATAGGTGTCTTTCCTGATGTCCCTAAGAGACCTGCGGAGCTTTTTTGTTTTTACTTTTAATAAGGGATTAAGAATCTTCCTTTTTTTTTTTTTTTTTTTCTTTCAATTCCTGGGAAATATTTGGTACATTGAAGTATATTGCTTTTGCCTTACAGCAAGCTACATAAAATTCTGTAGATTTTTTTTTCATTTTGAAGTATTTTATGCTTCCGCTGCATATGAATTCTGCTGTGTCAGCCTTTATTCCCTCAGAGAATTACTCAATTAGTTAAAAACTGAATTTTATTTCCAAGTGCAAAGAGTATCAGACAGTTGTTTTACTCAATGACTTTTTCTGTCTCATGTGTGCTACAAACAGGGATATGCCAGTTGTGAGTCTCAAGGTCAAAGCAATATGGAAGAGTAACCTGAGGGATGTTGGGTAGAGATCTGCTGCAGACCCCTGATTGAGAGTGGTGAATAAGGGATTTTACCAACAACCACTGAAACCTCCCATCTGCAGGTACTTTTGCTCGTAGCGGTCTTTGGCTATTCAGAAAACTGATGGGAGGGAGAAGATGCCTTTATACAGGCAATCCAAGAATTTGTTAGGCTGTCTTGGTAAGAAAATGAATAGAAATTAAGTTAACTCAAGATTAGTTCTCTTTCATCACATTTCTGTGTGATTTTTTCTTCATTAGTAGTTTGTAAGTGGATTCAAACTTTGTGCATACTACAGTCATGTTTTTCTTTTTTCTTCTATTTTCCATCACCTTTTGTAGACATCCTGGCCCAAGTACAAGAATACACAACCCCTTCCATGAAAGAAATTCCAGCCTGGGGCAATCATTACCTCCATGTAACTGCTTATCCGCATGCCTTCCTGGTGCCCCAGCAAATGTTCTCTCCTTGATCCAGAGGATGGTGTTTTTTCCTTCTCTCTGGCCTCATAGAAATGCGGGTGCATAAAGTCATCTTTCCTCTTGCCTGGACTTGAGTATAAGACAGCATGGACACCCTTCTTCACCAAACCTGGTGTCATATCCGATTGAGAGCATGAGCTGGGGCCGATAAAACTCAAGGAACACAGGCCCGCTGGTCCCAATAGCCCTTCTTGCAGCTTGAGCACTCTAGTGCACTTTCTGAAGGCAGCACATCTGCCTTGCAGTGATGGTCTTGGAGATGTGGGTGTATCCTCACTTGGAGTACTGTGTGCAGTTCTGGTGTCCTCAACATAAAAAGGACATGGAACCGTTGGAACAAGTCCAGAGGAGGGCCACGAGGATGATCAGGGAACTGGAGCACCTCCCATATGAAGATAAGATGAGAAAGCTGGGGCTGTTGAACCTGGAGAAGAGAAGGCTGTGTGGAGACCTCATAGCAGCCTTCCAATATCTGAAGGGGGCCTATAGGGATGCTGTGGAGGGACTCTTCATGAGGGAATGTAGTGAGAGGACAAGGGGTAACAGGTTCAAACTTAAACAGGGGAAATTCAAATTGGATATGAGGAAGAAATTCTTTACTGTAAGTGTGGTGAGGCACTGGAATGTGTTGCCCAGGGAAGTTGTGAATGCTCCATCGCTGGCGGTGCTCAAGGCCAGGTTGGACAGAGCCTTGGGCGGCATGGTTTAGTGGGAGGTGTCCCTGGCCGTGAGAGGGTGGTCGGAACTAGATGATCTTAATGTCCTTTCCAACCCTAACTATTATAGAATCATAGAATCATAGAATCATAGAATAGTCTGTCATGGTTTAAACCCAGCTGGTAGCTAAGTACCACACAGCTGTTCCCTCACCCCCACTTCTTTTCCCCTCAAGTGGGAGGGGGAGGAGAATTGAAAGAGCAATATAATACTTATTCTGATTATGATGATAATAATAATAATATCAATAGCAACAACAAGAGAAATAAAAAGGAGAGAGATACAAAACTAGAAGGGGAAAGGAAAAAACAAACAACCAAAGAAAAGAAAAATAGGAGAGATGAAAAGCACAGTTGCTCATTACCTGCTGAAAAATACCCAGCCTGCTTCTGGGCAGTGGTTGGCCCCTCCCAGCCAACTACCCCCAGTTTATATACTGGGCATGATGTGCTGCAATATGGAGTATCCCTTTGGCTATCTTATGTCAGCAGTCCTGGCTATGCTCCTTCTTGGTTTCTTGCACCACCCATCACTGGCAGAGCATGTGTCATGGTTTAAGCTCAGCCGGTAACTCAGAACCATGCAGCCGTTCACTCACTCCACGCCTTCCTCCCCTCTCTCAGGGAGCGGAGGGATGGGAAGGAGAGTCGAAAGAATGTAGCTCCCACAGGTTGTGATATGAACAGTCCGGTAACTAAGCTATGACACAAAACACTACTGCTACCACCAATAGTAATAATGATAAGGGAAGTAACAAGGGAAGAGAATACAACCGCTCACCACCCGCACACCGATACCAAGCCTGACCTGAGCAGTGATCTAGCCCTTCTAGGTAACTGCCGCCAGTTTATAGACTGGGCATGATGTGCTGTGGCATGGAATACCTCTTTGGTCAGCCCGGGTCAGGTATCCTGTTCCTGCTTCCTCCTGGCTTCCCCTCCTCCCTGGCAGAGCATGAGGCTCAGAAAGTCCTTGGTCAGAGCAAACATTACTTAGCAGCAACTAAAAACATCAGCATTCCAGCATTGTTCCCAGGCTAAAAGTCAAAAACACAGCACTGGACCAGCTACTAAAAAGGAGAAAAATGACTCCTATAGCTGAACCCAGGAGAGCATGAAGAACTGAGAAGTCCTTGAGCAGGGTGTTACGTACCAACAGCTAAAACATCGGTGTGTTATCAGCATTATTCTCTGACTAAAAACATGCTAAGTATACCGGCCAAAACCAGAACAGGATCTTTTGACCTTCAGTCATAAAGACAAACTCTGCACCTTGTAATACACTCTTCAAAGAAAGCAGGGCTCTGTCACACATATTGGTTACTTGGGAAGAAAAATGCCATCATTCAGAAAAAATCCACCCTTCCTTTTTTTCCCCAGCTTTATATGCTGAGTGTGATGTCATATGGTATGGAATATCCCTTTTGTCAGTTGTGGTCAGCTGCCCCGGTTATATCTCCTCCCAATTTCTTGTTCACTTGCTGCCTACTCACTGAGGTAATGGCTGGAGTTGATTATCTTAAAGGTCTTTTCCATAGTTAATTCTATGATTCTAAGGTGCAGAGGTGAAAAGCAGAAAAGGCCTTGACTCTGAGCAAGCACTGTTCAGCAGTAGTGATAAGATCTTTGCATTATGAATACTGTTTTCAGCACAAATCCAAAACATAGTCCCATACTAGCTACTATGAAGATTATTTCAGCCAAGCCTAGCACAACCTGCTTGAATTCTTAAGTATGAAACAAATGTGCTAACATTTGTTATAATATTGAGTGCCTTCCAGAAAATATCATTAGGCGGTAAATTTGCCTTAGTGCTTTGGCTATGTTATAGAACTGGGGGCGAAAACTGACCAGAAGAAATACAGTTATGAGAAAGCTCCCGATACCTTGTCTTACTTACCTATTTTGAACAATTTCGGTGAATATAAAGGAGTAGTGATATTGTTTGAGATTTGTCTTGCTATAAGAAATATAGAAAATTAATATAACAAGAGTAATTTTATTTATTTGTGTGTTTTGGGTTTTTTTGTTTGTTTAGTTGGGATTTTTTAATCTTAAAATACCCGGACCTCCATTCTGTGCATGTGGCTGAGTACCTAGTTTAAAACAGTGCTGGATTTTTTTAAGTCTTTCTGTTGTTTCATGTTGTCTGGAATATTTAGGTAGAACTCATAAACTTTTACTCTACAGTGTAAATTCCCAAGATTAGTTTCTTACATATTTGCAATCCAATATCGTTCAGAGTTCAGCTCCCTGGCTACTTTATTCTACTATGAACAAACTTAACATCTTTGCAGTTGGTGTCTCTGTCTTGGTCATCTGTATAAATCAGCAGTAATATGTAACCTAATTTAACTCTTTATCTCTCTAGGGTCATGAAACATTCCTCTGAATAGGAGTTCGAAATCTTGCTGCTAGCTGTCTGCATTTTGGTTAGCCCTGAAACAGAGCTTACCAGTGCGAAAATCCATTTAATGCTTCTGGTCTCACACATATGTCTTGTCTCACAATGAATAATGCACATCTTTTGTTCATATTTGTGCGTTCAATGCTTATTTTTAGCAGATTGGGTTTTGCTTTGTCTTTAATTACTTTTTGTTATTTTTCGTTATTTTTCTATACCTCTTTTTATCTGTTAGAGAAGGTATGACTGTCCTGATGCAATTAATTTGCAATTTTGTCAGCTCTGAATTGATGAATAGACAAGTGGATAATATCAAAATCATGGTAGGTAACCATCAGCAACTCTGATTTCTTTAACCAAAGACTAAAATAGTAACAAAAGCTTGTTCTTTTACAGTCTATGTTCAAATTTATTTTTTTTTTAATTTTGTTTATGCTGCTAGCTAAGGTTATAAAATGGGTTCAGTTGCCTTCACTGCTGTTAGTGGCTTCTAGCAGGAGATCCCCATACCCAGGAAAGACTACAATCTGTGGTGCTAGTACTTCCTTTGAAAAATCAAGTGGGCTGGATACATAATCCACATTAGTCGTATCACCCAGCTCTCCTGACGAAGATATTAAGACTTTAAAATTAATCAGAGAACCTGCATAGAGCAGGATGATACAGGTAACATTTAGGGAAATCTTGAAGAAAGATGTCTGCCCAGCTTTCAGTGTGACTCTTTTAATATGTGGCCTCCAGAATATCCCTTCCCAATCTGAAGAATGGAACAGTTAAGCTGGTGAAGTGTGGAATGTGTAAATGTTAAGTACAGCTGTTTGTTGGTGTAGTTTGTTTAATTGTAATGCCATCACCTTCAGTGAAAACTCACTGTTAAGACTGCATTTTTTCTCATCCTCAGTCTCACATCCCCATGGTGGGATATTCGTGTGAGCAAATCAACCAAACACATCTTTCAGCATCTGAAACATTTATAATTCCATTAAAGTTGAAACTCTCATATCACGCTTTCAGAAATAATTGCTATTTAAAGCGAAATATAGACCAACATAAATTATTATAGTTACTTTGCTGCATGATTGAATGCTGCCATTTGTTGACAGTGCATAACTCTTAAAGATAATTATTTTTCTGCTTAATTTGAATATGTAAGCTGAAATTATGTAAAATAACTCCAAGAAGATAAATACATTCTGAGGTTTGAAAGTATATTTCAGATAGCAAGTTCAGGATGTGTTACCTCATTATGAAATTAACTTCTCTAGATAATAAACTAAATTTTCAAATTTACATTGACCTTTATTTCTGAATTCTCATACAGCAAAGTTTGAAAGAGAGATACATTTTATTTTATCGTTTCCATTGCAGTGAGTACCTAAATAAAGAAGTGAGACAAAAGCTAACATAAGTTAATTGCTATTCCTTCAGTCTTTATGGAGTGATGGGAAGATAAAATGTGGATCTACCACAAAAAAAAAAAAGGGGGCAAAAAAAAAACCCAACAAACTGCTGAAAGTTACTGATTATCTCTCTAAATATGTCTTAAAATGGAAAAAAATACATTCCAAATTTAAAATTGAGTATCCAGTAAAACTAATCAAAACATGTTAACTTTGTCTTATAGATTATTAAAACTCTACTTGCTAGCATACTTTAAACAATATAAACACTGAAGAACCAAAGTGCTGTAACAGGTTAAAAATAATCTTATTCCTGTAGCCTGTCTGCAGCCAGCAATAGGCAAGAAACAATTTAAAAAATGGCATTTGTTGCCCCTTTTCAAGTTCTCAGTGCAAAAAGGAGTTGAGGGCCTTCTTGAGAAATTCAGGGATCCATCGTCCATAATCCTCCTATCTTGGCAGATGATAGATTTATTTCGGCTTGGCATTTTTTTGATACCACAATTCACTTTTAAGCCATTTAAAGAAAGTATTCTTTTTTCTGCAAAATGCAAGTAACTTTTCTCATATTTCTATAAACTGCATTTCCTTAGGCAAAACACATTTTTATCTGAGTTTCTCTACTTATCATACCTTAAAAAATTTTTTTGAAAAATATATCTTCAATATTTTGATTTCCTTCATAACTTTCCTTCATAATTGTTAATATCTTTATTTCTCATGGGTATTTTTTTTGGGGGGGGAAGATAGCTTCAAAATCACTTTAACTATATTACAAAATCTGATGGTTTCACTATTTTCAATATATTAAATTGTCTTGGGTTCAGCAGTAGCAGTCATTTTTCTTCTTCTTAGTAGCTGGTGCAGTGCTGTGGCTTTGACTTTTGGCCTGGGAACAGTGCTGATAACACCGATGGTTTTAGTTACTGCCCAAATGTTTAGTCTGACCAAGGACTTTCTGAGCCTCATGCTCTGCCAGGGAGGAGCAGAAGCTGTGAGGAAGCAGAGACAGGGAACCTGACCCAAATTGATTGAAGAGGTATTCTATACCACAGCAAGTCATGCCCACTATATAAACTGAGGGCAGTTACCCAGAAAGGCTAGATCACTGCTCGGTCAGACTGGGTATCGGTGTGTGGGTGGTGAGCGGTTGTATTCTATTCCCTTGTTATTTCCCTTATCATTATAATTATTGGTGGTAGCAGTAGTGTTTTGTGTTATACCTAAGTTACTGGACTGTTCTTATCGCAATCAGTGGGAGTTATACTCTTTCGACTCTCCTCCCCATCCCTCCGCTCCCCGAGGGAGGAATAGAGGTGGGGGGTGAGCTAACGACATCATGGCAGATTTACGGCTGGACTTAAACCATGACATAAATGTAATTTTTTTATTCTTTTATACCTTTCTAATCTAATTACCAGTTTGAAGGTAGCCAAAAAGATTAAAAAAGTAAAATGGAAAACCAGAAAGAAATCCATGCATAAGAAGTATGCTAAGAGAAAGCACAGTCTGAATAATAGCAAAAATATCCTGACAAAGCAGTGTGCTAGAAATTTAAACCAACATGATCCTTAATTGCTAGTAAAGCATAAAAAAAAATTTATACTGTATTTTTCAATGTTAAATTTTTGAGTAGCATTCTTCTGTGTTAGTATTACACTTCCACAGTCAAAATATCCTTGACCTTCATGCTGGGTATTTAGCCCTTGCCAGTTCATAATACACGACTGATCAGTGGGCAAAAGCTTCACTCATTCAGAGAGAGAAAGAAAGTACAAACTGTGGTATTTACCTGTTTTTCAAACGTATGTATTAAAATGATTGTCATACGCTTGTAATATTCTTTTTTATTTTTCATGCTATAAATTAAACTTGCTTGTTACAATTCTTCATCCTTTAGCTCTGCGCACTCTTGCATTCCTGCCTTATTGATTTAGAAGCAGTTATAATTTTCTAAATTTAATAGCTGTGAGACAGCTTTACCAAATTTCTATTTTCAGACCAGATTTTACCTGCTTCCTATTTCTGTGGTTTGGGATGCCGAATATAGCCTTTCTTCTTCTCCTTTACTATTTTGAAGATATGTTACTGGTTTTCCAAACTATTTCAGGTAGAAATCTCTTTGACTCTTATTGTCCATTGTATCCTAGAGTGTTCTTTGATCCTTGACTTCACCTTTTCTGTTATCCACATTTCCATTTCGTAAGGATTCTTTTCTTGACTTCAGCCATAAAAGCATATCCTAGCATACCTTTAATTGCCTGGTAATCTTGAACAATTGGTTTTCTAACAGATTTCTTTAACAGAAGCTGGGATATAGCTTCATTGATGCTAAGTCAACTCAGCTAAAATGATTATGCCTGCAGGCCCTTACTTTTAGCCAAGTTTTGTAGGTTACATTTTAAAACCATTTATAAAATGGAACCTTCCTTCTCTCCACAATTTTTTTCAAAGTTGCTCCTATTGGAATGTTTTCTTACAGCTGTATTTAAAAATTGCATGACCATAAAATAATGTTTCTTATTAGTTTTCAGAAGTGAAAATCTCTGTATTTTAATCCGTTTAAATTGGATCCCTCAATGTCTGTTTGTAATGTTATTTAATGTTCTCTAGCCTCTCTTGCTGTCAGTTTAGCTATATATTACAAGATTGTAATCTACGGCTAGATGTCCTTATCTGCTGCGCAGGTCAGTTTGCATTTATATTTCAAGTAATTCATATTACTCATGCTACTAGAAACGGCAAGTGTCACGATCTTCAAAATTCTGTTGAATGCTTCTGATGAAGGGAATAGACTTCTCATTTTAGTGCTACCAATTCCATTTTGAAATGGTGATTAATTTTTAGTATCTTCAGTCTGAACTTTCTTGAACCTTGGGACAAAAAGCTGTTGACATAAAGATGACTTTTGCTAAGAATTCCAGTGGGATGTTTTTTATAGACAGAATGTAACACACCTGCCTCCCAAAAATCAAGTAAACTCATATATATGCAAAAATAAAGGAAACTATAAAAAGTTTTGTCTGGTGGCCCCTGGCAAGCTTAATCATCTGGAAAATGAAAGCCATCTTATGTATCTTAATAGGACATAACAAAATGAATACAGCATCTGTTTCTTTATGCTAAGGTTAAAACTTTTTAAATGATAAGTAATTAGTTTCTGGGTTCTCTGGAAGCAGCACCACTTAGAATTCTCATCATGGTTATAGCAAACATTGCAACTAATTTGGAAATTGAAGTTTGAAGATTCAGAAAGAATACTGACTTGTTTGGAATATTACAGTGATGTTTACAATTCAACCATGGTGTCAGTTCAAGCTTGTCTTTAGTCATTTCTATTTCTATGCATAGCCATGCTTTTGGAATAATTATAGAAAATTTGAAGTTTGATGTAATTTAAGTAAAACCTGTCTGCAATATTTTAATGGAGAAATTGGGAGTCATTTTCTGGTTTATTTGCTATATGGAGTAAAAGCCTTTAATTTTAAAAGCTACGTTATGTCAGTCACAGATTTTAGAATATATAATTTGCTTACAAGCAAGTTCAGGTTAGCAGGGTAACATATCCAGGAGTTCTGTTCTTAAAGATGGTAATGCCTTCAGGCTTCCCTTCACCGGTGAAAACAGAGCCTAGATGGAAAATTTCACCGAATTTAAGTACATAGATACACGTTATAGAACAAAATAATTTTTCCCAGGTCATTAACCTAGACATTGATTCATTCTATGATAATATGAGCAATTGAGTTCATGTATTATCTGAGGTACATGTTTTAAATAAGAAAGAAGAAAGCAACTTAGAAAGCCTTTCTAGCTAAAGGTTGCAAGGTAAAAGCAAAATTTATTACAAATGCTTAGTGTGTATTGTGTTGTTTTTTCAAAAGCACATTTAACCTATGCCTTGGTCTCTGTTGTGGTTTAAGCCCATCCGTAAATCAACCACACAGTTTGCTCGCTCACTTTCCCCCGTTCTTCCCCCCACCCCGCTCCTAGGGGGATGGGAAGGAGAATCAGAAGATGTAACTCCCACAGGTCAAGTAAAGAACAGTCCAGTAACTAAGCTATAACACAAACCATTACTACTATCACCAAGAATAATAATGATCAGGGAAATAACAAGGGAAGAGAATACAACCGCTCACCACCTGCACATCGATACCCAGTCTGACCGAGCAGTGATCTAGCCTTTCTGGGTAACTGCCCCCAGTCTATATAGTGGGCATTGTGTGCTGTGGTACGGAATACCTCTTCAATCAATTTGGGACAGGTGCCCTGTCTCTGCTTCCTCACAGCTTCTGCTCCTCCCTGGCAGAGCATGAGGCTCAGAAAGTCCTTGGTCAGACTAAGCATTCTAAGCAGCAGCTAAAACCATCGGTGTTATCAGCACTGTTCTCAGGCTGAAAGTCAATACCACAGCACTGCACCAGCTACTAAGAAGGAGAAAAATGACTGCTACTGCTGAACCCAGGACAGACTCTCGTAATTAGCTCTATGACACTTGAAAATGTTGTTTAAATAATGATGTCACAAGAAAAAATATATTGAAAAAATACTACTAAAAATAAGTAGAAGTTATAGGACAGTCATTGCAATGCATAAATATTTACATCTGCTTTAAAGACTTAGAACAAAGGGAAAGCTTTACCAGGCTATGCAGTTTGAACAAATTGAAACACAATTTTCTTTCAAAATGACAGAGAATTTATTCAGTTTTCCTCCATTGGTTTCAGTGAGGAAGGAGGGAATTGAAAAATTTGCTTATTTTACTGAAATATAGTGATCAGTATTTTAGCACTTCAGATATGGTTCAAAGAGGAGACTCATTCATGGTGAAGTGGATACAAATACAGGGGATGAAAACAAATCTTCTCATTTCATTATTGCATCTTTTTTCTGATCCTATAACCAAAATTGTGTGATTTTGATTTTGATTGTTTCTTCATTTGTTTGTTTGTTTTTTTCATAAATTACTTCTTTAAAAAAAACTACCTGGAAAAATATGAGTCCAGTTTTAAAGATGTATTGAGTTGCTGATGGCAAAAGAATTATGAATTAATAGGCAAACTAAATGATAGCTGCAGAGCTCTGAGAAGTAGATTAATTTTAAGCTTCAAAACTTATCTGAGCTCCAGAAAACAAACTGCCCTGAATGCTCATTTGAAGGGCATCCTAAGGAAACAATTAATTTATTTTCTGTGGATTAACAAAATAAGAATAGTGTAATCATGAAATGTTCACACTATTTTTACCCCGGGTTTTATTTCTACAGCTTTGAAAAAAAAAAAAAAGAATATTTAAAAGAAACATTTTCTTTTACCTGTCTCCTTTCTTAAATTCAGTGTGAAAAAAAATATGTCATTCCTGCTTCACCAGTAACATAAAAATTCTCACACTTTATAAAAGTATATATAAAAATCCTTCTGCCTTTGCTAGAGATAAATGAATTTCAAGACTCAAAACACTCAGAAGTTTAAATACAAAAATAAATATCCAACAAGCCTTTGAGTCTGCAAGACTAGATCTGGAGCTCGTGTGAATAGTTTCCTCAAATTTATTTTCATTATTTTTCTTCTAAAGGAGATTATTTTTTTGCTATATGAACAATAGGCCATTGTTTCACTCTCAAAGGTGAAAAATCATACACTGAAGACAGTAAATTAATCATAGTTAAGACAACGAATATTTCTGTCCTTACTAACTGAGCATCATATAGATTTTTCCTCCCACACAGTGATATTGGAAGCATAAGGTATTATTATTTGTAGTTCTTTGAGACTCTCTGATTAAAAGAGCTTATGGAATGAAAAGTTCTATTTCATACTTTTTATTGTTTGTTGCTATATGTCATGATTTAAGCACTATATTACCTTGTCCTGATGGTATTCAGAGAGTCCACATTCTCACTAGCAATCTCTTCACTACAGAACTTTGCAGTGGAAAAATCCTTAATAGTTTTATGTTGAGATGATGAGACACATAGAACGTTTTTGCATCTTCTTATGTGTGTATGAGTAATGGGTGAGTACCACTGCCACACACATTGGTATACGGGACATGACATCAAAATTGCCATTTTTTTGTATCCTAAGTGAGTTTTGATGGCATGCATCTTTTTTATTTCTGTTAACGAATATATTTAGTAACACCTGTTTTATTACCTCTGCATGTAAAAAAAGACTGGAATGGTGGGCATGAATAATGGCTATTAATTTTAGTTGAGTAAATTATATCTGCATAATCTGCTCAATAACCTAGTGATTTTCAGATTTACAAATCATTATTATGAGATGTATTCCAAAGAAATACTAAGGTGCTTCATTATCTTTCCATGTGCTTCAGTTTAAAAAGATAAAATCACCATTATTGATGTCTACTATTGATTATTCAAATGATAGTCGTCAGTCAGTCAAAAGGTGAATTGCATCTGTCACTTTTGACTGGAACTGAAATAACTTCCTATTTATCTTTCACACATCAGAGATTCTAAATCCATGTTCTTATTGGATGAGCTTTTCAGTTTGTTGGTTGGGATTTATTTTCAAAAGAAACCTAAAGTAATGATCTACCTCTTCTAAATGAGTAGCTAAAATTCACCTCAGATTTCAGATGTTTTGTCCATATATTGGCTGCCATGGAGCACCAAGAGCAAGAAAGGGAAGAGGATCCAGAAGCAGAGCTGACAGGGCAAGACAAGATTGACATTTGATGGCACACTAACAAGGGAAAAGCAAGCCTAGTGATGATTATCAGGGTCAGCCACAGTTCAGACATTGCCAGAAAAATCTGCAGTGATGAGGCAGATCGAAGTTCAAGCCAGTAAACTAAGTCAGCAGGTAAGGTCAACGAGGTATCTGCTTAGGTGCACACATATGTGTTGGCACAGGCATATGTAGATCAGGCAAGGATCAAAGGCGAGAATCAGAGCTTCAATGTGGTGAAGCTCACAGCACTCTGATCCAAGCACGAAGTGAAACTTGAATTTCAGTGCATTTGAGAGCTAGCTAAACACCTAGAGTGCAGAGTAGGGGCAGTGAGAGGGGTTGCAGAGCCCATTCATACACTCAGCTCCCTGTCAGCAGCTTCAACAAATAAGGGGTTTTTGATTTGAAACTATTGACACAGTGGCCTAAAAACTATATAGTGTTTGTTCTAAAAATCCAGGTCTACCAGCACAGCCTGTAGAAACAGAGAAGTTAAGGAATAAGTAAGTGAATAAAACCAAAACTCTTCAACAATTGCTTAAAAATTTTATTTTCAGTTTCTTTATTTCTGTTTTACCATTTTGACTTTGATAATGTCTGAAGGCAGCAAGTTTGAATGGGTAAAGCTTCTAAGAAAGGTGCTACAGTGGGGTGGTTTGAAATGAAAAATAATATTGCTGAAGATATAACAGTAGCAAGGGGCTGAGAAAAGAATAGTAAACACAAATGCACCTTGGATCTTTTGGTGTGTGACATTCTCTGATCTTGTCCTAAATGCTTATACGCCATTCATAGAATGATTACTGTAAAACATGGTATACGCAAGCATCGAGAGTAGCATACTTACCTTATAGAAGTACTGTTCATAAAATGAAAATAAGCTACCTGCATTCAGAAACATTAATGTGCAGCTGGGATGTGCTAACAAGTCTCATCTGCCAACTCCAGCTGTGGACAGAGCAGACAGGACTACCACTACCAGACATAGGTAGACATGCCCAAATTTTCCTTAGTGTTTTAAGTCCTGATCTAATGACTCATTGCAGTAGATAGAAAGAAATGCACTGTAAAGCAAGCAAGGCTCTGAAAGGACTACAATGAGATGGAGTTCTCAGTGAGCATGGTAGATATTTCCAATGCATGTGTGGCCTCTCTGTGTTTACTGGGTTTTCTGGAGGAACAGATGCTTTGCACGATCAGAATTAATATATATTCTTCTTGCCCTCTCATTCCTACTTCTCTCATCTATTTTATTGTTTGCATTACAGCTTTTTCATCACTGAGCTCCCTGAATATCAAATAACAGCTAAATCTTCAGCCAATATAAACAGATTCTTTTGTCTCCAGTGGAACTATGCTAATTTTCACCAGCTGAAAATTTGGTTCCCCTTTTTATGACCTGATGTATTTTATAACCTTATTCTATATTTGCAAAGAATTCCTCAACTAATACTTTTTTTTTTTTTTTTTAAGGGAGAAAACCACTTCTTCACTGGACTCATTGCTTCCCTGTTTTTTTTTTTTTTTTCTACAGTATTTAGAAGGCAACAGTGAGAATCGTGATTGTGTCATGCTGGAACACACATTTCACTGAGCTTAGAGAGTGTGTCTGGTTTTGTTACCTGGAGTTCTCTTTGGTAAAATAAAGTTAGAAGAGAGGTTTTAGAACATTCACTTTTGTTAAAATAAAGCTTTTGCTAATATAGTCTTTTAAAATACTGTTTTATCATGACACACAATGAGAGAATCAAGTCTTTTCTCAGAATATATTCCTTAATTTCAAGTAAATATGCATTTAGGCATTATCTAGCTTTGGAAGGAACATGGATACTTTTTTGTCATCAACAGGTGTATATGAGTTGTAGGTAGTTATGGGGTATCTCCTTTGTCAGAATGTTGGCTAATGAGTAAATATTTAAATGAGATGACTGAAGAAAAAATAATAAGAAAAAGAACAATACATTTTAAAGGCTTTTTATTCTATACTTTTAAATGTATATAAATATATATATTATCATTCATCCAAGTTACAGTATTCAGGGAGTTCAAACTGACTTTTTTCTTCCAGTTTGTCCCAAGCTTTGCTGCTCTATGGTTTTGTTTTTGGTTTGGTTTGGTCTTGGTGTTTTTTTTTTTGTTTGTTTGTTTGAAAATCAGATTCCCATTTTTATACAACAGTGTAACAGTTGCAGAATTCACCTATGAAGTGCAAGAGCCAAGACTCATTCACTTTTCTGCAGAAGTGTGCAAATCACCTATCTTCCATACTGCAAAACACCTGGACAAAGAGAATGAAATCTTTATCTCTGCCTTGAATCCATTCCACAGTTAATTTGGTCAGAAGAAGAAAGTAGTACACTTTCTGTAGTACATTTTCTGATGGAGTCAGACATTATCACCAGAGCATTATCATGGGACTACCACTTACATTAGGAAAGAATGTTTGGAAAAAACCCCTAGAACATTTCATAACAAGGGGCAACTATTATCTTTGCAAGAAAGATTTCAGGATTGTTTATTTTTACAAAAAAGAAAAACAAACAAACAAACAAAACAAACAAACAACAAAAAAGCCCAACACAACTGAAAAACCCCAGAGCTGTATTCAGGAACCATTCTATACTCTGTATAGACCAAATGTCACAGTGCCTAATATTGTGGCGTCTGTGTCTATTTTGCAGACCTTACCATAAGCCACCAGACTGAATTTTTTACTTTTGCTGAGAGGGTGTAAGATGATAATTTATTTTCTTCTCCAAAGCAAAACAAGTTTTCTACCTTGTCTGAACTGCTAATGAAGACATGAGGCCATTCGTAGTGGTCAGTATAGTGAAAAGAAATTACTCATTTTAAGCATCTTGTTCCATTTCATGGCAGACTTCCAGTGTGATCAGTGATCTCTTGCATTTGGCAGGTTAGGAAATATTAAGGGCAGGCAGGAGTTATTTATGTATCACATGGCACATCTAAGGTAGAGGTCTGATGCTTTGTAGGCTAAGGAAATTGAGAGAATCACTAATCAACCTTTCTGAGTACAGGTAAGGAGAAAGTATGTGTCACACCAACACGTCAGCAAGTTCATACAGTCTCACTGACTGCCTCCTTTTGATAGTGTTTACTTCATATTATGCTCACATTTCTACAATATATGCAAATTGATCAGTTCTCAAATATAATACATTGTGATCAGGGAAAAATTATGTCTTCCTGTGATAATAAGAAAACATTTCCCTCTAAATTGAAATTTAAAAGAAGGTTTATTTTGGTTCATTAGCAAGCTCAGACATAACTTAAAATTGTTTAATCATCAATGTTCCCTTGGTTTAGTGTGACCTGCCTTATTTTCTAGTGCACTGAAATCCAAAACAGCTTAAAGAAGATAAGCATTTCAACTATCAAAAAAGAAGAAATAAAGTTCAGAAGTTGCTTGTGTTTTCTTTCAAAAGTTTATATTCAGACAGAATATTTTTTTACTTCTATTTAGCCAGTCACTGGCTAAATATATATATAAATATAATAAAATAATGACCAGATTCTTTTTTTTTTTTTTTTCCCCTGTGAATTAGCAATGTTTTCAGGCTAGGATTGAATTGAGACATTGTTCTGCTCTGTGAAAACTTAATTCTTGTGTTTGGACGTAACCTTTTTTTTTTTTTTTTCTTTTTTCACATCTAAGTAAAATAACTTATAAAATCGTTATATTATTTAATGGCTTTTTTTGTAAGATATGAGACTTGTTGTATGATCTACTTTACCTAGGGTTTTTTTGCAATGTGAGACCAGGATGAATTACTAAGAGATTTTGTCAAGAGTCCACTCCCAATTTTGGCTGCAGCCAGTAAAATCTGCTACTTATGCATTTATGTATTTAAAACAAAAAAGCCCAAAACAATAACAACAACAAAAAAAAGAAACACAACAAAACAACCTGAACACCCCACCCCCTCACCCCCGAAACTCCCAAATAAACAAACAAAAAAACAACTAACCAAACCCACAACCAACCAACCCAGCTTTTATTCCAATTACTCTATGGACTAAAATTTTCAAATTTTGCAAATTAGGTAGTTTTCAGTAACAAACCGCTATTGTGCATATTACCATTTGCTGTTTGCAGTTTTTAATATTGCAGCAGGGATGAATCAAACAATGATAAAATATTTGTTTAGCCTGTCAAGGGCAAAATCTACTGTGATCTCATAAAGAGAATGCATTGCTGCTGATGGGGAAAACTGACACTGAGGAAAATATTCTGTGCATCTGAAATGCTTGTAGGGTAGGGAAGGGTTAGAGCTTCCCACAGAAAGGTTTGGAGGACACTTGCATAGAACACTGCACTTTTCTGTGAGCAAATATCCTCTTAAGGCTTTCCGGAAAAGTTAAATAGATCTTAAGGTCTTTTCCAACCCTAACTATTCTATGATTCTATGCATGAAAAATGTTTATTCAAACTAAAGGTAGGCCAGAAAATTCAAACCAAGAAAAGGGTTCAGTTGAATCCCAGCATTACTTATTGACTCCTTCTAAAGTCACTTTTCGAAGTGAGAAAAAGTGCTTTAGAAATGTCCCTCACAAAAGAATTTCTTCTGTTCCTGAAGAATATGTTTGACTGTCACACAGGTGCTAACTCTTGATCTTTGGTTAAAATCCATACCCTCACATCCATTAGCTCCCTGTCATGCTTTAAGCCACTATAACTCACCAGTTTGCTCACTCACTCTCCCCTCTTTCTTCCCCCCAGCTCCCAGGGGAATGGGGAGGAGAACCAAAAGAATGCAACTCCCACAGGTTGAGATAAGAACAGTTTAGTAACTAAGGTATAACACAAATCACTACTGCTACCACCAATAATAATAATGACAAGGCAAATACAAAGAAAGAGAATACAACTGCTCACCACCCAACACCAAGCCCAACTCAGCAGCGAACCCCCCCCCTTCCAGGTAACTGCCCTCAGTTTTTGCATCCTGGGCATGACGTGCTGTGGCATGGAATACCTCTTTGGTCAGCCCGGGTCAGGTATCCTGTCTCTGCTCCCTCCCGGCTTCCCCTCCTCCCTGGCAGAGCATGAGACTCAGAAAGTCCTTGGTCAGACCAAAACATTCTAAGCCGTAACTATAAACATCGGTTTTACCAGTGCTGTTCCCAGGCTGAAAGTCAAAAACACAGCGCTGCACCAGCTGCTACAAAGGAGAAAAATGACTGCTGCTGCTGAACCCATGACACTCCCTTAGGGTTTCTCGTAGACAATTGCTAGAGGCAAATGAGGGGAAACCTGAAGTTCCCTGGCTGAAATTATCCTGTTAGTTATAGACTGCATTTCTGTTCATGATGCACTACATGCATCATTTTTTATTGCCTAACAAAGCATCTACTCCTCATATTTGGAGGATTTGCATTTATATACTAAAGCCTTCAGTTGAAATGCAAGAGAGTTTTTGGGTCTTGAAGATGCCTGGTCACACTGGCGGTGTATAAAATGCAATATCTATACAGAATCTATATTTCTAGTAATCACCTTTCAGGGTACTGCAAAAATTATGAGGAAACTCCAGGACAGCAATACTTCAGTTCATTAATTAAAAAAAAGTCTATCTTATGATTTATGGGATACAAAATTATCTGATAAGGATCTAGTCCTCTCCCCTTTTCTTCATCTCTTAACATAGATCAGATTTCATTAGTGCTTTCAACAGACACTATAAAGTTAAAGACACAAAATGTATTTGCAGTTTGGATGTATTCTTTGTGTATTCAGGTTAGAAACAGTAAAAGCTGCCTATCAGTTGTTGTATTAATATTGTTAGACATATTAATAAGATTTATTCAGCTATAAAACCTTTTACTGCTTGTTGTTATACTAACTGTGTGCACATAAGTGATAATAATTGAATTTTTCACAATGTTTCTTACAAGAATAGGTCACCAAAGTAAGGGCTAGTAAACTTTCTAACCTTTTAATACAGTATGTACAGGGTTTGTTACGAAGAGAAGGAAGCACACTCGTCACTAGTGAGCTACATTCCTTAAAAAACACCAGTAACCTTGAATATTTGTTTGACATTTTTTTTAGGCCTGAGAACAAATGGTTACCCTAAACTTCTAACCTTTCCTATAAAAATGAAATAAACCACAAAATGTTTGAAGTGTTGCTTTTTATTAGATATAATTAGTTCTAAGCTAATTAGCAGGGTTGTCAAAAATGTGGTCAAGAGCTGTAAAATTTCAACTTTACATCCACTTGTTTATTCAGCATCTTCAACATTGTTTAAATACATAAGGGCAATATTTGCTAAACTAAGCTGTTCTTTAACAATACTTGTCATTGAATACACAATTCTCTTTTGAAGACAGTTTTCTAACTCTTTTCTTGCTTTCATTCAAAAGCCTCTTAGGAATCATTTTTTAACTACGGAAGTGTAGCCTGAAAAAACCTGAATTAATGTAGTCATTAGCATATATACTGATTTGGCAAATAAATAATAAGACTTTGTTATTTTTTTCGTTTAGAATTAAGAACCCCTGTACCAAATTATACCAATGGTAAATCTGCTGTAGAGAAAGAAGTAGTTCAAAATTTTCAGATAAATTTTTGATGGAAAAAATGCCTTCCAAATCTTCAGGGATTAGAAACTGCCTAATGAGATGATGTTTTATCTTTCATGGTTTTTTTTTTTTTCATTGTTATATTTCTGCATGATGGTGCTGCAATTTTTCATTGCTCAATCTCTTTTTATTTTTGTGTGAGGTAATGTTTGATATGATGTTAAATATGGTTGGCTTATAAATTATGTCACTGAATTTGTGAAACAAGCAAAGCAGTCTTGTATATGTAGGTTAATAATTATGGTCATAGCAGTTTGCATTAAAAAGAAAGATTCCCTATATTTTTTCAGCTAACATGAAGAAAAAATCATTATTAGAGAAAATAGGCAAGTGACTTCATTACAGTTGATAAAGAGACTGAAACCTTTGCTATCATTCCATTAATGATATTCAGATATTCATGGTACATTAGCAGCATTCATGTTATTGTACAAATATACTATAAATACTAATACATATGGACAGTTTGAAGTTTGTTAATCACATAACAAAAATGTTTCCTAATAATGCTTGATAGAACTATATTAATAACATCTGTTTATAATAACTATGCTGAAACAATGAAAGCCAGGTGCAAGATCTCTATACAATACAAAAAAATGTGTAGGCAGATAGCATTGATAAAACATTTCTGTTTAAGTGAAACAAGTACTGCTTTTGATGAAGTGTCATAGAGCCTTTAAATCATTGATCTAAAACATTTTTAGCAATTTTATTTCTGTCTCAAAGATATAGAGAAATTTTTACTTTCAGGAAAACTGCGTCTCAGCGAGGCTGAAAGGTAGTTCTAAATCACACAGATCATTTCTGGCTGGAAATACAGCGGGAAATAGAATTTAGATTTCTTAGCTACAAGGAATCCTTTTCCTTAGGTACAAGGCAACATTTATGTAATGGATATATCTTCCTGTATCATTGTTTTGTATGCAACATACAAAGGAGCAAATAAATCAGCTGCCATAAATACAGAAATGTGTGTTTCAGGTGGGTTTGAACTAGATGATCTTGAGGTCCTTTACAAACTTAACTATTCTATGATTGTATGTTTACCTTTAGTGTCTGGATCAGTGTCACTTGTTCCACTGGAACAGAATTATTAGATACAGATCATAGAATCATAGAATCACAGAATCACAGAATCATAGAATAGTTAAGTTTGGAAAGGACCTTAAGATCATCAACTTCCAATCCCCCTCCCATGGGCAGGGACGCCTCACACTAAACCATGTCACCCAAGGCTCTGTCAAACCTGTCCTTGAGCACTGCCAGGGATTGAACATTCACAACTTCCCTGGGCAACCCATTCCAGTGCCTCACCAACTTCACAGTAAAGAAATTCCTCCTTATATCCAATCTAAACTTCACCTGCTTAAGTTTTAACCCACTACCCCTTGTCCTCTCACTACAGTCCCTCACGAACAGTCCCTCCCCAGTATTCTTATAAGCTCCATTCAGATACTGGAAGACTGCTATGAGGTCTCCACACAGCCTTCTCTTCTTCAGGCTGAACAACCCCAACTTTCTCAGCCTATCTTCATACGGGAGGTGCTCCAGGCTCCTTATCCTCGTGACCCTCCTCTGGACTTGCTCCAACAGCCCATATCCTTCTTATGTTGAGGACACCACAACTGCACACAGTACTCCAAGTGGGGTCTCACGAGAGCAGAGTAGAGGGACAGGATCACCTCCTTTAACCTGCTGTTCATGCTCCTTTTGATGCAGCCCTGGATGTGGTTGGCTTTCTGTGCTGCGAGCGCACACTGCTGGCTCATGTTTATTTTTTCATCGACCAACACCCCCAGGTCCTTCTCTGCAGAGCTGCTCTGAATCTATTCTCAGCCCAAGCTGTAGCTGTGCCTGGGATTGCTCCAATACAGATGTAGGACCTTGCACTTGGCTTGATTAATATTAGCTTCCTCTCTAATTATTCCAGTAAAAAGTCACTTCTGCTTTCAAAGACAAACTTCTAAAACAAGAATGCAAACCGGTAATAATATGGTATAGTGTGCTCTAGGAGGGAATTTGAGCTAGTATTTCTGGTTTAATTGAGGCTTAGATTACCTGGATTTCACCTACGGCTCTACTTCTGACTCTGACATTCAGCGTGTCACTTCAGCATTTCATGCTGTATTTAATCCAAATTTAAAATAATACTAGTGATGATTATCCTCTTAAATAAGTGGTTTGAACTCTCAGGAAGGAAAACTGCTGGATGTTGTTATGAACATGCTAATGAATTTATGATAGGGTTACCACAGGCACATCTTAATTAAAAATCTGATTCTGCATGGACACCAAATGTAAACTAAGATCCCAAGTAGGTAGCATGGAAGATACTCAATCACCTCACATAAAAGGGGAAATATGACAGCATTATACTATCCAAGAAGTAGTTTAAGTTGGTCAGTTCCAGCACCCAGATGTGTATAATTTTGATACAGTATTTCAAGGCTGTATTTTTTAATTCTGCATCTTTTTTCTTCATTTGATTTTCATTAAAAATAAAACAAAAAGAACAACAAAAACAATGTTAACCTGACTTTGAAAAGCAAGCAGTAGAAATTAAAATTAAGTATTAAAAAAGTACCATTCCTCTATCTTGTAGCAGAACAGGGCATTTGTAATTTGTAAGCCCATATAGAAAGTGACAAGAATATCACTTCATAGAATTCTGTTACCGTTGTTGAACTGGCTTAGTAATATGTTTTAAATTATACTGATTGCTACTGCATCCTTCGATTATGTATCAGACTAATTTATATATTTATTTCTAAAAGTAGTTTTTATTTCCATTTTAATTTCCTTAGTTAAATGAACATTAAATTTTACTTTTTTTTTCAGCTACTCCATTTGTACTTACTACGTTTCCTGAGATATGAAAATCGCAACCAATGTTCAGTCATATCTGAAATAGAGCCAATAAACTCTTCTTAGAAATAGTATACCCTAACATTCATAATCATAAAATCACCATCTCATAGAATACTAGGTTGGAAGAGACCTCAAAGATCATCTGATCCAACTTTTCTTGTCGAATTATGACCTAGACTAGGTGTCCCAGCACCCTGTTAAGCTGAATCTTCAAAGTGTCCAGTGTTCAGGAGTTCACCACTTCCCTGGGGAGATTATTCTAATATAACATTTATTTGTTCTCTGTTTATTGTCCTAAATTGAACATGGTTTTGCTATATTTCTCTTCATAAAGATTTGTCATTATTTAACTGCGTAGGTTGAACTACAGTATCTCTGCTGTTTAGCTTTTGAAAGATCAACATTTGCTCTTTCAGTATCTATAAGCTAATTAAATTTTCATCAAATTATTTAGAGTTACTTCTCTCTGCCATCCATGTCTAAAAAGCTCCACTCTGCCCTTTGTTTCTTCTTTATTTTCTTCAATTTCATAGACCACTTATCCACAGTTCTCTAGAATGTGTACATATCCTTGTCATTTGGTAATTATTCAGCCAAAGAAAGGATTCAGTAATAAAATTCTGGTCAGTATCATTCAGCCAGAGGTAACATTACATATTGATTTGCATGCAAGGTGCAACCTGATTAGTCGCTGACTGTCTCTAGTCAATTAAATAGTATATACACTAAGAAACACAATATTTAAACCCGCCATACTTAATGATTCAAATTAGCCTTCAAAGTGCATAACCACATACATATTTAAAATACATGCCATATGATATGGATGTTTTCAGTTTACAAGGAAAAGAATATTTAATTTTCTCTCCAACAACACATGAACTAAGTCTGTGCTCTGGTCACATAACCGTAACCAGTTCTCCATTATTGACAAAGGTTGCAAAACTCGGTCCACTCGATGCCATTGTTCTCTGCTGTCTTCAAATATCGACCTCCATGAAAAGTTTTGGCACACTACCAGAAAAAGTATTCTTTTTTTATTATGGGCAATGACATTTTGTGTGAGAACAAGGGCAAACAGCTATGACTTTGGGATGCATAGACACATGTTGAGTGTCAGGTCATTTAATACTCTTTGTACCACACTGCCTTTGATCTAGTGAAGTCTACAAAAACCAGTATAGCTTCCTTGGCTCCTCCTTTAGCTTTCTTTTCCCCTCAGTTTCTCATTCCAAATCAATCAGCATATCCAGGGGGCAGGGAATATAGGTTTTCAGACTGGCCCTAGACCCTGGGCTGCTTACTGAACTTCCCAGTCATCCTCAGTGTGGGCATGGTTGATTGCAAGCAATCTTGGTGTTTTTTGTGTGTGGTCTGGGGTGCTTGATGTTAAAGAGAAACCATATAATTAACTTCGGGTCCAGAACTGAAGATCTTGTTCTTAATCAAAGCTCCTAATTGTTTTCCTAAATATAGCCACCTTTTCTAGTTTTGCTTGGTAAGGCTAGTAGAAAAGGAACTTCTTCAGAAGGTGAATAAAATATGAATAGGATAATTCTTTAGCACTCAGGCATTGCTGGCAGAAGCAAGTATGTGTTTCAGTTCTTTTACTCTCACTTTTTATATGTTTTAACTTAAATAATTGGATTAGAAGTACTCAATCATGGGTGAAGAGAGCAGAACACTAGTGCCCTAACTGCTCAGCTACGAGATCCTTTTTCTTTTTTCCTTCTCTCACTGGCTTCTGCATCTAGTGTGTATGTTTGAACAGAAAGAGTGTAATTCAGTCCTCTCTCTTCTTACACATTCTTCTGGAATGTGCAAGCTGTGGCTTTATAGCTTGGGGATATCACAGATCTGAGAATTTCCATTTTCTCAATGACTTGAAGTGTAATAACATCATCACCTTTGACTGATGAGACCAAAAATGTAAAATGCCCACTGAAAAGAAAGCATCATAGAGAGCATTCCAGCTGCTATGAGTTGAACCTTTCTGAACTCTTCCTTGTGGTTATCAATAAACCATAAACACAAGTCAGGCTTTTAGGTGGCTAATTGGTACTGGGCATGTAGAAATATGTTACTGCAGACATCAGCCAAACCTTTGTTTCAACCTTAAGCAATAACTGAGCAGTGTTTTTTTGAATAATAATTTGGAACAAAGCATTAGAGATTCAGAGCAGCCCTGCAGAGAAGGACTTGGGGGTGTTGGTCGATGAAAAAATGAACATGAGACAGCAGTGTGTGCTCGCAGCCCAGAAAGCCAACCGTCTCCTGGGCTACATCAAAAGGAGCGTGACCAGCAGGTCGAGGAAGGTGATCCTGCCCATCTATTCTGCTCTTGTGAGACTTCACTTGGAGTGTTGTGTGCAGTTCTGGTGTCCTCAACATGAAAAGGACATGGAACTGCTGGAACAAGTCCAAAGGAGGGCCACAAGGGTTATGAGGGGACTGGAGCACCTCCCGTATGAAGATAGGGTGAGAAAGTTGGGGCTGTTGAGCAGAGAAGCCTGCATGGAGACCTCATAGCAGCCTTCCAATATCTGAAGGGGGCCTATAGTGATGCTGGGGAGGGACTCTTCATGAGGGACTGTAGTGAGAGGACAAGGGGAAACGGGTTCAAACTTAAACAGGGGAAGTTTAGATTGGGTGTGAGGAAGAAATTCTTTACTGTGAGGGTGGTGAGGCACTGGAATGGGTTGCCCAGGGAAGCTGTGAATGCTCCATCGCTGGCGGTGTTCAAGGCTGTGTTGGACAGAGCCTTGGGTGACATGGTTCAGTGTGAGGTGTCCCTGCACATGGCAGGGGAGCTGGAACTAGATGATCTTAATATCCTTTCCAACCCTAACTATTCTATGATTCTATGATTACATTCTACCCAGATTTTTTTTGGGTGCCAAAGACCTCTGCCAAAGCAGAAGAATGAATGTAACTGAGCACTGAGCCATACATTAAATCTCAATGTAAGGCAATGTTACCTTAGAAGTCTGTGTACTTAGCACCTCCTGTTGGCTAAATGCATTGCCATACTTATAGAATCATAGAATCATAGAATAGTTAGGGTTGGAAAAGACCTTAAGATCCTTTAGTTCCAATCCCCCTGCTATGGGCAGGGACACCTCACACTAAACCATGTCACTCAAGACTCCATGCAACCTTGTACTGCATCACCATACTTTTTGTAGAACCATTCAGAGATGCTGAATTCTTCTGTTACACTCTGTAAGGAATCTGAACACCTCTATGGTAAGTATTCTACTGGGCTGTTACTATATTTTTTTACGAGGATATGGCATAGGATTACTTTTTTCATGGCACGATGCTCAATTACTGGGTCTAGTCTGAGGTTCGAAAATTATTTGAAACTAAGCTCTGGAAATATGACTCTAAGAATGGGTGAAGAATCTGGTTTGATCACTCAGGAAAGCCCAGATTCACAGCAGAACATATATTTAGGAAACATTAATCGTCCCTTTTAAGCCAATGGATATTTCCAGTTACATTGTCGCAATTTTATTTTGGTAAAAAGTTCCAGGCACAGAGTCATGGGAATTTTATATGATATGTCTGTCAGAACTAAATGTCTAAAACCTGTATTTGAGTATGACAGCATTTTCTTTTCTGTAACATTATTTGATTTTCTTAAAACATTTACTTTTATCCAAACCTTGCTTTTTCTACTCTGCAAAGTGACAGCTCCTTGATTTATTTTATTATTGTATTATCAAGAGCTATCAAGCAGTTCAATGATTACATAAATTTTTCATAACCTCACTTGCACTTTCAAATGTATTGCTTGTCAGTAATTACTTTTCATAATCAAATGAAAATATTTACATGTACTTTAAGAATTACCTGCATCTCAACCTAATTTACTTTTAAAATTTAAACCTAAACACAAATTGTATTTCAGAAATTATAGATGTCACATTTTTATTTATTTAAGCGACAGAATTTTATGTAAGGTTATGTGAGAATTAACACATTTTCAACTGCAACAGGTAATGTGCAAATTGAAAATAAAAAGAACAAGCAGGTGTTCCCAAATTTAATTAGCAAAAATATCAAGATAAGTATTGTCATTTTTTAAATAGTAAATACAAATAAAACACTCTGAATTTCCTCTAAAATCCAAGCGGAAAGTCTAATTTTTAAAAAGAATAAAGTGTAAAGGTTATTCCTATGGTAAAATTGTCAGGCTCTAGTTACCTTTGCTAATTCAAATAACTTTGCAAATAAGGGTGTGAATAGCTGTGGTGGATTGACCTCATTTGTCTGCCAGCTGCCTACCAAGCTGCCCTATCTCTTTCTTCAGAAGGACAGGGGCAAAAATGGATTGAGATAAGGACTGGGAGATCCCTCACCAATTAATGACATGGGCAAAACACACTCAAATGGGAAAAAAACAATTTATTGTCACTTAATAACAGAGCACAATAGTGAGAAATAAAACCAGAACTAAAACCATATTCCCTTCACCCCTCCTTTTCTTCTCAGGCTCTATTTCACTTCTGAATCTTTGACGTCCTCCCTAGTGAGCAGCACAGAGGAGACGAGGAATGAGGGTTGTGATTAGTCTTCATCTCTGCTGCTCCTTCCTGCTCATGCTGTTCTCCTGCTTCAGTGTAAGATCCCTCCCGTGGGATACAGTCTTTGTGAACTTCTTCAATATGCGTCCTTACTACATGCGCAGTTCCCTGAGAATTGCTCCAGCATGAGTCCTTTCTATGTGTGCAGTTCTTCAGGAACAGACTGCTCCAGCGTGGGTCCCCATGGGCCACAGGTTTTTCCAGAAAACCTACTCCAGCAAGGGCTCCTTTCCACAGGCTGCAGTTCCTGGAAGCAGCCTGCTCCATTGTGGGCTTGTCTGTGGGGCTGAAAGGTGAATATCTGCTCCAGTATGGTCTTCCACAGGCTGCAGGGTGACAACCTCTGTCACTATGGTCTTCTCCACAGGCCATAGGGGAACCTCTGCTTTGGCGCATGGAACATATCCTCCCCTTCCTCCTTCACTGACACTGGTGTCCACAGGGTTGTTTCTCTCACATTTTCTCACTCCTCTCTCACCACTGCTGCACAGCATTTTTTATCTTTTTTTTGCAAATATGAATGATGAATTGATGAATGGATGAAAAACAGCCCAGCAGAGGCAGACTTGGAGATACTGGTGGATGAAAAAATTGGATATGAGCCAGCAGTGTGCATTTGCAGCCCAGAAAACCAGTCATATTCTGGGCTGCATAAAAAATAATCATGGCCATCTGGTTGAGGGAGGTGATTCTCCTGCTCTATGCTGTGCTTGTGATACCCCACCTATAGTACCATGTCCAGCTCTGAGGTTCCCAGCACAAAAAAGTCATAGACCTATTAGAGAAGACACAAAGGAAAAAACAGGGAAAGGCTGAGGGAGTTGGAGTTATTCACTGTGGAGAAAATCAGACTCTGTGGACTCTGTTGCAGCCTTTCAATATGTAAAAGGAGCTAACAGGAAACATGGAGGGACTTTTTATCTGAGCATGTAGTGACAGGACAATGGGATAATGGTTTTAAACTGAAAGAAGATAGGTTCAGACAAGATATAAAGAAGACATTATTTACAATGAGGGTGGTGAAATGTTGATACAGGTTGTCTGGAGATGTTGGGGATACCCCACCACTGGAAGTATTTGAAGTCAGTTTGAATGGGCCTTTTAGCAACCCAATCTAGTGAAAGATATCCCTCCTCATGGCAGCAGATTGGACCTGATGATTTTTAAAGGTTCTTTCTATCTCAATCCATTTTGTGATTCTATGATTCAATGTGAGTGCTGAAAGGCTCAGCTTTGGCTAGCAGTCTTGGAGCCAGCTTAAACTGCAGCTGACATGGTAGCAGCTTCTGATGTCTTCTCATAGAAGCCACCACTTTGTCCCTCTCCGCTAAGAAAACCTTGCCACACAAGTCAATGACAGTTTTCAGTTGCAGTTTTCCACAACTGTATCTTGAACTGTGAGTGTAATATGACCACAAGACTCACAGGAAGGAAGATAGTATATAACATCTCTTCAAGAGCCTCTTCATTCATGAGCATTTTCAGGACACATCATTTTGAAACATTTACTTTACAAATGTTCATTGTGAATTTTCATGTCATAAGCCAGAGATTTTCAGCAGTGAGAATTTTTCTGATTGTATGGCAGTCCAAAAAAAGCTACTTACATGCCAATAGCATATGCAGTATCAAATGAATTTACTGAAACTGCACTGTTGATAGTAGAAAAGGTAAATGGAAATGGAAAAAACATTTTTTTCTTGCTGACTCCCTTATCTTAAATGGGGGAACTCTTGAACTTGTCAAGAATGGTGCTCTAAAAAGAATTTTCTCACCTATCTATCCTTTCATATGGAAGAAGCAGTGATACAGAAAAAAAGATTCAAGAACTCTTCTGCAAAGCTCACTAGACAGAAGGAGGCTGAGAACCCTCAGAAACCCAACTAAACCTTTATAGTTTTTTCACTGAGTGCAGATATTTTTACTGCTAAAAAATAGGTAGAAGTCATAAAGCATTAAGTGGAAAAAAAGAAATACTCTGTACTTTGACTAAGACTTGGATACAGCAGCATTTGAAGGTGGAGACACTTCTAACATAGCAGCTTAGTTGAAGTGGTACTAGTCTGGTAAAAGTTAAGCTATGACCAAATGCACAAGGCAGTAAAATGAGCTGGTGTTTTGTCAGTAATAAAAGAAGTGTGGCTACTATGGTAGCAAAATGGAGGAGGCACTTCCAGTCAAGCATGAAAAAGGAAATGAAAAAGAGCAGTTTGTCAGAGGGGTAGAAAAAGAAGAAAAGCAAAACAAGACAAATAGTCGAACAGAGGCAGATGTGTTTTGATTCACATATTTTTTTCCTTGAGCACCATAATTTGCTTTAGCATTGTCTCTGAGTGCCTAATTATCTAGATCTATAAGCATGCAGTTCTTTGAAATTCATACGAGTTACTGGAAAAAACGCTGCTGCATTAGTAAATATTTTTTTCTTTTTCTTTCTGTTCATGTAGCAGTGGAAGGATTAAAGCAAACACAAGGGCATCCACATTAAGAATAGCAAGGAAACAACAGACCAGGTTTTTCAAGGTAATCAGGCATAGAAAGTACTGACTGCACTTTTCACAAACTCATAGACACCAATAATATCTGTGGACATCTGACCAAGTATTTGAAATCTGGCTGTAAGATATCAGGATATTCTGCACATTTTTAGGTTAATTACTCAGAAAACTGGACCTCTAGTGATTGCAAAATTTGTGTTAATATATTCTCCATTTTTCTTCACATAACATTTTAAAACAGAGCCTTTTTGGACCTCAGTTTTTGCAATGCATGAAAAAGGGGATTTGGAGACTTTGAGGATATATCATTAATCCTTTCTTTTTCCTTTTTTTTTCACTAACTCACCTCACTGAAAAGTTTTTTTTTATATACAGAAGAAAGAGATAACTGTCTTTATAAAGTGCTTAAAAGTTAAAAATGTACTGACAATGAAAATTACTCTGTTTTAGAAAGTGACCCAAAGTTCACATTGAAATTTAATCTGGACACTAATTAAGCATCAGTCTTGCACTGTAATGATTGAAAGAGGCTATAATCTGTTTGGGAACCTGTGTAAAGGTCATTTAAAGGTCTCTGTCTGGTCTAAGATTGCCAAGAAATTTATTCCTCATGAAAAAATTGCCTTAAGGATTTCTGACAGTACATTGGTGTCACTTTTATATTGACCAGTGTCTTCTGTTTTGGATCACTGCTCATTCGGGAAAACATTTATCATCTCACTGAAGTTTCTGTAATATTTCAGGGCATAAGGAAAAAGAGTTTATTATATTAAAATGCAAACCTAAAAATAACTTCGTAGTTCTGAAACAGAACGTTAAATCTGAAGATACAGCTTGACTAGAAGGGCCACCCTACATTGCTGCCATACTGTTCATGGTTCTGTTCCTATTGGGGGAGAGCTTTTTTTAATGCCTTGTCTGTTTGATCTTAGCTTAGTTTTTCCCATACTCTTATCACTTCAACTAAGTTACTGCATTAGAACTATTTCTACCTTCAGAAGCCACTACATACAGAGTATTAGTCGTACTAAAAAACATTTGGTTTTGCTCTCTCTATGAGGTAATGTGATTTGCATTATGGCAAAAGGTAATGTGATTTACCTTATAACTATATCTGATTAAGGTTTGGCTTTAGGCTTTCTTCTGTGTACTCTTCAATTATCAGATTGCCAAATCAACAAAGATCTTGTAGCAACTCAAAAGTCATCTCTTTGTCGTGCCCTAACCTCCAGTTGCTCTGTACGTGTACTACTTGGCATCAGAATCCCTCTGAAATGAACTTAAGTGCAGTCTGCATGTTTATTAATTTATGATCTACCTAAGCTATTAACAGAAGTCTCTGTGCACTGTGCCACAAGTTCTTTTTTTTCCTCACATTTTTCAGGTAAAGATACCATTGTATGGTTTTCCCAGCTGGGTGGATTAGTCTTGCCACCTGAGAGGTTGTAAAGAAGAAATTTACTTACAAGATGCAGACATAAAGGCTAGTTGTGTCAATGGAGGAATCTGCCATGTCAGGTGTGTGAAGCTTTAGAACAATTAATTATACAAATTTGTGGACAAAATAAATTAATGCTGTTCTTCCATCTTGCTGGAGGTAAGATGTGAAGGTCAACGAAAATCATTGTTAAGGTGTGTTTGAAGAGATCAAAAGTACATTTTGCATGGTGGCACCCTTACAAGTCCTCTACAGGAAGGGCCAAAAGGTCATAAATGGAAGTAAATACAATTCGTTTCTGCACCTACGTATTGGGCCTTTTTCTTAAAACAAAAAAAAACAAAAACAAAAACAAAAACAAAAACAAAAAAAAAAGGCATTTAATTATCTTCCACTGATCCAGTTCAAATTATGTGAGAATTCAGGCTTGAGTACAGAGTATAAAAATAAAATTAAAAAAATAAAGCAAAATTAGCAAGATATGCAACGCATTTATACTCTGGAAGTATATTACCATGCCCTCCTTATATCTAATTACTGATATTTAATTATTTGCAAGGGTTCTTTTATTTTCTGTCTCTCCATCAGAATGCTGGTGGGAAAATGCAGAAAATTCATATGTGAGTGACTTACTGCAATGAAAACTCTTTTCTTTTCCGTAGTTGTTAGTGATATTTGTAGATGAGTGCTTTTAAAGGAAATAGAATCACATGTTTCACCATTAACCGATAAGCAAGTCAAAGCTGACAGTGACTTCATGGTTGATAATGCATCTACATCATAATGAAATGGAGTCTGTAATGGGAACAAGGCTGTTATAGCATAAAGTTTCATTTATTTTTAGTACAAATGACAGTGTAATTCAGCTCTCGACAAACATGCTCTCTTTTGCTTGTTGCTCAACTTCATTACAAAGAAATTGGTTTTGCTTTTTTGCCATACGTACAGAATATTAGCCAATGCATAAGGAGACCTGGAAAAGTGGCAAAACACATACCCAAATAAGGTAAACATTTCTTTGATATATTGCCTCTAGCCACTGCATTTGCCGAGCACTCTAATAAGGAGTATTAAGACTTCCTCTAGTGAGAAAAGGCAGAAATTACACTTTGTAGTATAGCTTTTACATCATGATGCTCTCTTCTGATATTTTATAAGACTTCCTCTTGTTCAGCTTCTTCATTTATCTGGAACCTTCCCGAACTTTCTTTTGCTAGTTTAGGTGATATTACTAATTAGCTTATTCTGTAATCCATCTAAGCTTCGAATGTTAATGTATCTCATGCGTGAACCATTTTGTGACTAATGATTCACACCATTATTTCTCGTGAACATATGTTATTTGTTTGTTGTATGATGTAGGCAGAATACTGAGTATTTCTTTGTTCCTGATACATTAAAAATTCTGCCTAATTCATGATGCCTTTTTTTTTTTTTCATGGAAACTGTGTTTCCATACAGCTGTTCAAGAATCAAAGTTCACCATCGGTACAATGTGATGATGAAGGCAAAGATGGCTGTTAGCAGAAAGGAGCAATTAAAAAACTTTGCAGCCTTAGAGAACTATCCTGTAATAGAGACAGTTTCTACCAATTTCCTTCAATATTTTTAAATAAAATAAATTCTATGGGTGTCTCAGTTTGTGAAAAATTTTGAACACAAAGTGATTCAGAGGTGTAGATATCTGATTCCACAATTTAAAGCTGAGAAGATTAATACTTTCATAATTAGCATTAAAAGTGCATGATAATGCAGATAATGCTGGTGTAGCAGTATGGTGTATAATGTTACTTGTAGCATGACCTGGAAGCTTCTGACTGTGTTTACATTTGGGTTTTGGTTCAGTAGAATAATTTTGAAGAAAATTCCTCAACCATTTTGCTTCTTGCAAATTATTTTGGTTTGCAGAATGGTTTCAGAGAGTGCAAGCAAGATACCTTACAAGGAAACTGAACTAGAATGTCTCCTTCAGATGGACAAACGTGTGTCTATCTGAGTAAGACTTGTTTAGTCCTCTGGACAGCTTTAAATCAAATACATGGAGAAGACTATTGGTCCATAGGGATAGGGTAAATTTTGTCTGAGGCAGCACACTGAAACAATGTATTACATAGATACAGTGGCTTCCCTAACCAAATTATTTATCCTACTACCCGGGATTGCTTAGTAATACATTGTGCTATAGTATAGCACAGCTCTTCAAAGCAAAATACTGTTTGTTCCTGAACACCAGCCCTTGGAACAGGTCAGGTTCGCTTGCAACAAACAAGTGATAACTTCAGAATGAAAGAATCATAGAATCATAGAATCATAGAATCATAGAACAGTTAGGGTTGGAAATGAACTTAAGATCACCTAGTTCCAGTCCTGCTGCCATGGGCAGGATCACCTCACACTAAACCATGCCACCCAAGGCTCTGTCCAACACAGCCTTGAACACCACCAGCAACGGAGCATTCACAACTTCCTTGGGCAACGCATTCCAGTGCCTCACCACCCTCACAGTAAAGAATTTCTTCCTCGCACCCAATCTAAAGTTCCCCTGTTTAAGTTTGAACCCGTTACCCATTGTCCTCTCACCACAGTCGCTCATGAAGAGTCCCTCCCCAGCATCACTATAGGCCCCCTTCAGATATTGGAAGGCTGCTATGAGGTCTCCATGCAGGCTTCTCTGCTCAACAGCCCCAACTTTCTCACCCTATCTTCATACGGGAGGTGCTCCAGTCCCCTCATAACCCTTGTGGCCCTCCTTTGGACTTGTTCCAGCAGTTCCATGTCCTTTTCATGTTGAGGACACCAGAACTGCACACAACACTCCAAGTGAAGTCTCACAAGAGCAGAATAGATGGGCAGGATCACCTTCCTCGACCTGCTGGTCACGCTCCTTTTGATGCAGCCCAGGATATGGTTGGCTTTCTGGGCTGCGAGCACATACTGCTGTCTCATGTTCATTTTTTCATCGACCAACACCCCCAAGTCCTTCTCGGCAGGGCTGCTCTGAATCTCCTCCCTGCCCAACCTGTAGCTGTGCCTGGCATTGCTCCGACCCAGGTGTAGGACCTTGCACTTAGCATGGTTAAACTTCATCAGGTTGGCATCAGCCACCCTCACAAGCGTGTCAAGGTCCCTCGGGATGATATTCCTTCCCTTCAACGTATCAACTGAACCACACAGCTTGGTGTCATCGGCAAACTTTCTGAGATATCCATTTTGTGCTTAGCAAATCGGAGATTATATATACAACCTCTTGGTTGATAAGGTGAGGGACTAATTATAATGATTATGCAATCAAGAGTAGCTGCAACCCTTTCCTGTGTGTTGTATAAGATAGCAAGGGAAAAAAATAAAGTGAGGTACTAATGAAGAGAAATGTAAGTATTCTGGTGATAGGTACATGTGGAGACAAGGAAACATGCAGATGTTGTCTTCTTGATGTTCATTGCATTTTATTATTTTTCTTGAATGCATTCTACCAAACTGCCTGCTCTACTCACAAAAGGAATAGCTATAAATATCCACACATCCACACTTTCAAAGTAAGCAAATTCTGAAATAATTTCCCTGAGGTACATAGACAAATCTCTTCCTCAAATACCAGTTTCAATACAAGGTCAGGGATCTGGTGCCCAAGATTACCTTGTAAACTCAAGTTTGGCCAAAACTCTAGGTCAAGCTTCTCGCATTGTTTGTATTAGAACTTTAACGCTGTGTGAATAACTGTGTTGTTTGATAACTGAAATTCAACAACCTCTTTGCAATCAACTCATGGAATAAATTCTATACCTTTGCTGGCAATGCAAATGTGGTATAAATTATGGATTAGCAGAGTACAGGAGAACTGATTGTCACAAAAAAAAAAAAAAAAAAGGAGCAAAAAACACTAAAAAAAAACCCAAAACAACCAAAAATTAAACCAGAAGGCATCAAATTAAATCATAAGCCAACAAACTGAAATGTAACTGACATGTGGAGATCAGTGCCTTAGACACCTCAGGCATTCAAGAGTGCTAATATGGGCTTGAAAACTCATAAAAGCTTTCCTCAAGAACTCATAAATAATTTTGAAAATATGATCAGTGATCTTTCTACATTATTTCTGATTGAAAGCAGTTGACCAAAGCTTGTAATGCTGCATGGAATATGCTCATGCTAGGTAATAGCCAGAATCTCTGGTTTGGTCATAACTTTTCTGTCTTCTGAGAGACTGCCCACACAGTAGACACAGGATTAAATATTTACTTATTTGATTACTACAAAAAGAATATATTGCCTATAACTTTCCAATTTTGTCAAATTAACAAACCCACACAATTAGTAGTAAGACTTACACATAATTAGTCAGTGTAGCTGAAGAGGTATCTTAGCTGCTTTTTATGTGTGGGCAGAAATCCATCATCTCCATAGTAATTCACTTCAGGCTAATAAACAGTATCTCTTTAAACATAATTAACCTTGCCCTTACTAATATAACATGCCAGGCTAATGTTGGTTTGTCCTTTGAAATACAGTGCAATGCATTTATAGGAAGAACAAGAATTTCTTTCTTTTCTACCAGAAGCAGCAGAAGGAAGACCACAGCACCAAGCAGTGGAAAAAAGAACATAAACATGTAAATATAGCATCAGAATTTTCTCCCAGCAAATGGGGCAGATTTTCAGAACAGCTCCTCTTCTGGGATTTCAGCTTCACAACAGTGTCCCACTAAGTTTCTGTTTGGTATCTCTTGGAAGGAATAGGTAAATATTATTTTAATAACACATGATCTGTTTGAAAGGGACTCAAGTTTTGCTTCTGGAACGTTGCAAATGTACCTTGGTAACTATCCTCATTTAGTACATTTTCTCCTTTTGCTTTATTGCTACCAGAAGTTTAATTTTCTATGGTCTTGTTCTTAGTGCTTTCCTTTTTCTTTACAAGTTTGGACTTACTCACAGACTGCAGTCCCTTAGGGGTATACCTGCTCCAACTGGAGCCTTATCCATAAGCCAGTCTCTCCAGGGGTATACCTGGTGGGATATAGACTTATCCAGAGCCACAGCCACTTTGAGGTTCCAGCATGGCCTAATCTGTGGGCCACAATGCCTTCAGAGATATATCTGTTCCTGTCTCTCCTTAACCACAGGCACAATCCCTTCAGAAGTAAGCCTACTCCAACATAGCCTTACCGGTGGCTGCAGTCCTTCCAGGAGTGTACCTGCTCTGTTGTGGGCTTGTCCATGGATGCATATTTTGAGATGCTCCAGCATACAGCTCATGCTTCAAGGTACACCTTTTCCAGCCAACAGAAAAAAAAACATGTCTAAAAAAGCCTGTTTACCTCTTGTACTAACAATCTTTACTACTTCCTAAAGCACAGAGGCTCGAACCTCAGCTTACAACGATTGTATTTTTTCTTGCATCATATGGATTATTACATTTTTAAATCATTCACAGTATTTTTCTAGTCAAAACATAATTACATAAAAATGCACTTTGACATATTTTAAAAACAACATGACTTTCATTTCATATTAATTTTCCTAATATGTAAATTAAAAAATGCAAGGAATTATTCAGCCCAGAAAAAAATCACACCAAAAAGGTCTGCTGTTTTTCAAATCTGAGTGAAGTCTGTTCATCTTAACATACTCAGTATTTGTAAAACGTATGATCAGTGTAACACTGACATCTCAAATATATGTATGCAGAAAAATTTTCAATAAATTGTGTGCACTACATAAATTGTTCTACCAGCTGCAGAATGAACTGTGGACTGCTAGCTCCATTGTGAGCCAGAAAGTGAGGGATGGACCAAAAAATTACTGTCTGAATCCCATTGATTTCAGTAATCCAAACATCTTTCTTGTCAGCAACAACACTCTTCCTAGTCTTATAAAACACAATTTATTGTTATTTCATAATTTTATTGTGCCTAAGTAGTACACACATTTCATTACATGTAAGTAGTTTCATTTGAAGTTATTCATCAAATCTTCACCAGTAAACAAAAGAGAAATCTTTCAATTATTTGTACAAATTATGAACCATGTATTTTAGATGGATTAGTACTCTTCTAATACACATGTAGTAATAAATATCAGTAATACATTTGGCATCTGAAAAATTGTTCGTAAATATTCCCCTCTGATTGCAGTTGCAATACAGAGAAAACCTGGAGCTTCCATAAAGCTGATTTGCAAAGACACTCAGCCAACAAAATGGTTGCAATTCAAAGTCATTCATTTTTTCCCCTTAACTTTTTTTTTCAACCTTCCAGTTTGCATTGAGCTACTCAGACTAATGTTAAAAGGATGTAGATATGGTAACTTTTCCTTAATATCATCCTTTCCTATAAGAAGTGGACCTTCCTCCTCTGAGAAACTTTTCATTTGATTTAACGCACTCACACACAAACCATTTTTTGAATAATGTATTTTGAGCTAGATCCCCAAACACGGTTAAGAAAGGAAGTAATAAAGAGTCTGTTTCTGAAAGCATGCAAAAGGACTCCCTAAAATCATGTCCCCTCTGTTGCTGTAAATATGCTCCCAGCTGGCAACCTCTGTCCAAAGAATAGGTGGAATAAGGTTAATGCCACTGTTAAATGGTAGCCAATAGAGCTTCAAAGTAAAAACCTTAAAGGGGCATGACAGATTGCTCAGTTCTCCATGGCAAGAATAATGTAATCTGCTGTGCGACATTTTAGCAATGCCTCCTGCTGCTCCCTGTGGGCTGCTGAGCATTGATGGTGTACTCAGTTGTGTGGAAGTCAAATATAAACGCAATTCCTGACAGCAGCATCTTTTCATGAAAAGATAGAAATTCAGGTGTGCAAGCAACATTATATTTTATTTCACAATTATTCATTGGACATAGCCTTGGATGGCATGGTTTAGTGGGCAGTGTCCCTGCCCATGGCAGGTGGGTTGGAACTCGATGATCTTGAGGTCCTTTCCAACCCTTACTATTCTATGATTCTATGATTTTATGATTAAAATATTAACTTGAATTTACTTTTGAAGTCATGAGGAAGTTAGGAACCTAAAAATGCACTTCTGCAGCAAAAATTATATGGGGAAAACAGTGGTGGTAATTTAGTTTAAGCTAGTGAAAGATTTGAAATAGAGTACATTCAGAAACAAAAATGACTTAGAGTTTGATTTAATGCACAGTTACTATTTTTTATATAACTCTCCTGTGACAAAACCCCCAAATTATTCCATTTATGTTTTCTTCATTCTGTTATAAATAAATGTCTTCTTTAGTCATAGACAGTGAACAGAAAGCATATTCAAAGCAAATGTATTTAAGAATGCTCACAAAAATTGTATAAGGGTATATTTTTTCCAACATTCCACTATCTCTCATATAATGTATCACCCAATTCTGCGTCATTAGGCCTTGTTTGTTGCTTGTGGCCGCCAATGACTTTGAAGTACATATACAAGCACTAAGAGGTCTGAACTTACCTGCTGATTGATGGCTTAACCTTTGCCTTTGCTAGGCAAAGCCCTCATTTATGACAAGAAAACATCTGTCCAGAAAATGACTCTGGAATTCATACCTTGAGCTTTACATGCATTTAATGGATGAAAGAAGCTTACAGACAAGTTGTCGTTTTCTAGTTAGATAAATTTTTCTGTATATCTATGTGAAGAATAACATAACATAAGCAAATGCATTTTACTATACTCCTTTGCACACTGTAGGTTTTATTTTGTATAACTGTGAACTACTGTGATTATTAGTGAAAGACAGATCTCTGAGTTATTTAGTTCAGTAAGTCAAAATACTAACCAATATTTATTAATAGAAAAGTTCCTAAAACATGGCTATTCTGGTATTTTATGAATTATCAACAGAACAGTGGGAGGGAAAACAGAAAACTCAGGTTTTGTAGTCAGGTTTTACTGTCATCTCTAGAATATTAATTTTTAGAAAATTTTACTTAATAAAGATGAAATGTATAATTACATTAAATCACACTGAAAGTAGTTCATGTGAATTGTTAGGAAAAAAAAGAACCAAAACAAAACAAAAACAGTGGAACAACCAAAAATTTTAGAAAATATCACAGATTTTCAGGAAGAAAACTCTTTGAGAGAAGTAGTGGCCTTCATTGCACCTGGAGACTTAGAAATTAACTTGAAACAGTTCAAGACAAAAGTCCTGCGTGTCCAGAAGGATACCACCACTCTCTTGTCATCATGTCTATGGTTAAAAAATAATGCTCATGATCTGGTAAACCATGTCACTCTACGGTTACACCTGCTGCTCCAGACTTGGTATGATGAAGAGCTCTCAATTGATGAGGGCTTGGGAAAGAAAATGCACACTCTGCGATGTATCAGAAGGTATATTTATCCAAGGGGTAAGCATTAGTTTTATCATACAGGACACTCTTGACTTAGAGAAACAGAGAAGATACTGAGTAGTTATGGAGAAAGTTAACTGGGTTTATGAAGGGAACAGAGATCCTCAAACGAAAAAAGTTTTAAAGCTTAGTAAAGCAAAGGGTGAGCTCTGATTTTCTATCTATAGAGAATATAAATGCCAGGGAGGAAATGAGATATTGCAGCTAAGGAGCATAGTTTGCATCATGATGAATCAAAATAAACTGGTTGGAAATTATAAGAAGATTCCTAGTTCTCAAAACAAAGAGATTTTCTAATTGCATTCCAATGGAGTGAACAAGGGATTGCAACACATTTAAGAAAGGGAGAGGACATGATTAGTACTTGTAACAGTGGAGTCTAGACTCTGTGACCCAGGAGATTCTTTCTAGTAGGCTCTCCTTTTTCATTTGGGCATATGTCATTTCAACCAACTATTTGCAGAGGTAAATTTAGTAGGATTTAATATTAAGTCATGACAAGCCAAATTGTTAAAGGTATTCTTTTACTCAATTTACTATACATTTTGAAAAAATGAAAGCTCATTAGCCTTATAGAGAAAAAGGCAGATCTCTCTTTGTACAGACACTATTTTAAGAGTAGAGACAGTTAAGCATAAACACTTGTACGTTTGAACTGTGACGTTTATTCATGTAGAAATGCATAAAAGCTAACTTCCAGGTAGAATTCTTTATGATACTCAAAACAATAAACATTCAGCCTCTTTTCAGTATTTTTTTTTTCTTAAATCATTCTCAATCTGAAAGTTACAAACTTTCATGGACTCACGGAATAATTCACATGGTCATAGAAGCAGCCTTTGCAAAGTTTCAGATTTCTACCAGATTACCCACAGCTTTTCAGTAAGAAGAAAATCTACAGTTTCGTCATGCTGTCAAGCTGCTATTCATCTGAAAAATGATAACAAGAGAGAAGTACAGATAGTTGTGCTACTTGCATCTCCTCATGGTCACTTGGTGTCATTTGAGTCTCATCACACCCTTACTGTACCTGTAAAACTGCTTGTAGAAATGGTGTATTAGCAGGAATTTCTGTTCTGTTTCAATATTTTCAGAATAGCAATTCTCCTTCTAGCTAGCATATTGGAATATCATTCTTTCCAATAAACTAGGAAAAGCATCTGTGATAAGCATCTCAATATGTAAGTCTGGAAAGAAATGTTCTGTTGAAAGCTGCTTTAAAAATATCTTCAGATACGAGCATACAAGAAAGCAATATACTATGGAAATGTTATTTTCTAGCCAGTAAGAGAAGACAGCCAAGGAAATCTCATGAAAGTTCTGCAGTAACTTCCCGCTGAAACTTTTCGTCATACTTCTGCATCATTCTGCAGAGAAATAAGGTACCCCTGAATTCTCTAAAAAGGACTTCCTCACCCTTGACAGTTCTCTTGGGGAAGAAGCATTACAGAAAAAAAATGTCTTTTCAAGAAAAAGAAGATAGGACCTAGGTTATTTTTACTTGATGATGTGTCATCAGTTTGATGGTAATTGCATAAGATATGCATTTCAGTGGATGAATGACTAGTACAGTCAAATATACATCTGTTTCGAAATCTGTACATACACATATATGTAGATTTTTATGTCCCTATATCTGTCTTTGCATGCAGACTAAGAAACTTCTTGCTTGGAACAGAGAAAAGAACAGGGCACAAGTTGACTCCCCCAGTCTTTTCGTTTTCCTGTATTTCTGATCCAGTTCAATATATAGCATGGAGCGTACAAAAAAATTACAATGCAAATTATACAGATTAAAACCTCATCAAAGTCTATTTCAATCAATGATAAAATTTCATTTGGTTTCTGAAGTAGATGGGAAATACTTTTTTTTTCTTTCTTTTTTTTTTTTTTTTTTTTTTTTTTCCGTATTATGGTTATTAAAGCATTGGAAATTACTCACAGGAACTGTATCTTGTCAGTTTTCCACTTCTCAAGTTTCCTTCAGTTGGGACTTTTGAACTCTTCTCTTTTGTCCTGTCACAATCTTACATTATCTTTACCCTTGTTTATTGATTATTTGTTACATGCTATTGAACTACAAATAATATTATGGTCTCAGTTCTGAGTAAAAGAAAAAGCATCATAAGAATTCCATGATTACTTTTTTACGTGACAACTTTCAGCTAACGAGCGAAGGCAGAACAGGACCCTTTATTAGTACTTAGTGACCAATATGTGACAATAAAGTAATGAGTGCCTTGTGACATACCTGAGTAGAAGCACCTCTGTTTCCATCACTGCAGTTATCTTGGCTCCGTAAATTTTAGAACTGGTTCTCACTCAAGTTTTGTTGTGTAACTAATTCTTTTATTCATTTTTGATCCCTCAAAACAAGTTCATATAAACTACTATTAGAATTGCTTTTTTACCATTTAAAAGAGGACTGATTATTACTTTGACATCCTAAGAGGTGTTATTTCAAAAAGATTGTTTAAAAAAAAGAAACACCATTTGGTATAAAATTGTATGAGCTCTGAATATGTTTTATTCAGCAAGCAACTCATGCTAATTGCTTTACAGAATGTAAAAAATTCAGAGTTTCTGCCTGAAGAACTATAATCTAGACAGATAAGCATGAAGAGATGAAGGGGCAAGTCAAGAGGAAAAGATCTGCTTTAGGTTATGTGACACAAAGCATGGAGTTTCACCAAGCATAAAGAAATGAGGTAACAAACTGTAAAGTTTGTAAAACATGTTTAAAAAATCTTACAAAACAGTAGCCCAAATTAGGGCCTATATACAAAATGTAGTATTGGAATAACAAAGACTTTAATACAAATTGTTATACATTATATGGTACATTATAATAGAATCATAGAATAAGGGTGTGGTAAAGTATGACCCATTATGAGAACAAAAGCAGGAATTCAGTCTTCATTCCTACAGTAAAGGGTATAAGATAAAATTTTAGCCTATAATATTTGACTTTTGCTTCTCCTCGTGGCAAGACAAAGTATCATTTACTGGAAAACAGTACAGCTCTCGATTCACCCGTAGAGCAATGTCAGCTCTGTCAGTTTCTAAAACAAAATGTGGTCAGGCAGATGTGAGCATCGCAAAACCCATTATGACATAAAAGTATTTTTTTATGGATTCTGAGTACTCAAATGCTTGCATTGGCAGAAGAAATGTTTATGCAACTTCAGAGTGGCATAGCACCTGGTGAGCTAAGATTGACTTTGAAATTCAGTCCTTCCAGCTAGATACTTTAATTTCACCTGTCATCTTGTGGTAACTGACAAAAAGGATAATTTTTTGTGGTGATTTGGAGATAAATTACTGATTAAGGACTTTTAATGGAGCTTGTTAGGCCTCAGGCTCATGATAATCATAGAATCATAGAATAGTTATGGTTGGGAAAGACCTGAAGATTATCTAGTTCCAGCCCCCCTGCCATGGGCAGGGACACCTCAAACTAAACCATGACACCCAAGGCTCTGTCCAACCTGGCTGAAGTTGTATCAGCTGACACAAACTGGCCAAAACTGGTGCTATCCTTGACTATTCGTCAAACTAAAAAGACTACATGACCTAAGACCCTGTTCTTATATCTATAACTACAGCTGAGAATTTGTCAAAATTAGGAATTGTCAAAGTATACAGGATCTTATTTTGTTGAAGGGAATTTATTGTGAGCATCTCTCTATCTTCATATTGTGATTTTACTATATATGGCTGTTTTTTCTCAGCTTTGTTGTGAGATGTCTGTTGGTCAGAACCAGATATTTTCCTAAGATAGCTACTTTATTAAAAATGCAGTACAGGATTCTGAGGATGAAGTTGTGACACTAAAGGAAGAACAACATCAGCTAAGAAGAAATCTTGTTAAAATACTACTACATTTTTATATATCTATGTTCTCCAATCTGTTTCTAAGAACGTAATTATAAATGCGACCTGAAGTTTATGAAATAAATCTGTGATTTGCTATAAAAGCCATCTGGTTCTGGAAGACGAGAGTGAAAAAAGGCATAAAACTTGTAAAATTAGTATTAGCTTTTCCTTGAAGAAGTGATGAACCAATAGAAACCTGGAAACATTGAAATTGCCTGAAAAGAGACTACCAGAGGCCTCACCTGGGTAAGTTTCAGGGGCCATAGAAGTGGCCAGGAAGTGAGTGCTCATGCCTCCAAGCGCTGGCTTACGTAACACATCTCATTCTACTCATATACAAATAAACTTTGGACGGGTATACGTTAGCAACAGCTACCTCTTTTTAGTGGTCTTGATAGACTCCAAAGACTTACCACAATAACCATCATAATTGTTTTTCTGTGTTAGGTAGTTTATAGGATTTAAACACCAGATGTAGTTACTACGTGTATGCTAAATAAAATCAATTAACTGGCATGTGTAACTTTGAGATGGTGGCAGAGACACAAAAAAGATTTAATGCAGTTCAAAAACAATTGCTTGTTTGTGCTCAGTCCTTGATGTTTTCTGATTAGCAGTAGCAGCTCCCAGTAGTTAGTACCTATGTCTTCAGTGAGCTTCTTCTGCCATCTGAGGTAGCGAAAAAAAAAAAAAAGGGGGGAATAATTAGAATAATTTTGAAATGAAAAATATTTTAAGATACACAGGACTAGTCATGTGTCCACTAGCTATGAAATAATTTTAAAGTAATTCTTTCTCAGAAAAATTTCTTTTTATGAAAACATGCCAATAAGACAAGAACCAGTACTCTCATTTCAGTTGCCTTGAGTTTTTTATCCTTGCATCATTTAATTAGATTTTTGGCCAATGGCTGTTGCAGTCAGTATTACGTAGTATTAGTACATTGCTGCCAGAGAAATTCTCTCTGTTTAAGAGATGCATGATTAAACACCAGTGTCAAATTAAAGTTGTCAGAGGGTAAGAATCAAGCCTGTGCAGTATGAAGATCAGGCACATTGTATTACACAGCCTGAAGTTCTGAAATTACAGTGTTGTCTTACTTCACAAATGTCAACAGCCAACATATCACCCAGACAAAGGATAACTTTACTTTGGCAGTGTAAGGAGGCCGGGGGAGAAAAGAGAGTAGGGAGAGAGAAGAGTGATTACCATATAAAGATATAAAGTGATACAATGCAAAACTCTGAATGTGAAGCATGTGCTTCATTTAGGATTTTTTTTCTTTTTTTCTTTTTTTTTTTTTTTTTTCCCCATGTGATTTTCCAACTGCCATTCTGGAAGAAAATGGATTTCTATCCTCATAAGCTCTGTTCTTTTGTTACATGTGCCAGATCTGTGCAGTCGTCTTGAATATCCCAGAGAATGTCAAATAGCACTGGGTGCCAATGCTTAGGCAACTAAATCACATTCCATATGTTGTAATTGTCAGAAGTAAATTCTTAAACTTCTATGGGAAACTAGAGGGAAAGAAGATATCTGAGAAATACACGGAACCTAAGCATGAACATGCTACATCCAAGTAAGCACAGACATGCGAAGATGTAATGACAATTCTTGCTAGCAATTTCTAGTCAGGCTTTCGTGCAAATAATTTACAGTTCAGGTAAGCAAAGCTATTTGCATTTGTGAAAAATGGATATTGGTCATTAAATATTCGGAAAAGCAGTACTTCCAATCATACACAGAAATTAAGCTCAGAAAGTTCATGATATATTCCTATCAGTTACAGCAGTATACACCCACTTCTGCAAGGAAATTTTGTCTGACTTAAATGGCCATAGCTGATGTTAGATCCGCAAAATTAGAAGGCAAAGCAAGCAAAGCAACAAAACACAAGTTTACGGTGAAGTAAATTCTAAATGGGGTCAGCCTGGCCTCTAATCCAGGCAAAGGAATCCCAGCCACAGGTCACTACTGTTCCAGAAATACATATTCAGTTCACCCTGGAGGAAAACTGTAGTAATAGCTAGTACATCAGTGACACTTAAGATCTATTTGATCAACTTTTAGTCAGCTGACTCCACTAATTAAAATTAGAGTTTAGAAAAATATCTCATAGATAAAATTTTACATTGTGACACTAAATTTAAGGACTGAAATTTTCTCTTTCATCAGATTACTTTCAGGTCCTGTGCCATATCTGCCAACACTATGTAGATGACTTGGATATCCTTCCACATTTTACTAGGACTAGATAAGCATATTTATGCAATAGAATTTAGCCTTAGTTTTGTACATCAAAATCGATAATCCTGGACTCTCTTTTCTGTAAATGAAAAGAAATAGGGTCTTCTAATGTGCAAGTCAACTGACCTGTTTTAGATATTTAAGGTGACAAGAAATGCATGCTATTAGGCAAGTTACCTAATTTTTTCATTAGCTAAAAGAGTACTTAGAATGACTTGCCCAGGTGTCTGTATCTTATAAACCCAGGCTTGTTCTCTTTTTTTAATATACTTCCTAAATTCTGTTTTAACTCACGCTTTACAGAATCTGTTGTAATTATAAAATAGTTTCATAGTTTCACCTGCAAATTGCTCACCACCAATCCCCAGCTCAACCAAGAAGGGCACCCCCCATAGTGCACCACCACCACCCTTTTGGGTGTCTGCTCTCCGTTTTTACATCCTGAACATGACGTGCTGTGGTATGGAATAATCTCTTTGGTTAGTCTGGGTCAGGTGTCCTGTCTCTGCTTCCTCCCGGCTTCCCCTCCTCCCTGGCAGAGCATGAGGTTCAGAAAGTCCTTGGCCAGCCTAAACATTACCAAGCAGTAACTGAAAACACTGGTGTTATCAGCACTGTTCCCAGGCCCAAAATCAAAAACACAGCACAGCACCAGCTATCAAGAAGGAGAAAAATGACTGCTACTGCTGAACCCAGGACATTTCTTTAATATAACCACTTCAGCATGTGCCCAGAAACAAGGGTCTCTAAATTTATTTGACTTCATCCAAGGAATTCTGTGAAAGTTTTTATGAGATTTATCCAACTGCATCTTACTTAGTGTATTCAGTACTAATTTACTTTTTATTCACAATTTTTCCATAGTTATCATTGTCTCTGGATGATTTCAGATTTTAAAAAAAGTTCAAAGAGATGTTTATTTTTAGCAAAAAATGAAAAAAAATATACTTTTCAGGGTTTTTTCTGAAAATCCATCATCAGGTATCACTTTGAGGAAAAAAAAACCTGACACAAAAAATTCTCAAAACAAACCAAAACACCCCTGCATAGAAGTTAAAATTTTATTTGTTCTCTAATTAATATTCTACTTTCATAAAAAAATTCTGCTGGCTAGTTGCTGGAATCAGTTGTATGCATGTTTTATTACTAAGCAAGTATTTTGGCAAAAGGAATTGTTTAAGGAATAGTTGATGGGGTGGGAAAATAGGTCTTCTGGATTTATCTTGCCTGTTTTCTTTCAACTGTCTTGGGTTTTGGTTTTTAGTTTATATTTGTTTTGTTTCTCCCATATTATATAAGTTCCTTCTCTGGGTTGAATAAAATTCTTAAAAAAGTCTTGTCTCAGAGAGATTTTATGACTACATTTTTAAAGACAATTCATATACTGAAGAAATTTTTAAAGATGTAATACTAAGGATAAAAGTTCTGGAAAAAAATTAGTTTTCTATATATCACAATAAAAAACTTTTTGCTTAACATTTGCGAGACAGATGTCACTGATCTTTTCTTTCCTGTGTTGCAAGCTTCTGTGAAAGTGGGCAATGAAATTCAGCTGTAAGGAAAATCCAGGCAAGATTAATTTCTCATAGCTGCTGGGCAGCTGGCTTAGCAGTCATGCTGTGTTTGTACACATTTCTTAAATGGTGTTTGGGGACTTTCCCAAAGAGATTACTGTCCAGTTAAGACTGGAGAAAAAAATGATGGAAATGCTCCTAACATTATCAGAGAGATTGCAAATATTTGAGAGGTAGAAGTGTCAGACCTCCCTTACTGTAGGACTACTTTTCATTGAACTGTATAAAGTCTTTGTAAAGTATTGGGATGTGTAACATAGTTCAGGAAACACTTTGCAAGGAGGCAGCGTTCCATATGTGTGCCCTAACTCATTCTAATTGATGTCAAAGGTTTAGGGAGATAATAGCTGCAAATGCTCATTGTGTAGACATCAGACTATTTATTTTCCTCCCTTATGAGGCACCATTAGAGTTTTGCTACATAGTAAAAGTTGCAGCATCTAAAAATTCATTGGCTGTGAGGAAGGGTTTTAGAACAGCGATGGGAGACATTATTGTGGGGATCCGTTTCAGACCTCCTGACCAAGAGGACTCTGTGGATGAAGCACTCTATAGACAGATAGGAACAACCTCACACTCGCAGACCCTTGTTCCCATAGGGGACTTCAACCACACTGATGTCTGTTGGAGGGATGGTATGGCCTGGCCCAAGCAATCCAGGAGGTTCCTTGATTGTGTGGAAGACAACTTCCTTCTGCAAGTAATAGAGAAGGTGACAAGGACAGGTGCCATGCTTGACCTCGTCCTCACCAACAGCAGGGGTTGGTTGGAAATGTGATGCTCAGGGCAGCCTTGATTGCAGTGATCATGAGATGGTCGAATTTGATATCCTCAGGACAGTGAGAAGAGCGTGCAGTAAGCTCACTGCCCTGGACTCCAAGAGAGCAAACCTTGGCCTCCTCAGAGACCTGCTTAGTAAGGCTCCATGGGATAAAGCCCTAGAGGGCAAGGGGGCCCAAGTCTGTTGGTTGATATTCAGAGATCCCCTGCGGCAAGCTCAGGAGCGATGCATCCCAACTAGAAGGAAGTGCAGGAGGAGGGCCAGCAGACATCCTTGGATGGATAAGGAGCTGCTGAGGAAAATCTGAAGGAAAAAAATGACTTATAAAAGGTGGAAGCAAGGACAGGCAGCCTGGGAAGAATACAGGGATGTTGTCTGGGAAGCTAGAGACCAGGTTAGGAAAGCTAAGGCCCACTTAGAATTAAACTTGGCTAGGGATATGAAAGGTAACAGGAAGGGATTCTATAGGCACGTAACAAATAAAAGACAGATTAGGGATAACATAGGCCCCCTCTGGAAGCTATCAGGAGAACTGGCTACCCTAGAATTGGAGAAGGCTGAGGTTCTTAATGACGTCCTTGCCTCAGTCTTCACTGGCAAAAGCTCTGACCACACCACCCAAGTCTTGGAAGGCAGACACAGGGACTGTGAAAATGAAGACCCTAGGCCCACTGTAGGAGAGGATCTTGTTCGAGACCATCTTAAAACCTGAACATGCACAAGTCCATAGGACCTGATGAAATCCATCTGCGGGTCCTGAAGGAGCTGGCAAATGAAGTTGCTAAGCCACTGTCCATCATATTTGAAAAATCATGGCAGTCAAGTGAAGTTCCCAACTACTAGAATGGGTTGCCCAAGGAAGTTGTGAATGCTCCATCACTGGCGGTGTTCAAGGCTGGGTTGGACAGAGCCTTGGATGGCATGGTTTAGTGGGAGATGTCCCTGCCCATGGCAGGAGGGTTGGAACTAGATGACCTTAAGGTCCTTTCCAACCCTAACTATTCAATGATTCTGTGATTCTACTGGAAAAAAAGGAAATATAACCCTTATTTCCAAGAAGGGGAAAATGGATAACCTGGGAAGTTACAGACCAGTCAGTCTCACCTCTGTGCCTGGCAAAATCTTGGAGCAGATTCTCCTGGAAGCAATGCTAAGGCACATGAAAAACAACAAAGTGATTGGTGACAGCCAGCATGGGTTCACTAAGGGGAAATCCTGCCTGACCAATCTGGTGACCTTCTATGATGGGGCTGTGGAGTGGATGGAGAGGGGTGGAGCAGTCGTTGTCATATACTTGGACTTGTGCAAAGTGTTTGACACTGTCTCACACGACATCCTTCTCTCTAAGTTGGAGAGACATCAATTTGATAGATGGACCACTCAGTGGATAAAGAACTGTCTGGATGGCCGCACGCAAAGAGTTGTGCTCAATGGTTCAGTGTCCAGCTGGAGACCAGTAACGAGTGGTGTCCCCCAGGGATCGGTGTTGGGACTGGTTTTGTTCAACATTTTTGTTGGTGACATGGACAGTGGGATTGAGTGCGCCCTCAGAAAGTTTGCCAATGACTCCAAGCTGTGTGGTTCAGTCGATACATTGAAGAGAAAGAATACCATCCAGAAGGACCTTGACATGATTGTGAGGTGGGCTGATGCCAACCTGATGAATTTTAACCGTGCCAAGTGCAAGGTCCTTCACCTGAGTGGGAGCAATGCCAGACACAGCTACAGGTTGAGCAGAGAAGAGATTCAGAGCAGCCCTGCGGAGAAGGACTTGGGGGTGTTGGCCGATGAGAAACTGAACATGAGCCAGCAGTGTGTGCTTGAAGCCCAGAAAGCCAACCGTATCCTGGGCTGCATCAAGTGGAGCGTGGCCAGCTGGTCAAAGGAAGTGATCCTGCCCCTCTACTCTGCTCTTGTGAGACCTCACTTGGAGTATTGTGTGCAGTTCTGGTGTCCTCAACATAAAAAGGACATGGAACTGTTGGAACAAGTCCAGAGGAGGGCCATGAAGAAGGTCAGGGGAATGGCGCACCTCCCGTATGAAGATAGGCTGAGAAAGTTGGGGCTGCTCAGCCTGGAGAAGAGAAGGCTGCGTGGAGACCTCATAGCAGCCTTCCAGTGTATGCAGGGGGCCTATAAGGATTCTGGGGATGGTTTCTTCATGAGGGACCGTAGTGATAGGACAAGGGATAATGGGTTAAAACTTAAACAGGGGAAGTTTAGGAAGAATTTCTTTACTCTAAGGATAATGAGGCACTGAAATGGGCTGCCCAGTGATGTTGTGAATGCTCCATCGCTGGCGGTGTTCAAGGCTGTGTTGGACAGGGCCTTGGGTGGCATGGTTTAGTGCAGGTGTCCCTGCCCATGGCAGGGGTGTCGGAACATGATGATAAGTTCCTTTCCAACTGTAACTATTCCATGATTCTAAGATTCTAAGGGTAAAAGATTACACCTGCCTCCTTACTGATATGTTTATTGTGGGTCTGATCAGGTTTCTTGCAACAAAAAGAAGAGTATGGTGTGAACCAAACGGCCATCTAACTGCAAGGATGATCTGCAAACTGCAACACAATGATGCATCCAAGATTTGCCCTCGAAGTCTGAGAGAATTATTGCAAACATGAAAAAAGGAAGATTATGTAACAGTGTTCCAGTACCTAAAGGGAGCCCACAAGAAATCTGGTGAGGACTTTTTACAAGGGCGTGATCTTGGTCAAGGATACAGTAATCTGAAGCAAATTCTATTCAGGGAGGCTCATGTTCTTTAGCTCCAGTACTGTGCTCTGGGACTCAACATGTTCCCCTGAGCAGACAGCATCCTGCTTGACCTCTCCTGTCAAAGATTTCAGGCTCTGTGTGCAGCCAATTGAAATGCCAGGCAACTCAGCCAGTTGAAATTGCTGCTTGGAGGAACCTAATGTGCTACCATCGACTAAATTGATAGACCAGTTAATTAAAGAGGTGGTCTGTAATGCCCAGAAAGAGCAAGGTGCCTGGTTTTTAGCTGTTGCAGTGCCAAAGATAGTTGCCTGGAGCATATAGTCTGTGTCTTGCTGTTAAGCTCTGTTGACTTTCAAAATCTGAAATGTTTATTCTGAAGCACATTTCTGCACAGTGGTGCTGTGATCACTGACAGACATACATATATATTCACAGATATTTTGGCATTCTAACTGTGAATAGAGAAGCCAGTCCTACTGTTTGCAGAGCTCTGTAATTCAATTAGTGAACCTTATTTTTTTAACACAGAAGTGTTCCCACAGAAACATTCAAACATAAACAGCTCACACATAAATTATTCACTCCTACACAAAGCTACAAGGTTAAAGGTACCATTTTCAGGACATTTAAATGATGTAGAATGTGTCTACAGAGAAGTGATGTGAAAAGTAACGCAAGCTGTCCCTGGCAAAGACTGTTTCAGCAAATAGTATAGTTGCACTAATATTCTAGCACTGTATGAATGCTGCAGGTCCACCCAGCTTCTATACCTAATCTAGAACTGCTGTGTGATACCACACTGTATCATGTGGAAATCACAGCCTGAGTCAGTTTTAGCTTAAAGATCAATGCATTTCATCCCATCATGAGATACAGACTTGGGCATGTCTACTTAAGCCCTCTTCATTAAATCCTCAGAACAAGAGACATCTAGGTATGGCTTGACTTCATATGTTGTCACCTCAGACTAGCAAAGCTTCTGTGCCTGAATGACTACTGCTGGGATCAAGCATAAATCTGGCTTGGCAACTCAGTTACTGAAGGTTTCCCTAGTTATGGGAAGTCCTGTTTCTACTCCTTTTGCAAAACTCTTTTAGATACCTTAGACTTTGCTAGTACACGGGTGTAGAAGATTTACTACCATGATATTTGTATCTTGGAAAACTGAAAAACAGTTCTGTGTCTTGGAACCCTCTTGGCTTAAACTCATATACTGGCAGCATTCAGTCAAGCTCAAAAAATGATTGGCCATTGATTTTTTTATGAAACTGCAGTGTTCAAAATATTTTCCAGAAAAGTCTAGATTTTTGATCCTCATCAACCTAAGTATACTAGAAAAGGGACAATGTATGTCTCAGCATTATGCATATATGTATGCATTAGCTAGGAATTCTAGAGATCCACTTCCTGCTACCAAGATAATAAGGATTCTTTTTGTTATTCAAGAATTTAGTGCCTTATTTTCCCGTTATCTTACTGACTGAATAATGAACACAATGTTAATTCTTTCCTTTAATATTTAATATACAGATAAGGTAACTATGGATTTATGCTTCATTAATTTCCACTGTAATAGTTATGAATTGACTTTCCAAAATTTTAAATTTACGAAGAGACACTTGCATGTCACAGTGAAAGTGGAGACAGCCAGCTTGTGTCTGAATAAACAGCCCTAATTACAGTGGATTATATACCCTGGGTCAAATGGCATGGTATGTAGCCTAGTCTTGCTGAAAAGCTCGTTCTATCTTTTTCTCCAAAACTTACATTTAGTTGGTTCCAAAGTGTAAACTGAATAGTGTTTGGTTTAAATTGGTCATGAAACCTTCTATTAAAAAATGTAAGCCAATAAATTCTTGAGGAATACAAGTCCTCATCACATTCTGAGGTTAAAATCACCACTTTGAAAAGTATGGATTTCTAAATTCTATCTTTTTAGAAATTCTGCTTTAGAAGATCCTGAAATAAGCATTAAGCTTGGCAGCAAGGTGACTGCAGAGTGGGATATGAAAGATTCCACCAAATAGATTTAGCGTAAAAAAATTTTTATGCAGATGGATTCTCAAAAGTTTATAAAGAAAGTCCCTATATATCTGAATCAAGTGCCCCTAATAGTAATGCACTGCCTGTCTGTCATAAATCCCAGTGATTTTTCATTATATTCTAGAAGTTTTCTCCGGAATGTTAAAACCAGTTTGCTATGTCCCAATATAGGAGACATCACTAATATAAGAACGCAAAAGTGAAACTTGTTCCCTTGTTTTTAACCTATTTTGCTGCAAATTCTGATGTTTTGGTATTTGTGGGTTATTCTTTTCCTTACGACTAGAATGACAAATTGGAATTTGTCAAACCCATGAAGTAGAAATTCCAAAATATTTATTTAATTATACTTTGCCTCCATAATTTTGACCAATGTTAAATAATCTCATTTCAGTAGACATTTTTATCTTATGAAAAAAATTGCTTCAATAACTCTGAAACACTATAATTACAATAGATACCTTACGTATTCACAATATTATGTCAAATATAATCTAAAGCATATGTTTAAACTAAACAGACTTGAAATAAAGACTTTTTGCTCATTGAAGCAATTTCATTTAATACTGGAATGAAACACAAAAGTGGCAATGATATGTTTTGAAGCTGTTGACATGAAAAAAGGAAAAAATAATCAATACACTTCCATGAAACTTTTGTATTTTAATGGGTTACATTTTCTAAGGAAAAAAATATTTGCAGCCACCTTTATTTTCAGATTTTTCTCCAAGCCAGTTGTCAGTCTTGCCAGTTATCACATCCTTTCAATTTTTTTTCAGTTATTTGTGGTTTGTATGGCTCTGTATGCAAATTGTTAAGCTATAAACCCTCTGACATAACCTATAAAACATATGTGTCATGACCTGGGCTTTCCATGTTTTATTTGCTTGCAGGCACTGAAGCCTGTCTTCAGAATGCAATAGCCATGCTCGTCACCCACATAAGTCCAGGAAGAAGGTAGTGTTTCACTGTTAATGGGCCTGAACTTCTAGAGAACTTGCAGGAAATTTCACTCCACAGCTGCATACTAATATAGTCACTCCTTCACATTGCAAGAAGTTGTCTTGCTATGTGATAACCAACGTGATGTGCATATCTCATACTGGAGCCTGAGTCATGAGACCAGATGTAAATTAATATAATCCTCTGGTAGATTAGTGATTTAATTAAAGCCACCACAACAACACTTTTGCATCATCTGAAGATGTGACACTGCAAACGTCCCTGGTGCTATAAGGTGGTACAGCAGGAAATCTGTCTGAACCAACGACACTGAGCATCATCTTCTCTTTACACTCTTGCAATGAAATGAGGTGGTATTTCTCAAACTTTAAAATACTGCATCTTGTTTCTTGTCAGGTTTCAACTGGTTTAAAGATATATTGTTCTTTTGCTCAGTGCCCATTTTGAAATCTATTCCTTTTTATCCTCAAAACTGTTAAGGGCTTTCAAAATGACAGGTCTGGACCAAACTAATGCCTTTGATTAGACTTCTGTTTACTGTAAATTTTAGTTTGAGATTATTGAGGGATACCAAACAAAATGAGAGTAAAAATTACCTCTAAAGTACGTGTGGATCAGTTTCTGGGCTTGAATAGACACTTTTTTCTATATTTAGTGATTTCTTTCTTTGATCAGACAGCTCACCTACCTGTTTTGTGGAATGGTTTCCCAGATTGTTAGATTTAATTGTTCACTTCAGTATAATTATGATAAAGAACAGTTCTGAAAGCATGCATGTTCCCCTGAAGCCTGAAATACTGACTGTGCATTCTCATCTGCAATTAGTGGCACTGACAGCAATTTGAAATTTAAATGTAGACAAAGATATTTTTCAGGTTTTTCTTGGGTACATGCAGAGGATTTTGCTTACTCAGCAGAATCATAGAATCATAGAATAGTTAGGGTTGGAAAGGACCTTAAGATCATCTAGTTCCAACCCCCCTGCCATGGGCAGGGACACCTCCCACTAAACCATGCCATCCAAGGCTATGTCCAACCCCACCTTGAACGCCGCCAGGGATGAAGCATCCACAACCTCCCTGGGCAACAAAGTCCTAGTGGAAAGCCAGATAGATAGGATAGAAGCTTAATATTGTTTTAAGGTATTGAGGATTGAAAAATAGTATATGCCAAAAGCTATATTCTTAAAACTATTTAAGTATTCATATTTTTTAAATTATTTTTATATTCAATAGTAAGTATCACTGAACCCTACTCAGAATTTCCTCTATGTTTTAAGCAGCCATTTAAAAAAAATATAAGAAATGGAATTTATCTAAGTCTTTATGGAATTATAGAAGGTTAAGATAACTCTTTACATTTATAAATGCAGGGTGAGGAGATTTGCAACTTGGAAAGCATAAAAGAGTATCATTACTTACTCAAAGTTTCTATTTAACCAGTCAGTAGGGGCTACATCTTCTCTATTGATGTCAACTTGATAAAAGATTCATTTTACTAAATGCATGTATAAAGCATGGTCTCTCGTGAGATGGAAAAGTGAAATGATTTATTCCTTGGCAAAATTTTAAATGTCATCAGTTAGTTTTAAAGCACACATTTGTCAATAGATACTAATTACTGCAATCTTACCAACAACAAAATATTTAACTATTTCTGTGTCATGTGGTGGTAAAATGCACAAATAAGCGTAACTCTTCCAAAGGAAATCCAGGTTATTGAAAAACCATGTGTAAGTCTCTTTTATACTGTTAGAACCTTAACTTAAAATATAGATAATGCTAACTAATGTACACTCTTTAAATAGGAAAAGACATTTATTCCCAAATGGCTTCTGTAGGGATATAAGATGCTTTTAACTTTTAACATTCTATGTCATCTTCTGTTTTCAACCCTTGATTTGATTCTAGTATAACCCAAATGTTAAGATTAATCTAAATATATATATTGAATAATGACAGTTGTACTTTCCTTTGTATCATTCTATTCCTACAATAACTCATCAGAATAGATCATGTATAGCAGGTACTAGAAATGTTCCATAATGATTGCCAGGTATACTGGACCCTCTTTCTACCAATTTTTTCATACTGAATGCTTTACAATGTCAATACAAGATGTTTTCTGCCTTTTGTACTATGACTCTAATGAAATTTGTGTCTTATTTTTATGCAGTTTGTATGTAGGTTCAAGCAGAAAGAAACCCATGTGTTTCATTTGCAGCTTGCACAGCAACATTGCTTTGCAATGCTAATTACTGTGACGAAGTTTTCCTTGTTTGTCATCCTTCTAAATGCATTTAGTTTTGTTGTTCTGAATTAATGACTACATCACTTGTCATATTCCCTAGAAAGGATGAAATCTTGAAACCTTATTCTGCAGTATGAGTAGCTATTTCTATGTTTTCCAGGTTGTGATCACTACTAAATTAGAGCATATATCATTCAATTCTACTGAAACTGTAGTGCACATTCAGTGTAAGCCAGAGGAATGGATAACGTTTCTTGTTTTCTTACTTAATAATCTTTCCCTGAAGAACAGACTACCAAATAATTTGTTTTAAGTAATTCTAAGTGCATATGTATATATGCATATTGTAGATGCAAACTGATGATTATTAGTGTCTCCTGTTGATATTTTTTTCTTTATTGGTAGCATTTACACAATTTTTAATAAAACAGAATTACTTCTTTCTCCCCAGAAGTACTTGCTTCCACCATATTACAGTATTGACAATTCTCACTTAGTAAGCAGGTAGTATATTTTTTCTAACCTTCGAGGAGCTACTTACTAACTAATCACAATTTTAAACTTGGCTTCAAGAACAGATAAAATATTTTCCTGTGGTCTGTTATGGTGTTTATTAATCTTCAAAATGTGTTTTGAATTATAGTCACAAAACCTGTCAACTGCCCTAAATATCAACTATTTTTAAGTGCAGTGCATACATAGAGAAATGTAGTGTTATCTTTGTTGAGATTACTGTTACCACTTGTCCCGGGTTCAGCAGTAGCAGTCATTTTTCTCTTTCTTAGTAGCTGGTGCAGTGCTGTGTTTTTGACTTTTGGCCTGGGATGTTTTCATTTGGAAGAGACTTTGACAATCATTTTTTTCCACCCCCCACAACGAGCAGGGATAACTTCTACAAGCCAAATTTCTTAAAGCCCCATCCAGCCTGTACTTGAGCACTTCAAGGAATCCACAGTTTCCCTGGGCAACCTGTTCCAGTGTCTCACCACCTACAGTAAACAATTTGTTTCTGATGTCTAATCTAAATCTAGCCTTTGCCAGTTAAAAGCCATTACCCCTAGACCTATCACTATTTATACTATATATATGCCCTTAAAATGAGCACAAGACTTTAAGTTATTTAAATTTCAGTAGACAATACAACTGTCAGCTTATACAGAAGATTTACTAAGTTAGCCACATACATAACTTGAACATTACGAAGTATTTTAACATGTTTCTAGATGCATTAAAATGTCAAATGCCTAGTGCCAATACCATATTTGATCCTGCTGGACATCATCAACTGCATTTTGCAACCGATAATCAAACCACATTAAGAAAATGGAATATTTTATAGATATTTTGGATGTATCAGATAATTCTTAAGTTTTGCTTGTACTGATGAGATCCTTTAAGTAAGTCAGATCTTTGTGATTTAATGGCAAATTAGTCTGGGTATAACAGTAACTGAGAACATAATGATTTTCATAAAACTAACATGTTTATAACAGCACGATTTACAGATTTTGCAACTTCAGATTAGAGTAGATTTATCTCTGCATCTTTATTAAGAGAAATAATTATTTTTAAAATAATTTAATATTTAAGATAGAAACCCCATTATTAATTCTTAATTGAATGCTTGTGTGAGAGAAACACTGTAAGTAAGCTTTTCTAATATAGAGCTTGACTCCCAAAAGGTAGGCCTTCGATTTTCATGACGGAAAGGGAAAATTTGTATGTGGAGAACAATGACAGAGAAGCAAGAGGATGTCAAAGGAAGTACGATGTGAGAAATTAATGTAGTTTTGTGAGATAGAAGCTGAATTTACACACAGAATCCTTAACCAGTTTTCTCCCTCAGGACAACTGAGGAATGCCTCTTCCCTGAGACAAGTGAGGTAACTGGAAGTGGAAAACTAAAACGTTGTCATTTGAATTGAATGATGTGAAAACTACCTGTGAAAAATGCCTTTTTCATGCTCCATGTAACATAGGGTTGCAAGGCCATTCCTTATTTTTTATCCATTGTTCTCTCCATCATTTACAGCCCACTTCATTGCTAATTGCTTATCAGGGCAAGAGAAAGAAAACATAGGTTTCTTTACAAGTAACACAAAGAACTGAAATACAATTCATGTCTCCCCCAAGCAATATCAGACAGATATTTTTTGCAAAGGCTTTACACAGTATGGTTGGAGGCCAGCTTCCTATTAAGGGATCACTTGCCTTTCAGTCCAAAATCAGGACCCTTTCCTAGCAGAAATCAAGGTGAGATAAAGCAGAATTTATGTTTTTTTAATTTATTTACAACACTTAATCTTGCTATTCAAGCAAATAACCCTGCCACTTTAATATTTAACATGAATATCTGTATACATCATGTCTACTTCACAGGTCCATAAAAAGCATTTCTGCACATACCAATCTTCATCCAACTGGGTGCTCCCTCTAATCTTTTTCCTTCCTTGAGACAGCAGTTCATCTAAACTGTTGAGAAGAAAAATAAAATACTTATTCAGACCTACAGAAGAAGTGACAATGCAGGCACAGTGATGACTAATGATTCTGAAGTAACAATGGTAACAACAGTTATAATGATGATATTGGGCTTGTGGGTTTGGAGAAAAGCAGGCTGAGGGCCAACCTCATTGCTCTCTACATCTCCCTGAGGAGGAAAAGTGGGGAGGGAGGCATTGATCTCTTCTCCCTGGTATCCAGATAGGACACAAAGGAAGGGCTTGAAACTGTGCCATGGAAAGCTGAGACTGGACTGCAGAATGTATTTCTTTACCGAAAGGGTAGTCAAACACTGGAACAGGCTTCCAAGAGAAATGATTGATGCCTAGTCTGGTCTATTCTCTCAAAGATGTACAGTTATTGTTAGGAATTGGGTTTTTTTAATCACTACATCACTGATGTGTGCAATTGTATTTTGTTAGTAAGGATTAAAATACACTATTGTGAGTGGCATTTTTTAATGACATTTATTGTACAAATGTGACAAAGTGAGCAGAGTTATTTTCATAGAGTTATTATTATTTTTATAAGGTTATTTTTATTTTTTTTTAGAGTTCTTATTTTTAATCCTACTTCTTAAAGACAAGTGATCCATGATTATGCACCTTTCATTAAAGGAAGAATAAATTAAAAAATAAAATAAAAAATAGTTCAATGCATATAGTACTTCTTTATAATCAGTTACTGCTTTGGGATAACTTGGCTGTGTAGTATGGTGATGTCAACCGTTTCCAGTGTGCTTGCTGCAGGTACTAAATTGAAAAGGACACTGATGCTTATTATTAGATTCTTTGATATGTTCTCATTATTTCTGAATGTTCAGGCAGTGGATGAAAAACTGAAATCTCTCATAAATCCTTTGGTGAGAATTCTCCTGGAGTGAGGGGTCTGTCAGGCAACTACAGATTAATTATAATTAGGTTTTGTACCCTAAATCTCTGCAGAAAACCAAAATGTCTGGAATGGACCATATTCTCAATATTCCTAATGAGCAATAGTTCTTGTGGACTTGAATCATCTGCCAGAAATGAGTAGCGTCTTGTGTGACTTGCCTTAGGCTGAAGGTGGCATTATGGCAAATAAACCAAAGCCCTTTTCATTTTCATCTTCTTTTTGAAGGAAGAAAATGAAGGTTCTCTTATGAACAAATGAAGAAGGATGAACAAAATCATACTTCAGTACTACCAATATGACAATTGATTTTATTTTGCCAGAGCTTAAAACATTTGTAAGCAATAATACCCTTTCTGACTTCAATCCTGAATAAGGTTGCTGAAGGGCACACTGCCAAATATTATTAAAACAAAAAATAGTTAGCATTGACCCAGGAATGACCATCTCACAACAGAAGTGTGCATAGCCCATAGGGAAAATAACAAGAGATAACTGAAAATGCAGGACTTCTAGATAACATAGATCTTATGTGGAAATCAGGCTACATTTAACAATTAAGGACAAAGTCTTCAGGCAAAGGACCAGAAAAACATTCAGTATACATTGTTTTCTAATGTAGTCTCCCTGAGGGTCCAGTTTAGAGTATTGAAATAAATATATGATATCCAGAAATCAGATTTGAAACTACCTATTTGGCACTGATGATACCTACAATTTAGTTACAGAACTGAAAGACACACTTGAACTACTACAGCTTTAATATGTGTTAATGCAGACATTAAATGGAATTTTATCAAGAGGCAAGGTTTCAAGTGTTTTGCTTTTTTTGTGTATTATGACCATTTCTTTGTTGACTATATAGCCCCTTCATTCTTGATACTCAAATCAAATGGCATGTATATCCCTTGTTCCCTGCATCATGCTGTTTTGCCAGTTGCTTTATTTCTCTTGTAATCTACAAATTGATGACACAGAAAAGATTGTAAATCTAAGGGCTCCCTTCTCAGAAAAAGCCCAGTAGACTTTCAAGTTTGATATAATTTTTTTTTAACAAGTTAGCTTTTCTGAAGCTACACGCTCTTCTTACCGGCAAATGCTCTGACCACACCACCCAAGGCTTGGAAGGCAGATGCGGTGACGGTGAGGGTGGGGACCCTGGGCCCACTGTGGGGGAGGATCTTGTTCAGGACCACCTTAGGAACCTGAATGTATACATGTCCATGGGACCGGATGAAATCCATCCACGGGTCCTGAAGGAGCTGGCAAATGAAGTTGCTAAGCCACTGTCCATCATATTTGAAAAATCCTGGCAGTCAGGTGAAGTTCCCGATGACTGGAAAAAGGGAAATATAACCCCCATTTTTAAGAAGGGGAAAATGGATGACCCAGGGAATTACAGACCAGTCAGTCTCACCTCTGTGCCTGGCAAAATCTTGGAGCGGATTCTCCTGGAAGGCATGCTGAGGCACATGAAAACCAACAAGGTGCTTGGGAACAGCCAGCATGGCTTCACTAAGGGAAAATCCTGCCTGACCAATCTGGTGACCTTCTATGAAAGGGCTACGGAACTGATGGACAGGGGCAGAGCAGTTGATGTCATCTACCTGGACTTGTGTAAAGCCTTTGACACTGTCTCACATAACATCCTTGTCTCTAAGTTGGAGAGACATCAATTTGATAGGTGGACCACTCGGTGGATAAAGAACTGGCTGGATGGCCGCACGCAAAGAGTAGTGCTCAGTGGCTCAGTGTCCAGCTGGAGACCAGTAAGGAGTGGTGTCCCTCAGGGATCGGTGTTGGGACCGGTCTTGTTCAACATCTTTGTGGGTGACATGGACAGTGGGATTGAGTGTGCCCTCAGCAAGTTTACCGATGACATCAAGCTGTGTGGTTCGGTTGATGCATTGGAGGGAAGGAATGCCATCCAGAGAGACCTTGACACGCTTGTGAGGTGGGCTGATGCCAACCTAATGAAGTTTAACCATGCTAAGTGCAAAGTCCTCCACCTGGGTCGGAGCAATGCCAGGCACAGCTACAGGTTGGGCGGGGAAGAGATGCAGAGCAGCCCTGCGGAGAAGGACTTGGGGGTGTGGGTTGATGAAAAAATGACCATGAGGTGGCAGTGTGCGCTTGCAGCCCAGAAGGCCAACCGTATTCTGGGTTGCATCAAAAGGAGTGTGACCAGCAGGTCGAGGGAGGTGATCCTGCCCCTTTACTCTGCTCTTGTGAGACCTCACTTGGAGTATTGTGTGCAGTTCTGGTGTCCTCAACATAAAAAGGACATGGAACTGTTAGAACAAGTGCAGAGGAGGGCCACGAGGATGATCAGGGGAGTGGAGCACCTCCCGTATGAAGATAGGCTGAGAAAATTGGGGCTGTTCAGCCTGGAGAAGAGAAGGCTGCGTGGAGACGTCATAGCAGCCTTCCAATATCTGAAGGGGGCCTCTAGGGATGCTGGGGAGGGACTCTTCCTTAGGGACTGTGGTGAGAGGACAAGGGGTAATGGGTTTAAACTTAAACAGGAGAAGTTTAGATTGGTTATGAGGAAGAAATTATTTGCTGTGAGGGTGGTGGGGCCCTGGAATGGGTTGCCCAGGGAGGTTGTGGATGCTTCATCCCTGGCGGCATTCAAGGTGGGGTTGGACATAGCCTTGGATGGCATGGTTTAGTGGGAGGTGTCCCTGCTGCTGGCAGGGGGGTTGGAACTCGATGATCTTGAGGTCCTTTCCAACCCTTACTATTCTATGATTCTATGATTCTATGAAGCTAGAATTTAATACAAAACCCATGCTATACAAATTTTTCACCTCTTAAGCATGCCTCAAATCTTAGAAAGTGTTATTCTATTTAATCAACATGAAACAGATAAATGACTGACACTGAAATTTTATTACAAAATTTTATAAAGTAAACAATGAGACAGATATGCTCATGTTTCTTTGCAAAAAAAAAAAAAAAAAAAAAAACCCAAAACAAAGAACTCCAAACAAGCAACTATACCTGATCTTAACACCCATCAAATTAATATCTGGGGGAAATCTAACAAAAATAATGTGATTTTTAGAGATTCTTTAAAGTTTTGATCCTCAAAATTGCCATCTTATTTAATCTCTTAATTAAAATTAGTTAATTCATTATTTTTATAATGGAGCTTAAGAGGATCATATTCTCACAAAAATATTTATGTAGAGTCCTGGTTTAATTTTGATTCATGATATCTGAAACTTGCTTTTCTTACTTAAGTAAAGGGATGTACCTACCTGTATGTTTTGGATTAATGGCAAATTTTAGTTTTCATCACCAAGACTTTATCTTTAGGCTTCTGCAGAACAGCCTCACTATCATTTTATTTCTAGTTATTTACAGGACATCTTTGTCCACCAGACGACTGTTCTCCCAGTCTTCTTAGACAATTTTTTGAATTAGTGGAAACTTTGGTCTTATTATTTATTTATCTTGAGAAAACACAAATAATATGCTATTCACAACTAATATTCTAGCTGACATTGACAGTAATGATTGTTTGCTGCCTTCAGCGTATAAATTGACTATTTAGAAGTTATTTGATGGAATCCAGGTTGGTAAAATGAACTTCAGTCATCCAAGGGAAGAAGTCTTTTGAAATATACTTAAGTGAGATTCTGGGAGAAAAAAAAATATTAAATTGGCAAGAAGAATGAATGTCTGCAGGGTGACAATTCCGTGTCCCTACTGCAGGTGTCAGATAGCTGTATTTAGTCACCACATTAAAAATTGAATCTCTTCCACTAAATTGCTTTAAGAAGACCATGAAATTCATTGGATTGCAAAAGATACACCCCAGACAGTGAGTGTGTTAAAAGAGCAAATACACCAGGCACAAAGGGAATGATGATAAAAATGCAATTGAGGTGTAAATGAAGTGGTTGGGTCCTTCATCGCATTCTTTAGTAAAATTATCACTTCTGAAAAAAGGCACTTCATCAGCTAACACACACGCACACACACAAACCAACCAAACCCAACCAAAAATATGACAGCAGGGAGTACAAAACTGAAGTTTCAGTTAACTTATTATTGTTCAAACACATTCGAAATCACCTGTAATGTATTTAGCTGAATCAAAGGTCAAAGAGGTATGTGAAAAGGAAAAGGAGTTACGCGGTTGTTTTGTATATGAATCTTAGTAATCTTGTCTGTGGAAAACTATTCATTTCAGCAAGCAATAACACACCTACGTGAAGTTTTGTAATTAATACAAATGAATAGTTTAGTCATAGACTGGTGCCACTGACAATGTGGCTAGCAGTGGTTATATTTCCTGCAGGATTTAAGTAACTTAAAGATAGATCTCTTTTTTTATAGACCCATGAGATATTGTATTTTAAAGTAATTAACTTTTTTTTTTTAAGTAAAAAATATACCAAAGATTTTCCAGGTGTTTAAAATAAATTAAAACAGAAATTCAATGCCTATCAAACATAAAAGAATCTAAAAAGAAAAGAGCTAAAAACTGAAGGTTTGTTTTCAAAAATACTTGCACGACTTTCTTGTAACAAAAACAAAAGCAGTTCATCTGCTAAACTAGATTAAAAAAAAACAAAACAAAAAACAAACAAACAAAACAAAAAAAAACCCAGCAATTCTATTACTTGTGTATAGATTCCCTATCTGTAAGGCAAGAATAATAGGCTTTTTCATAACCTAAGGATGTTTCAGAAATCTATGCTGAGAAAATGAATAGCTTAATGCAGCTGATATTGAAAATGGATGAGACATAAAAGAGGTTTGCCTCTCTTTGCTAGATTTTACAAGGGAATAAGATAAAATGGCACTACATTAAGCTTTCTGATAGCATCTGGATTTCAGAAAGCAACATTCAAGAGATCTTTCCATGCAACCCTTTCACTAGTCTCCCTCCTAAGTTCATTCTTTTCAGCAAGCACCTGGGTAGCCGAAAAAGAATCCTCAAAACAACTTCAAAAGAATCAACCATCTACTCCAGACCCTTACTATCAGTGTAAAATGACAATTTCTCAAGCACTAACTAATAATATGAAAGAGGGTTCATTACTAATATTTATAAAATTAGTTCATGGATATTGAAAATTTTTAATGATTTATTGAAATATTTCCCACATATGTAGATTTCCATTCCTGGAGAGGAGGATTGGGTAAACAGAGAGATAAGAGATATTTACTTTGGAACTGAATGTTCTCAAGATTAATCGCATGGCTTAAGATAAGTTCTTGCATATCCATTTGAGACACCCGAGTTAAATGTTTCCTTGAGTTTTGTTTTAGCAGAACACTCATTTTGATCAGAAACTCTTCCTCTGTTTCCTAAATACTTATAGCTATCTCTCATAAATTGCACAAATATCACTATTTTCTCCATAAAATTCCTTTACCAAATGAGAGATATTTGGGAAACACTTGTATACTGATTTTTACAATAATGACAGATTTTTTATGTATGACCACACTTGGAGTACTACGTGCAGTTTGGCTGTCCTTAACATAAGGACATGGATCTGTCGGAGCAAGTCCAGAGGGCCACAAGGATGATAAGGGGCTGGAGCACCTCGCATTCAAAGGCAGGCTGAGAAAGTTGGGGCCGTTCAGCCTGGAGAAGAGAAGGCTGCATGGAGACCACTTAGCAGAATTCCAGTATCTGAAGGGGGCCTACAAGAATGCTGGAGAGGGACTCTTTATTAGGGACCGTAGTGATAGGACAAGGGGTCACAGGTTCAAACTTAAACAAGGAAAGTTCAGATTAGATTATAGGAAAGAAGTTCTTTACTGTGAAGATGGTGAAGCACTGGAAAAGGTTGCCCAAATAAGTGGTAAAACCTTCATTCCTTGCAGTGTTTAAGTGGAGGCTGGACAGAGCCTCAGGCAGTATGCTCTGGTGTGTAGTGTCCCTGCCCATGGCAGGGGAGTTTGAACTAGATGATCTGACTGGTCCATAGTTCCCTGGCTCATCCATTTTCCCCTTCTTGAAAATTGAGGTTATATTCCCCTTTTTCCAGTCATCGGGAACTTCACCTGACTGCCACGATTTTTCAAATATGATGGACGGTGACTTAGCAACTTCATTTGCCAGCTCCTTCAGGACCCATGGATGGATTTCATCCGGTCCCATAGACTTCTATATGTTCAGGTTCCTAAGATGGTCTCGAACAAGATCCTCTCCTACACTGGGCCCAGGGTCTTCATTCGCACTGTCCCTGCGTCTGCCTTCCATGACTTGAGTGGTATGGTCAGAGCATTTGCCAGTGAAGACTGAGGCAAAGAAATAATTAAGAACCTCAGCCTTCCCCAAATCCAGGGTAGCCAGTTCTCCCGATAGTTTCCGGAGGGGGCCCACATTGTCCCTAACCTGACTTTTATTTGCAATATACCTATAGAATCCCTTCCCTCCTCTGTGTCTGGCAAAATCTTGGAGCAGATTCTCCTGGAAGCAATGCTGAGGCACATGAAAAACAAGGTGCTTGGTGACAGCCAGCATGGCTTCACTAAGGGGAAATCCTGCCTGACCAATCTGGTGGCCTTCTATGAAGGGGCTACAGAACTGATGGACAGGGGCAGAGCAGTTGATGTCATCTACCTGGACTTGTGCAAGGCGTTTGACACTGTCTCACATGACGTCCTTGTCTCTAAGTTGGAGAGACATCAATTTGATAGGTGGACCACTCAGTGGATAAAGAACTGTCTGGATGGCTGCACACAAAGAGTAGTGCTCAACGGCTCACTGTCCAGCTGGAGATCAGCTGACATGGAGAAAAATGACTGCTACTGGTGAACCCAGGACTAACCTCAACCCTGGTTTTTGGGAGATGGAGTCCAGGAAGGCTGGTCAAAGCCAGCAATGGTGAATGGAGCTATTCAGTTTACCAATTCTTCACTTTAGGGAGATTTTCTGGGTTTTTTGTTTGTTTGTTTGTTTGTTTTAATTCATAAATGCTCATCCAACCAATTGAGAATGCATAAGAAAAGTATTGATTCTTATGGTTAGGAGCAGCCTAGGAGTTATGGAGCTCACCAAGGAATGGGAAGACTTGGCATCCGTGCCTTATGCCTGTCATTAGATGAACATTTCATCTCATAACTGTTGAATATATACAAACAGGGCTGTGGACAGCACTGCAGTGTGAATTGGTAAGAAGGTTATGGTGAGATGCCATTGTGTAACTGACTCTGAGTTTGTATGTGACTCCAAACAGTAGGAAAGATCACAAAACTTTTTATTCCCAAAAGGAAATCTGTATGCGAATTTGATTTACTGATAAAAGACAGGAATAAAGATCACTTGCATTTTACTTTTCTCCCTCTCTTTGGCAATTTTTTTCCACCTCATGCAAGTGTATACTGAATGTTTCCGTGTTTCATGGGATTTAAACAAGTTCAAAACAGTGGAAGATAATGTCATTGTCTCTTTCATCTGCATTTCAGCTTATGTTTTTAATGTGTTCACATAATGGATTCTGACTATTCATTTAGCGTGATCTCAAAATTTTTTATAAGTTTGAATGCTTTATTCTTATGTTTACATATAAATTGCCAATTTATATTTATAAATAATTAAAAATAATGTTAAGCATTTATCATTCTGTACACTTGTGAGTAAAAATATTTTAATGATCTGGTCATATTACAGAAGGAAAACTAGAAAATTTTTGGAGGAGTTTATACAACACAAATGTATAAAGGAAACCAGGAATGCACTTAAAGCAATGGGTGAGCAATTTTTCAGCCCAAAAAGTTGATGGTTTTATTCATGTTTTTATAAAATACTGTTTGCCATTAACTGTTTGGCTAGCTCCTGAAACATTATATAATTTCCTCCAGCCTTCCATTTTTCAAAATATTCAACCAAATTTCTATTCAGTCATTCTAATACAAATAGTTTTTATTGCTATCCTTTCAAGATGTCTTTCATTTATTCAAAAATTAAAATGAGGGTTAGAGGTAAAATGGAGTGAAATACAGTAATGTGATGGAAGAAAAATAGTCTGGCTAGCTCAGTCTCAGTTTATCACATTTTATTGACTGTTAAAAAACTCAAAACCATCTGCTCTGCTCATTAGATTTTTCTAAATAAAATAATGGGTATTTTCAAGTGAATCATTACCAAAGCCATTAGTCAATAACGTTTTATTTTACTCAGCACTTAAATGCTTTTTTGCATAACACTTGAATTCTAAACATGCATCAGAAAAGGGGGGGAAAAAGTATATTAGTATATTTTCGAGGCTCTGAGGTGGTGCAATTCTACTATAGTATGGCTTTATAGAACAAACCCATTGTTTAACTACTCTTCATAATAAAACATGAAGTACAGATAACGTAATATTGCATATATACCATAATATATACAATAACTTTTCCTCTTTTACTACTGCTGCTGAAAATTTATTTTCAGATCTATTCTTCGGATAAGCTCAGTTGTTCTGGTATCTGAAACATTCTCATGAAACATCCCACATATTAAATTCTTCTTGAAGTTAAAACTGCTAAGAAGAAGCTGAAAACTGAAACTTAGCAGTACATGTGGAATTTTAAATGCTACAAAAGACAGATGTGGTTGCAAAAGAAAGTGGTGTCATTGGTTCTGAAGCCATATAATAAGAAATTTGGAAGAAATATATTTTTTAAAATTCTTACAATATTGGGAAGGGGGACAATGGGAAAATAATATCCTACTGAAAGTTTTCACTCCACTTCCCTTTTGGAAAAGCTACCTCAAGATGACAAGAAAGTTACCAGGGAAAATGTTTTGTTTAAAATTATATCTGTCATATATTTACTTTCATTGAAATCCAAGAAAGCAATCTAAACTAGAATCCCTCAGAATCTGTTTTCTATAAACTCTGGCTTCTCCTCAGAGCAATATTTGGAAAAGCTAATACTTACTCTTATTGTCAGTAGTTGTAGGGAATGTGATATGTCTATCACATTTGAGAAAAATATTTCCATTGCTAAAGCAGACTTCATATTGGCCTTTGCCTTTCTGTATTTCCCAATGCCTTCCCTCTTATTCTTCCACCCACCTTTTTTTCTGGATATTTTAATGGGAGCTCAGCTCAGATTCCTCTATACAAAAGCCTGTAGCGTGGGGAAGAAACAAGAGGAATTAGAGGCATGTGCATGTCTATGGGGATATGGTATCATAGGCATCACAGAAACATGGTGGGATGGCTCCTATGGCTGGTGCATTGGAATGGAAAGTTACAGGCTCTTCAGGAAAGACAGGCCAAGCAGGAGGGGAGGCAGAGTTGCTATTTATGTTAAGAATAGGCTGGAGAGTATGGAACTCTGTCTGGGGACAGGTGAGCAGTCGACAGAGAGTTTGTGGGTAAGGGATAAAGGGAGAACAGCAATGGGAGACATTATTGTGGGGATCTGTTACAGACCGCCTGACCAAGGGGACTCTGTGCATGAAGCATGCTATAGACAGAAAGGAACAGCCTCACGCTCGCAGGCCCTTGTTCACGTGGGGGACTTCAACCACCCTGATATCTACTGGGGGGATGGTACGGCCTGGCACAAGCAATCCAGGAAATTCCTCGACTGTGTGGAAGACAACTTCCTTCTGCTCATCCTCACCAACAGGGAAGGGCTGGTTGTAAATATGCTCCAGGGCAGCCTTGGTTGTAGCGATCATGAGATGGTTGAATTCAAGATCCTCAGGACAGTGAGAAGAGCATGCAGCAAGCTCACTGCCCTGGACTTCAAGAGAGCAGATTTTGGCCTCTTCAAGAACCTGCTCAGTAAGATTCCATGGGATACAGCCCTAGAGGGCAGGGGGGTCCAAGACTGTTGGTTGATATTCAAGGATCACCTGCTGCAACCTCAGGAGTGATGCATCCCAACAAGAAGGAAGTGCTACAGGAGGACCAGGAGACCTCCTTGGATGGATAAGGAGCTGCTGAGGAAAATTTGAAGGAAAAAAGATGCTTATAAAGGTGGAAGCAAGGACAGGCAGCCTGGAAACAGTACAGGGATATTGTCTGGGAAGCTAGGGACCAGGTTAGGAAAGCTAAGGCCAACATAGAATTATACTTGGCTAGGGATGTTAAGGATAACAGGAAGGGATACTGTAGGTACATTGCAAATCAAAAACAGACTAGGGACAACGTGGCCCCCCTCCAGAAACTATCGGGAGAACTGGCTACCCTGGATTTGGGGCAGGCTGAGGTTCTTAATGACTTCTTTGCCTCAGTCTTTACAGGCAAATGCTCTGACCACACCACCCAAGTCTTGGAAGGCAGATGCAGGGACAGTGCGAATGAAGACCCTGGGCCCAGTGTAGGAGAGGATCTTGTTCGAGACCATCTTAGGAACCTGAAGTCTATGGGACCTGATGAAATCCATCCATGGGTTATAGAATCTTAGAATCATAAAATAGTTAGGGTTGGAAAGGACCTTAAGATCATCAAGTTCCAACCCCCCTGCCATGTGCAGGGACACTTCCCACTAAACCATGCCATCCAAGGCTATGTCCAATCTGGCCTTGAATACCACCCGGGATGAAGCATTCACAACTTCCCTGGCCGGCCCATTCCAGGGCCTCACCACCCTTACAGTAAAGAATTTCTTCCTCATATCCAATCTAAAGTTCCTCTGTTTAAGTATGAACCTGTTACCCCTTAACCTCTCACTACAGTCCCTCATGAAGAGTCCCTCCCCAGCATCCTTATAGGCCCCCTTCAGGTATTGGAAGGCTGCTATGAGATCTCCACACAGCCTTCTCTTCTGCAGGATGAACAGCCCCAATTTTCTCAGCCTATCTTCATATGCGAGGTGCTCCAGTCCCCTGGGCATCCTTGTCGTCCTCCTCTGGACTTGTTCCAACAGTTCAATGTCCTTTTTATGTTGAGGACACCAGAACTGCGCACAATGCTCCAAGTGAGGTCTCACGAGAGCAGAGTAGACGGGCAGGATCACCTCCCTCGACCTGCTGGTCACGCTCCTTTTGATGCAGCCCAGGATGCTGTGTGTGCCTGGGATTGCTCCGACCCAGGTGTTGGACTTTGCACTTGGCATGGTTAAACTTCATTAGGTTGGCATCAGCCCACCTCACAAGCGTGTCAAGGTCCCTCTGGATGGCATTCCTTCCCTCCAATGTATCAACCGAACCACACAGCTTGGTGTCATCGGCAAACTTGCTGAGGGCGCACTCAATCCCACTGTCCATGTCACCCACAAAGATGTTGAACAAGAATGGCCCCAACACCGATTCCTGAGGGACACCACTCCTTACTGGTCTCCAGCTGGATATTGAGCCATTGAGCGTTACTCTTTGCGTGCGGCCCTCAAAGAGTTGGCAAATGAAGCTGCTAAGCCACTTTCCATCATATTTGAAAAATCGTGGCTGTCAGGTGAAGTTCCTAATGACTGGAAAAAGGGGAATATAACCCCCATTTTCAAGAAAGGGAAAATGGATGAGCCGGGGAAGTGTGCCTGACAAAATCTTTGAGCAAATTCTCTTGGAAGGCGTGCTAAGGCACATGAAAAACAATAAGGTGCTTGGTGCCAGCCAGCATGGCTTCACTAAGGGGAAATCCTGCCTGGCCAATCTGGTGGCCTTCTGTGATAGGGCTACAGAACTGATGGACAGGGGCAGAGCAGTTGATGTCATCTACCTGAACTTGTTCAAAGCATTTGACACTGTCTCACATAACTTCCTTCTCTCTAAGTTGGAGAGACATCAATTTGATAGGTGAACCACTCAGTGGATAAAGAACTGGCTGGATGGCCGCACGTAAAGAGTTGTGCTCAATGGCTCAATGACCAGCTGGAGACCAGTAACGAGTGGTGTGCCCCAGGGATCGGTGTTGGGACCAGTCTTGTTCAACATCTTTGTGGGTGACATGGACAGTGGGATTGAGTGCACCCTCAGCCAGTTTGCTGGTGACACCAAGCTTTGTGGTTCGGTTGATATGCTGAAAGGAAGGAATGCCATCCAGAGGGACCTTGACACGGTTGTGAGGTGGGCTGAAGCCAACCTGTTGATGTTTAAGCATGACAAGTGCAAGATCCTTCACCTGGGTAGGAGCAATGCCAGGCACAGCTACAGGTTGTGCAGAGAAGAGATTCAGAGCAGCCCTGCGAAGAAGGACTTTGTGGTATTTGTAGATGAGAAAATGAACATGAGCCAGCAGCATGCGCTTGCAGCCCAGAAAGCCAACCATGTCCTGGGCTGCATCAAAAGGAGTGTGGTCAGCAGGTAGAAGTCCTTCCCCTCTACTCTCCTCTTGTGAGAACTCATTTGGAGTACTGTGTGCAGTTCTGGTGTCCTCAACATAAAAAGGACATGGAACTGTTGGAAGAAGCCCAGAGGAGGGCGACAAGGATTCCCAGGGGACTGGAGGTCCTCCCGTATGAAGATAGGCTGAGAAAGTTGGGGCTGTTCAGTCTGGAGAAGAGAAGGCTGTGTGGAGACCTCATAGCAGCCTTCCAATACCTGAAGGGGGCCTATAAGGATGCTGGGGAGGGATTCTTCATGAGGGACTGTAGTGAAAAGACACTGGGTAACGGAAGTTTAGATTGGATATGAGGAAGAAATTCTTTACTGTAAGGGTGGTGAGGCCCTGGAATGGGTTGCCCAGGGAAGTTGTGAATGCTCCATTGTTGTTGGTTATCAAGGCTGGGTTGGACTGAGCCTTGGGTGGCATGGTTTAGTGTGAGGTGTCCTTGGCCATCTGAGGGGGGTTGGAGCTAGATGACCTTAAGGTCCTTTCCAACTCTGACTATTCTATGATTCTATGATTTCTTTCATGCTTTAAATGAATGACAACTAAGTGTGGGGGTGGGGATTAGTTGAGTTTGTTCGTTTGCTTCCTTTTTCATGTATTTCTGCACTTGACCTCTCCTCTCCTCCTCTCCTCTCCTCTCCTCTCCTCTCCTCTCCTCTCCTCTCCTCTCCTCTCCTCTCCTCTCCTCTCCTCTCCTCTCCTCTCCTCTCCTCTCCTCTCCTCTCCTCTCCTCTCCTCTCCTCTCCTCTCCTCTCCTCTCCTCTCCTCTCCTCTCCTCTCCTCTCCTCTCCTCTCCTCTCCTCTCCTCTCCTCTCCTCTCCTCTCCTCTCCTCTCCTCTCCTCTCCTCCCCTCCCCTCCCCTCCCCTCCCCTCTCCTCTCCTCTCCTCTCCTCTCCTCTCTTCCTCTTCTCTTTCACTTTCTCTCATCACAATTTCACAGTTTATAGTTTCTAGATAAAGGATGGAGAGCTGTTGAATACACCCCAATTTGCATTCTTCATTTTTGTTTTGTTTTCCTGTGATGCAAAGATTATTAATTTCTTGTAAAAGTTTCCTTCTAACAGTATTTATTTCTGATTTTAAGAGCCAGCTAAACCAGACTTTCTCAGAATAGCACAATTTGCTTCTGAGCATGAAATTTTGAAGTCAAGACAGTGTAATATTCAGAGCAGCCTCCCCATCCTAAAGAACTGTTTGTACCTAACAGGGGCCTATGAGAATCTGAAGACAGACATTTTACAAGGGCAATGACAGGACAAGGGGGAATGGCTGAAAGAGGGTAGATTTAGAATAGATACAAGGAAGAATTTTTTCACTATGAGAGTTGTGAGGCACTGGAAGATGTTGCCCAAACAATTTGTGGATACTCTGCCCCTGGAAGTGTTGAAGGCCAGGCTGGATGGGGCTTCGAGAAACCAGTGGGGTTGTAACTAGTTGACCTTTAAGATTCCTTCCAACCCAAACCATTCTATGATTCTATGATTCACAAAAAAATACCTGAAAGCAAATTTCTCCTACTTCATGGAATCATAGAATAGTTAGGGTTGGGAAAGACCTTAAGATCACCTAGCTCAGACCCCCTGTCATGGGCAGGGACACCTCCCACTAAACTATGCCACCCAAAGCTCTGTCCAACCTGGCCTTAAACACTGCCTGGGATGGAGCATTTATCATATCCTTGGGCAATCCATTCCAGTGCCTCACCACCCTTACAGTAAAGAATTTCTTCCTCATATCCAATCTAAACTTCCCCTGTTTAAGTTTCAACCTGTGACCCCTTGTCCTCTCACTACAGTCCCTCATGAAGAGTCCCTCACCAGCACCCTTATAGGCCCCCTTCAGATACTGGAAGGCTACTATGAGGTCTCCACACAGCCTTCTCTTCTCCAGGCTGAACAGCCCCGACTTTCTTAGCCTGCCTTTGCATGGGAGTTGCTTCAGCCCCTGTATCATCCTCATGGCCCTCTTCTGCACTTGCTCTGATAGCCCCATGTCCTTTTTATGTTGAGAACACCAGAACTGTACATAGCGCTCCAAGTGGGGTCTCACCCCACTAGCAGAGTAGATGGGCAGGATCACCTCCTTCAACCTGCTGGTCACAATCCTTTTGACACAGCCCAGGTTATGGTTGGCTTTCTGGGCTGTGAATGCACACTGAAGGCTCATGTTCAGTTTCTCAATTTTTATAGGAAATTGTATTAAAATACCCTTATTAATTACTTATTTCTGATCTCCTTATTTTCTTTGGCTAGCACTCTTTCTTTATATAACCAGGTCTTAACTGTGATTTTTTTCAAGTTCAAAATTGAGGTGAAAATTGGACCTTTTCATGATGCTTCCCTCCTCCCTTATGTCCTGGGTTCAGCAGTATCAGTCATTTTTCTCCTTTTAGTAGCTGGTGCAGTGCCATGTTTTTGACTTTCAGCCTGGGAACAGTGCTGATAGCATCAATGTTTTTAGCTGCTCCTCAGTAATGTTTACTCTGACCAAGGACTTTCTGAGCTTCATGCTCTGCCTGGGAGTATGGGAAGCTGGAAGGAAGCAAAGAAAGGACACCTGACCAAACTAACCAAAGAGGTATTCCATATTACAGCATGTCATGCCCAGTATATAAACCGAGGGCAATTACCTGGAAGGGTTAGATCACTGCTTGGGCTGAACTGAGTATCTGTCAGCGGGTGGAGAGTGGTTGTATTCTCTTCCCTTGTTATTTCCCTTGTCATTATTATTATTGGTGGTCTCAGTAGTGTTTTGTGTTATAGCTTAGTTATTGGACTGTTCTTATCTCAACCTGTGGGAGTTGCATTCTTTCGATTCTCCTGCCCATCCCTCCTGGAGCGGAGGGAGGAGTGACTGCGTGGCTGAGTTGCCGACTGGGCTTAAACCACGGCACCTTATCTGACACTAATTTCTTGTTGGATATGAGCGCACAAAGAGGTGGATTAGTGTGCAAACATAATTCAAAAGACTGTTTCATGACTTAACCATCATGACTTCTCTTTTGGAGATTACATCCAAAAGAAACAAAGCTCTGATTTCTGCCAAAATGCTAAAGCTTCACCTTTTTTTTTAAAGGGAGGAAGTCAGTGTAGGCATGGTTATACACAGGTGAAAAAAAATGTGGGGACAATACCTGCTGATGGTCAGGAAAAGGTGCTTTCTGAATTGGATTGTTCTCAGTATCATTTTCTCCTGCTCTAATTGAGATGCTGCCAATGATTCAGTTTTAAAAATCTCTCCATGAAGAACAGAGCTACCTGTTTAAAAAGTAATGATTCTACTTCCAAGTGAATTTTGACAAAGACTTTATGAAGAATAAAACAAAATTTGCTTTTTTTCCTCTCAGGTTTCCAGTTTATTTTCTTAGTACATCTTCAAAATAAAAAGCTGTGAGTGTGTCAAATATTCCCTGAGAGAAAAAATAAACTCAAACAAAAAAACAAAACAAAACAAAACAAAACAACAACAAAAAAAAAACCAACCAACAAATCCACACTTGTTTGCCTTAGTGATTTGACTAAAATCACCAAGTTCAGTGATGAGAATTCTTGGTTTTAACAAGTTATCAATGCTGAGGTTTTTTGTATTTTATTAATATAAATTTAACTCTTTTGAGAACATGAGATTTATGACCTGATGGTTCTAGGGTTTACATTAGGTCTGTGATTTGGCTGTTCTGGACTTTGTAGTCAATAGGAGTATTAGGTGTTCGAATAAATACAAAAACCAAAAAGATTATTTTTTTTTTTTTTTTTAATATGGGGACAGCATATCTTTCAGACTGTAAAGAGTAAAACTGATTGATGTGATCCAGAAGGTAACTGACTTCAATTAGTGAATATTTGATTCACAAAATAACAGAATTATTTCATTTGGAAGGAATAGTTTGAGATTATATCCAATTCCCCAGCTCAGGCAGGGTCACCTAGAACAGATTGCCCAGGACCACTCTGTCAGATTTTTGATCTCTTTGAGGATGGAGATTTCACAGCCTCTTTGGGCTACCTGTGCCAGTGTTTGACAACCCCCACAGTAAAACTTGTTCAGATGGAACTATTTTAATTTCTGTCCTTTGCCTCTAGTGCTGCCAGAACAGAGAAGAGCCTGTCTCCTTCCTTGTCATTCTAACCCATTAGGTATTTATAAATTGCAATCAGACCCTCCCTGAGCCTTTTCTACTCCACACTGCAGAGTCCCAGCTCACTCAGCCTTTCTTCATATGAAAGATGTTCCAATTCCTTAGTAATTTTCATGTTCCTGTGCTGGATTTGTGCCAGTAAATCTAAGTCGTTCTTGTACTACGGAGCCCAGAACTGAACATACTGCACCAGTTGATTCCATATGTCTAACTTGAAGAAGATAAGAAATTTGTTACTTCAAACAGAAATGTTAAAATATATACTTAAATACAATGTATAATTATGAAATTAGCATATTTTTACACTGTATTGCAATTTTTAACTTAATTTCAAATATTAAATTGGAAATTGTTATTTTCCATAATGACAAAATGCTATGATCAGCGCTGTTATAAGTAAAGCAGTTCTTTCAAAATTCCTGATCAGTACCAAGTTTTGCAGATCAGTGGGGTACTTTTATGTCCAAAAGCTGATCTCTGAGATAGAATCAAAGGTATGAATATAGGCTGAGAAAATTGGGGCTGTTCATTCTGGAGAAGAGAAGGCTGCGTGGAGACCTCATAGTAGCCTTCCAATGTCTGAAGGGGGCCTATAGGGATGCTGGGAAGAGACTCTTCATGAGGGACTGTAGTGAGAGGACAAGGGGTAACGGGTTCAAACTTAAACAGGGGAAGTTTAGATTGGATATGAGGAAGAAATTCTTTACTGTAAGGGTGGTGAGGCACTGGAATGCGTTGCCCAGGGAAGTTGTGAATGCTACATCGCTGGTAGTATACAAGGCTGGGTTGGACATAGCCTTGGATGGCATGATTTAGTGTGAGGTGTCCCTGCCCATGGCAGGGGGATTGGGCCTAGATGATCTTAAGGTCCTTTCCAACCCTAACTATTCTATGATTCTATGCAGCTTTTAACCTGCAATGACCATTTAGGCATTCCATAAAGGAAAAGATTATTAGATTTTATTACCAATTACAACACTGAAAGGCACTTTTCTTTTTGGGTTGGGATGATATTACTTAGCTTTATCAGGTGAAGATTATCTTACCTTTAAGTATCTATTTTATTTTCCATAATTGAAAGAAAATAATATTAGTCAATGAAGCAGATACTTTTAAACCATTAGTCAGTTTATCTGCTAGCAATTAAATGGGGGTAATAATTATCACCCATTTCAAAAATGACCAGTTTACCTACTATTTATTTAGAGAAGGGGAAAAATAAGTTAAAAATATTATATTTAATGAAATTGCATGAGGACATATTGGTAAAAGTGAGTGATTGAATGGACTACAAATTAAATTTATGTACTCCTTGGTACTGCAGAAGTGGACCCCCTTTCCAACACTCACACATCTCTTCTGATATGTACATATATATGATGAATTAAATTCCCAGCAAGATGTACATTAAGTCTGTGATACAGTCATTATATTCTCTATGAAATATCGCTAATGTCATGGCAACTTCTCTGTTTTCTTTGATTAATGTTTTTAACTGTCTTTTCTAAGAGACTATATATATTTATTTTATAAATAAAACCAAATTGTACTAACTAGGTTATAAAGGGTAGAACACCAGGGTTACTTCATTGCTAACACTAATATCAGTAAAAGTATCCCTTTGAATTTTAACAATTCAGATAATTTTCTCATACTCTCCAAATGAAGCCTGAGATTTAGCACAATTCATGAAATAAGTCTGGGGCTCTAACACCTTTGAGCTTGTGAGGATTCCCAGGGAGGACACCCCATTACACAGGCACAATACATTGCCTGGTGTTCGTAGGCCTAGTAAATGGGTGGTCCATAGTCAGCATAGCAGGAAAAGAGATATTCAAAGATTGCACAGTTAAAATGTTCTGGATTAAACTGGTTCCACTGTTTCCAAATTAATGTATATGTACAGTATCTTTTTCTTCTGATTTTCTTGAGGCATTGGAATGGAAATCTGCTATACCATAAAGAAAATCTTTTACGATTTATAAGTAGAAAAAGAGAGAAAAAAATTCTTTTAAAGAAAAACTTATTCAATTTAATGCATCTCTTGCTCATTCTTCTCTTATTTGTCTCCTTCCTCCAATGATTCAGCCATTCTCTTTCCCTTTGAATAGTTACATTTCCTCGTGTCACTTCAAGCTTGAAATCTTTTCTATAGTTCAATCTGAATTTAAGTCCAAAATTGAATACCCACTGTGATTTTAACACTTCTTATTCTTCAAATAAAAAGAAGGGGTTTTTTTATTGTTACCTAAATAGAACAGCTAAAATAGAAAGTCATTGGAGGTAAATGGTATGATTACTGTAGTAAAACAAAGCAAATAAAAGCAAAATCTTTTATAAAATTTAAAGAATATCCATTAACTCAAAGTAGTGTATGCATTTTAGGCATCAAAATGTTCATATTATTCAATGTCTAATTGATAGAATTTTGGCATTCTCAATATTCACTTTGCTGCATAGAATCCTTGTAAAACACCTGCTTACAGATACTCACTTGCTTAAAATACCTACATTTCCTAAAAAGCATTATGACTGCATCTGCTCCCACAGTACTCCTGTTAAAAGTTTTGGCAGTTTGGAAATCACTTGTCAAATTATCCCACAGCAATGTAAGGTATGGGGGATCTATGAAAGTCTTTCTCTGAAGCATAACTTCATAAAAAATTGCAGTTACATCTGATAATCTGCTACTCAAGGAAAGATTTGTTCAATTTGTTTTCTTCCAAAAAAAAAATCCTAAAGTTTGATCTTGAACCTATATAAATTTTTTCTCCTTGAAAGATTTGGATTCAATACTTCAATAACTAAAGTAACTTCTTGAATATCTCTAGTGGAGATTTTCCCCCTCTTTGGTGTAAAATCTGTTGTGCTGTGAACATTCAGCTTAGTTAGTGGGAGCTGTATGTCAGTTTTAATATTGAATAAATGTGTTACAAAGAAGAAAAGATACAGGTGTTGAATGCCCTTGAGTGCCCTGATGTGTGCCATTAAGAAATAGTTAAATACAGAATAATCCTATGTAGCTATACTTCAGCAAATGACTATATACATATTATTATTAATTAATAAATAATTAATAAATATTTAATAAATAATAAAATATTTACTTATATAATAAATAATTAAAAATCTTATCAATTATTAAGTATTAATAATTGATATTTTTAATAAAGTTTTGGTATTGAGTGGCTTCATGGGTGACTTCTGTGAGAATACTACAGAAGTTCCTCCTATGTTGGACAGAGCCAGTTCCAGCTGGGTCCAAGATGAACTCACTGCTGGACAAAGCTGAGCCCATCAGCAATGTTGGTAGTGCTTTTGTTATAACATATTTAAGAAGGGGTAAAAAACTCTTCACAGCAGATCCTGGGAGAAAGGAGTGAAAATATGTGTAAGAAGCAACTATGCAAACACCAAGGTCCTTGAAAAAGGAAAGGGAAGAAATGCTTCAGGCATTGTAACCAAGATGCCCCTGCAACCCATGGTGAAGTCCATGGTGATGCAGATTGTTCCCCTGCAGCCCATGGAGGTCCATGGTGGAGCAGATATCTATCCTGTAGTCTGTGCATGATCCCATGTGGGAGCAGTAAGATCTAAGTACCCTGAAGGAAGCTGTGATGTTATGGGAATCTCACACAGGAGCAGGTTTTCTGGCAGGACCTGTGACCTCATGGGGAACACACACAGAAGGAGGTCAAGAAAGACTGTATCCCATGGAAGGGATCCCATGCTAGAGGAGCCGAAGAGCATATGAAGGAAAGAACCGCCAAGACAAAGTGTTCTGAACTGATCACAATCTCCAGTAAGAAGGAGGTAGGAAAAGTTGGGAGTGAAGCTGATCTTAGGAAAAAGGGAGAACTGAGGGAAAGGTTAGGTTTGTTAATATTTCTTATTAGTCTACTGTTTTTAATTGGTAATAAAATACATTAATTTCCCCAAGTTAAGTATGTTTTGCCTGTGTTGGTAATTGGTAAGTGATTTCCCGATCCTCACCTCAACCCATGAACACTTGCACCATATTTTCTTCCCTGTCCTGTTGATAAGGAGGTGATAGAGTGGCTTCATGGGCCCCAAGTGGCCAAGGTCAAATCACCATACATTCTTGCATCAGCGAATGTGTGGTAAAGATTTGTTTCCACCGCAGGAACTCCAGAGAGCTATTAAAGTCAGACAGGTCAAAAATGCAGTAGCTAGCTGAAAGTCATGCAAACCAAATAGTTGTTTACAAGATTATTTCTTATCTTGTGAAAGGCACAACTGAGGGTGTAGAAAAGGCATCATTAAGAAATTTATATTTCAAAAAGGAGTTAACAGTTAGGCAAACCATAGATTTGATTTTAAATTTTAAACATACATAGTTTTGAAGTATTGAACTACTATTGAGCTCTGAAGCACTGAAGGCCAAATCTTTCCAAATAGCACAGGCAAGCTGTGTTAAAATGTTCTTGGTTTTGGAATTTATCAATGATATGTGATTTCCAAAGTGAGAGGGAAAAAAAAAAAGGGAAAAAAAGCAAAATTTAATGGTAAAGACACCATCTCTATTATTATGCTCATTACAACTTCTGAACTGTAAGGTTATTGTATCTGTAAAAAGTATTAGGATAAGTACTAGAATAAACTCAAATATGTGGCTTAAATTCATGTTTGCATGTGGAATCAGCTATGCAGATCCAGTAAGACTGAGATTTTCATATTTTCATATCTTAAACTAAACTATATTACGGCTAATTACTACTTTGACAGAATCAATACATCACTTCAGTTAATTTACAATGAATTTACCCACTGAGTAATCTTTTTAGCAATGTTTTGCTTGATGAAAAACATTTGAAATTCATACATATAAAGTCCATGGTTAACCTAAAGAAAGAATGGCAAATAGGAGTGCAAGTATCTTTTAGCAGAGCAAGGAGAGTTTCATTAATTCATTCACAGACACTTACAGTCTACCGGGCTGACAGCTGACACTGATGGCAATTGAGAATGGGCACATCACAAATAAAACTCTTAATATATACATGCATTTCAAAACTTTGCGAAATATGCAGTTTCAGTAGTTGCATGTCCAGGACATTAAGTACTGGAGTTTACATCATCCAGCAAGTGAAATATGAACAGTATTTTTAGCAAAAAGTACTGTTTGGGAAAAACTCTTTGGCTAAGTTGAAGTAAACCAGAAGAAACTCTGCTGAAATTAGCTGTTGGTACATCTGTATATGTGAGAAAAGAATCAAAACTAGGATTAGCTGTAAAGTATCTCAGTAGGCACAATGGCTTGATCCTTTTACATACAAGCAAGGCCCCTAACAATAATTCTGCCCCAAATTTTTTTATGAAGACAGTGACTTTTTCTGAATAATAAAAAAAAAGAAAAAAGTTCAATAAGTCAGTTTTTCCATCGCACATTTGGTTTAATGCTAATAAAAGTATTACACAGGGAACCAGCTTTCATTGTGCTGGAATTTGTGGCTATGCACTGCCTTTTTAACACAGAAACAAGAGCAAGATGCTATAAAAGCCTTTTATCATGTTATATTCTTATGTATTCCAAGGAATGGTTGTTCTGGGAAACGGCTGGTGATTGCATTTTATGATACTTTGTCTACGGGAATAGTTAATAAATTAAGCTTGTTTCAGAATGTCCACAAGCAAAAAAGCCTGTGGAGTTCCATTAGTATAAAACTAGAAGAGCACAATAGTGAATTATGTCTAGGGTTTCCTTTCCGGTTTCTTTTAACAGCTTGATAGATTGGCTTTGATTCTAACATATCTTCATGTGATTTACACTTTAGAGAAAAAGATTACTGAGGTAAAAAAGCCTGTAACAATTGCCTGTTTCTCAATGAATTTATTCTTTTCACTCAAAACAGCTTATTTATGATTATACAAATTATATTTAATCATGAAGTGTGAAAGAAGAGGATGTTGTTCTACATTTTCTAACTCAAGCATTCAGATATCTTTTCCCAAAAGAGAAAAATGTCTGGTGATTTGATTCTTATTCACTTTTAGAAATCTATGAGAATAATTGAAAATATGAACTAAGAGAAGAACAAAAAAAAACAAAAAAAAACAAAAAAACAAAAAAAAAAAAAAAAAAAAAAACAGGCAAAAAAGTGAACCATAGAAAAATAATAGTATTCAGATAAAAGTAACAAAACCATGATTATCTTCCGGTTTCTTTCAGAGGAAAATCAAACCTGGAATCCAGGAAAAGCACAGTCACATAGCGTTTAATTGACTTGCCTTATATACTCATTATAATTTTCCTCTAAAGTATATGCAGATTTTCCCAACATTAGCTTTTTCTTCTGAAAGCTTCTTTATTTTCTATTAACATTTTCTGAATTGCTTTTCATATACCAACAGGGTTCAGAATTGGTCTAGGAAACTAAGACCACTATTTTGTCAGATACTTTATCGCAAAGTGAATGCTTTCCCATATCATAGTTGTACTCGTAAATTATGAGTACAATCATATTCTTCAGTATCTGTTGTTTATCATTAAGTTTATTGTTTTCCATGGCGTATAATCGATCTTAAAACCATCATTCTATATCTAAATTAAGCAGTCCAATATCTCTGCAAGAATTTCTCTGCCATTTCAGTAAGTCTAATACTGGTTTTTCAAATTCAAAAATGTAAAAGATATGTACTTTAGAGGAAGGGAAAGTTGAATCTTTTCTTCCTTGTGTTTCTGTAACAGCAGGTTAGTTCAGCCATAGAGATACAGTTCTGCAGTGTGATCAGTAAGTTAATAAATCAATCCCTAATTGGAGCACTGCTCAGGTTGAAGTCCTATTGCAGTTATACTACAGATACCTCAAGTTCTCTGTAAAATGTGCTTTATAACATTTTCTCCTAATGCTGTAATAGATACAAAGATGATTAGAAATATTTGGAAGTGTGATAGTGAGTATACTCAGCTATGGGCAACAGACATGGTATTCTAGTTGCAATTATAATCCTGACGCTACTGACTGTTGTCTGTGAGCAGTGTGCATTAAGCACAACAGCTGACTTGCGTGGCATACATCATCAGGCACAAACACATGTATTCTCAAACAGCCTGTCGTGGTTTAAGTCTATAAACCCATACAGTCGCCCTCTCACTCACTTCCCCCTCTTTCTTCCCTCTGTTCCTGAAGGGATGGGAAGGAGAATCGAAAGAATGCAACTCCCACAGGTTGAGATAAGAACAGTTTAGTAACTAAGGTATAACACAAATCACTGCTGCTACCACCAATAATAATAATGACAAGAGAAAATACAAGGGAAAAGAATACAATTTCTCACCATCCAATATCAAGCCCAAGCAAGCAGTGCACCCCCCACCGTGCACCCCCACCACCCTTCCGGGTCTCTGCTCTCTGTCTTTACATCCTGGACATGACGTGCTGTGGTATGGAATAATCTCTTTGGTTAGTCTGGGTCAGGTGCCCTGTCTCTCCTTCCTCCTGGCTTCCCCTCCTCCCTGGCAGAGCATGAGGCTTACAAAGTCCTTGGCCAGCCTAAACATCACCAAGCAGTAACTGAAAACACTGGTGTTATCAGCGCTGTTCCCAGGCCCAAAATCAAAAACACAGCGCTGCACCAGCTACCAAGAAGGAGAAAAATGACTGCTGCTGCTGAACTCATGACACAGCCTTTCCATTTAAAAAAAATATTCTGCCCTGAGATAGTAAATTTAGGTGTATCTATCAGGTAAATAGATATATTTAACATACTTTTTGAAAAGAAATTATATTAACAAAAACACTGTCACACTTCGTTGTAATAGTCTTGTAAAAAGGTTCATGCTAAGGTTCTGTTGATTATGTTAGATGGTTTCTCTCTTTTCTCACGCATAAGATTCATTGTTCAAAATGCCAGGCTAGGGAAACTACTCCTCTATCAGTGCTTCTTCTTTGGCAGGTCTCAGTGATACTTGTGCTGGCAAATTTACGATTGCCTCTCGATCTCTCAGAGATTAATCTGTTGCGCTGATTGAGAGTATACCTGTCACCCCTGAACATAATTTTCTTTTAATTCATTTCCCTATCACTGCATTCTACTGTATGTAGGAATATATTTAGTTTGAAGGGAAATTAAGATTTAGGGAAAATACATCTGCCTTTTCGATTTCCTAGAACAAAGATCTACCAATCTTAAATTCACCAGTTGAATTTAGCAGCCTAGTACTCAAACAGGAGAAGCTTCCAGTAATGGTCATGTATGGAAACTGTATCAGAGATTTTAAAAGACATACTTTACTCTGTGATTTTCCATCTTTTGAAGATATATTTGAAGCTACCTCTGGTATCATGCAGGAGGAGCCCCAGAGACATAACACAGAGGAAAGTGTTGATTTAATTTATTTTAATTTTTTTTTAATATAAGTTTAGTTTAGTTTAGTTTAGTTTAGTTTAGTTTAGTTTAGTTTAGTTGGGTTTGGTTTATTTATTTTTTTTTGTTTGTGAATATGAATTTTTTTTCATGAGGCATGCTTTAAAAGTTGGTCTTGTTGCTAACAGGCCCTGTATCCCAATGCCCCAACAGTGATATACAACAGAACAAGCCATTATATCATTGTAAGATAATTTAAACAAATATTTAGTAATTGAGATAATAATTAAAAAACTGGAAGTGGATTTGTGACCAGGTTTTGGTAGCAGGAATGAAGGGCTGGATTCTGTTAGAAGGCACCAAGCTCCAGCCCTGTGTTGAACAGAACCAGTTCCAGCAGGCTCTCAAAACAGAACCACTGTTGGCCAGATCTGAGCCCATCAGCGACAATTGTGGTGCCCCTGTGATAACTTATTTAGGGAAGGGTGAAAAACACTGTTGTATTGCAGTGTTTACAGAGAAGAGAGTGAGAAGAAGTACCATCTGTGCCAAGGATCCCCTTAGGAAAGAAACAGTTGGGTGAGATTGGAAAGTGCATTGGCCCACGAAGTTTGTTGCCTTGAAAAAGTGTCACCATTTAAATTGCATTTGAGAGGCTGAACCTAAAAAATAATGTTGACGTATTCTTAATTTTGAACAAATGACATTATTTGTATAATTATTCATTGTTTTCAAGTACTTACCTGCTGATTTTCTGTATACAAGAAGTGTTCGGTTTGTATCAGCTGTTTATGTGAAAGATCTTGTAAAGACTGTTTTGCATTGGGAGTAGTATCAGGCCACTGTAAATGATGCAATTTCAGAAACAAGTTAAACAATATTTTTCTGTTCTGTATTATGAATCTTCAGATCTGTATGGTATACTACAGTCTGCTGGATGGTTCAATCATCACGCTTTTGCCATGAATCCTCAGAGTCACAGGAGCTCTAGGAAAACAGGTTCTGCACACAAGCCAAACATTAGAAACATGCATATCCAGCTGCTATGCACATATTCAAACAAGGATCACAGCTTAAACAACTAAAAATATAATATTGACTTTAAAAAATGGTAAATCTATGTGCATATTTCACTATGCAGTTCAGAAAAATGGAGAGGGAATCACAGGTGTTGCTCAGACTGCTAACTTTATCACTATTCGGCATTTAGATCTCGTTGTAGAATAATAAAATCATACCCAGGCAATATACTGTTCTCCTGGCTGAAGCTTTCATTGTGTAAATACTACCACATGTCCCACAAATATTTTATAACATTGGGTACCTATTTCTATTAGAAATCATCTTGTCAGACTGTAATGAAATTATTATCAGTATCCAAGCTGTTACGCAGTCACTATGGTTTGCGTAGTTATCTGTGTTTTCTTCAATCCTATGAGATCATGATACAGTTTTACATAACAAGATCCTTCCATGTATCCTTCAGCTTGTTCTGTTTTGTTTTTTGTTGGTTTTTTTTTTTTTTATTTGTCCACAGTAAATATATGGTTATATATATGGATATAAATATATCTTGGTTGATATCTGAATCATATTTTGGAAGCAGCTTTTGACAAGTTGAGAGAAAATGTGTCTGAGCAACTTGTAATCCAAACCTGCAGAGAATTAACTAACAGCAACATTTCCAATAATGAAATCAATGATCAGTAGTTCCTTCATAACCTGTGGAACATTTTGTTCTTTTTGTAATAGAATTCATGATTCTTAAGAAACAGAGATAATATTTGTGTCTATTACATTGAGGAACATCTGGAAATACAGCACATTTCTTGAATTGTGACTGGTTTGTCGAGATCATAAAATCATAGAATCATAGAACAGTTAGGGTTGGAAAGGACCTTAAGATCACCTAATTCCAATCCTCCTGCCATGGGCAGGGACACCTCACACTAAACCATGTCAGCCAAAGCTCTGTCCAACCCAGACTTGAACACCGCCAGGGATGGAGCATTTACAACCTCCCTTGGCAACCCATTCCAGGGCCTCACCACCCTTACAGTAAAGAACTTCTTCCTTATATCCAATCTAAACTTCCTCTGTTTAAGTTTAAACCCATTACCCTTTGTCCTCTCACCACAGTCCCTAATGAAGAGTCCCTCCCCAGCATCCCTAGAGGCCTCCTTCAGATATTGGAAGGCTGCTATGAGGTCTCCACGTGGCTTTCTCTTCTCCAGGCTGAACAGCCCCAATTTTCTCAGCCTATCTTCATACGGGAGGTGCTCCAGACCCCTTATCATCCTCGTGGCCCTCCTCTGCACTTGTTCCAACATTTCCATGTCCTTTTTATGTTGAGGACACCACAACTGCACACAATACTCCAAGTGAGGTCTCACAAGAGGAGAGTAGAGGGGCAGGATCACCTCCCTCGACCTGCTGGTCACGCTCCTTTTGATGCAGCCCAGGATACAGTTGGCTTTCTGGGCTGCAAGCGCACACTGCTGGCTCATGGTCATTTTCTCATCGACCAACACCCCTAAGCAGAGTAATGGAAAATCACAGGGAACTCTCCTGATTTAGGACCTTGTTATGTTCATCTAATCTTGGCATAGTTAGAGTCATAGAATAATAGAATGGTTGAGGTTGGAAAGGATCTTAATATCATCTAGTTCCAACTCCCCTGCAATGGGCATGGAGACCTCACACTAGACCATGTTGCCCAAGGCTCTGTCCAACCTGGCCTTGAACACCACCAGGGATGAAGCATTCACAGCTTCCTTGGGCAGCCTGTCCCAGTGCTTCACCACCCTCACAATAAATTACATTATCACGCAGAAATTTTCATGAAGCTGGTACGCTTCATAATTAAGCAGTGATTGCAACAGCCTCAAAATCCTGTGGGCTTGTGTGTGATGCCTATGGCACCCCCTAGTTGGTAGTTCAAACATTTCTGTCATCTGATTTACTTTGCTTCATGTGAGCGTCTTTTTTTTCATATATATTTTCTTTACTATAAACTAAATTGAAAGAATTGGAAGTGATATTGACTTCTTAGGCTCTAGGCATAAGATTTCCTCGTATCTCACTGTATTCCACCCAAATAAACATTGGTATTAGCATGTCATTAGCTATTATAGCCCAGAGACCATAAAGAAGGACTACAGGGCTCTGGAAGAGGTGGTTAGGGGCTCTGGAGCTCAGATTGTCTTTTCGTCAATTCTCCAGGATACAGGGCAGGACCTTGAAAAAGCTAGGAGGATTGCGCAGGTTAATAAATGGTTAGAAGGGTGGTGCTATAGTCAGGGGTTTGGGTACCTTGAACATGGGACTCAATATAGTAGGCCAGGTCTACTGGGAGCTGGTGGAGCTGGTCTGACAAAGAAGGGGAAGAGTGGATTTGGTAGGAGGCTTGCCAGACTGGTCAAGGATGCTTTAAACTAGATGTGTTGGGGGAGGGGGGCGGCATTCCATCCCAACACACCCAGTCGGTTGGTAGCACCTATAATAAAAGTTTGGAGCAATGTAGGGATATTCCAGCTGCTCCAGCCAATGACCCGACTTCAATTGGATCTCAGCTCAAATGCCTCTACACAAACGCCCGCAGTATGGGGAACAAACAAGAGGAATTAGAGATGTGTGCACATCTAGGGGAGTATGATATCATAGGCATCACAGAAACATGGTGGGATGGCTCCTATGACTGGTGTGTTGGAATGGAAGGTTACGGGCTCTTTAGGAAAGACAGGCCCGGCAGACGGGGAGGGGGAGTTGCTACTTATGTTAGGGATAGGCTAGAGAGTATGGAACTCTGTCTGGGGACAGGTGAGCAGTCGACAGAGAGTTTGTGGGTCAGGGTTAACGGGAGAACAGCGATGGGTGACATTATTGTGGGGATCTATTACAGACCGCCTGACCAAGGGGACTTGCTGGACGAAGCGCTCCATAGGCAGATAGGAGCAGCCTCGCGCTTGCAGGCCCTTGTTCTCATGGGAGACTTCAACCACCCTGATATCTGTTGGAGGGATGGTAAGGCCCGGCACAAGCAATCCAGAAGGTTCCTCGATTGTGTGGAAGACAACTTCCTTCTGCAAGTAATAGAGGAGCCGACAAGGAGAGGTGCCATGCTTGACCTCGTCCTCACCAACAGGAAAGGGCTGATTGGAAATGTGGCTCTCCAGGGCAGCCTTGATAGCAGGGATCATGAGATGGTGGAATTCGAGATCCTCAGGACAGTGAGAAGAGCGTGCAGCAAGCTCACTGCCCTGGACTTCAAGAGAGCAGACTTTGACCTCTTCAGGAACCTGCTCAGTAAGGTTCCATGGGATACAGCCCTAGAGGGCAGGGGGGCCCAAGACTGTTGGTTGATATTCAAGGCTCACCTGCTGCAAGCTCAAGAACGATACATCTGAACTAGAAGGAAGTTCAGCAGGAGGGCCAGGAGACCTCCTTGGATGGATAAGGAGCTGCTGAGGGAAATTTGAAGGAAAAAAGAGGCTTATAAAAGGTGGAAGCAAGGTCAGGCGGACTGGGGAGAATACAGGGATGTTGTCCGGGAAGCTAGGGACCAGGTTAGGAAAGCTAAGGCCCACTTAGAATTAAACCTGGCTAGGGATGTTAAGGATAACAGGAAGGGATTTTATAGGTACATTGCCAATAAAAGACAGGTTAGGGACACCGTGGGCCCTCTCCAGAAGCTATCGGGAGAACTGGCTACCCTGGATTTGGAGAAGGCTGAGGTTCTTAATGACTTCTTTGCCTCAGTCTTTACGGGCAAATGCTCTGACCACACCACCCAAGTCTTGGAAGGCAGACGCGGGGACGGTGAGGGTGGGGACCCTGGGCCCACTTTGGGGGAGGATCTTGTTCAGGACCACCTTAGGAACCTGAATGTATACAAGTCAATGGGACCGGATGAAATCCATCCACGGGTCCTGAAGGAGCTGGCAAATGAAGTTGCTAAGCCACTGTCCATCATATTTGAAAAATCATGGCAGTCAGGTGAAGTTCCCGATGACTGGAAAAAGGGAAATATAACCCCCATTTTTAAGAAGGGGAAAATGGATGACCCAGGGAATTACAGACCAGTCAGTCTCACCTCTGTGCCTGGCAAAATCTTGGAGCGGATTCTCCTGGAAGCAATGTTAAGGCACATGAAAACCAACAAGGTGTTTGGTGACAGCCAGCATGGCTTCACTAAGGGGAAATCCTGCCTGACCAATCTGGTGACCTTCTATGAAAGGGCTACGGAACTGATGGACAGGGGCAGAGCAGTTGATGTCATCTACCTGGACTTGTGTAAAGCCTTTGACACTGTCTCCCATGACATCCTTCTCTCTAAGTTGGAGAGACATCAATTTGATAGGTGGACCACTCGGTGGATAAAGAACTGGCTGGATGGCCGCACGCAAAGAGTAGTGCTCAGTGGCTCAGTGTCCAGCTGGAGACCAGTAACGAGTGGTGTCCCCCAGGGATCGGTGTTGGGACCGGTCTTGTTCAACATCTTTGTGGGTGACATGGACAGTGGGATTGAGTGCGCCCTCAGCAAGTTTGCCGATATCACCAAGCTGTGTGGTTCGGTTGATACATTGGAGGGAAGGAATGCCATCCAGAGGGACCTTGACACGCTTGTGAGGTGGGCTGATGCCAACCTGATGAAGTTTAACCATGCTAAATGCAAAGTCCTACACCTGGGTAGGAGCAATGCCAGGCACAGCTACAGATTGGGCGGGGAGGAGATTCAGAGCAGCCCTGCGGAGAAGGACTTGGGGGTGTGGGCTGATGAAAAATGAACATGAGGGGGCAGTGTGCGCTCTCAGCCCAGAAGGCCAACCATATCCTGGGCTGCATCAAAAGGAGTGTGACCAGCAGGTCGAGGGAGGTGCTCCTGCCCCTTTACTCTGCTCTCGTGAGACCTCACTTGGAGTATTGTGTGCAGTTCTGGTGTCCTCAACATAAAAAGGAAATGGAAGTGTTAGAACAAGTGCAGAGGAGGGCCACGAGGATGATCAGGGGACTGGAGCACCTCTCATATGAAGATAGGCTGAGAAAATTGGGGCTGTTCAGCCTGGAGAAGAGAAGGCTGCGTGGAGACCTCCTAGCAGCCTTCCAATACCTGAAGGGGGCCTCTAGGGATGCTGGGGAGGGACTCTTCTTTAGGGACTGTGGTGAGAGGACAAGGGGTAATGGGTTTAAACTTAAACAGGGGAGGTTTAGATTGGATCTGAGGAAGAAATTCTTTACTGTGAGGGTGGTGGGGCCCTGGAATGTGTTGCCCAGGGAGGTTGTGAATGCTTCATCCCTGGCAGCGTTCAAGGTGGGGTTGGACATAGCCTTGGATGGCATGGTTTAGTGGGAGGTGTCCCTGCTGCTGGCAGGGGGTTTGGAACTCGATGATCTTGAGGTCCTTTCCAACCCTTACTATTCTATGATCCTATGATTATATGGATACCCTCAATATTCCCAAATGTTTAAACATTTTTTGTTTTTTTTTTTTTAATGAATCGCAAATTTTGAATCTTCATTTATTTTAAAACCCTGATGGTAAAGTGCATATCTGCTCTAGATTTTACTGAAGTGTACAGCTCAGATGATTCCTCATATAATCTGACTTGCCAATGTCTGTTTTCCAAAATCAGAACAGTAAATAAGTAGTAATAAGTAGTAATAAGTAATAATAAGAAAACCTAAGCAGTAGTTCAAGTGCAAAACTCTTTTATAAGTTTATTTTGAAAGCCTGTCTAAGAAATCATGCAAAGCGCAGAAGCAATTCGAATTGATTCCCCTAATAATGTGCCAGGACATTTCAAGTTTCTTATTATGCTGCTTTAAGCAGTGATGACTGTGTTCCGTCAACATCTGGTTTAATTAAATCTTTTTGTAGGTTTAAATGTTATTTCACTTGTCCAGAATATGAGAGGAGATTATTCTTTGGGAATCCCTCCACAGTTTGATTCTGTAAAAATACCCCAAACTTCTACTCTTACGTTCATGTATTTATGCCCCAAATAGAACAGTTGCTCCCTAATGCTGGCCACTTTCAAGATGTTGATATTTCTGTTGCAGTTTGTGTAACGCTTGATCTCAGATTGAAGTCTCAAGAAGAGCTGTCTTTATTAGATAGACAGCATTTATCAAAAATTTGACTTTAATGTGTAATTGTCTTGTGCAGTCATTCTGTCTGAATCTTCTAAGATGTTTTTGTCTCATTGAATATAACAAGTCTGATTTTCCTCTTATCTTTTATTGATTTAATAAGGAAAAATATACATGCAAATATAAGGTTGTGTTTTTCTCCTTGAAATTATTCAATATCTAATTAGTCAATTAACAAATAACTTTAAAAATTTTTTATCTTAGAAAATTTATGTGAAGAAAAACTTTATTTCACATTATTTCTTTAAGACATTTGTCATGAGAAAAGCTCTAATTTTACAGTAATTGAGCAGCCAAGTGGGATCACTTCCTAAATAAAAAAAAAAATTAAAGAAAAGAACAATTTAAGGAGAAAATAATGTTGTGAACTTCTGCCATAATGTATATTGATGAAGACATTAATATAAAAACCAATATGAGCCTAAGACAGAGTTTTGAGAGATAAACATAGTTACATTTTTAAACTTACCACTGAGAATTGTTTTTCTCTCTGAATATATCTTAACATATAGAAATATGTAAAGAAGACTATAAAGACAGTTTAAAATACAGCCTTGGGAAAGGGCATTTCTCAGTTGCATCACCCTGGGAATACTGAACTATGGAATATACTAGTTATATATACGTATATGTTTAATTTTCATTATGACAATGGATAGGTATTTAAATTTGTAAATTTATTAACCTAGGAATAAAGAACTCCAGGGTATAGTGTAGATACAGGTTAATAGAGAAAATACTAGGGAATTAATAAGAAGGTAGGTGGGTTCCTACGCATTTGGATATTGAGAGAGCAGTTTATTCCAAGAAAAGATTAATTATGTCTCAGTAGACATCTCAACTATTTATACAAAGTGCATCTGTGCTGTAGAATACACAACCTTAAGGGCAAATCAAACATGGTGTTAATAAAGAATTTTAAGAAGGGCTCAGAATAAGCTAATCTGGATGAAAATTTTAAAAGAAACATAGCAACATACTTTGTGAAATCTTGATAAGAAAATTAACTTTTGGAAAAACATTTCCCTACATATTAAAATGTATTTTGCTAGACTTTATGTGTATGCCCATGAATGTAAACTGCACAGTAAACATGCCTCACACAGGATCCCTCCAGTTGCCTAGTCTACTCTGGCCTGAGTTAGATTTAATTTGTTTCAGCTGTGATGACACCTGTCTTGGGATCAAGTGGTTGCTGTCGAACCTGCTTTAGCTTAAATTCTGTGAGTACTATGGTAAATGTAAGGTACATGAAGAAGAACTTCTTTCTATCTAGGAAGAAATGAAAGGAAAGCAAATTACACAAAGGAAACAAAAAGATGTCTCTAAGTGGACCCCAAGGCTGAAGAGGAAGGAATCTATACCATCAGTATGAACTCTTAAAAAATAATATTTTATAATGCCTGGAGGCATTGATAGCATAAAGGAAGATCAAATATTACACAAGAATATCACATCACTTAAGTGTTCTCTTCTGAGTTGAAAGGGTAAAAGAAAGAAAAATGTGGACATTACTGATCATGGGACAGAAGAGATAGAAAAGAGGAAAAAAAATGGTTCAGCTTTGAAGAAAGACTTTATATTCATGGCCAGGTTACATCTAGTTCGGCAGGAAAGAATCAGTACCACCATGCAAGACACTGATAAAGCCACTCTGGAATACTGCGGGCAGTTCTGGAAAAACATGATCAAGACAGATAAATTCAAATCAAGCAAATGCAAAGTCAGCTTTTGAAGATTATTCAAGAATTTATTCCACATCATAAAAAAAAAACAACAACAAAAAAACAAACAAACAAAAAAAAAAAACCAACCAAACAAACAAAAAAACTTCTTGACTCAATTAATTTTGCAAAACAAAGACCTAGGAAGGAATTTGGTTTTCCCTGTAAATATATGAGGAGAAACAAGAGAAGAAAGCAAACATACAAACTAAATATCTGAAGTAGGGATATAGAAAAAATATCACACAAAATGGTCAGAAGTGGTTTTGGCTGAAATGAAAACAAAATTTCTGCTCTTGTATTGGTGAAGACTTCTAATACAGTTTTTTTAATCATAGTAATTCATGAGATCTTCTATTCTCCATGTTTTTTAATTTCTCTCCTGCTGTTGGTTGCTTTGTTTTGGTTTTTTTTCTTTTTTTTTTTTTTTTTCCCCAAGTTGTTTGCTTGTTTGTGTATTTTTTCAAAGACGAAAAGTAAGTAACTAAGGATTTTGGGATTTATGAGAAAAATTTTTTGATAACAAATGTGAAACTGGACTATTGTAATTTAAAAATGGATGGAAAACAGATCAAAGCATATCAAGGAGGCTAGAAATCCTGAAGAAGCAAACCCCAAAATATCACAATTCATTACAACCCTAAATAGTAGTTTAACAATTTCTTTATAATATGCTCACTATATCTGCAGTGAAACATAAAAATGAAAAATAAACCCTCAGTTTCCTCTCTTTATCACTGCCCTTAGTTATTTACCTTCTAATTTCATTTAGCTTTTAATTTTAATTTGCTTTAGTATTTTCATATGTATTTTTCACAATGCTTCATAAATATCTGTAAGAAGCTGTGATTTGCATTTATCTTAGATAGTCATAGGTTAAGATGTCTTTCACTCCTCAATATCCTGAATATCTCAAGAAATAAAGCAAGTAAATTTAAAAACACTTGGAAGTACCCACTTCACAATAATTTTCAGCTGTTTAATAGAACAACAAGATATCTGCGTGGGTGAATTGTTCTCTCAGTTCTCCCACTCTCCAAATCATCAACGTCCTTCTATCTCTCAACAAGCCGAGACTAAAACGTAAAACAAAGCCTTGTGGCTAAGATGCACAAAACATGATAGTAATTTATTACCCTAAAGTGCTGCAACTTGAATTTGTTTATCCATTTTCTCTAACCTCAAATCATGATTCAGAAAGGTTGATCTGTCTGCACAGATGAAGTCCTTGAAAAGAGTAGTTCTTTGCCATTAAGCCTGAGGTGAACTGATGACTGAAATGGAGCTCTGGCAGATCCAGGAGTAAAATTTACTCTTAGTTACTGCCTAATAGTCTGCTGGGTTATTATTTTGTTTTTCAAATGGTGTTGATAATGGCATTGGCACATTATTAGGAATGAGTGTTAACAGTTTACGAAGCAGTAAAGACAGAGTCGTGAAACAGCATTTAAAGTCTGTATTGGAAAAGAACTGAGTACATGTGTTTGTAAAATACAACACTAACAAAACGTTTCCATTTCATTAGGAAATGAGGAGGAGGCAAGGCAATGACAAGCAAAAATAAACAGCAGTGAGTTTGGCTCAATTTTATCCAGCATGAAAAACTTGGTTGTTGCACTTTCAAGTCTGCTGATGGTAATTTTCAATAAGCCTCAAAATGTTTGACAAAAAATATATGCTAAAGTCTTCTAGGAGAACAAAATGATCTGGTCAATCAAAGTTGCTGATAATTACTTTTACACATATTAACGGCCAATCAAAAAAATTAAAAAAAAAGAAAGGATTGGTATCTATATTTATCAATTTGATCTTCTGCAAAAGAAGTCTTGAAACAGGTATTTTATATGTTTATATGTCAAGAGTAGAAACTTTACTGGCCAACATAGCTGTCTCAATGTGTTTCTACTCAGAGTGCTGCAAGGTCTTTAACCTACCACACCCAACAATAATACACATATTAAATGGAATACCAAAATACAATACAATAATAGAATCATAGAATGGTTTGTGTTGGAAGGGGCCTTAAATATGGTGTTGTTCCAGCCCCCCTGCTGTGAGCAGGGACACCTTCCACTAGACCAGGTTGATCCTAGCCCTGTCCAACTTGGCCTTGAACAATTCCAGGGTTGTAATTCTCTGGGCAACATGTTCCAGGGCCTCGCTGCCATCACAGTAAATAAAATAAGAATTAAAAAAGAGGAGATAGACAATTTAGTCTAATATTATTGAATTCATATTAAACCTATATGTTGTTAACAGCTAACAGGCCTACACTGGGCTGGCCTCATGCATCCTAAGTACCACAGTAGTGGCTCGCCCTCTGTCATGGGTTCAGCAGCCATTTTTCTCCTTCTTGGTAGCTGGTGCAGCACTGTGTTTTGATTTTGGGCCTGGGAACAGTGCTGATAACAGCAGTGTTTTCAGTTACTGCTTGGTAATGTTTTGGTCTGACCAAGGACTTTCTGAGTTTCGTGCTCTGCCAGGGAGGAGGGGAAGCCAGAAGGAAGGAGAGACAGGACACCTGACCCAAACTGACCAAAGAGGGTATTCCATATCACAGCACGTCATGCCCAGGATGGAAAAATGGAGGGCAGAGACCCGGAAGGGTGGGGGTGCTCTGCAGGGTCGGGCTGGGTATCAGTGGTGAGCAATTGTATTCTTTCCTTGTATTTGACTTGTCATTATTACTATTGGTGGTAGCAGTGGTGGTTTTGTGTTATACCTTAGTTACTAAGCTGTTCTTATCTCAACCTGTGGGGGTTGTATTCTTTTTGATTCTCCTTCTCATCCCTCTGGGAGAGGGGGAAGAAAGAGGGGGAAGTGAGAGAGCGACTGTGTGAGTTATAGAGTCTTAAACCACGACGCTTTCATACCCAGCTGAACCAGTATTAGTTACTGCTAATATGCAATCAACCAATAATATATATAATTATTTATATATTAATAATAATATAATAATATATAATTAATGCTAGTCTATATGAAATAGATTGAGAACACAGTAATTTGGAACTCTTAAGAAGACCAGAGACAACAATAATTGTCGAATGGTTATTTTTCTTGGTAGGTTTGACAGAGATCCTCATCAGCATTCTCACCAGCAAGCTGCAGTGAATATGAAAATCTAACTTGCAAAATTTGTGTGTGCAATAAATGCAGATGATGTCAGAGGAATCCTGACTGCTTTGTAATCTTTATCCATCAGGCAAAATATGTAATATGTGCATCTGTACAACAGAAGGGAGGACACATTTTCAGAATGTGAATCACAAGAAAGAGAAAAGTAACTACTGTCGGTGAGAGATACATCTGGAGCTGTAGTGTGACAAGGAAGAACTCAGCATCATGCTTCCCTCTGTAAATTTGAATGTTGCTAATGGCAGAAATCTATTGGCAGCATGAGCAATAAAGCTTTGTCCTATCTTCTAAGCAGTCATTAACTATGCAGTCAAGCAGTTAAATTATCTCACTTTTGCACTTGGCTATGCTACTAAGCATTCAGCTGAAGTGTGCAATGACCTAGTACAGGCTGGCCAGCACCAACGGCGAGATGACATGCTTATGGAAGTGAGTACTTCTCTGCGGACCTTCAGAGCAGAAGCATTCTCAGAAATGTTAACTATACCTGTAATTCTAATAGTATGTTGATTCTAAAGAAAAATGGCAGTAAATAATTTGTCAACATTTGTTAACTGATATATGGGTTAACATTTGGTCCAGAACACCAAGGTCCCAGGTTTTGAGGTAGAGATTTTTAGGAATTCTTATTCCGGTGTCAGTTGAAGTGAGTAATGCAGTGCAAAATGAAAAATTCAAATTCCCATTAGAAGACCTGAATAGAATTGTTCTATTTCCATAAAAAATGGAAATAAAAATACAGAAACTTACCCTCTCCATAGGTTAAAATGTATCTAGAATTGTTGGGGATGGAGGATCTTTATCTTCCTAATGACTGAAGAAGCACAAAATGTCTCAGAGAGGTACTTACTTTTTAAATATCTTAAAAACTCAATAGGGAAAAATGAAGCTACAGAGAGAAAACATTTCAGAAGGGAGAGAGTGCTGCAAAGCTGTTTCTGCAGCAGCTGCAGCACAATGCGGTATTAAGGCATTTCTCAGCACATGGTCTTTCATTTTACAATAACAGACCTGCAATTTATGAACATGTAATAATAAATGAATTTTTGTAGGCTAGATTTACGGAGCATCATTTACATTAAATCAAAGATTCAGTCACTGATATTATCTAAGAAAGAAAATGTTTCACATATAATAACATATATTTTAATCTATAACATACATAGCTTTCAGGCAGCACTAGTTGACATCATTAAACTCCATTCATGTTCTTGTCATTGCAGTTTCCATAGAAACTAGTATTGCAAAAGAAAATGGAGAAACAGGATTGAGAACACGGGAGAAAAAAAAGAAGGAAAATAAAATATATTTGGAAAAATACCTTATTAAAATAAGTGAGTTGTAGTTCAGCAATCTTAAAGCCTCAACCCAGTGATCAATCTGTGTTTAAAAATCCTGTCAAATTTAATGGCAGTTGCGACAGACACAGCTGCATCAATTGCTTTGTTGTGAGTGACATTAGATTATTCATTACATCCCAACACACCCAGTCGGTTGGTAGCACCTATAGTAAACGTCCGGAGCAATGTAGGGATATTCCAGCTGCTCCAGCCAATGACCCGACTTCAATTGGATCTCGGCTCAAATGCCTCTATACAAATGCCCGTAGTATGGGGAACAAACAAGAGGAATTAGACATGTGTGCAAGTCTACGGGGGTATGATATCATAGGCATCACAGAAACATGGTGGGATGGCACCTATGACTGGTGTGTTGGAATGGAAGGTTACGGGCTCTTTAGGAAAGACAGGCCCGGCAGACGGGGAGGGGGAGTTGCTATTTATGTTAGGGATAGGCTAGAGAGTATGGAACTCTGTCTGGGGACAGGTGAGCAGTCGACAGAGGGTTTGTGGGTCAGGGTTAACGGGAGAACAGCGATGGGTGACATTATTGTGGGGATCTATTACAGACCGCCTGACCAAGGGGACTTGCTGGACGAAGCGCTCCATAGGCAGATAGGAGCAGCCTCACGCTTGCAGGCCCTTGTTCTCATGGGAGACTTCAACCACCCTGATATCTGTTGGAGGGATGGTACGGCCCGGCACAAGCAATCCAGAAGGTTCCTCGATTGCGTGGAAGACAACTTCCTTCTGCAAGTAATAGAGGAGCTGACAAGGAGAGGTGCCATGCTTGACCTCGTCCTCACCAACAGGGAAGGGCTGGTTGGGAATGTGACGCTCCAGGGCAGCCTTGATTGCAGCGATCATGAGATGGTTGAGTTTGAGATCCTCAGGACAGTGAGAAGAGCGTGCAGCAAGCTCACTGCCCTGGACTCCAAGAGAGCAGATTTTGGCCTCTTCAGGAACCTGCTCAGTAAGGTTCCATGGGATACAGCCCTAGAGGGCAGGGGGGGCCAAGACTGTTGGTTAATATTCAAGGCTCACCTGCTGCAAGCTCAGGAGTGATGCATCCCTACTAGAAGGAAGTTTAGCAGGAGGGCCAGGAGACCTCCTTGGATGGATAAGGAGCTGCTGAGCAAAATTCAAAGGAAAAAAGAGGCTTATAAAAGGTGGAAGCAAGGTCAGGCGGCCTGGGAAGAATACAGGGATGTTGTCCGGGAAGCTAGGGACCAGGTTAGGAAAGCTAAGGCCCACTTAGAATTAAACTTGGCTAGGCATGTTAAGGATAACAGGAAGGGATTTTATAGGTACATTGCCAATAAAAGACAGGTTAGGGACACCATGGGCCCTCTCCAGAAGCTATCGGGAGAACTGGCTACCCTGGATTTGGAGAAGGCTGAGGTTCTTAATGATTTCTTTGCCTCAGTCTTTACGGGCAAATGCTCTGACCACACCACCCAAGTCTCGGAAGGCAGACGCGGGGACGGTGAGGGTGGGGACCCTGGGCCCACTGTGGGGGAGGATCTTGTTCAGGACCACCTTAGGAACCTGAATGTATACAAGTCCATGGGACCGGATGAAATCCATCCACGGGTCCTGAAGGAGCTGGCAAATGAAGTTGCTAAGCCACTGTCCATCATATTTGAAAAATCATGGCAGTCAGGTGAAGTTCCCGATGACTGGAAAAAGGGAAATATAACCCCCATTTTTAAGAAGGGGAAAATGGATGACCCAGGGAATTACAGACCAGTCAGTCTCACCTCTGTGCCTGGCAAAATCTTGGAGCAGATTCTCCTGGAAGCAATGCTAAGGCACATGAAAACCAACAAGGTGCTTGGTGACAGCCAGCATGGCTTCACTAAGGGGAAATCCTGCCTGACCAATCTGGTGACCTTCTATGAAGGGGCTACGGAACTGATGGACAGGGGAAGAGCAGCTGATGTCATCTACCTGGACTTGTGTAAAGCCTTTGACACTGTCTCCCATGACATCCTTCTCTCTAAGTTGGAGAGACATCGGTTTGATAGGTGGACCACTCGGTGGATAAAGAACTGGCTGGATGGCCGCACGCAAAGAGTAGTGCTCAGTGGCTCAGTGTCCAGCTGGAGACCAGTAACGAGTGGTGTCCCTCAGGGATCAGTGTTGGGACCATTCTTGTTCAACATCTTTGTGGGTGACATGGATAGTGGGATTGAGTGCGCCCTCAGCAAGTTTGCTGATGACACCAAGCTGTGTGGTTCGGTTGATACATTGGAGGGAAGGAATGCCATCCAGAGGGACCTTGACACGCTTGTGAGGTGGGCTGATGCCAACCTAATGAAGTTTAACCATGCTAAATGCAAAGTCCTACACCTGGGTAGGAGCAATGCCAGGCACAGCTACAGATTGGGCGGGGAGGAGATTCAGAGCAGCCCTGCGGAGAAGGACTTGGGGGTGTGGGTTGATGAAAAAATGAACATGAGGCGGCAGTGTGCGCTTGCAGCCCAGAAGGCCAACCGTATTCTGGGCTGCATCAAAAGGAGCGTGACCAGCAGGTCGAGGGAGGTGCTCCTGCCCCTTTACTCTGCTCTCGTGAGACCTCACTTGGAGTATTGTGTGCAGTTCTGGTGTCCTCAACATAAAAAGGACATGGAACTGTTGGAACAAGTGCAGAGGAGGGCCACGAGGATGATCAGGGGACTGGAGCACCTCTCATATGAAGATAGGCTGAGAAAATTGGGGTTCTTCAGCCTGGAGAAGAGAAGGCTGCGTGGAGACCTCATAGCAGCCTTCCAATATCTGAAGAGGGCCTCTAGGGATGCTGGGGAGGGACTCTTCCTTAGGGACTGTGGTGAGAGGACAAGGGGTAATGGGTTTAAACTTAAACAGGGGAGGTTTAGATTGGATCTGAGGAAGAAATTCTTTACTGTGAGGGTGGTGGGGCCCTGGAATGTGTTGCCCAGGGAGGTTGTGAATGCTTCATCCCTGGCGGCGTTCAAGGTGGGGTTGGACATAGCCTTGGATGGCATGGTTTAGTGGGAGGTGTCCCTGCTGCTGGCAGGGGGGTTGGAACTCGATGATCTTGAGGTCCTTTCCAACCCTTACTATTCTATGATTCTATGATTCTATGATTCTATGATTATTTAGGGTACTACAGCCAATTCAAATGTTGTATTAATACAGTGTCTTATCTGAGAGCTTTGTGTGTTTGTTTTTCTTGGGAAGGAAGGGGAGAGATTACAACCTAGGGCACAGAAAATACCTTTAAATTTTCTACAGTCAGTGTCTCTCAAGTTTCCACTTCCTTTCTGTATGAATTGACTTTACATGAAATATAATTCTGATTTGTCTTCTCATTTAATCTTCTGTATACTTTATCCCTATAATATACTTCATTTGCTTCACTTCATTTAGTTGACATAATAGAAATAGAAGTTCTATTTAGTATATGCTACAATGATGAAATAACTTCAGCTTTACAATGAAACCATTACATATTATGTAATGGTAGCTCTTTGTACCACTGGACCATGCACTAAAAATGCCATTGGTTTATTTATTAGAACCTGGGAATATCAACTCTATATTACTTACAACCTGAAAGTACTTCCAAAGTGTATTACCATAGCCTCAACTAGCTATGATCCAAAATTTATATTAGAATAATACAAAATTCTTGGGACGGAAGATTCTATTTTCTAATGGTTTCACTGCACATGTTCATATTCTGTACACCTTACATTTACAGCTCAGCAGAGACTTTCTTTTGTCTTTGACCTTGAAAACAAAAAAGTCTTGATTCTAAGATTGTGAAAAGAAACAAGCAACACTTACTTTCAAAAAAAAAAAAATAAAAAAATCAAGTTACACTTGCCATTTCTTGCCAAAATAGGATCTGATGTACTAGAATCCCATTACAAATATTAATTCCCACATTTTCTTTGCGAATGGGACATGGGGTTTGGTTTTGAGATGCAGAGAACAGTGTTCAAATCCCATGTGACTTATTCAAAGATGTGTAGCAACTTTACTACAAAACCCCATGAATGCAAGTCAAGAGAGCATTAGACAATACTGTCCCTCACTTTCATAGAATCATAGAATAGTTAGGGTTGGAAAGGACCTTAAGATCATCTGGTTCCAAATCCCCTGCCATGGGCAGAGACATCTCCCACTAAACCATGCCATAGAAGGCTCTGTCCAACCCAGCCTTGAACACCGTCGGTGACAGAGCATTCGCAACTTCCCTGGGCAACATATTCCACTGCCTCACCACACTTACAGTAAAGAATTTCCTCCTCAGATCCAATCTAAACTTCCCCAGATTAAGTCTAAACTCGTTACCGCTTGTGCTATCACTACAGCCCCTAATAGAGAGTCCATCCCCACCATCCCTATAGGCCGCCTTCAGATACTAGAAAACTGCTATGAGGTCCCCACGCAGCCTTCTCTTCTCCAGGCTCACCAGCACCAACTTTCTCAGCCTATGTTCATACGGGAGGTGCTCCAGTCCCCTGATCACCCTTGTGGCTCTCCTTTGGACTTGTTCCAAAAGTTCCATGTCCTTTTTACGTTGAGGACACCAGAACTGCACACAATACTCCAAGTGAGGTCTCACGAGAGATGAGTAGAGAGGCAAGATCACATCCCTCGACCTGCTGGTCACACTCCTTTTGATGCAGCCCAGGATACGGTAGGCTTTCTGGGCTGCGAGCGCACACTGCCCCCTCATGTTCATTTTCTCATCGACCAACACGCCCAAGTCCTTATCCACAGGGCTGCTCTGAATCTCTTCTCTGCACAACCTGCACCTGTGTCTGGGATTGCTCCCACCCAGGTGGAGGACTTTGCACTTGGCATGGTTAAACTTCATTAGGTTGGCATCAGCCCACCTCACAAGCGTGTCTAGGTCCCTCTGGGTGGCACTGCTTCCCTCCAACTTATCAACCGAACCACACAGCTTGGTGTCATTGGCAAACTTGCTGAGGGTGCACTGAACCCCACTGTCCATGTCACCCACAAAGATGTTGAACAAGACCTGTCCCAACACTGATCCCTGAGGGACACCACTCATTACTGATCTCCAGCTAGACATTGAGCCATTGAGCACAACTCTTTGCGTACGGTCATCCAGCCAGTTCTTTATTCCCTGAGTGGTCCACCTATCAAATTGATGTCTCTCCAACTTAGAGACAAGGAAGTTATGTGGGACAGTGTCAAATGCTTTTGTACAAGTCCAGGTAGATGACATCAACTGCTCTGCCCATCTGTCCATCAGTTCCGTAGGCAAATCAAAGAAGGCCACCAAACTGGTCAGGCAGGATTTCTTCTTAGTGAGGCCATGCTGGCTGTCACCAACTACCTTGTTGTTTTTAATGTGCCTCAGCATGCCTCCCCAGAGAATTTACTCCAAGATTTTGCCAGGCACAGATGTGAGACTGACTGGTCTGTAATTCCCTGGGTCATCAATTTTTCCCTCCTTAAAAATGGGGGTTATATTCCCTTTTTTCCAGACATTGGGAACTTCAACTGACTACCAGGATTTTTCAAATGTGATGGCCAGTGGCTTACCAAATTCATTTGCAGCTCCTTCAGGACCCGTGGATGGATTTCTTCAGTTCACATGGACTTGTATACGTTTAGGTTCCTAAGATGGTCTCGAACCAGATCCTCTCCTACACTGGGTCTAGGGTCTTCATTCTCACTGCCCCTGCATCTGCCTTCCAAGACTTGGGTGGTATGGTCAGAGCATTTGCCCGTAAAGACTGAGGCAAAGAAGTCATTAAGAACCTCAGCCTTCTCCAAATCCAGGGTAGCCAGTTCTCCCGATAGCTTCTGGAGAGGGCCCATGGTGTCCCTAACCTGTCTTTGATGTGCAAAATACCTATAGAATCCCTTTCTGTTATCCTTAACATCCCTAGCCAAGTTTAATTCTAAGTGGGCCTTAGCTTTCCTAACCTGGTCCCTAGCTTCCCAGACAACATCCCTGTATTCTTCCCAGGCTGCCTGTCCTTGCTTCCACCTTTTATAAGCATCTTTTTTTCCTTCAAGTTTTCCCTAATCCATCCAAGGAGGTCTCCTGGCCCTCCTCCAGCACTTCCTTCTAGTAGGGATGCAACACTCCTGAGCTTGTATTAGGTGATCCTTGAATATCAACCAACAGTCTTGGCCCCCCCTGCCCTCTAGGACTATCCCATGGAAATTTACCGATCAGGTTCCTGAAGGGGCCAAAGTCTGCTCTCTTGAAGTCCAGGGCAGTGAGCTTGCTGCACGCTCTTCTCACTGTCCTGAGGATCTCGAATTCAACCATCTCATGATCGCGATAACCAAGGCTGCCCTGGAGCATCACATTTCCAACCAGCCCTTCCTTGCTGGTGAGGACGAGGTCAAGCATGGCACCTCTCCTTGTCGGCTCCTCTATTACTTGCAGAAGGAAGTTGTCTTCTACACAATCAAGGAACTTCCTGGATTGCTTGTGCCGGGCCGTACCATCCTTCCAACAGATATCAGGGTAGTTGAAGTCTCCCATGAGAACAATGGCCTGCGAGCGTGAGGCTGTTCCTATCTGTCTATAGAGTACTTCATTCAGTGAGTCCTCTTGGTCGGGCAACCTGTAACAGATCCCCACAATAATGTCTCCCATTGCTGTTCTCCCTTTAGCCCTGACCCACAAACTCTCAGTCGACTGCTCACCTGTCCCCACACAGAGTTCCATACTCTCTAGCCTATCCCTAACATAAACAGCAACTCCCCCTCCCCGTCGGCGGGCCTTTCTTTTCTAAAGAGCCCGTAACCTTCCATTCCAACACACCAGTCGTAGGAGCCATCCCACCATGTTTCTGTGATGCCTATGACATCATACCCCTGTAGACGTGAACACATCTCTAATTCCTCTTGTTTGTTCCCCATGCTATGGGCATTTGTATAGAGGCATCTGAGCCGAGATCCTATTGAAGCCGGCTCACTGGCTGGAGCAGTTGGAATATCTCTAATTTGCCCTGAACATTTATTATAGGTGCTGGCAACTGACTGGATGTGTTGGGATGGAATGATGTCCCCCTCCCCCAACACATCTAGTTTAAAGCATCCTTGACCAGTCTGGCAAGCCTCCTACCAAATCCACTCTTCCTTTTCTTTGTCAGACCAGCTCCATCAGCCCCCAGTAGACCTGGCTTACTAAAGTGTGTCCCATGTTCAAGGTAACTAAACCCCTGACTATGGCACCACCCTTCTAACCATTTATTAACCTGGCCAATCCTCCTAACTTTTTTAAAGTCCTGCCCTGTATCCTGGAGAATTGAAGAAAAGACAATCTGAGCTCCAGAGCCCTTCACCACATCTCTCAGAGGTCTGTAGTCCTTCTATATTTCTCTGTGCTACTGCTATCTATATGAATGGCACTCACCTGGATCACTTGAAGTGAGCAATAGTCTGTGGGACCGACTTGTGCAGGCAGCTTCTCTGCAATATCCCTGATTCGAGCCCATGGTAGGCAACACACTTCCCTTGAGCCTGGGTCAGGCCGACAGATGGGTGCCTCTATTTCTGTCAGAGTAGAGTCCTCTACTACTATGGCCTGCCACTTTTTCCTGGCAACACCAGTAGTGTTCTTCTTTACCAGTGCATCAGCCTGTTGCTTCCAGTGGGAGTGTGGTTCCTCATCAGCCCCCTGCAGGACAGCAAAGCGGTTCTGGGTGGGGACAACAGATGTAGGAGGAAGCCCCTTGCTTTTAATTGTCCTCTTCCTCCTTTTTTTGTTGTTTTTTTCTGTTACTGTTTACCAGCTTCCTGGGTTAGCGGCCTCCTTTCCGGCATGAGCAACAGTAGACGCTTGAGGCCCATTCACAGTCTGGTCCTGGAGCAAGAAGTGCTGCTTCCTCCCAGCTTCCCTGACATCTTTCAGCCTGGTAACAACGTCCTGCAGCTCAGTCAGCTGCTGCAGAAGGACCTCCACCAGGGAGCACCGAGTGTAGACCTGCCCGTCGTGCACCCTCCCCTCAGGAGACCCGTGTAGGCGCTCTCTACACCCCGAGCTCTGTGCTGCGTCCTCCCCTCTCATCAGTTCTGTCTGGGTGTCTATGCTGGCCACAGCCAGGGGAACCAGAGCAGAGATCGCAGACCGGTCTCCAAGTAATAAGGACCAAACTCAATTATTTCTGTCATCTATGGGATTTCTTTGTGAGAATTGACTTGGGTTCAATATTTTATTTTTTTTCCCCGCAGATCTTTTCAAAGAAAGCAAATGCTGATATGTAGGATAATATGGATTGAGAATTGATAATATTGTAGTTGTTCTATGCAGGGGTCATTACCGAACACAAGAAACATATAAGACTGCATATGGAAATTATCTCTGCAATTATAATGATCAGGCTAACCGATGCTATAATAAAGAATTTCTTGAGTGCAACAATATTTTCAATAAGGCCCATTTTACGCAGTTGGCATGTAAATAACTTATGATTTATTCTAATAGCTATAGGAGCAATATGTAGGAACTGTTTGTTGAGATTCTTTTCCCAGAGGGCTCCAATGTATGATAACTGCCAGCCAATATTTAATTTCTTCCTGGTCAACAAAGTGTAGAGGTAGCAGATCTCCTGCTTTTTTTTTTTTTGTGTGTGTGTTTTTGGTGGTTTTTTTTTTTTGTTTGTTTTTGTTTTTGTTTTTTTTTGTTTTGTTTTTTTTTTTAAGTGCTTGAAATTTTTTTTCCTGAAATTGTCTTTAAAAATTGCAGCCTAAGAAAAATTCTAGCAATTAGACACAATAAGATTTTTTATTTTGCAATAATAACATGTACAATTACTATGTTACATTTCAACCCTGTAAAGTTGATGAAACAGCAGATACATAGAAAGAATAGAAAGCAAAAATTTAACATGAAAATCTCACCCAGATAAGTATCGTATATATGTATATTTTTATTATCCTGTAAACTATATTTTAGTAATTTATCATTATGGTTTGGATGATTGGGTTCTAGTTCATATTCCAAGGTCCAATATATACAAAAATTTTGCTTATGAAAATATCTCTTTTTAGGTAAGAAAGACCTACTGATCTATCACTACAGTTTTATTCTCCATAGATTCATCATAGAATGATTTGTAAATCCCAAATTTGTGTCCAAGGAATAATATTGAGTGAGCCATTATGCAATTATTCCAGATCAATGTAAATTCCCCCCCTCTCCCCTAAAAATCATATGTTTTCAATTATTTTCTCTTTTTTGTTATCTCCCCCTTTAATTATACTTGGAATACATTGAGTATTTTGACAAAGAGTGCAAATTCAGAAACTCATGCTGGAGACAGTGGGAAAACACAAGTTTTCTGAAAATGATCCTAGTCTTCCTGAAATGCCCAGAAACTGGAGTTTGGGAAAAGTTTTCCAAAGGTGGGAGACAAACTACAGTTGCAGGGGAAAAATGCTCATCAAAAATAGTGTTGTCCAAAAGCCGAAAAGATGTAAAAGGAGCTTTTACTGTATTTGGTTACAGCACTACTGTTATGGAGATGAAGGCCGCGTTTGGTCTGACATGCCTTACTCAGGTCTAATATAAAATACTGATGAATTTTGTTATAGTTAGCATTAAAACTCCATAGTTCTCATAGGTTTCAACTTCTTTGATTTATTTTTCTACACTGCACTGAAAGTCACTCATTTTTTCTAAAGTTCTTGGAAGCACAATGAAGATTGACAGTTTTACATCCTGGTTCCTTAGGTTGGTACAAATCTAAAAATGAAAATAATTGTATAACTTTGATAATTACTATTTTTGGAATACTGTTACTGTTTTTTTCTTGGTTTATTCATTTTAAAAGCTGAACTTTTGTTGGCTTTGCTGCTTCAAGAGTGTATATCAAGAATAGCTAGAGCTCATCTCCTTATTGGAAAATGAGCCATGAGTCTAGATGAAATAAATACTGAAGATAGGTGAATTGAATAATAAAAAAATAATCAGTTCTAGTTATAAAGCCAGAAAGAGCCCTTGAGCTAGTAAAAACCATCCAACCAACCAACCAACCAACCAAAAAACAACAAAACCCCCACCAAAACATAAAACAAGCAAACAAAACTAGAAAGAAATAATGGTGTGTTTTATTTATTTGTTATTTACTGATCTCTGAGGTTGACAACCATTGTGAAGTTTGGGGTTTCTATCTGAACCAAAACAGTAACTGTATAGAGCAGAAACTACCTGAATTTTAATACTAAACTAGAAGCTAAGATTTTACAAACCACTTGGGGCAAAATGCAAGTAGTTAAAATGAAAGGCGGTCAGGGTTCAATATCACTTAAGGAAGTCTAATGGCTGCCATTTGCTTATTTTCCTGCAAATAAAGATTTATAGTACTTTTGAGAGTGAAATCTAATTTCAGACTTTGATAAAAAAAAAAAACACTAACGCATCAGAAGATATCATTTTTATGACATCCAGTAGGAAAAACTCAATTTCCTGTTTGAAATGAATTTGTTTAGAAATTCACAGGAAAGTTTCTTAGAACCACAGGATAAATCAGGTGGGAAGAGACCTCAGGAAGTCTCTAATCCAACTTCCTACTCACATCAGGGTCAACTCAGAGGTCAGACCAGGTTTGCTGAGGACTTCATCCAGTCAAGTCTTAAAAGCTTTCAGGGATACAGACTGTACAACCTCTCTGGGCAACCTGTTTCAAACCAGCTAAAAAACCTGAAAATATCAAACTTGAAATAATTTCAAGGTCAATTAAGTAATTTTTGGTACTTCGATATGATTTGAAACCTTTGGAGATAATCAACTTGCAAACAACTTTGTTCATTTGGGACAGGTGTGTTTGTTTGTTTCAGTTATTATTTCATAATTATTGTGTTATTAGTTCTGGAGAAGGAACATACAGATATAGCAATATTCTGGGACATAGAGACTTTGGCTACCTGCCATCTGCACAGACCATTTTATTTAAAGTTTGATCATATTTCAAAGGATCATTCATCTATAGGGTATAATGGAGAAACTTAGGAACTAGATTTGCTCAAAGCTTTGGTACTGACAGGTCCTAATTTTCTGGTTTTCTGTTTTTCAAATCCATAAGAAAGACGTATTGAGTGACACTGGAGAATGAGTCACCACCATTCTTTTCTGAATGCACCAGTTTTGACATGATTCCAAGCTGAGATACAGTAAAGGAGGTATTAAGACTGCAAGGTAGTCATCACATAATTTAATACATTTATGCACGTTTATTCTTTTTGTCACACAAAGTAGTTGTCACAGATGCCACTGGTCACTAATGAGCTATCTCATAGCTTTCTAAAAGGTATTATACTTGTGTAAGGTCTCAACCTCAGACATGGAGACACATGTATTATAGATTTATAGTTCTGCCTTTCATTTTCACATCAAGAGAGGCTGTAATGGTACATTTTCTATCTTCTAATTAATGAATGTAAAAAAAATTAATTTCTATGTTTTATGAGTGAGAAGAAAGTTCCAGTGGAAAAAATAAATAGATAAAATAGATGCCTTGAAGAAATCTATACCTTAAATACAGCTAATTATTTAAATATTGTCACATATTTAACATATCATCACAGAATGAACAAATCAATATATATTTTTTCCATACAACACACTGATAATAATGGTTCCAATTCCACAGGTAAAAACCATTTTCATTGCCGTATTCCAATTTATTAATTAATTTAGATGGTAGATTTAATCAACCACTTGCTTTCAGTACAGATTTTTAAGAAACATTAATTTGCAATTAGGTTTTAGAAGAGGTTTCCATATCACATATTGTAACAATATTTTTAATTCAATAATGAATATATAGTTTATCACTGCAACTGTGTCACTCATTCAGAAAGGGATATTTAGTCATGTTTAATGGAGATAGCTATATAAAGTAGTGGAGAAATATGGCTTTGATGACACTTTAATTAATTGAAGGTTGCTATAACAACTGAAGGTCTGCATTGAAACCCCACCAGTCACGAAAGAAACCAGTTGCCCTCCATCACTCTTATTCTCATTTTTGACACTTCTAAATGCACAGTATGCTTAAGCAGGATGAATTTGTACTAAGAAATGCTGAAAGTTAAAAGGACAAGACATAAATGAAAGTAATGGCAACTACTAAGAAGTGCCTGCATGCTCTCAAATGGTCAGTGTAGTGCGAAGTATAAAAAAATATAATTTCAGTACCTAACTTGCATGAAGATGCATCAAGATATCTTCACGCGTATACTGACACACAAAACCAGTATGAAGTATGAAACCTAGTTATTGATTCTTATAAAAGGTGGAAGCAAGGTCAGGCGGCCTGGGAAGAATACAGGGATGTTGTCCGGGAAGCTAGGGACCAGGTTAGGAAAGCTAAGGCCCACTTAGAATTATACTTGGCTAGGCATGTTAAGGATAACAGGAAGGGATTTTACAGGTACATTGCCAATAAAAGACAGGTTAGGGACACCGTGGGCCCTCTCCAGAAGCTATCGGGAGAACTGGCTACCCTGGATTTGGAGAAGGCTGAGGTTCTTAATGACTTCTTTGCCTCAGTCTTTACGGGCAAATGCTCTGACCACACCACCCAAGTCTCGGAAGGCAGACGCGGGGACGGTGAGGGTGGGGACCCTGGGCCCACTGTGGGGGAGGATCTTGTTCGGGACCACCTTAGGAACCTGAATGTATACAAGTCCATGGGACCGGATGAAATCCATCCACGGGTCCTGAAGGAGCTGGCAAATGCAGTTGCTAAGCCACTGTCCATCATATTTGAAAAATCCTGGCAGTCAGGTGAAGTTCCCGATGACTGGAAAAAGGGAAATATAACCCCCATTTTTAAGAAGGGAAAAATGGATGAGCCGGGGAATTACAGACCAGTCAGTCTCACCTCTGTGCCTGGCAAAATCTTGGAGCGGATTCTCCTGGAAGGCATGCTAAGGCACATGAAAACCAACAAGGTGCTTGGTGACAGCCAGCATGGCTTCACTAAGGGGAAATCCTGCCTAACCAATCTGGTGACCTTCTATGAAGGGGCTACTGAACTGATGGACAGGGGCAGAGCAGTTGATGTCATCTTCCTGGGCCTGTGTAAAGCCTTTGACACTGTCTCCCATGACATCCTTCTCTCTAAGTTGAAGAGACATCAATTTGATAGGTGGACCACTCGGTGGATAAAGAACTGGCTGGATGGCCACACACAAAGAGTAGTGCTCAGTGGCTCAGTGTCCAGCTGGAGACCGGTAACGAGTGGTGTCCCCCAGGGATCGGTGTTGGGACCGGTCTTGTTCAACATCTTTGTGGGTGACATGGATAGTGGGATTGAGTGCGCCCTCAGCAAGTTTGCCGATGACACCAAACTGTGTGGTTCGGTTGATAGTTTGGAGGGAAGGAATGCCATCCAGAGGGACCTTGACACGCTTGTGAGGTGGGCTGATACCAACCTGATGAAGTTCAACCATGCTAAATGCAAAGTCCTCCACCTGGGTAGGAGCAATGCCAGGCACAGCTACAGGTTGGGCGGGGAGGAGATTCAGAGCAGCCCTGCAGAGAAGGACTTGGGGGTGTGGGTTGATGAAAAAATGAACATGAGCCGGCAGTGTGCGCTTGCAGCCCAGAAGGCCAACCATATTCTGGGCTGCATCAAAAGGAGCGTGACCAGCAGGTCGAGGGAGGTGATCCTGCCCCTCTACTCTGCTCTCGTGAGACCTCACTTGGAGTATTGTGTGCAGTTCTGGTGTCCTCAACATAAAAAGGACATGGAAGTGTTAGAACAAGTCCAGAGGAGGGCCACGAAAATGATCAGGGGACTGGAGCACCTCTCATATGAAGATAGGCTGAGAAAATTGGGGCTGTTCAGCCTGGAGAAGAGAAGGCTGCGTGGAGACCTCCTAGCAGCCTTCCAATACCTGAAGGGGGCCTCTAGGGATGCTGGGGAGGGACTCTTCCTTAGGGACTGTGGTGAGAGGACAAGGGGTAATGGGTTTAAACTTAAACAGGGGAGGTTTAGATTGGATCTGAGGAAGAAATTCTTCACTGTGAGGGTGGTGGGGCCCTGGAATGGGTTGCCCAGGGAAGTTGTGAATGCTTCATCCCTGGCGGCATTCAAGGTGGGGTTGGACATGGCCTTTGATGGCATGGTTTAGTGTGAGGTGTCCCTGCCCATGGCGGGGGGGTTGGAACTCGATGATCTTGAGGTCCTTTCCAGCCCTTACTATTCTGTGATTCTATGATTCTGTGAATATATACAGTCAAACATTAAATTCATAAAAAGATGCATGAAAGATTACTAATTTTCAAGAAAGAACATATATCAGACTTTTTTTTCTGGAAAAGTTTAGTGAACATTGTACCTTGCTCAAAATCAATCATTTAAACAGAAAAACTTTAAACAGAAATTTTATGGTTAAATAACAGTTTAATAAAAAATAAATTAATTTTATTATTTATTATTAAATTGATTTTATTATTAAATTAAAATGATAAAATATTATTAAACAACTGCTATTGTTAAGTAACTGAATTCAGTGACAGTCACTTGCAGAGCAGAATGATGATTGTGGTGAACAGTAGCTGAAATATTAAGGAGGCCATGCGAGAACCAAAATAAAGATCAAAACAACAGATTGATGGCAGTATTCTAAATGACTGTGCTGTGAAAAGGGAAGAAGAAAAAAGTTTATCATTTGCAGCACCTTGTTTACTGATTATACTTACTATCAAGTATAATTTACTTATAGAATAATGCATATGTTGTTCACAATCGCGTCCAAGTTCAGCTTTTTACTAAGTTAAATACTATGAAGAACTAAAAAACAAAAATCTATAGTACATATGATTAAATATATAAATTCATCCATGTGCATCCATATGCGCATGCTTATAGGTATACACATACATCTTGTTAAAAAAGGACCTGTAGGACTTGTATAAACACAGAGATCTTCTATTGCTGCAAAGTTTGAATATATAATACAAGTGGATATTTTGAACAGTAAAACTTTGTTGAACTTTTGTTTTTCCCAATAATGCATTCAAAATTCATTTCTCCATATTTGTTAAGAGAAATATATTTGCAAAGTAGGATAGAGGAAATAGAAATAATTCCCAATGCTCATATGTAAATAGAATCAGTTTTTAGACAACTTCAAAACTGTTTGTTTTTTTTCAAACCGCAATTTTATGCCTTTTTCTGGATTCCAACACTGAAATGGTAAGGGAAAGCTATGAAATCATGTGCAAACATTCCTAGGGAGGTGATCAAAACGCAAGGAGAAAAGGTTTAGTCATTTGGTAATTTATTCAGTCAGCTAACTGGAAAACTCCTACTGCAAAAATCTCACCTGGAAAAAAAATAGAATGGCAGATAATAAGAGTTTAATAAAAACACAGAACCCCCATTCCTATTTCATATATTAAAAATTAATAAAGCTATCTGTTTCTCAGTTGTTATTTTTTCCACTTCTGTACCAAGTATTTCTCTATTTCCCTTACCACCTCATGAGAGGGCTGCTTAAGCAACCAACTTTCACTCTGCACTATCTGGAGATGAGACATCGGGTTATTCAGGGACCTAAACGTATGAAAAATTCTCCACTCTTAAAACTTCCTACTGCTGTTTCAAAATGTCATTGGGAATCTGCAAAGATCTGAAACAATGTGCTATTCAGTACTGGAAATTCAGGATTCGCTATTCTCTTGGGTATAATCTTGGAAATATCTGGAGTCAGCTGCCACTCTTATAAAATGCCTATGAGACTTTTTTTGCCCCTTTTCATCTACTTGACTGACCCTGTTCTCCAGTTCCCATTTTTGTTTCCATTGTGAAATCTTTTTAAGAAAAATTTCATCTTTTCCCACTATTTTATTTTCTCAGTGTTTACTACTTAGATTTTTTTTTTTTTTTCTTTCCCACTCCTTGGTCTCCTCTCTCTGAAAGATTTTCTAACTCTTCTGAGGCTATATCCTCATGCTTTCTCAGTCCCATTCAAAGCAAATTGTCACCCCCTTTGATGTTACATATATTCTAAGGCTAATCTTTCATACTTGAATTTCCTCCACTTTTAATTTATGCTTTATCATTCTCACAAGTCCTTGACCTGCAATATGTGCCGGGTCTTCAAATCTATAGAAGCTAAATCTAATCAGGAAATTGAGAAAAAAACAGCTATATGTTTTAAACAAAGCAGATAGTATTTTTTACAATTCACAGCTCGCTCATTGGAATAGAGAAGTCAAAGAACAAAATGGTATGTGTAAATAGTTTGCATCATCTTTCCAGTCATTTTTTATGAATTATGTATTTTGAGTATTTAACTTCTATGGAAAGTTCAGGCGGCTTACTTAAAAAACAGCTCAGTGACTTTAATCAAGACAGAAGTACACACAAAGAAGTTATTGAATAAAGTGCCATGAAACCTTGCTTTTCTTGTATAAAAGTTAAAACATACTCATTCTTGGGAGATGAGAAAAAGGAGAAAAAAACAAAATAAAACAAAACAAAACAAAACAAAACCTACACTTTAGAACTATCTCTGCCTTTAGCTGAGATGAATAAACATTTGAAATATCACTGGCTAATTTTTACCAACACAGAGAATTTGCTTTTTCTTTTTTTTTTTTTTTTTTTTTTTTTAGTGTATTCTGTACTGAGCTGAGGTTTTTCTCAGAGAAGTTTGCAGAGATAAATGGACACATAGGTCACACTAATAAAACTTTCATTTCCAAATTCCTGTTCTTAACTTTGGAGATTTATCTTTGGACTTTTGCATTACTCAGATCAAATCTACCTGCCAAATGTATTTTCTTAAACTATTGACTTTCCTAGGACACATCCATGAGAGATATTACAAAGCAGTAATAAATAACTGGGACACTAAAGGACAGCAGCCCAGGAAATTCTTCAGTATTTCTTCACCAATTAAATTACAATTATGCATATGTACAGCTAATGTATTAAAAAGCAGTTTCGCAGCATAAACATCCACATTGTGCTGCAACACTTTCATGTGTTTCAAAGCCTAAAGTGGCCTGATTTGTCAGTTAATAAGTGTACATGCTTATACATGTCATGAGCATGTATAAACATCACATGTATCAGACATTCTGTGACTTTCATAGTTCTTCTTGACATTTCCTCTGTGGGTTTACATCTATGAGAGGACCCCTTCCCTTTAAGTTCACAGGTGGCCACAGGCCTCCATAAGACAATACTGCACTTTTGTATATCTCCCAGTTTCCTTATGTCTTCTTTCACTGTTTGATTTTACGCTTTCTTCTATTTACACACATACATATACAAATGCTATTTACTATACATAAATGTAGCAAATATTTAATATTTTAATACATATTTAATGTATGTATATTTATATTAACATACTTATATATACATGTATAGAAAAAAAGTAGATTTATGACAACAATTGCAGGAGTCCTTACTCAGAATTACACAGGATATCTATGAGGTCAGGATGATAAGCAGAGATAAATCTACGAGAAATCTGCAATGATGGATGCATATCAAACTGCTCCCATCCAAGAGCAACAGCCATACCTGCTGAGCCTTACGATATATGGAACACCAAGTGACATCACAAGAAAAATTTACTATCAAAACAGAAGCAGGAATCAGTCAATCTTTATAAACTATCAAAAAGTAGATAACTTTATTTATGGCCACAGGACAGAGAAAAAAATACTCTGCTTCCTGTATGCTTCAGGTTGGCCAAGGAAGACTAGCAATATAGCAGAGTTCAGCATTATAAATTTCACACCTAAGAGAACAGAACTTCTAGACCAAAAGTTATTTATCAAAAAAATTAATCTGTTTTTAGTATCTTTTCAAAAATTAATGAAGTTCAATTACTGTGATAATCACCATGAATAAAATTTTTATCTTGAAATATATGTATATATGCATAGAGTACATGCCTATATAGCCTCTCTTGCATATTGAATAATAGGTATATATGGAAAATTAACTGAAGAGAAGTCACATTATTTGAAAGGTTGCAAGCAAGAGCTGGAAATTTTATTTTTTATATCTAAGTTATTGCAAAAAGTTAAGATATGGTAAAAACAGAGAAGTGCTGATGATGAGTCTGACACCATTTTGGTCTGATGGCCTAATACTCAAGATTGCACAAAGAGTTTAATTAATTATTACCATAAAGAGTGCCAAGATGTGAAGAGGCAGGTCTCACTGCTGGTGTTACTTATATATGCGTCTTTGTAATAACCAGCTCCTTTCACAAGAATAGAATCTGAGTGTTACAGTGATTAGGTGTTACAGTGATTACAGTTAGACAGACATATGGTTCATTCGGTATAATTGTAGTTGTTCGGTGGCTTCTCATGTGAAAGTAGACGTTTAATCCAGAAACTAATAACCTGGGGGTTTGGCTTAAGGAACATTTATGTCAATATTTCTGTATATGCTACATTTAAAAAATATTTTATATGGGTTTTTATATATATATTATGATAATAGAGTTTTTGTCTGATTGGACCTAGGTAAAGTCAAATAAATTCAATGGGAAAATCCCTTTTTGTAAATTCTGAATTAATTCACAAATAATTATGGCTAGTGCCAAATTTCAGACACTTCATTGAGGTAAAAATTCACTTACTATTATAAGACCTTTCTTAAGAAGGCTACTAGGTTTATCCTGTTTATACAAAAGATCAGTTTTTTCATTATTCCTAAAACACGAGTACCACTGGCCTAGTGTGGAAATGCCTATTGATGAAAAGTCTGCAGGTCAGAATAACAGATGTTGCATCAGAAAAGGGATAAGCTGGTTGTTTAACTGACATCCTTGTCTTTCTTCCCTTCTCAATTTCTTCATTTTCCCGTGCTTTCAGTTTAGCCCATGCCTTACTGGACAATTAGTAGATGACTAATTTTTGATTAGTCATTCATTTCATTAGTCATGCCTTTTTAATTTGTTTTAAAATTTTCTTACAGTCAGGAAAAATGTCTCGTTAGACTGTACTAGCTGATTACTAAGCATATCTATTCCTCCTATACTTAGAGTTATATCTGCGTGTTTTTCTAAGTAAAGCACATTTTTACTATGTATTGCATTCTCCAGCTTGTGACATGAATCCTACAACTATTAAAGTACTATTTAGCAATTTAATATAAAAAGTTTAAACTGAATAACTTTCTCCAAAAATTTGCTATGTTAAAACTAAAATGTTAAGTTAGTTTGAGTATTTCTTATGCACTTCTAGAAATTTGAAGTAAAATCTATCTTGCAAACACTTTTTCTTGAATACTCATTAAATGTAGACATACTTTGTCTACAACTAAAAAATTATTCTGAGGAATGTTTAGAAAAATGCTGCAAATAGAGATGTAAAATTTTGACTGCTAGTAAAACAGACTATGTTTCTGTCTTCATAGTTTTCAAAAAGCACATTTTCCCCCCTTTCTAAATGTAACTAGCCCATTATGCTTATTTATGTCTTAAACTGTGTGCTGGAACTTCCTTGAGAACTACAGATATCATTTGCATTCCCAAATGTGAAGTAGAGAAAGTACAAAAACAATAGAAATAATAAAATTTGACTTGAGAAAAATTTGTTCTAATTATGCCTAACAATATATTTTACTACCAACTGGGGATAATAAGTGTTACAAGCAGAGATCAGAAATGACATAGAAGTTTGTGAGATCACAATTTCTTTTAATACGTAATGGTAGTGCTACATTCTGATTTCAATGCAGCAGCATTAGTTAGAAATTCACTGGGAGATGGGAGGGGAATAATATTCAGCATGTCAATGCTTGAAAGGCAAAAGTACCATACCTATCTATTCTCTTCGGTGAGTAGGACCTATCAGATCTATTAAAAAGAGCTACTCAAACCCAAACAACTCAAAATCTTATGCAGAAGTTATTCATTATTAAGAACTAATAGCAATTACTCCCCCACCCCCAAAAAAATACCAAATAAAGACACTCAGAAGAAAAAAAATAATTTGGTGAATAAACGCATTTTCTGAAGGAGTAGGAGAAACACAATAGTCAAAAGAGCCACAGGGATATTAAAATGGCCTTTTAATTTATCCCTCAATTACATTAAAGTATATCTGAAAAATTTATTTTTAAAAAATTTATTTACGGAAAAACATTTCAGGTCGGGAAAATTAATTTTTAAAAAGAATTCTTTCTTTAACCAAGATCATTCCACAACTTTCTCACTGACTATTAAAAGTGAATAAAACATCCAAGGATTACACCTACTTTAAAATAAGTTTCTCAAAAAAAAAAAAAGAAAAAGAAAAAATTATTATATTTTCCTGTTGAAGTGAGGATAACTAAATAACTATCAGAATGCTGGAATAGCCTGAGAACCGTGCTCTCTGTAGGGCTGCAGCTCAACTGAAGGTCCTTTGGCATAGGGCATGGCAGCCAAGACTCGTCCCAGAACCTCAGCCAGGAGCAGGGCAGCCAGGGTTTACCAGGGAAAGCCCCAGCCCTGGGTATTGGGTACCTTCCTGCACTTTACTTTCTTAGCAAAACAGTTTTGAGCTTACCTGCATCCTAGATGAAGCATGAGGGCAAGGGAGGACAATACATTACACATTTGGAAGTTCACGTGTCATTTGTTTCTAACAGCTGAAGAACAGTGTAGTCATGTCTGGGATCGCTTTAGCAGCCTCTGCATTTAATCATTGAACAGGAAACTAAATATGAAAAAGGGTCATTATGCCATATCTTAAAATAGATAAGTCTTCTCTGTTTTTATTCTCTCAGGCTTCAGGAAGAACTTTAGACACGCAGTAAAATACCCACAAAAGAAATGAGGTGTTATGTGCCTTAGAATAGGTCACTATAAATCTCTGTGCAATTCACAGGAAGAACTGCAATTCTTATTTCCGGACTGAGAAGTCTTGGGCTAATTGTAGAGCTACCTAACTTGAACAGGAAGTGCTGAGAGTACTAGTAGACAGCCTCTTTGCTATGTCTGAGTGTTTCAGTCAACTCTATTGACTTCATCTTCATTAACAAAATAAGAGCTTAGACATCATACATATTTGCCTATGATTGGACACACATAAATGTAGAAGTTCTAATGTTGAACTGAGTCCTATCCAGTCAGTCTTCAGTCCCAACTTTTTCCAAGATGTAGGTATATTTAGATGTTAGTTCCAGGTGGAATTCACAAGCCTGGATATAACCTGTTTTTTTGCTTTTCACCTTTTATTTTTTTTTTTTTTTTACTCAGAAGTCAGATTCAACTGCTTTTATCTTTTAATCAAAGCTTAGCTAATAGTTATGTCAGCTAGTCAGTATGCTATAACGTTTACCATGATATAGTGATCTGAGTCTAGCTTTCTTGTCTGCCTTATAGTACTCAAGCCTCCTTCTTCCACCCTATATGAAGCCTCAGCAGGTTCTTTATTATTGTGTAGCAAACATAATAAACAGTCCTGCTGAAACTTTTCTACTGTATCTAATAGCAGCCATACTGTATTTGGAAGAAAGTGGAATTATGTAGAACATATTGTTTGTCAGTAGAGCTTTTATTGTACTAGTATGTCGTAAGTTTCAGTCCTTTCCTCAAGGACAAATTAGACTAAGAACCATTGATTCTTATGACAAAGTTCAAGATTTATTCATAATGACTTATGTCCTCAGTCACAGCTTTGGAAAAAGGTGGTGGGGAGGCATCCACAAGATATAATTTTTCAACATTTTTTGGGATATTAAAATATTTGAAAAGACTGGCTATTGAAGCAAAAATGTTCTTAACTGGTTCTTATTTTTTGTATTTGAAGATAAGCCAAGATTTTCCAGTGAAAGAGAATTTTTATCTCACTGTGAAAGGACACAGAGTATTCAATTCAGCTGGGCACAGAACCAAAGTATACCTAAATTATATAACATTATTAAACCCTGATTTCCTGAGGTTTGTGTACTATAAGTAAATTGAAGTTCTGCCTGCACTTGAAACTCCCATATAAGCTGACCACTCTGTCTATTGCCTTTGAAAGTATCATCTCCTGAAGTTATAATGAGATCTATAAAACAATAAGGTTTTATGATATATGGACACTAAGTCCCTCTGGATTCTCTTGCAAACACAGTTTTGTCAACAAAAAGTAAATATGCCACAGCAAATCCACTTGCCAAATGCTGGAATCATTCAGCATTGCTTTAAAAAGCTGCTTAGTCCCTGAGCAATTTGGCATGTGCATCCTGCTGTGCCCTCAGGAATTTTCACTTTAAAATGTCTTGTTTCTGACCATATGCAATGCACTCACTCCTTTTTGCTCAGTGTGCTGGCATGCCGCTGTGACTTCTCCCAGGAAAAGCTTTGGGAGCTGCAGGACACATCTAAGCTCTTGGATGAATTTTTCAGTAATGACATATGGGTGTCAGCATTGTCTCCTGCCCTTTTTAATAAGCAGTATATTGTTTGGATTCACTGCTGATTTTGCTTTTAGCTGTGGACCCCTGATGAGCATAGGGTCAACATCCTGTTCTTGGTATTGTCTCTCTCTGCAGACATGCTTTCTATAGATTCACAGCAGTAATGATTTTGCCTTCTTTTTTGTTCTTAGTATAAAGTTCAGTGTAAGTGAATTATGACATTGAAACGCGAGGATTTCTCAGTATTGAAAAGGGAATTTCCTAGAGTACTCCTCACAGTTTTAATTCCAGCAGAACTCACTCAGAAAAAAGTGATGAAGTCTTGCGTCCTTCAACCTATCAGCTTCACAATTAAAATTTCAAATCTCTGGGGGAAGAAAGACAGGAGAAAACCATGCATCCTTTATTGGTGCGATATATTGTACAGAACAAATTTGCAATATTTTTAACATGGTGACACCCACTAAATATAAATTACCTAGAAGGAGAGATTTGGGGTTTGCTTTTCCTGTTATTCTCTCTCTTGCCAAAGGAATTCTCATTTATATATGCTGTGGGATATTCCTTTCCACAATTCTGGTATACTAGGCCATAAACAGAACATAGCTGCTTAATGCAAGAATCCCCCACTGACTCACGAGTATTCGTAACCTACACAAGTGGTGCTTCAGTACTGTGGCTTCACAGGCTCCCAGAACAGAGAGAATAAAACATCATTCGTATCATGCAGAATCTTTTAAGTTATTATAAGAGATCTTTAAATTAAAAAGATGATTTTATTCCTTTAAACTAGAGTTAGGTATGTTTGAATTTACAGAAAAAGACCTCAAAGCATCAGACAGTTTAATGCTCATGTGCTTTCCGTTTTTCTATTCCTGTTCCAGTCTCTCAGCTACGCTTGCAAGCTGTCACTTTAGAATATTTTTATACCACTAAATAAAAACACAACAAACTTTAATCTGGAAGTGAGGGATGTAAAATGGTCCTTACTAGTTCATACTTGTACTGCATAGGGGTACCTTGCTATTTAGGGTTTTGCTTCTGAGAGAGCTAGGTGCAGAAATTACAGAATCATAGAATGGTTAGGGTTGGAAAGGGCCTTTAGATCATCTATTTCCAGACTCCCTACCACGGGCAGGGATGTCTCACCCTAGACCATGTCATTCAAGGCTGTGTCTAACCTGGCCTTGGATACCGACAATCATTTCCCACTTCCTTGGGAAATCTGTTCCAGTGCCTCACCACCCTCACCATAAGGAACTTCTTCCTTATATCTAACTTGAACTTCCTCTGTTTCAGTGTGAAACCACTGCCACTTGTCCTATTGCTACAGTCCCAAATTTAGAGTCCCTTTCCAGCATACTTGTAGGAATCCTTCAGATATTGAAAGGCTTCTATGAGGTCTCCATGCAGCTTTCTCTTCTCCAGGCTGAACAGCCTCAACTTTCTCAGCCTGCCTTCATATGGGAGGTGCTGCAGCCCCTTTATCATCCCCATGGCCCTCCTCTTGACTTGCCCTGACAGCTCCATGTCCTTTTTATGTTGAGGACACCAGAACTGCACACAGTACTCCAAGTGGGGTCTCACAAGAGCAGAGTAGAGGGGCAGGATCACCTCATCAGTTTGCTGGCCATGCTTCTGATGCAGGCCAGGATGCAGGTGGCTTTCTGGGCTGTGATTGCACGCTGCCAGCTCATGTTAAGTTTTAACCAGCACCCCCAAGTCCTTCTTCACAAGGCTGATCTGAATCACTTCTCTTCCCAACCTGTAGCTGTGCCTGGGATTGTCCTGACCCATGCATAAGACCTTGCACTTGGCTTGGTTGAACTTGATGAGGTTGGTACTGGCCCACCTCACAAGCATGTCAAGTTCCCTCTAGATGGGATGAGAGAATCCCACAGACAATTAGACAAAGTTAAGTAAGCAATGAGGTTGACCACTAGACCACTGCTCTGCCTGACCCTTCATTATTTGGAATCATAGAATCATAGAATAGTTAGGGTTGGAAAGGACCTCAAGATCATCTAGTTCCAAACCCCCTGCCATGGGCAGGGACACCTCCCACTAAACCATGCCACCCAAGGCCCTGTCCAACTCAGCCTTGAACACCACCAGGGATGGAGCATTCACAAAGTCCTTGGGCAACACATTCAGTGCCTCACCACACTTACAGTAAAGAATTTCTTCCTCAGATCCAATCGAAACTTCCCCTTTTTATGTTTGAACCAATTGCCCCTTGTCCCATCACTACAGCCCTTAATGAAGAGTCCCTCCCCAGCATCCATGTAGGCCACCTTCAGAAACTGTAAAAGCTGCTATGAGGTCTCCACGTAGCCTTTTCTTCTCCAAGCTCAACAGCCCCAACTTTCTCATCCTGTCTTCATACAGGAGGTGCTCTTCTTCCCTGATCATCCTCGTGGCCCTCCTCTGGCCTTTTTCCAACAGTTCCATGTCATTTTCATATTGACAACACCAGAACTGCACACAATACTCCAAGTGAGGTCTCACAAGAGGAGAGTAGAGGGGCAGGATCACCTCCTTTGACCTTCTGGCCACGCTCATTTTGATGCAGCCCAGGATATGGTTGGCTTTCTGGGAAGCAAGCACACACTGCCGACTCATGTTCAGTTTCTCATAGACCAACACGCCCAAGTCCTTATCCACAGGGCTGCTCTGAATCTCTTCTCTGCACAACCTGCACCTGTGTCTGGGATTGCTCCCACCCAGGTGGAGGACTTTGCACTTGGCATGGTTAAACTTCCTCAGGTTGGCATCAGCCCACCTCACAAGCGTGTCAAGGTCCCTCTGGGTGGCACTGCTTCCCTCCAACCTATCAACCGAACCACACAGCTTGGTGTCATTGGCAAACTTGCTGAGGGTGCACTCAATCCCACTGTCCATGTCACCAACAAAGATGTTGAACAAGAACCGTCCTGACACTGATCCCTGGGGGACACCACTCATTACTGATCTCCAGCTAGACATTAAGCCATTGAGCACAACTCTTTGTGTGCGGCCATCCAGCCAGTTCTTTATCCACCTAGTGATCCACCTATCAAATTGATGTCTCTCCAATTTAGAGACAGGAAGTTATGTGAGACAGTGTCAAACGCTTTGCACAAGTCCAGGTAGATGACATCAACTGCTCTACCCCTGTCCATCAGTTCCGTAGCCCCTTCATAGAAGACCACCAGATTGGTCAGGCAGGAGGTCCTTTCCAACCCTAACTATTCTATGATTCTATGATTCTATGATTTCTTCTTAGTGAGGCCATGCTGGCTGTCACCAACTACCTTGTTGTTTTTAATGTGCCTTAGCATGCCTCCCCAGAGAATTTGCTCCAAGATTTTGCCAGGCACAGATGTGAGACTGACTGGTCTGTAATTCCTTGGGTCATCCATTTTTCCCTCCTTAAAAATGGGGGTTATATTCCCCTTTTTCCAGTCATCGGGTACTTCACCTGACTGCCACGATTTTTCAAATGTGATGGCCAGTGGCTTAGCAACTTCATCTGCCAGCTCCTTCAGGACCCATGGATAGAATTCATCAGGTGCCATGGACTTGCATGCATTCAGGTTCCTAAGATGGTCTTGAACTAGATCCTCTCCTACACTGGGTCTAGGGTCTTCATTCTCACTGTCTCTGCATCTGCCTTCCAAGACTTGGGTGGTGTAGTCAAAGCGTTTGTCAGTGAAGACTGAGACAAAGAAGCCTTTAAGAACCTCAGCTGTCTCCAAATTCAGGGTAGCCAGTTGTCCTGATATCTTCTGGAGAGGGCCCATATTGTCCCTAGTCTGTCTTTGATTTGCAAAGTACCTATAGAATCCCTTCCTGTTATCCTTAACATCCCTAGCCAAGTTTAATTCTAAGTGGGCTTTAGCCTACCTAACCTGGTCCCTAGCTTCCCAGACAACATCCCTGTATTCTTCCCAGGCTGCCTGTCCTTGCTTCCACCTTTTATAAGCCTCTTTTTTCCTTTGAATTTTCCTCAGCAGCTCCTTATCCATCCAAGGAGGTCTCCTGGTCCTCCTGTAGCACTTCCTTCTAGTAAGGATGCATTGCTCCTGAGCTTGTATTAGGTGATCCTTGAATATCAACCAACAGTCTTGGACCTCCCTGCCCTCTAGGACTATATCCCATGGAAATTTACTGATCAGGTTCCTGAAGGGGCCAAAGTCTGCTCTCTTGAAGTCCAGGGCAGTGAGCTTGCTGCAAACTCTTCTCACTGTCCTGAGGATCTCGAATTCAACCATCTCATGATCGCGATAACCAAGGTTGCCCTGGAGTATCACATTTCCAACCAGCCCTTCCCTGTTGGTGAGGACGAGGTCAAGCATGGCACCTCTCCTTGTCGGCTCCTCTATTACTTGCAGAAGGAAGTTGTCTTCTACACAATCAAGGAACTTCCTGGATTGCTTGTGCCGGGCCGTACCATCCTTCCAACAGATATCAGGGTGGTTGAAGTCTCCCATGAGAACAATGGCCTGCGAGTGTGAGGCTGCTCCTATCTGTCTATAGAGTGCTTCATCCACAGAGTCCTCTTGGTCAGGCAGCCTGTAACAGATCCCCACAATAATGTCTCCCATTGCTGTTCTCCCTTTAGCCCTGACCCACAAACTCTCAGTCGACTGCTCACCTGTCCCCACACAGAGTTCCATACTCTCCAGCCTATCCCTAACATAAATAGCAACTCCCCCTCCCCGTCTGCCAGGCCTGTCTTTCCTAAAGAGCCCGTAACCTTCCATTCCAACACACCAGTCATAGGTGCCATCCCACCATGCTTCTGTGATGCTTATGGTATCATACCCCCGTAGACGTGCACACACCTCTAACTCCTCTTGTTTGTTCCCCATGCTATGGGCGTTTGTATAGAGGCATCTGAGCCGAGATCCAATTGAAGTCGGGTCATTGGCTGGAGCAGCTGGAATATCTCTACATTGCTCTGAATGTTTATTGTAGGTGTTGGCAACTGACTGGATGTGTTGGAATGGAATGATGCTCCCCTCCCCCAACACATCTAGTTTAAAACATCCTTGACCAGTCTGGCAAGCCTCCTAACTTTAAATTTCATACATTTGCTGGGCTGGTAGTTTTTAGGTATTACTATGATCTTCATAAAAAGAATTTATAATGGATAAAATCTTTGTCTTTCTGTTGCCCAGAAGGCTAAAGACATCATAGGATGAAGCACAGTGCCTGTCATCTATTTCAATTTACAGTAAAATCACCTGATTTTTGTTGAATTCTTTCCAATTAATACTTTCTTCTCTGTTCATGGTAAATTGGTGCTAAAACATCAGATTATAACTAAAAAGTGCAGTCACTTCCTGTTCTTCATCAAATTTCTGCCTCTTTCCATATTATTTATTTTAAAATTTTATATAAGCATCTTCTTAGTACTATAGGACTTAGTAAGCTGCAAAATTTCTTATTAAGTTCAGGCATGATACACCAGATGGTGAAATAAAGATATGGAATGCCTAGAATAAGTAATACAGCTCCTGTATGCACTGTGAGTTTTAGGAAGCCCTTTTTGGATATCTTGTTAGAGGTAGTTGTCATTCTATACAGGCAGTATCATTTTTTAAAACAGGATGGAATGTCTAATGGCATAAGTTGGTTCTTCAGCTGTGCAATGGCATTTAATCAGCAGTACTTCCCATAATAATGTCATAGAACTACAGATCTTAAATGCAATTACTAGTCTAAAACACACTGCAGATCCAAACTATACAGGGTAATTTAATTAGTTGATGTTCTGTGACCACAGATATCTGCAGGTTCCTGAGGCTAATATAACCTCTGTTTTCTAATTCATTTCTGCATTCACCAGATTCATGTTTGAATTCTGAAATGGTTATAAATGGTTTTATAGGAAGTGAAATGGTTATAATGTAAAAAAGATATTTTCTGTTGTCGTATTCTGAATGGCATCTGAAAGATTTTCACTTTAAACCATATAGGTACAAGAAGACAGGTAGAAATTAGTGGATGGATGAGGCTATCATGTCACATAATAATTTTGTTTTCTTTAAAAATATCTGCATTTTTCTTAATATTCTAGGTTAAATACGATGAATTATAATAGTTGGTGAGAAAATACATGGTCATGGAACATCTTTGAATAACTGTATGCATGATTTTACCTTCAGCTATGAGGTAAAATGCATTAACTTTAACCTTTCATGGTAATTTCATTGCAACTTGAAGTTATGATTAAACAATGATTTCAACACCTCAAGTTCAATTCTCAGAGTCAAGGCATGAGCCTCCATCCAAAAGCATACATGTATCCCAGAAAATGAAACAAATGTAAGAATGCAGTTGTAAAATGTTGGGGGTCTTGCTTCATTTGTGATAATATACCATTTACCAGTTGTATAGCCGTCATCTCTTTTCTTTATTTCACCTAAGTTAGGTATAAAATAGAAGAGGCATAAAAATTATTTAAAACAGCAAAGATCATAGAAAAATACTGTCTGAGCACTTTACCTGGATTGAGTGTCTGTGGCAAAGGTTGGGGAATGTGTGTTGGATTTGGGTATGTTTAGGAGTGGCATCTGCTAAAAAAGGTCGGGGACCAGAGTGCCAGCTCTTCAGTGGACCTACCTTACACAAGAATTAATCCCATCAGCACTGCTTGTGGCAATTCTGCAAGAATATATTTGGGAAAGGACAGAAAACACCACAGAGAGGAAGAGAGAACAAAAAGGAGAGAGAGACAGCAGTGGGAACACCAAGGTCAGAAGAGGAGAAGGAAAAGGAGGAGGAGGAGGAAGTTTTGCAGGTGCCTGAGACTGACATCTCCCTTGGGTTAAAGCTTGCTCCCCTAATTAGGTTATTGGGGTTCCCCGGATGGCCATCATGCCTTGGTGTGCCTTTGTGTTTGTGGGAACGAATTTCTAGTCACATAATGAATGAACAGCAAGCAACTAGGACACAACCAATTAAAAATTTAGTCATTACTGTAAATAGCAAATGCTTCTTATATTAACAAGAAAGTGACAGATGGACAAAAAGTTATGCAAGTATGCTATGTAATTTGTGCAGAGACTTGTTCAGGAAGAAGAGTGCAGCAAACTGGTCTTTCCATGAAACTCCTTCAGATATTTTTGAGAAATTCCAATCTTATGTATTTCTAGAAACATTATGACATTTTTATGGCAATTTGTTACTTGTGTAGGCAAGTTCATGCTAACCTTGGACTCAGGCTAATAGGAACTTTTTTAAAAATAGCCAAAACAATGAAAATTGCTATTTCTTGTTTAACTTCTGCTTGCTTCCGACTTGCTCTTATTCAGTGAAGATTCATGAACAGGTTTTAGTAAAAGAAGTAGTGGCTTATAAGGCCACTTCGTAATCACTTCGATTAATCGTAATCACTTAAGATTGATAAGTGCACTGATAAGGTACAGTCATATGTGAAGAAATATTATTTCAAAGCTTTCTGTTTATGAGGGAAATTTTGTTTAAATGCAAACCCAGTTTGGGATCTACACTGATTATTTCTATTTATTATCAATGCAGGTAATAACCAACGTGTGTCTTCTTTCAGAGTAGGTTGCTAAGTGTCATGTGGCTTGTTTGTTCATTTTTTTTAATTATTATTCTAAATCAATAGAAAAAAGACTATTGCTTTCTAGTACCAAGCGTCATCTTACAGGGTTAGGCAGGAAAAGATATTTGATTTGCTATACATGGTAAAAATCCATGATTAAACACTCTGGGAGGGGGAGGAATACATAACTTGGTTTATTACTGAATGAGAAAAATAATACTTGAATGGATGTCTAGTAGAAATGGTGATGGCTTTGGGGGAATTTCCTTTCAGATACATTAAAATATGTGACCGAAAAAAATGAATTTAGGATGCTGGTGCTTAACAGAATAGTGCTAGCTCTGATGGACATAGCCTTGGATGGCATGGTTTAGTGGGAGGTGTCCCTGCCCATGGCAGGGGGGTTGGAACTCGATGATCTTGAGGTCCTTTCCAACCCTAACTATTCTATGATTCTATGATTCTATGATTCTATGGTAGGAATTATTCTGAGGAAAGATTATTTTTCTTTGTTTGACCCACTCATGCCAAAACTTTTGTCTACTTAAATTTTGTTTCAACATCCTTACAGACCTTGGTACTCTGTAGTACTTACTTATTCAAGGGAATAATTCTGAATCTTTTCACACTTCCACATAACTGAAGTTCTTAAACTTATGTTTTGATTTGAAATCATCTGGTTTTTGTGGTGAAATATTCTGAGTGGTAGAAAATAGATATTCCTGTCTGGTTTTAACTGCAAGGTAAATGAAATTCCAATTATCCATTAAAATAATTCTGTAACTATTGGTTAGTTTGATTATTGCATTGAATATAGGTTTTTTTAAACCTGAGGCTTTCAAGGCAATGCATCTTCTGTGAAAATTTACATAAGCTTAAAATGCTTCTATAAATGTCACAGTTCCGATAGACAAAAGGACACTATGGCTAAATAATTCAACCCTTGTCACTCTAACTAGTTGATTGGTCCATGTCTGTATGCAAAAAAAGGGTCAATAACAAGGTACAAATATTTAGTTTGTTTATATCTTTGAAGCAAATATAAATTAATTCAAAAAAATCTATACAATGTAAAGTCTAGACAATCCTTATGGGAGCAGACCAAGCAGTACCTAAGGGAAGAAGGAGAATTTTTCATCCGAGTTGATTACTAGACGAGTGTGATGGTCAAGAGCCCCTTTTTGTGCTTGTCTCAAAACAGCTTAAAGGATATAAGGAACTGACAGCTCATTACCACTTGGGCAAACAGGGGCCGGAGGCAGAAGAGGGATCAAGCTCTGTGAAGGAGGGGGATGTTTTCCTCTGTTGTCTGTCCTAAGAGGCTGCTAAGATCAACTGCCTGGGCAGCTAAGTGCCTGGAGACAGCGACAGAGATACTGTGGTGCCCATCAGGGCACAACATGAACTGGGTCTGGGGCTCACCAGATCCCATGCGAATGAGTCTCACCTGTGCAACAGGTATAAAAAGGCAGCCTTGTGATGAGAGTCCATCCACCCTGGGCTCTGGTGGGTGACTGCAAAGACCCCAGCTGAAAGAATTGTAACTGGAAGATTTTCCACTCACTGACTGAGAAGACATCTCTGGATCCACGGGGTGGTGATCCTACTTCACTGGTTTTGTTCCTTCTTTCTTTCCTTTCTACTTTTCTCCTTCTACTTCGGATCCTTTTTAATAAGAACTGCCGCCTCCGGACACAGTTTCAGGGAAAGTTTGCAATAAAATTCATTGTTTCACTTTTCAACCTCTGGAGGGCCTGTGGGTTCTCCTGTGAACAGTGCCGAGAGTGGTAGAAGACGCTCTCCCCCCGGGGACCTGCTGGAAGGGATGGGACAATGGGAAACACAAAAAATGCCCCCTAGCTGAGCAGTGCTTTCCATAGGGGGAAAACCTTTATATTAACTGAGCAGGTGACATGAATGATTATGTGATCTGGACTGTCCAGATATCTGCCAAAAAGGGCAGTGTGGCCATAGTAGCTGATTTATTTTTTTTTTTTAACAGAAAGGAAGGTCTGAAATGTTGACTTTTCCTGACTAAAGAAACAGACAGTCAGCTGGGTGAGAGAAAGAGCTTTCAGATGTATCCTCAGTGGAAGTAGGGTAAGCTTAGTTTAAATTTTATTTGTTTAATTTTGTTTTCATTTGCTTATTTTTTTGTTGTTTTTTTAATCCATGCAGCAGTGTACTGAACGTTTATATGCTCTAGACATCTGAGATACTGCAGAACTGCTTCAGTTTCTCTGCACATTTTTCTTTTCATCAAAATCTGAGTAGGCTGGGTCCACAGCTTAGCTGTTAGGTATGGTTGCACTTACAGGGTGAAGAGAACTAAAAAATATTTTCCAGTGACTAGTAGAGATATTAAAATTCTCTCATGTAAAATAAGAAATTGAGAATACAAATTTAAACCTTGAGGGCTAGAAACATGTTCTTAGACATGCAGAATTTATTCCCTGAAGATATTCATAATGGCAGAGTGAATCTTGGCTGAAGCGATGTGCACTCTGTGTGCAGTCATTGTGTTAATTCAGTTCCACTTCTCTTTAAAGCATAAGTTAGAGGTGCAAAAGATGCCTTATAAAAATTAACTGAAGTCAAGTAACTTCAAGATTTTTCTATGTAGAATTTATTTCTATGTTTGGGTTTTTGTTTTCTTCAGCTGTAGAAATATAGTAACCAATTACTCCAACTTCAGCCTCATTAACAAAAATATGTAAGGAAGATGCTGTAAATGTCAGTGTGGCTTTTAGAAACAACCAATACTTAATATTTAGACTGGATTGTTGTATCCTGACTTATTTTCTTTTTTTTTTCTACTCTGAAAAGTTTTTGGGTTTCTGTCTTTCTTTTTGACTCAATGTATTAAGAATATCAAAACCACAATCCAAATACCTTCACCCCTATTTAAAATCCTACCAGAAGTACTTTTAATAAAGGCAGTGGTATGTTCATTGCAGTGTCTTACTAACTTTTATACCTGGAAATTGCCACATCTGACTGTATTCTGTTCCATTTTTGCCCATAACAGTAGCATAAGATGTCAAGATTTCTTCTAAATAGGAGGTACTTTTATTGGTACATGCTATACCAGGTTATCATTATAGAATCTATCTAATTTAGTACCATTATCTGTGGCTACTTGGAGAGTTTATAAGATTTAAATGAAAGGTCCTTTATTACTCTACATCAAACTAATTTAGGCTGATTTTATTTTCAGGGATTGTTAATTTTTTTACATTCTATATACAGATTTTTATTTGTTTCTTCTACATTTGGCACACATTTTGAAACAAGCTGATGTGGCATAAACTAAGGATTTTTTTTTTTTTGGGGGGGGGGGAGTTGGTTTATTTTGTTTGTTTGAGGGTTTTGTTTTGTTTGTTTTGGTTTTTTTTCCAAAACATGATTTTTATTTTTTTTGAGACCTGTCAGAGACTGAAAAATGTTATTAGAACAGTCAAATCTTTTCTTTCCACCTAGTTGCTTTGTACTTGTACACCATTCAGTTCTACAAGCAGAGGTATGAAAGGTAACACTTACAAAAGTTTGGGCTTTGGTTTTGTTTTTTGTTCAGTTGTTTGTTTTTTTCTTTTGGCTGATTGGTTTTGGGTTTTTTTGTTTGTTTTTTGTGTTTGTTTTTTCTTGCTAACTGCCTGTATACTGACATCAATGCCACCACTACAAAAGAGCATATAAAAAACATTAACTGAATGTCTTTGAATCATTGAGGGTAGTGAAAGAGCATCATTTCAGGCTCGTTTGTGTTCTTTATCCACTGCAAAGTCAGGTAGCTGTAGTTTTGTTGGGAGGCATTTCATGGAGTGTTAATTACAAAATGCAATTTGAAGAAGTGATGCAGTGAGAATAGGTGGAACTTCTTTTCTGCAGAAATCCAAACACCCTTGGGATGTTCCATGGAATTAATTTCAAATTGAATCTTCCAAGTGAATGAGAAGTTCCCCATTTCTCAAGGTTATCTGAAAACCATTAACAGACTTAAGTTTTGTTAATGAAGAATTAGAAATCCATCTTCCAAACTTTGCTTTTAAAGTCAGTAATTTTGATTTATAGCATGGCATAAATCCACTCAACACTAAGAAGGCATGCTACAACAACTGGTCTAATTCTGCAGGCAGAAAGGTATAATTGCTGACAAAACCAGCTATCTGTTTTACCAACCTGTCTTCTAAACTCATAATTTTCACTAAGTTAGCCTCTTTCTTATTTCCAGGATTTATTTTCTTTATCAGTTCCCATAACTTCAATTTGATCCTTGTAAACGAATGGCACAAGTTCCCTGCTTTTCTGTCCTATGGAACAAGAATACCACCAAGGTTGGTAAAATGACCTGAATTGTATTGGTATGGAAACCAAATTTATGGAAACTATTACTAGTAGTAACCTTAAGAAATATTCTGCTGCCCATACTATTTTTACTTGCGTATTTGTTTACATTTGAAAGCTTTTCTAATTTTGTATGACATCATGAGCTGTTCTTAGTCACTGCTTTTATCAGGTGCACAGAAGTAGTGGCAAAGAACAGAGCCAGAATTCACTATGCCTACTGAAAGCCTCTATCTCTTCTGTGATAATTTGGCTGAACTGGTTTGGTCAGGAGTGACAATAGGATTTGATGGGAAAGCAAGTCTTTACATCCAGGCAAACATACAGAAGTCAGATCCTAATATGATTTTTCCAAATACTTTGTCAGATTTTGGTCAAGAAGAATAAAGCTAAATGGCTGTGACTGAAAAATAAAGCTAAAACAGGTGTGACTGGTATTTTAAAAAAAATTGTTTGATTATACAATTTAATTGAAAAATACAACAATAGAATTAATGGCTTTAAATTATTACAGTTAGATCTGGTTGTATCATCTGCTGTAAATACATTTGACCATAAATTCTAATGTTTTTGGTGAGTGAATTATACATTAACTTTTTCTCATTCTCTGGCTAGCTCTATATTTTATCATCTCTTATTCAGTATAGTTACCTTGCTTATTTCCTTGCACATTTTGTTGTCACCAGTACAAATGATTTGCAAATGATTTTGTCACTATCTGACCATTGCTACTGTAGAGACAGATGCATTATAGTTTTCTACTTATTTTTCAAGTATTTTCTGCAATAAGGGAAATATGTGACTTGTAATAGCTTATGAATTTAACTGTATCTAAAATCCTTAGAGGACCTGTCTACTCTGTAATACCTAAATTCAGTCTTTTGCGTATATATATATTTACTAACTTCAGAGTCCAGAAAATCCCTCAGCCATTTTTTAAATTCATGAGGTTTATGTCTGTGCTCCTTAATATGGCCTTCCTAAACTCATATTAAAACACTGAGATGACCAGGGAGTGGAAGCAAATCTCTTGAAGTATAGGTTACTGGGTCATTAGTCCACTCCTAGGAGCACTAAAACTCTGCTTAGTCATATCAGAAAAATCATGGACGGTTTCGGAATAAGGCTGATTACTGTAATACAGATTTAGGATAAACCGGGTTAATTCCTGTGATGTTACATATTATATTATTTAAATATTTTGATTTAAAATGAAACATTTCAAGTTTTCAGGCACCGCTGGATAGTGTTCAGTGAATCTGAAAGAAAAGATCTGATAATCTAACTTTCATAACTCCAGTTGTTGCCCCTGGTACATGTAAGCAAGCCTTTCAGTAAACCCAACCCTGCCTGCACAGCAAGATGAGATTATTTCAGCCAGGAGGAAAAAAAACTCAAAACATCCAAGCGAGTGTTCATGTCTATGACTTCTTAATATTTTATGTAAGACTTCCATTTAAATGTTAGAGAATATAAACTGTGGCACTTGTGAAATTTTGCATAAGGATTTCCCCTTAAAACAGTTTCATTCTCTCAAAAATTTAAATATAATGAATCAACATTAATAGTTTGAGCTGCATATTCTTTGCAGCTTCAGCAGAAGTATCAACTAGATTTAAATTGTATGTTATATAAATATGGATTGTATAGATAAATTAAGACTCCATAGCATAGAGAAGTGCGAGATTTTCTGAATGAGACAACCTTTGCTTTAAAAATGTGGAATAAACAACTAAAATATGTTCAGATATGTTTTCCTTGTAACAATGCATCCTTTGTTTATCCTGTTAAATATCATTGCTGGTTAACTTAATAGAACAGCAACTTCTAAAAGAAACATAGAAAAGTTAACGTATGAGTCTAAAATTATTCCCTAAAATCTATGGTTACAAAAATTTCACAGCTTTTCAAGGACTCTTTTCAATATTTAAACATTATCTTACTCCCTGTTTTTTATTTATAAAAAAATAAAAAAGCAAATTTAGAGTTTGTGAACTTTTTGTAAAAAAAACCCTCCTGAAATATTGATGCAAGGAAACCAAAAAAGAGGCATTTGAAGCAGATGGCACATATTGAATGTATGCTCCTGGTGAAGTTTGGAATTCACAAAACTTGGCCTTTTGTAACCTGAAATCAGAACAACAAACAAAACCAGGGAAGTTTTAAATGTATGGAACTACACCATGCATTTTGAAGAGTAAGTAGTTGTGTAAGAGCAAAAGCATGTACAATGCATTTTCTAAGTATGAGCACATCTTCTATAACTGTGACAGAAGGAAAATGAAGTGGGCTTTAGTTAAAGGCCTTTTTGTTCATGAGAGCAGTGGGTGTGCTTTTCCCCCATTAGTTTTGGTTTTTTGCTTGGTTGTGTTTTTTCCAGTTATTGCCATGCTGACATTTACAGCACCATTCCACTACCAAAAAAAGTTATCATCCTCCTTTGCAGAATCCACATTCTTTTGTTTTCATGACATCAAGGTAAAGGCAGGAAGAAATTGAAAAATATGCTTAAATCTGTTTTTTAAGATGGACTGTAACGGCCTTTCTCAGGAGTTGCTGAGCTCCTTGGCTTCTGCAGGTCAGGTTGGAGCTCAAAATGCTCTGCATCTTCCTGAAGGCACGGAAGACAGAAAATGAATAAGCTAACTTTAGGCATCTATAATGCAGACATTGCTGCTTGCCACCATAGGCTCCTTCTCTACTGTTGATGAAGAAAGAGACTTTTAAAAAGCTTTTAAATCTGATTTATCATGGATTTCCACTTTAAAGGAAAACAAATTATGCCCCAAGGTGCTTGCAGAGAAATCTCTGTTGACTACAAAAGGAGTGCTGAATGACTAGTACAGGGAAATTTCATCAGTTTACTTCTTTATCTAGTATCTAAATGAAGAACAGAAAGTGAGAAAGGCACAAAAGAGCAAGGGAAATAAAGTATAATAAAATTTCAGCTCTTTAAAACTGTTAGATATTTGATTCTTTCCTTTCAGTAATGTACTTTGAATAGGTTTTGCATGTTTTTAAACACAAGTATCTTATATCCAAATCTATATGCACTTATAATCGTATGTGTATCCAAAAGAATAAAAAGATATTTGTGAAATAGTTGCAAACAGCTTGATCTGTTATTCGGTAGACCATAATGTGAAACTGGTGTACTGTTCAATGCAACATATTCATACTTTATACGGGTCTAGCTCCAACAGCTGGACTTTGTTCAGTTCAGAGGAACTTGAGGCACTCAATCCGACTGACATTTTTTTGAGTCAATTACATTAGTTCAACCAATCAATGACTTGGATTTCATTACAACATATTAAGGGGATAGAAAATAAACAAGCTTGATGCACAAGTGCAACTTTAAAGTGCCAATGATTTCCATGTAAATTAAAATTGTGTAGCTGAAAGGCAAATAACTACATTGGAGAAATATTTGGCAGTCTGCCTGCTTATTTCAGCTGTTCAGACACCAAATAAGGGTGTCAAGGCTATTTAGAATTACATCTGTAACTTTTCTTTGGTGCTGAGTACTTGTAAATTAGTGAATATGGCTTAAGGGTTGGTCTTGGGACTTTGGGATGATGCTGAAAGGAATGAAGCTTGGTAGCACTGCAGCTAGGAAGGTGGAAAAGCTTGAAGTTTCTGATTTAGACCTATAAAGAATGTGATAGTATTTATTTCACAGCAAGTCTTTTGGCTGATTCATTGTATATTTACATAGCCCTCAGGAGTAGTTCTTTTGCTTCTCCCACCAGTCAGATTAAGAAAAAAATAACATCTATTTTGACGATGGTGGAAGCAAGGGGCTATATTGGAAAACTACATTCTTAGTCACTTTAATTTAGCAAACAGAAATAAATTCTTTGTTTTAAGTGTAAGAACAGCGAGATGAGCAAGTTCGTTAACTGTGCAAAGGGTACCATCTTGTTCACGAGGCTGGTTCAGATAAAAATGCATGTGAAGGGTAGTCACTGAGATGGAATAATTGTGTCATATTTACTCTTCCTTTTTTTTTTTTTTTTTTAACGACTATCATTGAAAGTGTAGTACTTCTGAAAAAAACAAATCAGCAAAAAAACCCCCACCAGAGACTGAATTTGAACAGCATAACTTTAAAAAGTGAGCAGGCTAGACAAAACAAATGCAGAAGTTTTATAGGGTTGGTCTTTTCCTCCAGGACTGATCAATTCAACAACTTTCAAGGACTTGTAAGGTTGTAGCAAATTCTTTTCAGGCCTTTACAGTTTTCTAAGAAAGTTGTTTTCCATAATTCCTGAAGCTATGCTTTCTCACAAGTCTCAAACTTTCTGTACTTTAGAATCTTTAGTATATTGTTGTCTCATTGCTGTTTTCCCACCTAATATTCAATATAGTATTTTTTCTTGAGAAGAGCATACTCATCTGCCTTTAAGCCAGGAATGCTCTCCCTTCCTTCTGCTTAATGCAGAGTGAAGGAGCCAGGACAAGGAAAACAGTACAGCACACCTTAAATCCTGATGTTCAGTTATGTTAACAAAACAGAACAGATAGTTAATTGAAAACTGCAGATGAACTAGTGGATACCACTTAGTGTAATCCCCAGAGTAGAGGAAAGCTGGCTGCATCTAGACTGGTGTCTAACAAAAGCTAGCACCTACATTTTCAGATCAAGGTGGATATGCAATAATCTGTTTCATCATGTAGACTCCTCTTGAACTTATCTAGAAATATGTGTAAGACTGAAAGAATGAGGTCTAAACTGTTGTCCAAAAAGTTATTTTAGAATTAACTGTTGTCATTCTATTTTATAAAGCAATATAAGGTGATCTGTTTTTCCAAATATTTTTGAATCCGTGGCATCAGATATATTCTGTAAAAATCAGTTCCAGAATAAAATTATTCCTGATATGGTAGAAGTGATTCCTTGCACCTCTTTGGATATAACTAAATTTCATTAATTGTACCTTTGTTTAAGTAGTATTAGAGAGGAAGATTTTCAGAGGAAGATGAGAATCCCCAGTTGTTGCAGAGTTTCTTGTTGTGAGCAATCCAGCCTCTGACTTAGCCTCACTCGAGTAGTGAGCTGAGGGCTTCACAGGCTACTGAAAGGGTTAACAAAGGATGCCTACGTGCCGACATGAAGAGGATGTTGCCTTGGGAAAGCACCGCAATCAGGTTACCACAAAGGCACTGAGCACCGCATTCAGGTTGCCACAAAGGCACTGAGCAGGATGTCCGCGCCGGACCAGGTTACCACGGAGCAGGCCTTGCTTGCAAGGCCTGAGCCTGTTGCTATGGACGTTTCATAAGTTAACCAATCAGATAACGACTGTTCCAGTACTTTGTAACTTTTCTATAAAAGGTGGTGCTTGCGTTTAATAAATTGTCAACGTTCGATCACATTGGTCGTTGCTGCATTGTCCATGTTCTCCCGCCGCACCCAGTTACTGTTTATACAGCATTTATTATTTTATGAGTATATTATGTCTTTTTGCATTTACTTACTGAAAGAAACTCGCTCTTTTCCATGTTCCTTTTATGAAAATGCCCTTATATCCACACCTTTTCATTTGGCATCTCTGATTCTGCTCCAAATTTCAGATTTAATTTTTTCCATTTCTCCCTGCCCCGTAATGAAGTAAGACAGTAAGACAACAGGAAAGGTTTTCTGGCACCAACATCCCCTAGCTTTGTTAATCACAAGAGTATCAGTAGACTGACATACGTAATTATATAATTTTATCCTGAATGCTTTTTAATGTTTATTTTAACTCTTCCTCTTCTAAATCTCTAATCACCCATTTCTGGAAGCAAAGAGCTAAGCCTACTGAACACTACCAAGACCTTAATGAACTATTGTGGAGTCTGTAACAAATTAGAAGTTGACTTTTTAAAATATTCAAATGATCTATACTGATGCAAAGTGAGATACACTAGGTAGTGCCATAAAAATACAGTATTATAAATGGAATGACAGACGGTGAGGCACGGTTTTATTCTCATGTTTTATATGTGTGCTGCTTCAAGGAACAACACATTGTAATGAGTGACATGCTAATCACAGTTGATCAAGTGATGAAAAGGTGTAGTCAAAAAGCATAATAGTGGAAAAGTGCAGTCTGAGTAAAAATAGTCAGAAGTACTGTAATTGCACAGGAAGTATCTTCATCAGGTATGAGAAAAAGAATAACAGAATTACAAAAATAATATATTAATATTTAGATTGATCAATATTTGTTTTCAGATGCTTCAAAACAGCAGTTAGAACTATGCTCCATGAGTATATTTCCACTGATTTAAAAAGTAAAACTTTTATTGAACTCTAAAAGCAGTAATCCTCCCTGAATTCCAAGTGTGTCTTTCCACATTGAGCAACTTCAGTGGCAGAACATGTGAAATAATAGTTGAGATGGAAAACTAACAAATATTTTGGTTTAAGGAGTCCTCTTAGATAATACTTCTATCTTAAAACTTTTGACAGAAAAACTAATAACGAGGGTGAAAACATAGCTTTAGGATCTCACCTTCACTTTTCCTCATTCACGGTCCGTGTGTATTTTCTTCTACAGCTGTTGAACTTTCTGGTTTACTATTGAACTTGGCTTTTGGTTTTTTTTTTTTTCCTTCTCCCCATTTTATTTAAAAAAAGCAACAAACCAGAACACATGGTTACAAGCAGAATGTCCCAGTTTTCTTTTTGTTTAATCTTCTGGAATCTCCTTCATGTAACTGCAAAGATTGTTCTTGCAGCATTTAAAACTTTTTGACACAGTACAGTTTGGCTACAGATTTTTCTCTGAAACTTATGCATGTTTACTCGTGCATATGCAACCTCATTTTCTGGAGAGTTAATTGTCATTCAAGGATAATTATTATTACACTTAGTCTTCTTGTTCTTGCAATTTCTTGAAAAACAACAACAAAAAAAACAACTCCAGAACAACAACCACAATGAACTACCTTATTTTTCTGATTTTTTGTGTAAATGTGTCATGGTTTAAGCCTCTCAGCCACGCAGTTGCTCTCTCACTCACTCCCAACTCTTTCTTCCCTCTGCTCCTGGAGGGATGGGAAGGAGAATCGAAAGAACAACTCCCACAGGTTGAGATAAGCACAGTTTAGTAACTAAGGTATAACACAAACCACTGCTGCTACCACCAATAATAATAATGACAAGAGAAAATACAAGGGAAAAGAATACAATCGCTCACCATCTGATATCAAGCCCGACCAAGCCGTGCACCCCCCACCGTGCACCCCCACCCCCTTCTGGGTCTCTGCTCTCTGTTTTTTCATCCTGGACATGACGTGCTGTGGTATGGAATACCTCTCTTTGGACAGTTTGGGTCAGGTGTCCTGTCTCTGCTTCCTCCCAGCTTCCCCTCCTCCCTGGCAGAGCATGAGACTCACAAAGTCCTTGGCCAGACCAAAACGTTCTAAGCAGTAACTGAAAACACTGGTGTTATCAGTGCTGTTCCCAGGCCCAAAGTCAAAAACACAGCGCAGCACCAGCTACCAAGAAGGAGAAAAATGACTGCTGCTGCTGAACCCAGGACAAAATGATAATAAGATAGCAATCATGCCTTCACAGATTTTCACACTGTATTTGCGGAAAGTCTATTTCTCAGAATTAACAAAAGATTCTTTTGTGGGTTTTATCATTCTTATTGTCACAGTTATGCTCCTGATTTCTGACATTTTGCAGGACATTTCATATGTTCTAGTTAGAAGTATTTCTGAATAAGATAGAAGAGATATAATCAAACTTTCTTATTCAAATATTTCTTCCTTATTTCTGCTTAATTTCTATCAAATTCAGGAAAACAAATCTTGATTGTGAATACCTACTGAATGCAGACACTTGCAAGAAGCTCAGAAATAGTGTTAACTCTTTCTGAGCTGACAGGAGACCTTTCTAGATCTCATTCTAAGCTACATACTCCTGCGTTTCATGTGTATTCACTGTATTCTCAAAGTACATTGAAAGACTGGATTTCTGCCAGGAGCTTTATGACAATTATTCTAATGCCTAAATCCATTCATGGTCTAACACACCATATTCACTTTTAATGGCAAATGCTCAAAAGAAGTATAACTGCAGTCTCTTCCCTTCTATGCTGCATCTCTTTGTTATTAGAAAACATTCTATTCTTATCCTTAATTCTCTGACCCATTTTAACATAGTTAACACTTTAAAATATAAAAATTAGAAATGGAAAGTGTATGAGAGATAGAAATAGCTGAAAGGCACAAAAAGGCAGGAAAAGCAAAGTGCAAAATCTTGAACTGTTTTCACAGAATGTATTTTTGACACCAGCAATTGTTCTGGTAGGTTGAAATATTTGTTAGGTATAGAATAAATGGCTAACATGCAGAAACTATTTTCTTACATTAAATAAACGTCCTTTTTTGCAGACTGTTTATACAGTATTCATATTATTTATACACAGCTGTAACAAAAGGTGTGTAATTTTCTTTTATACCATGTTTTAAACACGGTATTCCTTTCCTAAAAAAAAAAAAAAAAAAATCTGCATCCTGAAGTTCTGCTGACAGGAAATTTTGTTTATGGACAGATGAAAGAAAACCACTTTCTGAAGGAGTGTCTAAATCTATGCATTAGCATGAGCACATTAAGAAGTGTAATATGAAATAGATTTAAAAGTCATAAAGACCAGTTTCAGGTTGTGCCTGTTTCTTTTTAAAATATGATTCTGACGTTGAGGCAGTATCTCATGTAATTTAGTTTTCTGAAGATTGACAAGACTACAAAAAGACTACTAAGATCAGATGTGTTCAAACTTATGCATAGAATCTGTTGTGCATCAAACTCAAGCAAATGCAAATGGTTTGCAACATTGTACATTGTTAGAAACAGTATTTTAAAAAATGTCAATCCTTCTTATGCTTTTCTCTGCTGCGATGGGTTTTCTCACTGTCTCAATGGCACAACTGGAATTACCGAGTATGCGTAGCCTGGGAAGTTCTCAGAGAAAGGTCCATTTTGAGTAAAAATAATTTAATATCGTAGAGACATAAGAGGGCATAGAACACCACCACTCTAAGCAGCCAATGGGTGCTCTTAATTTCCATTTTTCACCAATAGATGATGAAGTTTTTTATGTTCTTTCACATCAGTTTTTGGTTTTCCAGATTATTTTCCTTTTCTTAAAGTTAGAATAGCAAATGGCATTAACCAGTTCTTACTTTCTGAAGATATTTGCACCTTTCACCAGACTATTTTTCACCTTTTCAGATGGTAAGTTACCATTAGAGTTCCTTTGCACTTATCAATAGTATCTTGGGGTATCTCCAGTTTCCAGAAATCCAGCTGTTCTTCAAAGATGCCAGTTGCACTTCTCAAGGATGCTTCTGGTTCAGAGGCCTAGTTTTCAGACTGGCAGGCATTTTATCTGTCAGTATCTTTCAGCAGACATTTACTTCTCTTCAGTAATATTCCACTTCTAACCACACTGCCTTTATGACTGCCTATATCATATTCCTTGATAATGCACCTGGAATATGCTTAGCAGTGGTATATTGTCAGGTATTACAAAAGAAAATGAAAAGTAAAAATTAGACCCTAAGAATTTGGAGAATTGTACCTTGAAATGCAATCATACTCCAGGCAGTGATCTCTGCATGCTAGAATAATATACATGCGAAATAATAATGAAGACCATATATAAAAAAGCTATTAAAAATTCATTTACATATCTTTTGATAAAGACAGAGAAACTGGCTTTGGGGTTTCTTTTATTTTATCATAATGAATAACTTTAAGTATACACTAGACTTTATGAAGAGGCATTAAATTTCTCTTGTGGGCAGCACTGTTCAATAATCATGCGCTAAAGAGTTTCTTTTACTATCTGAGTCTCTGTCAAATTTAAGATATTTGTCTAGATAAACTACCGGTCTTATCCATTGTTGCAATTCTTATGTTCCTATGGCTTTATATTTCCTCGGTAACAATTACTTTGAACTGGATAATATAATTTAATGCCTACTTACCTTGTTATTTAGAATGAATAATACTCAGTATAATAGGCAAGTCTTACAAAGAGCTTTTACTTCTGAGTAGTGAAATGATGCACTGACATTTTCAGTAGTGAATAGATTTCACAACTGACACATTAATAGTCTTTAAATGGAGAAATGTCTGGTTGTATGTCTTCAAAAAGCTTTTGAACAGGAGATAAGTCTTTCCGGTATGAAGATTTATTTCTTCTTAAGATTTTATATATTGATAAAATTAATGAATTAGGCCCAGGTCTTGTTGTCAGTTTTTCTTAATTTCAAAATTCTATATCAAAATATGTACTTACGCATATAAATAGTTTGATATTTTAAAAGTGTGGAGCAGCTGAGATTACTGTTAAGTTCCAAATCTTAGCTGCCTCACAAGGCATATGTTTTTGTGTGTTTTGTAAACATATTAGTGCACAACATTGCAAGATCTTATGGATGACATTTTGGTCATGATCTTATCTATTTCCAAAAGATACTAAATAGTGCTGATTCACTAAATTGTATCACAACTTTTCAGAACTATGGACCCCAGTATCCTATGTTATGAGGATATTAGGCCTAGAAATTCAAAATCCCCATTTAAAAACATTTTATCGTGCATAACTCCTGTGGGATTTTTGACATCATTTAGGGGACTAAGCATAGATAGTATAAAGAAGACAAAAAAAAAAAATTTCCTCCTGACTTTGTCCTTGTATCAGGAATGGATAAAATTGGTAGTATTGCTCAACATATTAAACTTCAAACTCATCATTAGAAGAGGGTAGAGTTTCTGTGGAGCCAACAAAGAATGGCAGAAACACTGAGACAAGACACTGTAGATGACTTCTTAAGTCTCTTGATGTTAATAGTCCAAACAAACTTACCTCTATCGCTGCATGCAACTTTCATGTCTAGGTTTCACAAACTCCTTTTAGATATTGTAAGCCTCAATTCTTCACCAATAATGCATATGAATTCCTAGGTAATGTGTTTTGCAAGAATAAATTAATTAAAAAAACCTGAAAGTGTTCTTAGGAGCTTAAAAATAATACAAGTATGGAGAACAAAGAGAGAATGGCATCAAAATGAAATTAACATTTTTTTTTTTCTAACAAAAATCTTCTGCTTCTTTGTTCAAGTAGAGAAAAAAATGTAAAATATGTAAATAGGAACAGCGTCATGCTTGCAGGCCCTTGTTCTCATGGGAGACTTCAACCACCCTGATATCTGTTGGAAGGATGGTACGGCCTGGCACAAGCAATCCAGGAGGTTCCTTGATTGTGTGGAAGACAACTTCCTTCTGCAAGTAATAGAGGAGCCAACAAGGAGAGGTGCCATGCTTGACCTCGTCCTCACCAACAGGGAAGGGCTGGTTGGAAATGTGACGCTCCAGGGCAGCCTTGGTTATCGCGATCATGAGATGGTTGAATTCGAGATCCTCAGGACAGTGAGAAGAGTTTGCAGCAAGCTCACTGCCCTGGACTTCAAGAGAGCAGACTTTGGCCTCTTCAGGAACCTGATCAGTAAATTTCCATGGGATATAGTCCTAGAGGGCAGGGGGGTCCAAGACTGTTGGTTGATATTCAACTATCACCTGCTGAAAGCTCAGGAGCAATGCATCCCTACTAGAATGAAGTGCTGGAGGAGGGCCAGGAGACCTCCTTGGATGGATAAGGAGCTGCTGAGCAAACTTCAAAGGAAAAGAAAAGGCTTATAAAAGGTGTAAGCAAGGACAGGCAGCCTGGGAAGAATACAGGGATGTTGTCTGGGAAGCTAGGGACCAGGTTAGGAAAACTAAGGCCAACTTAGAATTAAACTTGGCTAGGGATGTGAAAGATAACGGGAAGGGATTCTATAAGTAGGTAGTGAATAAAAGACAGACTAAGGACAACAGGGGTCCTCTCCAGAAGATATCAGGACAACTGGCTACCCTGGATTTGGAGAAAGCTGAGGTTCTTAATGACTTCTTTGCCTCACTCTTCACCGGAAAATGCTCTGACCACACCACCCAAGCCTTGGAAGACAGATGCAGGGACAGTGAGAATGAAGGCCTTATGCCCACTGTAGGAGAGGATCTAGTTCAAGACCATCTGAGGAACCTCAACATGTACAAGTCCATGGGACCTGAAGAAACCATCCATGGGTCCTGAAGGAGCTGGCAAATGAAGTAGCTGAGCCACTTTCCATCACATTTGAAAAATCATGGCAGTCAGGCGAAGTTCCCAATGACTGGAAAAAGGGAAATATAACCCCCATTTTTAAGAAGGAGAAAATGGATGAGCTGGGGAACTACAGACCAGTCAGCCGTACCTCTGTGCCTGGCAAAATCTTGGAGCAGATTCTCCTGGAAGGCGTACTAAGGCACATGAAAAACAACAAGGTGATTGTTGATAGCCAGCATGGCTTCACTAAGGGGAAATTCTGTCTGACTGATCTGGTGGCCTTCTAGGATGGTATTATGGAACTGATGGACAGGAGTAGAGCAGTTGATGTCATCTACCTGGACTTGTGCAAAACATTTGACACTGTCCCACACAAATTCCTTGTCTCTAAGTTGGAGAGACATTGATTTGACAGGTGGACCACTCAGGGGATAAAGAACTGGCTGGATGACCGTACGCAAAGAGTTGTGCTCAATGGCTCAATGTCTAGCTGGAGATCAGTAATGAGTGGTGTCCCCCAGGGATCGGTGTTGGGACAGGTCTTGTTCAACATCTTTGTTGGTGACATGGACAGTGGGGTTGAGTGCACCCTCAGCAAGTTTGCCAATGACACCAAGCTGTGTGGTTCGGTTGATAGGTTGGAGGGAAGCAGTGCCACCCAGAGGGACCTTGACACACTTTTTAGGTGGGCTGATGCCAACCTGATGAAGTTTAACTATACCAAGTGTAAGGTCCTACATTTGGGTGGGAGCAATGCCAGGCACAGCTACAGGTTGGGCGGGGAGGAGATTCAGAGCAGCCCTGCGGAGGAGGACTTCTGGGTGTTGGTCTATGAGAAACTGAACATGAGCCAGCAGTGTGTGCTTGCTTCCCAGAAAGCCAACCGTATCCTGGGCTGCATCAAAAGGAGCGTGACCAGCAGGTCACAAGAGGTGCTCCTGCCCCTCTACTCTGCTCTCGTGAGACCTCACTTGGAGTATTGTGTACAGTTGTGGTGTCCTCAACAAAAAAATGACATGACACTTTTGGAACAAGTCCAAAGGATGATCAGGTGACTGGAACCCCTCCCGTATGAAGATAGGCTGAGAAAGTTGGGGCTGTTCAGCCTGGGGAAGAGAAGGCTGCGTGGAGACCTCATAACACCCCTCCAATATCTGAAGGGGGCCTATAAGGATGCTGGGGAGGGACTCTTCATGAGGGACTGTAGTGAGAGGACAAGGGGTAATGAGTTCAGACTTAAACTGGAAGAGTCTAGATTGGATATGAGGAAGAAATTCTTTATTGTAAGTGTGGTGAGGCACTGGAATGGGTTGCCCGGGGTAGTTGTGAATGCTCCATCACTGGTGGTGTTCAAGGCTGGGTTGGACATAGCCTTGGGTGACATGGTTTAGTGGGAGGTGTCGCTGCCCATGGCAGGGGATTTGGAGCCAGATGATCTTAAGGTCCTTTCCAACCCTGACTATTCTATGTTTCTATGATTCTATGCATATCATTGCCTGGTATCTCTCCATTGATATGTTATAATAGCACGGGAAGAACTATTTCTAAAATGGCTGATTAAAAGCCTTGCTTTAGAGTGCTTTTATTTTCCTGAGTTCAAAATATTTCATGGCAACAATAATTTTTTACCCTAGTCTTATATGGGAAAATTGCTAAGACCCTAAATTGACTGGAAATCAACATGTGATCCTAAACTCAACATCTGTTCTAATTTTATCATCACCTCTTTTAAATAAAATGTTTAATAGATTTTCTATCATTTTTTCTATAGAACACCAAACCTGGGGCAACAAGTTTCCAAAAGAAATTCACTTATGATTAATTGTTTGAAAAACAAGAATTTCTAATGAAAAAATATTTTTTATAACATCAGCTACAGTCAATACATTCTCTTAACAAGGAGACAAAAACAAAAAGGTTTCTATCTATGGATTCATTTCAGAGTCAAATTCCCTGCTGAAATTTGGATAGTTGCTACCAGCAGTTTCTGCAGAGACCAAAATGATCATATCAATGAGTTTTAATGATACTGTCATGGTCCAAACAGAAGTAGTGATATGGAAATAAAGCACAACATTAAATCAAAGAATCATTTGGAATCATAGAATCATAGAATAGTTACAGTTGTAAAGGACTTTAAGATCACCAAGTTCCAAACCCCCGGCCATGGACAGGGACACCTCCCACTAAACCATGCCACCCAAGGCTCTATCCAAACCCATCTTAAAAACTGCCAGAGATCGAGCATTCACAATTTCCTAGGGCAACACATTCCAGTGCCTCACCACCCTCACAGTAAAGAATTTCTTCCTTATATCCAATCTCAACTTCCAGTTTATGTTTTATCCCATTACCCCATGTCCTATCACTATAGTCCCTAATGAAGAGTCCTTCCCCAGCATCCTTATAAACCCCCTTCAGATATTGGAAGGCTGCTATGAGGTCTCCATGCAGCCTTCTCTTCTCCAGGCTGAGCATCCCAACTTTCTCAGTCTATCTTCATACGGGAGGGGTTCCAGTCACCTGATCATCCTCGTGGTCCTCCTCTGGACTTGCTCCAACAGTTCTATGTCCTTCTGTGTTGGGGACACCAGAACTGTGCACAACTCTCCATGTTAGGTCTCAGGAGAGCAGAGTAGAGGGGCAGGATCACCTCCTTTGACCTGCTGTTTATGTTCCTTTTGATGCAGCTCTGGATACAGTTGGCTTTCTGGGCAGCGAGTGCAGGCTGCTGGCTCATGTTCATTTTCTCATCGACCAACACCCCCAAGTCCTTCTCCGCAAGTCTGCCCTAAACCTTTTCCCTGCCCAACCTGTAGCTGTGCCTGGGATTTCTCCCCCCCAGGTGTAGGACCTTGCACTTGGCATGGATAACTTCATCAGGTTGGCATCAGCCCGCCTCACAAACGTGTAAAGGACCCTCTGGGTAGCATTCCTTCCCAACAGTGTATGAACCAAACCACACAGCTTGGTGTCACCAGCAAACTTGCTGAGGACACACTCAATTCCACTGTCCATGTCACCAACAAAGATGTTGAACAAGAACCGTCCCGACACAGATCCCTGAGGGACACCACTTGTTACTGGTCTCCAGCTGGACATTGAGCCATTGAGCACAACTCTTTGCATGTGGCCATCCAGCCAGTTCTTTATCCCCTGAGTGGTCCACCTGTCAAATTGATGTCTCTTCAATTTAGAGACTAGGATGTCATGTGGGACAGTGTCAAATGTTTTGCACAAGTCCAGGTAGATGACATCATCTGCTCTACCCCTGTCCATCAGTTCCATAATACCATCCTAGAAGGCCACCAAATCAGTCAGGCAGGATTTCCCCTTAGTGAAGCCATGCTGGCTATCAACAATCACCTTGTTGTTTTTCATGTGCCTCAGCATGCCTTCCAGGAGAATCTGCTCCAAGATTTTGCCAGGCACAGAGGTACAGCTGACTGGTCTGTAGTTCCCTGGGTCATCTATATTCCCCTTCTTGAAAATGGGTTTATATTTCCTTTTTTCCAGTTGTCGGGAACTTCACCTGACTGCCATGATTTTTCAAATGTGATGGAAAGTGGCTTAGCAACTTCATTTGCCAACTCCTTCAAGACCCACGAGTGGAGTTCATCAGGTCCTGCAGGCTTGTGCACATTCAGGTTCCTCAGATGGTCTCGAACCAGATCCTCTCCTACAGTGGGCATAAGGTCTTCATTCTCACTTTCCCTGTGTTTGCCTTCCATGAGTCGGTGTGTATATATATACACATATATATATGTACACATATATACATATATTAAGTAATATAGGTATATGTAAGGTAATTAAATATATACATAGAGTATATCTAGAATCATAGAATAGTTAGGGTTGGAAAGGACCTCAAGATCATCTAGTTGCTACCCCCCAGCCATGGGCAGGGACACCTCACACTAAACCATGCCACCCAAGACTATGTCCTATCCGGCCTTGAACACTGCCAGCAATGGAGCATTCACAACTTCCCTGGGCAGCCTATTCCAGTGCCTCACCACCGTTACAGTAAAGCATATATAAATTAAGTCTTTTCAGAAGTAATTAAGTTAAAACCCTTGCATCACACCATTGTAGCATAACTTGCTTCTTAACAGGATATCTTTGCTAAGACATTTGGGATTTTCTAAAAAAGAAAAGATAAAGAAAAAATAATCATGGCTATTATTATCCATGCATCTAAACTACAGCTGGTTACCTTAATAAAAGCAACTCTACTGTAGTGTTGTGAATAAATCTTCTATCTGGTTTTAATGCAACCAGTATTTCATACCAATGTCAGGAATAAAACATAAAGAAATACATGGACTGAACTTCAGTAAATAGGAATGCATCTTTAATTTTAGTCACAGACTCCTTTATAAAAAGGACCGAAATTAGTGCTTCTACATGTATGATAATTAACCAGTTATAATAGATATGTTAAACATGTTTGCACAGATTTAAAATGATCCAAGGCAAGAATTTTGCAAAACCGAAGCAAAATGTGGCATAATACCAAGTGTTCATTAATTTATAATTTGTATGAATTATGTAACTGAAGGTATTAAGGACAATCTTTGATGACAGACAGATCTGGCTGAAATGTTAACATTACTTGAATCATTTGTACCAGAAATGGCTGCTATTTGAGGTTATGAAGATAAAAAATATATCTTTTTTTTTTTTTTTTTGGCTTGGTATTGTTTCAAAGAAATGTTATTCTGCTAAAAAATATTTAAATGCATGCAAATGAAAAGATTGTAAAATTAAATTACACTACTAGAGGGACATTTAATAGTACCATAAGTGTGAAAAGCGATTTGGTTTTTAATACTCCTTATGTTCTAAACTGGCTTTTCATGCATGAGCAGATCCGTTCAGTGGCATTAATGTTTTGATTTTAATAAAAAAATTGGCATACACAAATTTCTGTTACTTTCTAAGTGAAAGTAAATATGCTCAATGCTGTTATTAGAATAAAAAGATTAAATTACAGTTTTTCTATGATATTAAAAAAAAGAAAAAAAGACTTTTAAAATTTCTTGAAACCAAAGTCTAAATTATTAGTTATATTTGCTACCTTTTCATACCCACCCCAGAAAAGAAATTATTTTCTACCGAAAAATTACGCAAACCATGCTCAGACACTTTCTTATTAATGCAACAATGAAACAGCAGCTTTGACATAGTGGATGCCATTTCTCTTGCCATTTTTGTTTTTTTTTTGGTAGATTAATAATAAATTGTGTGAATGTCTGAATCTAATCTGAATGTCTGTTTCTCTTCCAAATCCTCTTAGAAAAATGCAATGCCAATTAATAACTTATTTTGCTCTACAGATCATGTTTTATTAGTTCAGAAAACAAAACCAAAGTTAAACAGTCCAACTTATCTATTCTTCCTAAGACTGACTGTTTACAGATTTGTCAGAAATGTTTTAAGGAAAAATGTTTTTGCCTAACTAAACATTTATTCTGATTCTATAGATTATATTCATATCTATAACTATAATGTAAATTATTACTTTAAGATTTCCATATTCCTATTTTATTAATGTTCTAATATTTCATACTTTTCAGTGGGTGATTTTGTCAATTTATAGGATTTGTATTTTGAAAAGAACAGTTGGATCTTAAACCAAAAAAATCATATTTTCGTTGACTCTCAGAGTATTTGCAATAAAATATTCAGTTTCACTGAAACATAGAAACAAACAGAACATTCCAAAACAGGGTGGAACGTAATAAAGTGGTAATACTATGTAAAAAAATACTTTGGTTAGCTAGCATTTTTCTAAAGAAACATGTTATTTAATATAACATTCCATTAATTAGACAGAAGATGTGCTTGTTCTCATGTTTGTTACTGATTTATTTTAACTTCTCTTCATCTTTAACCCAGCTACTGTAGAGACATTAGGAAATGTGATAATATTCTAAAGACAAAAAGGGTTTACTAAGCAGGTTCTGAGAGCAATGGATACAACAAGAAAATATGTTTTGCAAGAAAATGCTTACCTAGCAAGGTAAAGAGAACATGGAACAGGAGCCCTTCTTCACTATTGTTTTAGAGGAGAAAAAAAGTCAAATAGATTAATCAATGTGATGCTGTACTGGTTTTATATATACCATGCAGGTGGCACTGGGGAAGGGAAGATTATATAAATTTTAAATTACTTCATTTAATTATAGGTCATTATTTTTACTTTAAATTTGAATGTTTCCTTAGCCACAGCCCTGATCAGCGGCAGTGCTAAAGTGCCAGTAAGTGAGGAGCTGTCTCTTGATAGCATTGTAACTCTGAAATACATTCTGAAGAAGAGGTAGATGAGATATTCTACAGTGCATATTAAACAATATAGTATCTTTTTCAAGGCTGTATCTGAATATATACAGACTACAAGTTCCACAATGGGATGAAACATATCTCAAGAGAATATTTGTATATGTTTCTAAAATAATGATATAATGATATCCTTAACTGTTACCCTGAGAAATGTATAGTAGATGGGCTTAGGCACAAGGCTTTGCAAACTATATACCTTGCTTGTCTTTCTATTAGTATGAGAATAAAAAACCTCTATATTACTACGAGCTTCAACTCGGAGCAGCAACTTGACCCGAGGGAGCCTCAAGTCCTCGACAAGGTCTGCCCAGGAGCCTGCAGCTCCGCGGAGGCGAGCGGCTGACTCAGAGGGGGCGGCGCCAAGAGGGCAGGCGGAAGATTCAACCCGGGCATCATCAGCCATTTCCGGCCCATTGCTGAGGTGACTGTCTCGCGAGGGGAGGCCTGCAGCGCCAGATGGGGGAAGGGTGGCGGGGGTGGGGGGGGGGGTGGGGTGGGGTGGAGGCTTGGCGTCTACAAGCTTCACCTCGGAGCAGCAACTTGCCCAGAGGGAGCCTCAAGTCCTCTGCAAGGCCTGCCCAGGAGCCTGCAGCTCCGTGGAGGCGAGCGGCTGACTCAGAGGGGGCGGCGTCAGGAGGACCAGCGGCAGACCTGACTGGTTAAAAGCCTGCCCCAGGGAGTGTGAGAGATCCGGAGAGCGGGGAACAGGGCAGGCAAACAGGGCGGGCTCGAGGCAGTTTGCGTGGCAGTTTGCGCGGGCAGGCGAGCGGGGTGGTGAGCGGGATGGTGAACACTCGCCGTACGGGCAAGGCTCGGTCTTGGAGCTCTGCTCTGGCTGCGCAGGGGGTGGCCAGCGTAGGCACCCAAACGGAGCCGATGGGAAGGGAGGCTGCAGTGCAGAGCTCGGGGTGTAGAGAGTGCCTGCATTGATATCCTAAGGGAAGGGTGAGCAATGGGCAGGGCTGCACTCTGCGCTCCCTGGTGGAGGTCCTCCTGCAGCAGGTGGCTGAACTGCAGGAAGCTGTTACCAGGCTGAAAGGTGTCCGGAAAGATGAGGGGGAGCAGCACTGCTTGCTCCGGGACCAGCCTGTTCCGGGGCCTCGAGTGTCTACTGTTGCCCATGCAGGAAAGGAGGCTGCTAAACCAGGAAGCTGGGAAAAGGTAACAGAAAAAAACAACAAAAAAAGGAGGAAGAGTGCAGTTAAAAGCAAGGGGTTTCCTCCTACATCTGTTGTCCCCACCCAGAACCGCTTTGCTGTCCTGCAGGGGGCTGATGAGCAACAGCGCTCCCACCAGGCGCAACCAGCTAGTGCACTGGTAAAGAAGGTCACTACTGGCGCTGCCAGGAAAAAGCGGCGGACCATAGTAGTCGGGGACTCTAATCTGAAAGGCACAGAGGCACCCATCTGCCGGCCTGACCCAGCCTCAAGGGAGGTGTGTTGCCTACCAGGGGCTCGGATCAGGGATGTGGCCGAGAAGCTGCCTGCTCTAGTCGGTCCCACTGACTATTACCCACTCCTGGTAATACATGTGGGTGCTACTGGTATAGATAGCAGTAGCCCGGAGAACATAAAGAAGGACTAGAGTTCTGGGAGAAGTGGTGAGGGGCTCTGGAGCTCAGATTGTCTTTTCGTCAACTCTCCAGGATACAGGGCAGGACCTTGAAAAGGCTAGGAGGATTGGGCAGGTTAATAAATGGTTAGAAGGGTGGTGCCATAGTCAGGGGTTTGTGTACCTTGAACATGGGACTCCATATAGTAGGCCAGGTCTACTGGGGGCTGGTGGAGCTGGTCTGACAAAGAAGGGGAAGAGTGGATTTGGTAGGAGGCTTGCCAGGCTGGTCAAGGATGCTTTAAACTAGATGTGTTGGGGGAGGGGGGCATCATTCCATCCCAACACACCCAGTCGGTTGGTAGCACCTACAGTAAACATTCGGAGCAATGTAGAGATATTCCAGCTGCTCCAGCCAATGAGCTGGCTTCAATTGGATCTCAGCTCAAATGCCTCTACACAAATGCCCGTAGCATGGGGAACAAACAAGAGGAATTAGAGATGTGTGCACATCTAGGGGGGTATGATATCATAGGCATCACAGAAACATGGTGGGATGGCTCCTATGACTGGTGTGTTGGAATGGAAGGTTACCGGCTCTTTAGGAAAGACAGGCCTGGCAGACGGGGAGGGGGGTTGCTATTTATGTTAGGGATAGGCTAGAGAGTATGGAACTCTGTCTGGGGACAGGTGAGCAGTTGACAGAGAGTTTGTGGGTCAAGGTTAACGGGAGAACAGCGACGGGTGATATTATTGTGGGAATCTGTTACAGACCACCTGGCCAAGAGGACTTGCTGGATGAAGCGCTCCATAGGCAGATAGGAGCAGCCTCACGCTTGCAGGCCCTTGTTCTCATGGGAGACTTCAACCACCCTGATATCTGTTGGAGGGATGGTACGACCCTGCACAAGCAATCCAGAAGGTTCCTCGATTGCGTGGAAGACAACTTCCTTCTGCAAGTAATAGAGGAGCCAACAAGGAGAGGTGCCATGTTTGACCTCATCCTCACCAACAGGGAAGGGCTGGTTGGGAATGTGACGCTCCAGGGCAGCCTTGATTGCAGCGATCATGAGATGGTTGAGTTTGAGATCCTCAGGACAGTGAGAAGAGCGTGCAGCAAGCTCACTGCCCTGGACTTCAAGAGAGCAGACTTTGGCCTCTTGAGGAACCTGATCAGTAAGGTTCCATGGGATACAGCCCTAGAGGGCAGGGGGGGCCAAGACTGTTGGTTGATATTCAAGGCTCACCTGCTGCAAGCTCAGGAGTGATGCATCCCTACTAGAAGGAGGTTTAGCAGGAGGGCCAGGAGACCTCCTTGGATGGATAAGGAGCTGCTGAGCAAAATTCAAAGGAAAAAAGAGGCTTATAAAAGGTGGAAGCAAGGTCAGGCGGCCTGGGAAGAATACAGGGATGTTGTCCGGGAAGCTAGGGACCAGGTTAGGAAAGCTAAGGCCCACTTAGAATTAAACTTGGCTAGGGATGTTAAGGATAACAGGAAGGGATTTTATAGGTACATTGCCAATAAAAGACAGGTTCGGGACGCCGTGGGCCCTCTCCAGAAGCTATCGGGAGAACTGGCTACCCTGGATTTGGAGAAGGCTGAGGTTCTTAATGACTTCTTTGCCTCAGTCTTTACGGGCAAATGCTCTGACTACACCACCCAAGTCTTCGAAGGCAGACGCGGGGACGGTGAGGGTGGGGACCCTGGGCCCACTGTGGGGGAGGATCTTGTTCGGGACCACCTTAGGAACCTGAATGTATACAAGTCCATGGGACCGGATGAAATCCATCCACGGGTCCTGAAGGAGCTGGCAAATGAAGTTGCTAAGCCACTGTCCATCATATTTGAAAAATCATGGCAGTCAGGTGAAGTTCCCGATGACTGGAAAAAGGAGAATATAACCCCCATTTTTAAGAAGGGAAAAATGGATGACCCAGGGAATTACAGACCAGTCAGTCTCACCTCTGTGCCTGGCAAAATCTTGGAGCAGATTCTCCTGGAAGGCATGCTAAGGCACATGAAAAGCAACAAGGTGCTTGGTGACACCCAGCATGGTTTCACTAAGGGAAAATCCTGCCTGACCAATCTGGTGACCTTCTATGAGGGGGCTATGAAACTGATGGACAGGGGAAGAGCAGCTGATGTCATCTACCTGGACTTGTGTAAAGCCTTTGACACTGTCTCCCATGACATCCTTCTCTCTAAGTTGGAGACACATCAATTTGATAGGTGAACCACTCAGTGGATAAAGAACTGGCTGGATGGCTGCACGCAAAGAGTAGTGCTCAGTGGCTCAGTGTCCAGCTGGAGACCAGTAACGAGTGGTGTCCCCCAGGGATCGGTGTTGGGTCAGGTCTTGTTCAACATCTTTGTGGGTGACATGGATAGTGGGATTGAGTGCGCCCTCAGCAAGTTTGCCGATGACACCAAGCTGTGTGGTTCGGTTGATACATTGGAGGGAAGGAATGCCATCCAGAGGGACCTTGACACGCTTGTGAGGTGGGCTGATGCCAACCTCATGAAGTTTAACCATGCTAAATGCAAAGTCCTACACCTGGGTAGGAGCAATGCCAGGCACAGCTACAGATTGGGCGGGGAGGAGGTTCAGAGCAGCCCTGCAGAGAAGGACTTGGGGGTGTGGGTTGATGAAAAAATGAACATGAGGTGGCAGTGTGCGCTTGCAGCCCAGAAGGCCAACCGTATCCTGGGCTGCATCAAAAGGAGTGTGACCAGCAGGTCGAGGGAGGTGCTCCTGCCCCTTTACTCTGCTCTCGTGAGACCTCACTTGGAGTATTGTGTGCAGTTCTGGTGTCCTCAACATAAAAAGGACATGGAACTGTTAGAAGAAGTGCAGAGGAGGGCCACGAGGATGATCAGGGGACTGGAGCACCTCTCATATGAAGATAGGCTGAGAAAATTGGGGCTGTTCAGCCTGGAGAAGAGCAGGCTGCGTGGAGACCTCCTAGCAGCCTTCCAATACCTGAAGGGGGCCTCTAGGGATGCTGGGGAGGGACTCTTCATTAGGGACTGTGGTGAGAGGACAAGGGGTAATGCGTTTAAACTTAAACAGGGGAAGTTTAGATTGGTTATGAGGAAGAAATTATTTGCTGTGAGGGTGGTGAGGCCCTGGAATGGGTTGCCCAGGGAGGTTGTGGATGCTTCATCCCTGGCGGCGTTCAAGGTGGGGTTGGACATAGCCTTGGATGGCATGGTTTAGTGTGAGGTGTCCCTGCCCATGGCAGGGGGGTTGGAACTCGATGATCTTGAGGTCCTTTCCAACCCTAACTATTCTATGATTCTATGATTACCCTGAGCTAAATAAAACATTCTTGCTGAACTGGAGGAAAAATACCAATAAGGTATTTTTTTTTTTTTTCCTGTAGATAGAGACTTTTTCTAGGAATATTGAAGTATGCCAGGACACAAAGAACAAAACAATTGTTCTCTAAATATTAAGGAATATATCTATAACATTTTTTATAAATAGAATTCATGTGCCCTTGACCTTTCCTAGCTGATATTCCTTGGACCAAATTTTCAGAAGAAATTTTGCTATGTGTTTGATCCTAATCAAAATATAACAACTGTGAATTAAACTAATGAGTGAAAAATGGAAGTGACAAAAATTATGGCACTGATAAAATTAAGGTCCAGATACAACAAATTGCAAAGTGCAACTTCAGCTGGAGTTGATGTGACTTACAACATGGTCTTCATTAATTTCAAAATAGCAAATATATCATTAAACTTTCCTTATTCCCTGAGCAACACCACTGAACAGCTGCTATTTTCTACTCCAAGTGTACAGTGCATGCTAATAAAGAAAAGTGGGTTTGTTTCATGGTGGTATCTTGAAAATGAACTCTGCTTGATGTTGCAAATTGTTATGAATTTCATGCATGTTGTTATTTTTAGGCACCATAAAATTATCAAAAAATGAAAAAGAAAGACAAGAACAGTTATGACTTTTATCTCCTCAGGTCAGTAGTCTTTCTGCCACATTCTTCTATTGTATTGAATTTTATATATTCTTCTCCTAGTATTACAGACTGTAGTTAGTTGTCCTATTCTCCCAAAAGTTAGGTAATATAAATAATAATTACAATAATACTGAAATGCTACTCATATTGAGTTATTAATAACAGATATATTCTTTGACTTTTAAAAAACCTTTCAAGACAAAATGGATAGTATGAAGATCTGCATAATACAGACTCTTTAATTTCTCAGCAAATAACTTCCACACCAAGGCCAATGAATGACTGAAATGTCAAAGCCTATATGTAGAAGTCAGCCTAAAAGACTGAGAATTCCTTCTAGCTTAAAGCCAGTCAGTTTACTAACCCACAGTTGAACTCAAGCAGATCTTTGAGAAAGGGAAAACAACTACTAAAAGGAAACCTTGATGAGAAAGCTTCCCATCAGATTCTCCATGAAGAGGAAAATTCAGGGACGACATGTGAAATGTGTTCTCTGGACAGCCAATTCGTGTTGCATTATCTCTCCCCTTAGGTTACCACATGGTTTTTATCTGTATTACAAACTTGAGGTATGAGAAGTATGGAATGTGCGAAAAGGATTATGTGCCTAGTCCTTTGATTAGCTGCAAGGTGTTTTTGTATGCAGAAAAAGAAAACATACATTTAAATGTTGACTGATAAGTAAAAACTCCATGTTTGAGCAGCATCATTATAATACCTTCTGTTGATGTCATCACAGAAAACCTCAGGTGCCTGAAAATGAATTCCAGTGATTAAAAAGAATGAAATTCTGATAAGAAGGCTCAGGTTCTTCCCATGACTAAGTTCAATAAGCCAACTGATTTTCAATTTTATATTCCATGTGAACAGAAAGTGAAAAGGGGAAAATGTGAATGTCAGTGGATTTAATAAAAATTGTTATGTGTGGAGAGCTATTTGGCTGTGAATGGGCATGTGAGCAATCCAGATAATTGCTTGACAATGGTAAGGTAGTGACCCGTAGGCACTGAGGCCTCACCTGAGGGTTACTAAAGTTCGTGTATGTGCAGAAGCCTTGGGAAAGTTAGCACGGAAAACTACTGAGAGAGATATGCAAAGGAGGAATGATAACTGTAACCTTGAAGCATATGCTGTAATAGTTAACCAATCATTAAGCTGTTACTGAGCGAATCCTATTCTGTATTTAGTTGCGTGAAAAATTCATGTATCCAATTAGACTTGTGTGCGTTAATGATAGACAAGTAAAGTGCCTATATATACTGAGCTATCTGCGCAATAAACTTTGGCACAAGCCTGATCATATTGGTCTGTGTGCTGTGTCCGGGACTTCTGTGTCAACAGTCATGAGCTTTGCTTTATATAAGAAAAAAACAGAGTTCCTCGAAGCTAATAAATATTATTTTAGTTCCTATAATCTAAAGTCAAATCCCAGATAGACACTGTATTTGTCATTTTCTATATCTAGTTAAACTATTAGATACAGAAATAACAACAATGCCTTTTTAACAGTAATAAGTGTCAAACCTTTAGGAAACAGATCTTAAGATCATAAGTCATTCTCAAATTCCTAAAACAGTATGAACATGAAAAAATTAACACATAGAGTTAATAAATAAATTTCCAAAAAGCAAACCTTAAAAAAGGCTATTTCGAATATTGGGACAAATTTGCCTGAGCTCCAAAAATGTACCGTGAAAATTTATATAAATATATATTTAAAATATACTTGGTATCTATAACTATGCACTCTGTAATAAGTTAAGACCCTGACCTTTTTTTTCTCAGATTTTAAGAAAGCAGTCTTATTGATCAAACTACTGAATGGAAACACAACAGTGGTGTTTTCTAGTCTTTCCATTAATTTGTCACTTTTAATAATTACAGATTTTTAAATTTGAATGTAGTAAATTACTATGGACAGAATATTTGACTGTTACTATTTTTCTAGTCAAGATGTTTGCAAATGCCAACCCCTTTTCTCTGATTTGATAAAATGATTTTGTCACAGGGGTTACCCTAAGCATTAATAAGACTAAAAAAAAAAAAAAAAGAAAAAAAGTTAAGATGTACATTTAAAAATGAACTAAAAGAGCATAAATGTCTCTTTGAAGGCAGTCTACTTCTAAAGAACAGTTAAGCTGTTGTCCTGTGAATCAAATCCATGCCACTTGAGGTACATAACATGAGTTGTGTAATATGTCGAAAGTGTGAAGAACAAAAATTTTAAGACAGTTTTTATTACTTGTTGCTATAAAAATCTCAGTTCTGTCAGGATTATGTATCTGATTGATGTTGCCTGCATCAGGTTATAGGCAGCCTGAACTGAAGTCACAAACTATTTTAACCTCCAACTGATCCTAATAGATAGACTAGAGTGAGCAATGAAAAGCAAAGGATAAAGATGTTCCTTGGCCCTACAACTGAGTGTTGATTTTTTTATTCCTAATGTTTGGGTTTCATCTTCTCAAAATGCAATATCTTCAGGCTATATTTGTAAAAATGTAAGTTTTTGGAAATATGCACCCCATCTCAGACAACATTAATCATGTCACCTGATCTTGCAGCGTAATACGCAGTATAATTTCATACTCATGCCATGCTATAGCTAGAGGATCTTTGGAAGCCAAATGGTCTACTCAGACAAAGTTACTCTTGTAAGAAGGTAGACTGCTGATTTATCAGGATTTAAAGTTTTCTTTGCAGATACAGAGAACTCTTTTGCCTTCTTTAAAGTTCTATACAAAAGCTGAAAATAAATAGGCATTTATATCTTTTTCTCAGTCATGAAAATGAACCAAAGAGTATGGTATTTCATATTAAAAAAAAAAAAATACAAAACCAAAACCAAAAAAGAAGCCCCAACAGGATTATGCAGATTTTAACATCAGATTTGGAAGAGCTCCAGAGCTGAAAATGAAATTCAGATGGATTAAATGTCTGGAACTTAAGGAATCCTTGGTGTAATTCGGAGAATCATATTTACAAAACCACATGCATTAGTGTTCCTGAGCTATGCAAGCAAATAAGATGGGTTTAGGGAATTTACAGCTTTCTAATGTCCTTATCAAAACTCCTTACTCAAAAGCCCTTCAGCAATTTATCTTCTATGCTGTGCATCCTGGATACACACTTGAAAAGTGGATTAATGAAAATATACTGATTAGTTTTGATTTCTGACATCTATTTCTTTTAAGTTCTTTTCTAAAAAATACTCTTCGGTGCTTATTAGTAGTTACGTATCATGTACCATATGCTCTGTTTTAGAACAAAACAGACAGAATCCTTACCCTAGGATACTTCAAATGCAAAACTTTAGTGCTATAAATAAATGCTTCACTGTTGTGTAAGCACAAGGTTAAGATAAGCAAAAAATAACTCCAATCCTGCACACCTCCCAGAAATAGTGTGCTGTTTGCATGCACTATTGAGAAAATCTACATTAGAAATCTGAAGCAAAGGTAACTAAAACATTGCAACCTTTTAATTTTACTTTTTTTTTTTTTTAATAAAAACTCCCTTGTTGTGATGTTGAGGGAGAGTATTTAGCTGCAATTTAAATAGGAGTAGGCCTGTGAAGTGTCTAGTAACAGGTTTTCTTCTGTTTTCCTGTCCTGATAATGCTAAAAATAGCTATAATATGAGAATTCTATATGGGATGTTTTTTTTTTTCCCACAACATTGCTCTAAACTATTATTTTACAGTACTTAGTGACTACATACTTGAAATGTTTCATGTCAATTTTGTCTGAAGCCTAATAACCTGCAACAAGAAGCCTTTGACTGTCTGAGTCATTAAGTGTTTTGGTTGAGTAGGTGAAGATGGAAGATTATAAAGCTGTTATTTACTGTTTTTAAATTGTTGTTCAGGTGCAGAGTTAGTATAAGTGCAAGAACATTATCAAGCATTGTTAGTAAGACCATAGCATTTCTTTCCCTTTCCCCCTCCTTTTCTCCCTTTCTCCCTCTTTCTCCCTCTTTTTCCTTCTTTTCTTCCTTCTTACCTTTTTTCCCTCTTTCCTCCTCTTTTCCTTTCCCCTTTTTTCCCTTTCCCCTTTTTCCCCTTTTTCCCCTTTCCTCTTCTGTTTCTTTCCCTTTCTCTCCCTTTCTCTCTCTTTCTTCCTCTTTCTCCCCCTTTTTGCCCCTTTTCCCCTTTTTATGCCTTTTTTCCCTTTTTTACGCTTTTTTCCCCCTTTTTACACCTTTTTCCCCTGTTTTACACCTTTTCCACCATTTTTTCCCCTTTCCCCCTTTTTTCTCCCCTCTTTTCTGCCTTTCTTTCTCCTTCCCGTTTTTCCCCTTTCCCTTTTAATTTTCTGTTTTCCCTTCTTTCTTACCTTCCTTCCTCTCTTTCTTTTCTTGCCCCTTCCCCCCCTTTTACAGTTAAAGACAGATCACAATTTTCAGTGCAAAGTTGAGTGATTAGGGTTGCTGTATATGGAGCAAACGCTTATAAGCAGTTGGACTCCTGAAACAAGTAGCAACAAAGTGTCTAAATTTATATTTTTCTACTTCTTAAAACTCAGATGTGCTGTTAAAAAGTTCAACACGTTTCGCAATTTACGCTTGAGTATTTTTCAGAGTAAGTGTTGACTTTATGGCAAAACACTTTCTTGCAGAATTTAAAAGGATGAGAAGGAAGGAAGTTAACATTTCTGTCTTTTTCTTTCTTCATTATAAAGGAAATGCTAAAGTAAGAACTCATCTGGATTTAACAAAATGTATGCATCCAAATGTGGAAGTTGTAGCGAATTTACCAAAGTTCAGCATCATACTCCCTCATTGCTTAACAGAACACACATTTTTATCATCAGCACTTTGAGTCATCTGAACAGAGACAACCTAAAAGTCTAGCATCTGCTTTGGTAAGTTGAAAAAATAGTCTGGGTGTCTTTTGAGTTAAAATAAAGTGAGTGAGAAAACTGGCTAGCAGCCAGAGACAGATTTTCTATTGAGTTGCTCTAGAAATACACATTGAAAATATTAAAAAGAATATTATAAGGTTGTGAATGAATGCTTTAAAAATCAGGAAATTAATTTCCAGTGTGTATATATTCACTAAATGCATCTTTTTATTATTCAATTAAGTATTATTGCTTTGCAGAAGAACCATGCTGGGTCATTCTTTGGGGAAGATATTTGCACACTTTGTTTGGAAACACAAGTCTTGAAAAATTCACTGAGGTAAGACTCAGGGATAATAATTTTTGACATCTAGGAAGTCTCTTCTGAATATTCACTGCAATTTTCCAAAGGATTACTTCCTTAGCTAATCTTTGTACATTTTCAGAAGTACAGAGAAGGTGATATTATCGAAATGAAGCTGCACTGAAGTCAGAAACAGCCCAAAACTAAAGCTTTACATAGAAACAATGACCATGTTATTTTTTTTGCGTACATGATGCTATGTAATTTTTTCCTTTATTTAAAAAAAAAAAGCAAGCCATATTTAATGTAATTTGCCAAAAAAAGTATTAAAACAGATATTGAGAATAGATTAATTTTTCTCAAATGTTAAAATATTTTCAAAATTATGAACAACAAAAATCTGAGTCTTTTAATAATAAATGTTAATTATTAGATTGAGCTGTACATTAGGCTTAGCAAATTTACATGTGACTTCTACTGGAACTGGTTCAGAATAATCACATAAAAACTACCAAGACAATAATAAGATTATTCCAGGAGAAATCACAAGGTAAAGTTAATATTCTTTTACTTTAGAATCAAAGTGATTTTTATATACTACTCATTGTTTACCTCACAGTTCCTTTAATATGACTGGAGGAAAAGGGAATCTAAGTCATAAGAAATAACTATTCAGGGAAAGGACCACAAAATATCAGTCTCACAAGAACTATTTCTTTTGTCCATGTAGTTTTCCCACCTGTTTCCTGACTCATTTGTTTAATAACTTTAGAGGGGATTCATATTGTCAAATGCAATTTACAAATTTTACAATTACTGTAAAAATTTCATTAGCATATGTTGTAATTTTATAGCAGATAGATAATTGATAGTATAGGAAGATAATTTTTAGGATGGATAATTACATTATTACATTATTAGTATTTTATACTTTACACTGATTACTAATGAAAACAGACTTAGGAAAAATACCTTGTTCTAATTTGTGTTTCTAGTTGACAAATAATGGTAACTAAATATGTCTGACTTTGATGAAAAAAACTTTCTTTGCATTGTACTCATCATTCAATTAATATAAACAAAGATTTAAGGCTTTATTCTTCATTTCTTCCAAAGCCTGAGAATTGCTTAACCTTATTCTACTTTTGAGCTTCAAACACACATCCAAAAAGAAAGGGACATTTCTTCTGAATCTTTGTCTTAACATTAAATCAGTACATTTACATAGGTCAGGGTGCCTTTCTGTCTTGATGCTGCAGGAGCCTGAGCAAATAACAGGCAATCTCCAACTATAGGTGGGTTCCTATAAAGGTTGTTGGCCAAACACCTTTCTGGCTTGTGCTGCCTTCAATGTAGACTGTATACACTGAGACTTGTACTCAGTTTGCACCTTTTTACCCCACAGTTACAAAGCATAGTCTCTGTTTATCACTGTCTGCAATTGTCAGCAACAAAAAATTTGCATATCTTGGTTTAATTAGCAGGAGGGTATACACCCTTTAATTAGACTTGTTATCAGGAGGGAAGAGAAATGTTCTTCTTAATTCTTTCTTATTGTGTCTTGCAACAATTATGGCAGTCACTCGGGGCAGTTTTGCTGGGAGAAAACCTTTATTTTGAAAATATTCTTGCTGTGAAAATGTCATGTTTATACTTGGAGGATATTATTGAATATTCACCATTTTATCTGTCTCCTCTTGAAAAACTGGGTTCAAAAGTTAGCAATGAAGAATATATGTCCCGGAAAATTATTATCACTGTTTGAAACTATATTATGATCAAAAGGTCCCAGCAAGTTTTCCAAACAACTTTGTTTAAACTCTGAGATTCCACATTATGTGTCCAAAATTCATCTGAATGGAAAAAAAACCCTACAAGGAGATCCTTTTCTCTTCTTTTACATCACATTAACGCAGCTATGCCATATGCAATTGTGCCATTTGATGGTGGCTCCCCAGTGCAGAACTCCAAAGGCCTGGGAGAAACCCCTGTCAGAATGATTGTCTATCCTAATCATCAATGGAAGGACAGGGAAAAGATGGCAACTAAAATCAGATTTTCAAACACTAAAAAAAAGATTAATGTATAGATTGAAATGCTATTTAGTAGTGTCATACGGATACCTTAACTGCTGTTCAGCAGTGTTGACTTACCTGAAAGACCAAATTAAATCTTTTCCTTTTTGCCTTTCTTCTTTTAAATACTGACTTATTTATGCCAAATACTGATTTTCATTCTTCTAAGTGAAGTGTGTGAGCATAAATCCAATTTTCTTCTTTAGGTCACTCTCTCTTTAGACTCCATGACATGTACAGCTTTTCAGTCCATGGAGTTCCAATTTGTTTCAGCTTGGAATAATTACTGCGCAAAAAGAATTACTGTGCAAATGATTAAAAAATAATGAGAGTTGCTGACTATATCCATGTCCATACAATGCATGGGCACTGTGTGTTTCTAAAGGTGTAACAAGAAGTATCAATAGATATTTATGACTTTGATACTTTGATTAGTGTGTTGTATTAAAATTGTCTTTGAGCGGGAACTGTTCTTCCTAATTACACCCTTGGGGGCATTAAGTGGGGCACTTCCAGTAGGTGAAGGGAGGTGATCCTCTGCTTAGCACTGGTGAGACACACCTGGAGTGGTGGGTCTGGACTTCCCAGAGAGACAGGGACATACTTGAGTGAATGCAGAGAAGAACCACAAAGATAGCAAAGTGAATGAAATACCTATGAGAAAAGGCTGAGGTCTGGGATTGTTCAGCCTGAAGAAGAGAAGGTTCAGAGAGGAATCTTACCAATGTATATGAATACATGGTGAGAGGGAGTAAAAGAGATGAAGTCAGACCCTTGTCAGAGGTAGTCAATGACAAGGCGCAATGGGCACAAACGGAGATACAGGAAATTCCACTCAAACAAAATCTTTTCTACTATGAGAGTGAGCATACTCAGAAACAGGTTGTCAGAGATTCTGTGGAGTTTCCATCATTGGAGATACTCCAAGCACAACTGCCACAGTCCGGAAAACCCTGATCTAGCTAACGCTCCTTTGAGAAGAGGGCTAGACTACACAATTTTCAGAGGTCCTTTCCAACTTCAGCAATTCTCTGATTCTGTGAAGGATTTCCAGGGCTTTTTTAGTTCTCTAGTTTTAATGATGGAAGAACTTTACCTTTTAAGTAAATTACCATGATGTTTTGTGATAAAAGAAGGTGCCCCATACAATTTCTTTATCAATGTATTACTTTTTTCAATGTACTTATGTTCTGAGTTGACACTGTAATTGTAATGTATTTATCAGGTACATGGATTATTCTACGGGTGCCTGTAATTTTTAAAAAAGTTTTACTACTATTTTTTTAAATGCTTCATTAGCTGGCATTATTTCAAATACAGATTTCAATGTAATGAGGATGTATAGTTCACTAACTATTCTGGTTTACTAATTTTGCCTTTTACATCATTGCAATAAAAAGGGTTTTAAAAAAGAGAGAGTTCTAGACATCCCTAAGAGGTGTTGTCTCTGTATATCCTTGACAAAAAGTAAGTCTTTGCATATATGGTCAGATAGTTAATCGCTGAAGTATGTTTCCTTTGATTGTGATCCTTTCTGATGAACAGTAGCTCAGAGTCTGCAAAGGATTCTTGTAAGATCTGATGGAATAATAGACCATAGCAACTTGAAGACTTTAAGATACACAGGTATGACCTCACAGGAATGTCAGAATAAGCTTCTTTAGTTCTGGATGTCTCTACATTCACCTTGACACTTTTAGTGTTCAGTTTAATAAGTATACTAAAAAAATACAACCTCAAAGTGGGAGCATCCTCCGTTATGTGATTCTAGACTCCTCATTTCCACTCTGTGCAATGAAATTGCTCTTTCTAAACTCCCTGCTTTATCTATTCCTAAAATTTTCATTTAGATGTAGAAATAGTTTCCTACTTGTCTAGTTCTCAGTAAAATTTCCAAGTAAAAATAAAGTTTGTGGTGGCTTACAGCTGTTTATGTTCTCCTTATTTGGTGCTATGCTTGTTTAAGGAATGTAACATTGCATATTTTTTATTTCACACTCTTGGGTCACAGCTAAAATGACCTCTCCTTCCTTAGGACAGCAGGTGGAGGGAGGTGATCCTGCCCCTCTACTCTGCTCTTGTGAGACCCCACTTTGAGTATTGTGTGCAGGTCTGGTGTCCTCAACATAAAAAGGACATGGAACTGTTGGAACAAGTGCAGAGGAGGGCCACGAGGATGATCAGGGGATTGTAGCACCTCCAACCTGAAGATAGGATGAGAAAGTTGGGACTGTTGAGCCTGGAGAAGAGAAGGCTGCGTGGAGACCTCCTAGCAGCCTTCCAATATCTCAAGGGGGCCTATAAGGGTGCTGGGGAGGCACTCTTCATGAGGGACTGTAGTGAGAGGACAAGGGGTAACGGATTAAAACTTAAACAAGGGAAGTTTAGATTGGATATGAGGAAGAAATTCTTTACTGTAAGGGTGGTGAGGCACTGGAATGGGTTGCCCAGGGAAGCTGTGAATGCTCCATCGCTGGCAGTGTTCAAGGCTGTGTTGGACAGAGCCTTGGGTGATATGGTTTAGTGGGAGGTGTCCCTGCGCATGGCAGGGGGTTGGAACTAGATGATCTTAAGGTCCTTTCCAACCCTAACTATTCTATCATTCTATGATTCTATCCTAACATCATATTTTTTCATTGTCTCTTGGATGAATCAGGAAGCCAGAGTGAGATCAAAAATGCATAGGCATACATAAGTTAATAATTGGACTTGATGATAATAAAGGTCTTTTCCAACCTAGTTGAAGGGTGGTGAGGCACTGGAATGGGTTGCCCAGGGAAGTTGTGAATACTCCATCGCTGAAGGTGTTCAAGGCCAAGTTGGACAGAGCCTTGTGTGGTATAGTTTAGTATGAGGTGTCCCTGCCCACGGCAGGGGCTTTGGAACTAGATGATCTTAAGGTCCTTTCCAACCCTAACTATTCTATGATTCTATGATTCTATGATTTTAAGTTATCAGACAAAAGCTGTTTCCACAAATTGAAAGGCTCTGATACAGTGTATATATGCTATGACAGATTCTACTTACCTGCAAGAAAAGAAAGGAACAATAGTTAAAAATTAAAAGGGTGGCTAAAAGGAAATAAAGTGTTGGTCCTTGGAATAACAGCTTGCTATACGTAATATAGTGCAGTAAAGGAAAAGTGCAACAAAGGCATCCCTGATGTAGGCAGAAAGGAGTTGACCAGGTAACCTCTGCTGGAAAGATTTTTTCTGGCCACTTTCTAGAATAAGCTTGAAAGGACTGAATAGTTTTGATTTTACTTTATACAATGCCGCATCACAAGGGTGACGTATCTATTTCTTAAGGTCTAATTAATTTTTCTTTTAACTGCAGTGAACTTTGAGTATGCATTGGCAGCTCAGTAAAAGAGCATGCAATGTATTAATACCCTGATTGTCTTGCTATTCCTAAGTTTGTAAGGTGAAAGTGAAAGCTGAATTAAAGACCTTTTGCTGGAAATATTAAACCAACACTGGTGTTTCAATGATAAAATCTACCATTTAGGAAGAGGACAGTGAAACATATTAATCTAGTTGGATTGTGGAACAGAAAAATGTTATTAAAATGATGAAACACACGCATAGTCTACAAATAAATCATAGTGATTAAAAACCAAACCAAAACAAAACACAACAAACCCAAACAAAAAAAAAAAAAAAAAAAAAAAAAACAAACCAAACCAAACCAAACCCCACCAAACTTCAGGATCTAGATTCTAGGCTTTTGAAAGCCAGAAAATGAAAGAAAAAAAAATAATTTAGCTTTTCTGTTTACTTCTTTTACTTCTGCATTTTTCTGTCCCTTTTAGTGCTTCAATATAAGTAATGATTTTAGCACATATTTTTTTGTTGTGGATTTATATTGTATCTATTTCTTTCTTAGATATTTTGAAGTATATGCTGTTAATGTGAGATGATCTGTTGAAGTGTTTCTTGTTGAGAGTGGACATGTGAGCAATCCAACCTTTGACTTAGCCTCACTCGAGTAGTGAGCGGAGGGCTTCATAGGCTACTGAAAGAGTTAACAAAGGACGCCTACGTGCCAGATCAGTTTACCACAAAACAAACCTGCTTGCTAAGTGGCAACCAATCATTAAGCTGTTGCTTAACAGTTGGCTAAGAGGTGTTAACCAATCAGATGTTATCGAATGTTCCAGTACTTTGTAACTTTTCTATAAAAGGTGGTGCTTGTGTTTTAATAAATTGGCAATGTTTGATCACATTGGTCGTCCCTGCGTTGTCCATGATGACCTCCCACCGCAAGAATGATCAATGCACATCTCATACATAAATGTAGTAAAATTTAATAGCATTTGTAACCATAACCTTAATCATTGTCTTTGACAAAAAAATTTTAGCAAGTGAAATTGTTTTTTTAAGTAAATTAAATAAAGTTTTTGTATTTCTGTTGGGGTGAATATATCAGTATCATATGCAATACAGAGCTTTTTGAAAACAAATATTTAACATATGTTGCATGGCTGTTTGGTTTTGGGCTTGGCTGTTTAGTTTGTTGCGGGTTTTTTTTCTTCCCAAAATTCCCCCAAGCTTTTTCAAAAAAGCAAACCATTTTGCTAAATATGACTTTTTCTGGAAGAACCCACTACAATGTTAGTATACAGATAAGAATTCAAAAAAGCAGATTACTTTCACATTTTCTATGAAAAGTTAAAGTTATCTATGAAAAAATCTGTGTGTATTTGTATAACAGATGGTATCTGTGAAACAAACAATTAGCACAAAACATTTTTTTCTTCTGTATTTTCCACTGAGCTAGTAAAACTGAATGATCTAAATGGCATTCTCAGATTCATAGTTTCATTACAGTTTTGATAACAATTTCTATTTCGGCTTATACAGGCATGGTATCTGGGTTATTCCAGTGAGTAATGAAAGTTGTGACTCACATAAGTTATATTGCTTAGTCATGCTAGATTTCCTTATTTCTTTACCCTGTGTTTTCTTTCTTGTTCCAATCTTGTGTCTCCTAGTCATCCATATTTCATTGCTTCAGATATGTCAGTAGAGTTACTCCAGTTACTTTGGTTTCTTGTTAATCTTAATAGTATGTTGTTGAAAGACTGTGAAAAATGACTGATTTTTAGACCTGCAAATTGGTACACTGTAGATAACATATGTCCTAACTTGTTTGAGAGCTCTGCCCCAACACCGTACCTTTGCTAAACACAATTATATCTGAATTTCTTTTTTTTAATGACAGACGATAGAGAAACCTGAAGGCATTTAGGTGAGGTTTCTCTGTAAAAATTGCAAACATAGGCAAGTGATTTAACTACAACCAAATCATGACTTGGAACAAGCAGCAGGAATACAGAAAATGATTAAAAAATGTTGATGATTTTTGTGACTTTCAGCTGATTGCAGCTGTTCTGAAGTTACAGAAGACATCCAGAACTTCTAATGAGTTTCCTCATTAAGGTTAACACTTTGATTTAATGTTGGAATGTAAAGGCAAATGACTGCAAATAATGGTGAATGTATCATAAGTCATTATTCTCCCTAACAAGGAGGGAGCATACAATCACTCCATAAATTTTTCAAGAGGTCTGCAGATATCATATATGTTGAAGTAATTCAGACATATGGACAGTACCAAGACATGAGCTGCATCTGTAACTAGTCATTTCATTAGAAATTAAACCAAGCCAATACATTTATATATCTCTTTCAAACAGTTAGTGGATATTGCATACTTAATTCAAGATGTTATTTCTCTCATCTGAAGTGAAATACCTGTATTTTCCTTCACACACTGCTATTAAGACATAGTGTGAAAAGATTATATTTAAATAGGAGTATATTGATCTAATATGGACAGAATGTTTCCAGAAATCTTTTGCCAACAATTATTGATGCCAGCCAAAACTGGGTTTGTATGTGCTGAAGACTGATGAACCCACGGGTAGTTTCTGAATCTTCAGAGAGTTTATGTGGACATAGCTAAGACCACCTTTTTTTTAGGCCACTGTGGGTTAGCACATGCAGGATTATTTTATCTCAGTTATTGCTGCATGACAGTGACATCTGTTCATCTAAGAATTAAAGCATAAGTCATATTCGGTAGAGTTTAATCCTACAGATGGTTTTTGGTTTTTCATATTCAGAAGGCATTAGGATCCTGCTTGAAAAATACACTGAAGATGTTAAATTTAACTTCTGTCTTCAGTGAAGGTAAATCTTTAGCATGAAATAAAGTAAATCTGAATAGTTTGGAGCCCAATCATGAAATTAAGGCAAGAATAATAAACACGTCTGGAATCATATGTAGATTGTCTTAAACACTATATAATCCTGAATTACAACTTAATTCTAAGAAAAACCAAAAAGAAATATTTTCCTCAATGTGGACCCAATTAAATAACAAATCAATAACATTTGCTATTCACAGTTGCAACAATAAAATTTCTGCTCTAAACGAAACGCTTTCTTTTTTTTTTCTTTTCTCTTTTAATAACAGCTGGTGAATCCTTAAATTACTTCCCCATACTTTCTGGAAACTATTCTTATTACCTTATCCTTAAGCCTTTGGGATTCTTCAGAATGTTCCATTACATAAATGAGTAAAAGCATGCAACTGTTTTTTCTTTCTTCCAAGAAAGATATAGATATGGCTCTCAAAATCATAAAACTTACCAAAGCTTTTTCTGAAAATGCCAGTCTACTTTGTAAAAGATATTATAAACTATTGTTTTATGCTACATATATTTCATACATACCTATGCCCAATTCTAGCTAATGACATGAACTGGGATAGAAATACATAAAAATAGCAAGTTCAATGAAATTATTTTACATAATTTTATGTTCTGTAACAATTTTTTCAAGCTTTATTTACCTAAATAAATTGATAAATGTCACCTATCTATCAAAAAAAAGGATATAAAATGCTGAAAACAGGTATTCAGTACCTAGGATTTGTCTGAGCCTGATAATGCTCTGTATGCAAATTCCTGCTTAAGTTTAAATTTGCAATATTTCTCACAAATATATTCTAGCAGCTTTTGTGAAAAGAACCAGAGCCATGCACTGAAACAAAATTTCAGTAAGACTCTCCAAATGTATTTTTTTACATTTCAGCACATTTTCAAGATGATTATTGACGGGAAGGGAGGCTGTAGTGCAAAGCTCGAGGTATCCTAAGGGAAGGGTGAGCAATGGGCAGGGCTGCACTCTGCGCTCCCTGGTGGAGGTCCTCCTACAGCAGGTGGCTGAACTGCAGGAAGCTGTTACCAGGCTGAAAGGTGTCAGGGAAGCTGAGGGGGAGCAGCACTGCTTGCTCCGGGACCAGCCTGTTCCGGGGCCTCGAGTGCCTACTGTTGCCCATGCAGGAAAGGAGGCTGCTAAACCAGGAAGCTGGGAAAAGGTAACAGAAAAAAACAACAAAAAGAGAAGGAAGAGGGTAATTAAAAGCAAGGGGTTTCCTCCTACGTCTGTTGTCCCCACCCAGAACCGCTTTGCTATCCTGCAGGGGGCTGATGAGCAACAGCACTCTGCTATCCTGCAGGGGGCTGATGAGCAACAGCGCTCCCACCAGGCGCAACCAGCTAGTGCACTGGTAAAGAAGGTCACTACTGGCGCTGCCAGGAAAAAGCGGCGGACCATAGTAGTCGGGGACTCTAATCTGAAAGGCACAGAGGCACCCATCTGCCGGCCTGACCCAGCCTCAAGGGAGGTGTGTTGCCTACCAGGGGCTCGGATCAGGGATGTGGCTGAGAAGCTGCCTGCTCTAGTCGGTCCCACTGACTATTACCCACTCCTGGTAATACATGTGGGTGCTACTGTTAGAGATAGCAGTAGCCCGGAGACCATAAAGAAGGACTACAGGGCTCTGGGAGAAGTGGTTAGGGGCTCTGGAGCTCAGATTGTCTTTTCGTCAATTCTCCAGGATACAGGGCAGGACCTTGAAAAGGCTAGAAGGATTGGGCAGGTTAATAAATGGTTAGAAGGGTGGTGCTATAGTCAGGGATTTGGGTACCTTGAACATGGGACTCAATATAGTAGGCCAGGTCTACTGGGGGCTGGTGGAACTGGTCTGACAAAGAAGAGGAAGAGTGGATTTGGTAGGAGGCTTGCCAGGCTGGTCTAGGATGCTTTAAACTAGATGTGTTGGGGGAGGGGGGCATCATTCCATCCCAACACACCCAGTCGGTTGGTAGCACCTATAGTAAACGTTCGGAGCAATGTAGGGATATTCCAGCTGCTCCAGCCAATGACCCGACTTCAATTGGATCTCAGCTCAAATGCCTCTACACAAATGCCCGTAGTATGGGGAACAAACAAGAGGAATTAGAGATGTGTGCACATCTAGGGGGGTATGATATCATAGGCATCACAGAAACATGGTGGGATGGCACCTATGACTGGTGTGTTGGAATGGAAGGTTACCGGCTCTTTAGGAAAGACAGGCCTGGCAGACGGAGAGGGGGAGTTGCTATTTATGTTAGGGATAGGCTGGAGAGTATGGAACTCTGTCTGGGGACAGGTGAGCAGTTGACAGAGAGTTTGTGGGTCAGGGTTAACGGGAGAACAGCGATGGGTGATGTTATTGTGGGGATCTGTTACAGACCGCCTGACCAAGGGGACTTGCTGGACGAAGCGCTCCATAGGCAGATAGGAGCAGCCTCACGCTATCAGGCCCTTGTTCTCATGGGAGACTTCAACCACCTTGATATCTGTTGGAGGGATGGTACGACCCTGCACAAGCAATCCAGAAGGTTCCTCGATTGCGTGGAAGACAACTTCCTTCTGCAAGTAATAGAGGAGCCAACAAGGAGAGGTGCCATGCTTGACCTCGTCCTCACCAACAGGGAAGGGCTGGTTGGGAATGTGAAGCTCCAGGGCAGCCTTGATTGCAGCGTTCATGAGATGGTCGAGTTTGAGATCCTCAGGACAGTGAGAAGAGCGTGCAGCAAGCTCACTGCCCTGGACTTCAAGAGAGCAGACTTTGGCCCCTTCAGGAACCTGCTCAGTAAGGTTCCATGGGATACAGCCCTAGAGGGCAGGGGGGGCCAAGACTGTTGGTTGATATTCAAGGCTCACCTGCTGCAAGCTCAGGAGCGATGCATCCCTACTAGAAGGAGGTTTAGCAGGAGGGCCAGGAGACCTCCTTGGATGGATAAGGAGCTGCTGAGCAAAATTCGAAGGAAAAAAAAGGCTTATAAAAGGTAGAAGCAAGGTCAGGCGGCCTGGGAAGAATACAGGGATGTTGTCCGGGAAGCTAGGGACCAGGTTAGGAAAGCTAAGGCCCACTTAGAATTAAACTTGGCTAGGGATGTTAAGGATAACAGGAAGGGATTTTATAGGTACATTGCCAATAAAAAACAGGTTAGGGACAACGTGGGCCCTCTCCAGGATCTATCGGGAGAACTGGCTACCCTGGATTTGGAGAAGGCTGAGGTTCTTAATGACTTCTTTGCCTCAGTCTTTACGGGCAAATGCTCTGACCACACCACCCAAGCCTTGGAAGGCAGATGCAGGGACAGTGAGAATGAAGACCCTAGGCCCACTGTAGGAGAGGATCTGGTTCGAGACCATCTTAGGAACCTGAATGTATGCAAGTCCATGGGACCAGATGAAATCCATCTGTGGGTCCTGAAGGAGCTGGCAAATGAAGTTGCTAAGCCACTGTCCATCATATTTGAAAAATCATGGCAGTCAGGTGATGTTCCCGATGACTGGAAAAAGGAGAATATAACCCCCATTTTTAAGAAGGGAAAAATGGATGAGCCGAGGAATTACAGACCAGTCAGTCTCAGCTGTATGCCTGGCAAAATCTTGGAGGAGATTCTCCTGGAAGGCATGCTAAGGCACATGAAAAGCAACAACGTGCTTGGTGACACCCAGCATGGCTTCACTAAGGGGAAATCCTGCCTGACCAATCTGGTGACTTTCTATGAAGGGGCTACGGAACTGATGGACAGGGGCAGAGCAGTTGACGTCATCTACCTGGACTTGTGTAAAGCCTTTGACACTGTCTCCCATGACATCCTTCTCTCTAAGTTGGAGACACATCAATTTGATAGGTGGACCACTCGGTGGATAAAGAACTGGCTGGATGGCCGCACACAAAGAGTAGTGCTCAGTGGCTCAGTGTCCAGCTGGAGACCGGTAACGAGTGGTGTCCCCCAGGGATCGGTGTTGGGACCGGTCTTGTTCAACATATTTGTGGGTGACATGGACAGTGGGATTGAGTGCGCCCTCAGCAAGTTTGCCGATGACACCAAGCTGTGTGGTTCGGTTGATAAGTTGGAGGGAAGCAGTGCCACCCAGAGGGACCTAGACACGCTTGTGAGGTTGGCTGATGCCAACCTAATGAAGTTTAACCATGCTAAATGCAAAGTCCTCCACCTGGGTAGGAGCAATGCCAGGCACAGCTACAGATTGGGCGGGGAGGAGATTCAGAGCAGCCCTGCAGAGAAGGACTTGGGGGTGTGGGTTGATGAAAAAATGAACATGAGGCGGCAGTGTGCGCTTGCAGCCCAGAAGGCCAACCGTATTCTGGGCTGCATCAAAAGGAGTGTGACCAGCAGGTCGAGGGAGGTGCTCCTGCCCCTTTACTCTGCTCTCGTGAGACCTCACTTGGAGTATTGTGTGCAGTTCTGGTGTCCTCAACATAAAAAGGACATGGAACTGTTAGAAGAAGTGCAGAGGAGGGCCACGAGGATGATCAGGGGACTGGAGCACCTCCCATATGAAGATAGGATGAGAGGGTTGGGTCTGTTGAGCCTGGAGAAGAGCAGGCTGCGTGGAGACCTCCTAGCAGCCTTCCAATACCTGAAGGGGGCCTCTAGGGATGCTGGGGAGGGACTCTTCCTTAGGGACTGTGGTGAGAGGACAAGGGGTAATGGGTTGAAACTTAAACAGGGGAGGTTTAGATTGGATATGAGGAAGAAATTCTTTACTGTGAGGGTGGTGGGGCCCTGGAATGGGTTGCCCAGTGAGGTTGTGAATGCTTCATCCCTGGCGGCGTTCAAGGTGGGGTTGGACATAGCCTTGGATGGCATGGTTTAGTGGGAGGTGTCCCTGCCCATGGCAGGGGGGTTGGAACTCGATGATCTTGAGGTCCTTTCCAACCCTTACTATTCTATGATTCTATGATCAATAAATGTAATGATTCAGTATACTCTGATAAGAGAAAAAAAAAAAAATAAAGTGGTTATTTTACTCCTCATTGAAGTAATAGCAGGTACTTAATGAATAAGCAGTATATACGATGAATTACCTTCCAAAATTGAAAGACAACATCTGAAGTTTCTCTACAATGATATAAGAAGGTAAACCCCTTTTCTTTCTTGAGTGAATTAATAGTGTTAAAATAATTTAATTTCAATTAAAATGCTGAATGTAAAGTGTTATAGTCCATGTTGTGTAGCACACAACTTACAAAATTTTTAATTTAGCATATCACTCTGATTTTTATACATATTTATAGATTTAGGGTTTTCCCAAGCATAGTGTCAGGTTAGAAAAGACCTTTAAGATCATCAAGTCCAAGAACTATTTTAACTGTCTCGAAATTCATGAATCACATGAAATGGTGTGTGATACTATATTAGCAAAGATATGTTTGTGGTGAAATCCCTGCTTAAACTAGAAATAAAAAATAAAAGCAGATGCACCATGTGACCATTTGATAAGTAATAGCATCAATTAAGCAGTCTGTAAACATAAAAGTTTCCCCATTTTCTTTTCCGTGTCTTTGTACTCTTGCTTTCTACTTGCCTAAAATCACAGCATACTCTGTATTTTCAAACATTCATAGACTTAGGTAGAGTAATCACCTTTACAAATACATTTCTACAACTTCACCTGAAATGTGTGGAGCTACCTTGATTTAGACCAGCTGCAGATCTGCTTCAGAAAATGCTTTGTAAAATTACATTTTAAATACATGATATTTCTATCAGGGGATTTTAATAGTAACTGCTGGATGAATCAACAAAAGCTTAGTGAGTAGAAGTGTGTATACTTCAATTCTTAGTATTTCATTTCTATGATCTCATATTCCTCATGTTATGTTAGTTTTACTGTAACTTCTCTAAATTTTCTCATCATCTGGGAAAAAGAAAAAAAAATGAAAGAGAAGATTGAATTGTTGGAAAACTGTGAACTGGTGAGCTAAACAAGAGTGAGCTCTGGGTCTATTGCTGTTTCTCTCCAAGTTAAGTATTTTTTTCAGAATCTGAATTGGACAATGTTAACCCTAATCTGTTTGCAGAAGGGTCAGCATGTAATGAATATAATACGTGGCCTCAGAAGAAGGAAATGGTGGAAAAATACATGTGTGCAGAGTAGCACGAGGGTATTCTGCCTAACTCCAGTGAGGACTTCAGCTGAAAACAATTTGCTTAAATAAATGTCGTGGTTAAAGCTTCTATAAACCCATACAGTCGCTCTCTCACTCACTCCCCACTCTTTCTTCCCTCAGTCCCGGGGGAATAGGGAGGAGAATCAAAAGAATACAACTCCCACAGGTTGAGATAAGAACAGTTTAGTAACTAAGGTATAACACAAATCACTACTGCTACCACCAATAATAATAATGACAAGAGAAATACAAGGAAAGAATACAATAGTTCACCATCCAGCCTGACCAAGCCATGCACCCCCCACGGTGCACCCCCCACCGTGCACACCCCATCACCCTTCCGAGTCGCTGTTCTCCGTTTCTACCTCCTGGACATGACATGCTGTGGTATGGAATAACCTCTTTGGTCAGTCTGAGTCAGGTGTCCTGTCTCTGCTTCCTCCCAGCTTCCCCTCCTCCCTGGCAGAGCATGAGACTCACAAAGTCCTTGGCCAGCCTAAACATCACCAAGCAGTAACTGAAAACACTGGTGTTATCAGCGCTGCTCCCAGGCCCAAAATCAAAAACACAGCACTGCACCAGCTACCAAGAAGGAGAAAAAATGACTGCTACTGCTGAACCCAGGACAATAAAGCAGAGAAAAGGAGCCAGAAAGTTCATAGGTTCTCACTTGTCTCATAGCACATGGCACCTGTTCCTGTGGATGTCAGGGCTAAGGTCTCTAATGCAATGGGTTGATGCCTGTCCTCAGTAAACTGGGGCCTGATTTGGAAACTATTAAGAAGGTAATGAGAAACCAGAAAACCTTTCATTTCACAGATGGCTTAGATTGATATGACTGAGTTTTGTTTGTTTGGTACATAGAGGGTAAAGAGCGAAACACCTGTTCCTGTTGTTATGTTCAGACAATGTGGTCTAGCCATGAGCTGCAGACTACTCTTGTAGATCATGGCTTTTCTATTTATCAGTCAGTAATTAAAACATACTTTTAGAATAATTCTGTAATATGGTGTTTGCAATAGTTGTACAGTGGACTGTTCTGGCCGTAATTTTTTTCTGATAATTTGACCTTTTTAGGTTCATGATATGTTGCTAAATTAAAAAAAAAAAAAAATAGAGCCAGGTAGCACACCTCAAAGTATATCATGAAGTTCATATTCAGATTATCAGAAAATACTCCAAGCTACAGAGTAATGATGTCGTGTAGAGAATTGGACAGGAATCCTGATCTTTCTGACCAGTCCCTAAAAGAATGAAAGGACACTGATGCATCCAAGCATGCAAACAAACTGGGACAAGTAATAATGTATTTATCCTACCTGTGCTTTCTGTGATCTCTTTCTTTGTAACTAATATGAATTTTAATAAAAATTCCTCTAGTTATACTAAGTTTAGATGGACTTAATGGCTGCAGTACTAATTGAAAGCTCTGGAGCAGCTACATAGCAGAAATACTGCATATGCGCAGGGAAGATTTGAAGTACTTTTAACATGACACATTGCTTTCTTCTGCTTTAGATCCCTGAACTATGTTGTTTAAAGTGGAAAGTTGCTTTTGTTTTGTTTCTTCTGATGGTCAGCATGCGATCACAAAAAGCCTAGTTTAGCTCTCCAATTAAATTCTGATTCTGGAAATTACTTGATTTCCTTTGATAACCTAGAAAGATTAAGCAATTAATAACATGAGAAATTAATTCATATGCAGTGTAATACAAAATGATATGACTATAGAATTGGGGTGTCAAGGAAAAAAGTATTTCCCTTGCAAAAGCTTTGTCTAACTGGATAAAACCAGATGAATCCTATTCATAAATCTATCGTGTTTAACCATCCAAGTAGAGCTCTTAATTTATTGCTTTCCCTTTCTCTACTGTTTTCAAAAATCAAGAAATCTATAAAAATGTGCTGTATCTTGCTTTAATAGACTAAGCTCTGAGTGTCTCATTCTCTTTGAAGAGTGATTTGAGGAACTACACTGGTTTCAACATCGTTGGTGTCAATACTGAAAAAAAAGGAAGCTACACTGTAACAGATTGAGGTTAGCCCTTCCAAATCTATATAAAAAAAAAAAAAAAAAAAAAAAAAGACCGAAAATAAACTGATAAAGGAGTTGAAAGGAAGCTCACCTCAAGTGTGTGTACATAAACATGCTCTATTTCAACCTAGCCAAGTGAGTCTCCTGACATATCTTTCTGAGTACAGGGGTGAACTGTCTGTCCACTTGAATGATGTTGACCTGAAAGACCTGACAGCTTTCCTGAGTTCCTTTACTAGCATCTTGTCTGGTCCTGATTCACAAGCTCTCACACAGTGTCTCATATGCCACTCACAACAGTTTGCTATGTTTGAGCTGCTCCTTCACATAGAGGAAACATACCCTTTATGCAACGTCTTCCCACCCTATGTTTCCTGAAGTGGTCAGGCAGTTGGATTAGTTGATTGTTGCCTATTCTGTCTGTTTCCTAGGCCATGTGCATTTATGCACATATAATCTAGTGGGGAGCCTTTTCTATCTCTTCCATGGTTTTATTGTTTCAGCAGTTCACTCAAAACTTGGATGAGTAAAGAAATGAAGTACCTTACAGAGTACACTGCCACCTGATAGTATTTTGAAGAATCACTTTTCCAGGTCTCATGTTACAAATATATTGATTGATTCAGATAGAATAAAAGAATCATCCTCCATGATAGTGCACCAAACCAAAAATTTATTGCAGCATTTTGTGTTCATATAGCACTCTGAATATATAAATATCTAAATGTGCAGAGAGGTCAGAAAGTGCTAGCAATTCATTGTGCTGGACACTGAAGCCCAGGGGGCAATGCTTTGCTAAAAATACTGATCCAGGCAAATCAATGAAATAAACAAATCCCAAATTTGGATCTTATTGTTCTCTGAGGTATACCTGCTCCATGCATTGTAATGAGATGTTTCCAAAATATTAATGTAAAATAATAGTCTTCTTTATTTCCTGATGTCAAGCGAATAGATATAGAAAATAATTTAACCCACAGTAATTCTTTCAAATTTTAATTCCAAATAGTATGTTTCTTTTTCTTTTCCTCTTATAGGCAATGCAAATTAAAGTGGAAAGTTAGTAAAATGTGGTAAGTTTTATTATCTAAATTCAATTTTCTTCAGCTATGCTCCCTCAAGGACGTTAGCAATTTGCCCACTAATTTACCTTTAGTTAGAAAGTATCATGCAGTTTTATCTGAAAATACTGGAAAAGATCAATTACAGGACTATGAATTCTACATGGCCAAATGATTTACTGCTGGATCATCCAGCAAGATCTAATAATAGCTGTGATAAGGAATGCTTTGAAAAAAGTAAGATATTAAATTGTTTCACCATATGCCCATAAGCATAATTTTCTTGCTGAGGGTCATAGAATGGCTATCCTTAAAAGAATGGGACAAGAAGCATAGACTTGTCTGTTAATTGGTATCCTGTAAGTAGAAAACAATTGGCACAAAATATGTTGAAACTTATATTTTACCTGGCCAAATCATTAGAATACTTGAATTTACTTGGTGATGAAATACTTTTTAAAGAAGCAACAACAACAAAGAGATGGCAAAAGAAGGAAATAAATTGAGGGTAAATGGTTAGATGGAAAACAGAAATCAACAAGCATATGAAGACAAAGAAATGAAGAGAGTAAGCATAGCAAAGAAGATTACAACTAAATATATTTTTTTATTCAAAATTAAGAAGTTTTCAACCTGAACTTCTGTTGCTATTACTTGATATTGCCTTTAAAAAACTGAAGTAGCAATTTATGTAATTTTAGATGTCTTATCTTACAAATTCACTGGCTTTGTCTTTTCTTAGCGTAATGGCTAGCAGTTAGCAGCAAAGGAAATTAAGATGATCTGTGTTAAAAAAACAAGTTCATGAAACAAAAAAAAAATAAGCAAAATGCAAACAAAATAAACAATACATAAAATAAAATGTCCTGATCTAAGACAGAAGAAAGGTGGTTATCCTAAAGAGCTTTCTCTTTTTTTTCAACCAACTTCGAGTTCTTAAATTACAGAGTGTAAGCATAGTACTAAAAATATTACTTTACTGGTGTTTATTGTTTAACCAATCTTTCCTCATTAGCTGTAGTGCTTCTGGTGTCTGACTACTGTCTAGAGATTTAAAACCATCAAACTCAAAGAAATCTCCTTCTTAGTAGCTGGTGCAGTGCTGTGTTTTTGACTTTCAGCCTGGTAACAGTGCTGATAACACTGTTGTTTTTAATTGTTGCTAAGTAATGTTTACTCTGACCAAGGGCTTTCTGAGTCTCATACTCTGCCAGGGAGGAAGGGAAGCCAGAAGGAAGTAGAGACAGGACACCACCCAAACTAGCCAAAGGGGTATTCCATACCACAGCACGTCATGCACAGTATGTAAACTGGGATGAGTTACCCAGAAGGCCCAGATTGCTGCTCGGGTAGGGCTGGGTATCAGCAACAGGGGGTGAGCAACTGTATTCTCTCCTTTGTTATTTCCCTTATCCTTACTGCTATTGGTGGTAGTAGTAATAGTTTTGTATTATACCTTAGTTACTGGACTGTTCTTATCTGAACCCGTGGGAGTTACATTTGTTTTACTCTCCTCCCCAACTCCCCGGTAACAGGAGGAGGAAAAAAGAGGGAGAGTGAGCAAGCGGCTGTGTGATTCTGAGTTACCAGCTACTAAGGGCATGCTGCAAGCCAGAGGGCACAGCAAGGGGCTTCTTCTACTCTGGGGAAACTCTTTCTACAGAAAGTCAGGATTTTCCAGCACAAGGTGTGAGACAGCAGTGTAGTAGCAATGTAAGCAATGTAGTAGTGTAATCGTCTGGGCTTAAACCACAACAATGGGTAAAATATTAATTATGTCATACTGACTATGTAAAGTAGTCACAGCACTGAAAACATTCCAAATATGTGTTTGTAAACTTGATGATAACAAGGCCGTCTCTTGTTCAAACATGAAGAGCATAGTATCACACTGATATTCTGAAAACCAACTTGAACATGCAACAGTGCAGCCCAGAGAAACAGAAACATATCGTGACCTGTTCAGCTTTGCATAATTCTCTGTATGAGCCCAGTTTGTTAGTTTCTCATTTAGAAAGAGTTAGAATTGATAGCTTTGTCTTCATCTATCTCTCTTTCTGTATGAAGTATACTATAGTTGTGTTTGAGAATCAGACTATCAATCCATTGGAGCTGTGCGGAACTGCCTGTGTCCAGGATGGGGCAGCCTCAAGCTCTCCTCACAGAGGCCATCCTGCACCCCCCACTGCCAATATCTGCACATGGACGCCCCACACAGCACAAGGCTATTTAACATAGCTCTGATAAGTAAGTACACTTTTTTATGCAACAAGGTCATCACAAGGGTTCTTTGTCAACCTGGTTGCTCTGCAAAGCATGGGCCTCCTTGTTGTCACCATTACACTGCAAGAGACCAAAAGTGGATGAAGTTTCTAGTTGTAGTTTTTGGAGAAGTTTGTGTCACTGAGAGACTGAGTAGAAGAGCCTGAGCAGCTCCAAATACAAAGCAGCGCTTTGGAGAAAATGAAATATAATTTTGTTCAGTGATTTGTATCTTTGGAAAGCAAGAGTTTGGACATTCTTTTAAAATAATTATTCTTCCTAAGAAAGACTGCTACCAAACTTTATTTAATATTTTATGTCAAAAAATGCTAACAATTGTATAGTCCGTATTGGGAGGAGGATATTTCTTTATTCTTTAGTCTTTAGAGAGAAGTTAAAAAAACAATGAGAAATCTGCCTTTGTGATAGAGATTTCCATCATCAATATATTCAAATGTATAGTCTTTGAATCAGCTAGAGTCAATATCAAAACATACACACACATGCAGTCAAAGTGTCTTCTGGATGACATTTCCAAATGTCCAGTCATACCTGTAGTCTCTTGAGTGGCTCTTTTTTACATTTTTATTACAAAGTCATCAGGTAAGCTTATACCATCTGGAATAGCAAATAAGAGTGGGTTCATCTAAATAAACGTTAATGCTACCTGTGCACCTGAGAGCACAGCAGGGATCAACCATACTGAGAAAAGCACATGCCCCCATAACCTTTCTTCTCCTGCTAATGAAAATATCAATGCAGAAAACAAAACTATACTTCTACACTCAGCAGCAGATTTTCTTAGCTGTTAGCATGACAACTGCTCCTTTTTTTTATTGAAGGCAAATCTACATTGAGATATTTTAGAATCAACTGCATGTTTTCTGGAGGATTTCCCTTTAATTTTCTTTATTTTCCCCTTAGATAATGAAATACGAAATAACTGTCAAATCTTTTGTTTATATAGCAATATTCATTCTAGTGAATAATATTAAAGGTATAGATTGTCAGTGAAAGGCTGGGGGTCAATCAGGCTGAATAAATGCATTGATCCTTTATGATGAAAGGGAGCATCAAAATTACAAGTGTAAGAAGGGTAAGTGTAAGAAAAAAGTTAACTTAAGAAATCAACAATGATTTTTTTCTTAAAGGTGCCATGAGCTTCAGTGAAAGCCTTGAAAAATCAAAGAATTTGTTTTTCTTCTTCCCTTTTGCAGCCTTTTCTCAAAATTCTCACAGTTCTCATATCAGGTCCTTACTGACTGTACATTAGCATCACTGAAGGATAAGGGACTGAGTCAGTCAAATGATCATCATATAAGTTTTTTGCCATTTGTTGTTTGAAACTCAAGTCTTATTTTTTCTCATGATTATATATTTTTTGACACCAATAATGCTACACTATAAAAGCCATAAATCTCAACCTATGGGTGCTAGAAATATAGCAGGATAGCAAAAAAAAAAATAAAAAATAAAAAAAATAAAACAAAACAACAACAAAATAAAACACAAAAAATTAAAAATTAAACTTCTGTGCATCTAGTACATAAATGACCATGATAAATACTGGATACTTCCAATGGAATCATAGGATTTAAGTCAGCATCATGTATGTTATCTGCCATTAAGAGTAACTCATTCTCTCTTCCTTTCTAAGAGTAAAATAAAATAAGAATTTAAAAAAAAAACAAAACCAAAAAAAAGTCAACCCCACAACAAAACCAAAATAATAACAACCACCCAAAACCAACCAACCAACCAACCAAAACCTCGGAAAATAAGAAGAAGAGATAAAGGCATGATAACAATGATTCCACTACAAAAATACTTGGTTTTTGTTCTTTTTCACATTATGCAGAAAAATAAGTAATGGCAATACTGTGGAGGACAGTTGATCAATAACATCTTCATAGAAAGAGTTTTTATGTCCCTCTGGACCTAATTAAAATGGTAATTGGTTTTACATAATGAACGGGACCAGCTTTTTTCTTCTACTAGCTCGTGAAAATCTGGAGTGAGAATATTGACTTCAGAAACAATATTCTGTATTTACAGTGATTCGAATGAAACTGCAATTTGTTGTTGTTCTAAATACGTTTGGAATTTACTTTAGTAATTTCTTTTTGCTCTGTTTAATTTTTTTCACCACCACTAAGGCTTCTAAAACTCCTTTGAATTTCTGTGATTTCTTTCTCTATTTTGCTTTTCTCTGTCACAGAGGAACTTGAACCTCTTTGTTTTGACCACATTGTTTTGCTGCTCTTTTAACTTTATGCATTTATTTATGCTTAGATGGGTTTTTTTATTTTTTTTTTTCTCCAATGTGGCCTACCAAGAATAGATTCTCATTTTTTCCACACTTGATTTTACATGAATTATTGAATTTTGTCATTTTTTATTCAACTTGTTTCACATTTCCTCCAAGTCAGCTTTTCTTACAGTGCAATATCCTTGTGTTTGCTGACCTCCTTACAGAATCCTATCAGCTTTTCAAACTTAATGATATTATAACAATGGTACCCTATGTGCTTTCCAACTTTAACCTTGGTTTTCTTACAGCAGTAGCCTCATTTTCAATTATTTGGCCCTTTTGAACTCATTTGCTGTTTGTTCAACTTACTGTGTAAGGAAGAGATATTTTCAAAACTGGCTCTGAAGCTTTCTTATTTCTATTTCACAAGCTGCAATTTTCTTTCAGGAAAGAAAATCACAAATAAGTACGGCACTGTATTAGACAATTATTTTTCATACATAAAACTTTATGTAACTTTGCCTTATACTGTTTAGACCTATCATAGCAATGCAGAATCTTTTCAACAAGAAGTTTTGTTTACCTGTTCAATTTTTTAACTCAATCTTTATTATTTTGCTATATCAGTCAGAAATTTTTTAAGCAATTAGAAGTCTCCCCAGTGCGTATTTCTGGCTCCACATATGCTGTCATATGTTAGTCTAGTAATAAAAGTTAATGTGACATGATCCTGGACAGTTGTCATTTCAGGGATAGAGGCAGAAGAAAAATATCAGTATCAGCGTTGTAGCACTGAGTAGCAGTTTCAGTTTTGGAAATCTTGAAAAAAAAGAAGACTCTAAGTGATATAAAAATTACTTAGTTTGCACTCTCAGATACAGTTCATGTTATTTTTTGCAAACATTATCTCGTCTGTTTTTGTTAAGCCCTTATTCTGCAGATTCTTCCATTGCACCTACTTGTCTGATCCAGTACTTTATTATTTTCATGACTTAGCTTTTCTTCTTGTGCATCGTTACTCAATTGAAATCCAATATTTCTTGCCCAAACTGACTCTCCATGTTGAAAATGTTTTATTATCCCTGTCCTATAATAGCTTCTTATCTTTGTAAATACTTTCTAATGTATTTTTTCTTCTTCTATAGAGCAAATGGTTCTGATCATTTCAATCTTCGTTCGTAAGCCATGTTTTCTGGAACTCACTAAATGCTTGTTTCTTTATTTTGGACTTTTGGAATTTAGTGCCAAGCTGTCCTGGGTTCAGCAGCAGCAGTCATTTTTCTCCTTCTTAGTAGCTGGTGCAGTGTTGTGGTTTTGACTTTCAGCCTGGGAACACCACTGATAACACCGATGCTTTTAGTTGCTGCTCAGTAATGTTTAGTCTGATGAAGGACTTTCTGAGGCTCATGGTCTGCCAGGGAGGAGGGGAAGCCAGCAGGAAGCAGAGACAGGACACCTGACCCAAACTAACCAAAGACATATTCCATACCACAGCACCTCATGCCCACTATACAAACTGGGGGCAGTTACCTGGAAGGGTTAGACCACTGCTCAGGTCGGGCTGGGTATCGGTCAGTGAGTGGTGAGCAGTTGTATTCTCTTCCCTTGTTATTTCCCTTATTATTATTATTATTGGTGGTAGCAGTAGTGGTTTTGTGCTATACCTTAGTTACTGAACTGTTCTTATCTCAACCCGTGGGGGTTACATTCTTTCTATTCTCCTCACCATCCCTCTGGGTGCAGGGGGAGGAAAGCGGGGAGTGAGCTAACAGCCGCGTGGCTGACTTACAGCTGGGCTTAAACCATGACAGTTCTTTTTGGTGCTCAGCGTGGGGCGCAAAGGGTTGAGGTAACAACAGATCTGGACAGAGAGTGTCTAATCGTATTTGTGATAAGCGTTCATTGTTTCAGATTAATAGTAACTCATCACAATGCTGATTTATTGCTTCCCAAAGTTGTTGCTCTCGATCTCATAGTTTCAGCATGTCATACCTTACTTACAGCCGGTATTTGCTGTCTTAGTGTTTATTGGCTGGGGGCCTTGGACTAAGGTTCTTGTCTCGTACTTTATGGTAATGACTTGTAATACAATAGCATCATTGATCATGACCTGGCTTGTGTTCCCAGTGTGGTCACCACCTCTATACTTTGGGAGGTATATAATAGCAGTGTTTAGCAATTACACATTTTTTTCCCCTCCTCGAGTGGTCAGCCTATGAAAGAGACATTCCCACACACCCTAGTGACAAGTACAGGAGCTACTCAAACTCCAACTGCAGCAGACAGTGCAGCTGCTTCAGCTCCAAGCACAGCAGCTACACCAGCACCAGTGACAAGTACAGCAGCATCATTTGAGAGTTCTGAACATTTTGAATGGCCTTTGGATACCCTTGAGACCTGCCTGCTGATTGTGATGGGGATCAGCATGTTGGCACACATACAGTGTGTGTTTTATCCATGACCATTTTGTCTGATCTCAAAAGTTAAGCGGAGTCATGTTTGGGTCTTGTCTAGGATTATATGACAATATAGGAGGACCAAGAGATTTTCCCCGAGGCTGGACAGTCATGAGTGGGAGGGTGTGTGGGACAATATGGGCGAGTATCTAGTCCACTGGGGTCCTCCAGTGCTTCGGAAGCGTCAGAGATGGAAGGCATCTATGCGGAGTCCCCAACGACAACCTGCAGAAACCGCTGAAGGGGAGGGTGAATTATTTTGAGCCTGGCGGGCCCATGACACCTCAGACCATCAAGGCAGAGATACAACATGCAGATGGACTGATGATAGAGGGGTGGACTTAGGAATGGACATTTTTGCCCAGGTTATTCATGAGTACGAAATGTGCTTCAATTAAGCAAGCCAAGCAGTCAAAGCTTCTTTGGTATGGAGGACAATGGCTGAAGTACAACTATGGGGAGGCCTGGCAGGCTGACTATATCACACTCTCTCTCCTGTTCTGAAAGACTGTTACAAGGGATGGAGCCCGACATCATGGACCAGATGGAATCACTCAGCAGCTTTATAGCAATTGGTCCATGCACTAAGGAATGACCTCTCTCTCTCTCTCTCTCTGTAGATGTATATATATGAGGTAAAAGTGGTAGTATATTTATAATGTGGGATCTGAGCATGATATGAATGGTACGGAATAAGGGGTGGATACTGTCCTGGTATCAGCAGTAGCAGTCATTTTTCTCCTTCTTAGTAGCTGGTGCAGTGTTGTGGTTTTGACTTTCAGCCTGGGAACACCACTGATAACACCGATGTTTTTAGTTGCTGCTCAGTAATGTTTAGTCTGATGAAGGACTTTCTGAGGCTCATGGTCTGCCAGGGAGGAGGGGAAGCCAGCAGGAAGCAGAGACAGGACACCTGACCCAAACTAACCAAAGACATATTCCATACCACAGCACCTCATGCCCACTATACAAACTGGGGGCAGTTACCTGGAAGGGTTAGATCACTGCTCAGGTCGGGCTGGGTATCGGTCAGTGAGTGGTGAGCAGTTGTATTCTCTTCCCTTGTTATTTCCCTTATCATTATTATTATTGGTGGTAGCAGCAGTGGTTTGTGTTATGCCTTAGTTACTGGACTGTTCTTATCTCAACCCTGTGGGAATTACGTTCTTTCGATTCTCCTCGCCATCCCTCTGGGAGAGGGGGAGGAGGGGACAGGGGAGTGAGGGAACGGCTGTGTGGTTCTGAGTTACTGGCTGGGCTTAAACCATGACACAAGCAAAGGTCATAGAAATACCAAAGTAGAGGAATTGTTTCACACCTGAAGATAGGCCACAAGAAAAACATGATATCTAAAATTCAATCATCTGAATCCAAGCTGATTTCCTTATGCACCCTTTGTAGAAAATAAACAGAAGCAAGTATCTCCAGAGATTGATTCATGTCATCTTTGTTGGGCGTCCTCTGAAGAGGATGACTAAATGACTTTAGGATTATTTTTGCAGAAGCAGATGCTGTCATTGTAGACATTTAAGAATAGGTGAATTACATTTTACTGTTGAAGATTAGACAATATTGCAAAATGATAGCATTTTTACTATTTCTGCAGCTTGGCACCATTCATCTATATTCAGAAATATAACATCAAAATTCTGGTAGCTAGCATTACTACCTCTCCATCATGCAGATGTACAATTTACATTTCCTTTCTAAGTATTTTCCACACTTCAGTTTTTAATATTAGCACACTTTCCTTATTTAAATTCTCTAAAATAGGATTCTTCACAATACTAAATCTCCTCTCCCATTTTACTTGTATTGACAAATAAAATTACTGCATTTAAAAACCGTTAGTGAAAATTATAGAATCATAGAATGGTTTGTGTTGGAAGAGACCTTAAAGATCTACTTCCAACCTCTCTGCCAAGGGCAGGGACACCTTCCACTACACTAGGTTGCTTAAAGCCCTGTCCAACCTGGCCTTGAATGCTTCCAGGGATGGGGCATCCACAACTTCTCTGGGAAACCTATTCCAGTGTCTCACCACCCTCACACCAAAGATTTTCTTCCTTCTATCTAATCTAAATCTACCCTCTTTCAGTTTAAAGCCAATATCCCTTATCCTATCACTATATGCCTTTAAAGAAGTCCCTCTACAATTTCCTTGTTGCCCCTGTTTAGGTACTGGAAGGCTGCTGTAAGATCTCGCCAGATTCAAAAGTATCACAAAGTATAAAGTCAACAAAATTAGTTAGATGCTTTTCTTATTATCTTGTTTTCATTTGGATGCTTACTAGTACTTTTAAAATTTGTTCCAATAATTTTCAAGGAAATGATGGTAAAATTACTATTTTATCATTATCTGTCTAATCTTTTGTATTCATTTGTAGATAATTACTGTTTGTTTAGTTGGAGTTTTTGCTGTCTTAAAAAGTGTTTAATTTTCCAAAGATAACCATAGAGTGTTCTGAAATTGTTTGATATAGGTATTTGAGTCCCTTAGGTTCTCCATCATTTGACCTGAAAATGTCTTGTTTTCTCAAAAGAGCTGAAACAGTTTTGTTGAAGACATGAAACCCTCATAAAAGTTTGTTTTTTTTAAAAAAAGATATAAAACTAGGACACATTAAAGAAATGTTTACACTTTGCCTTCTTGTACAATTCTGGCACAGAAAGGCTGGTCAGCAGTAAGGCTTTCTATGTCACTAATTTTGTGGATTAATTTAAAATTCCTAAATGCAATTGGTAGGCTTAAATACGTAACGCTTAAGAAAAGAATATTTAAATACAGAGTACTTAAAAAAAGAAAAAAAAATATTAGAAGATGCGTCTGTGCAGGCAGAAGGACAGAGGTCATGAAGGTAACTAGCCAGAAAAGCATTCTGCAGTGTTTCTACTAACATACATGATGAAAATGTGTGTTTGGGTTTTTTTTTAATTGAAAAAATGAACTTGTGCAACTGAGAAAAAATAGAGTAATTTTATGTTCCTGCTTATGTTTCAGGAGCCAAAAGGTGTATGGCTTTTTGTATGTCTTCTCTTCAGCTTGATTCTATTCTTTTAATGTGTATTTTTACATCCCTCTTCAGAAAAATCATCTAATAAGATTCTTGACTTGAATGATTCCAGCAGATTTCTCTTTCTAACAAGACAAATTTATACTGAACACATCCTGTAGTGTATCTATCTCACATGCTATGAATTATCTTACATCCCTGTTTATGTCTCTGAGAACCTACTGTGATATTAACAATGGAATCTGTCCAATTATTTTATCAAGAAAAGTCTTTGCAACCAAATATGTGTCTATTTATGATAATGCTGGTTTTGTATGATATTTCATACTACGAAATGTTTTTGTTATCTCAAGCTGATTCTGTCAAAACCTGTCTTAAATTGAAACCTGATTCAGATTTTTTTAAGGAGAAAAATATTGCATGCAGTAGTAAATAGATTCAGAGTGATAAATTATTGTTGAATCATTCTACCAACAATACAGAATGCAAAGACAGGGAAGTTTTGGGTTTTTCCCATGCTCAGTCCAAACTGTAGACAGACTCCATGTCTGATTTTCCTTATAAATTAAAAAAATTCCTAGGTAATTTCTGATACAAGCTTATATTGATAGATACTGAAGTAAAAAGCATAATATACATGTGGAATACTTATCAAATTACTCTTTTTTTCTTTTAAATGGAAGAAAAATAATCTGGCAATAAACCAGCAAAAATAGAAAGATTGAGCTTAATGCTCAACGCACTTAAATGAAAGCTTCCTGCCACGTCACATCGCAGTGAGCATATTGTGAAAAGGTTTCTGCATTTTAGGAGTAAAAGTAATTTTAATTAGCAGAACAGGAGAATGCAGTCACTGCTGGTAGGGGTATAAAGTACAATGTAAATTCCAAGTTTAAAAGCATTGGACAATTGTCTTCAACTAACAAACTTGAAAAGAATGACAGCCACAACAGGCATACAATCCAGGATTTCAAGCAATAGCTTTCAGAATGCATTTTATGTTCTTCAAGTTGACATATTTTTCTGTGACATACTATGCCAAGCTGTGTCAGCTGAACAGTTTAATAGAAGGGGTTTCTTAAAGTCACTAACCAAGGAAACTATTATTAGAGGAGAAAGAAGAACTTGCAAGGCATACTAACTGCACAAACAGAAAAAGTTTTACCACAAGTTTTTGAGAATAATTAGTGTCATACACTATCCCTTTCCAGCTACACATATGAATATTTAACATTCTAAAGTAGTAAAACTATTCCATTTACGATTAAGGTTATCAAAGAAACAAGCATTTTGGTCTTAAGCAAATGACAATTGGCATAGTTCAGTGCAAAAATTTCAGCTGAGAAATATAAACTGCTTTCCATCATATTGATTATAGTCCTTTTTATTAATAAGCTATCAATAGAAGGAGATCCAGTGACAACTCAGGGTGCAGAGCATAATAGGCAACATCAGAATATGCATTTTGGTCTATAAGGCGCAACACGTGAGCAGAGATGGAATGATTGCAAGTTATAGGTTACTTGTATTAGAATGGCTCATACTCTATCTTCTGCCAGCCACTGATTCTAGATGTTTAATATCAGCATATTTAAACATAATTTTGTTATGCATGAACATGTCATAAAAGGCAAATTTTATTATCAGAATTCTTACAGCTATCGCAAAAAATATTGCCGAACTTACTGTAAATCAAAAAACACCGAAACCAAACCCCACATATATATGATTTCCATAGTGTGCATGGGTGAAGAAGAGAAAAGTTTAAGAAGACAATGTCTTGATTTTCTTGCTCTCACCAGCTCCAGTGGAAAAACAAACAAACAAACAAACAAACAAAACCAGAACAAAAAACACCACAGAAGACCTGCTCTATTTAATACTACAGAAGGCAATAACTTCTACCAATAAACATGTATTTGTTTGGGTGAGAATTTTAACTATGCATTTGGCTTTTTTCAGTTAAATTCCTTCTAACAGCTCACATAATTTCTACTGTAGTTGTGAAAGAAGGAAAATGTATTTTCACAGAGTACTTGCTTTGAGTAAGGTGGAACCAATTGTTATGAAAGACTTGTTTTATTTGTTATTTGTCAGCATGAACTGAACAGTGAATGAAGTGGACTTCTGTCAGGTTTTTTGATGTTAAGGGATGGCTGAACAAGATGAAGGTTGCCAATATCTCCATCATTAGACAAAGTATTTCCCTGTTCAGAGCAATTTTTTGGTTGTAAGTATTTGTTACCAAATACGAGTACACCTGCAATTCCTATGATCTTCAAAAGGGTTAGATTCAAAGAGGCAACAAAATATGGGAATTTCTGAATGGTAATAACTTTACAGACAGGGCAAACATGAAATTCCATAATTAAGACATCTTCACTAGATTATAACTTTGGCTAACACACTCTTAAAAAAAAAATTAAAAAAAGTTAAACTACATGAGCTTATACCAAGCCTTTTCCCTTGAAAGAAACAGCAGTGTTTATAGCAAAATTTAATTTTTTGTAACTTCCAGGTGTCTGCAGTGAGATTCATTTACAGGTATTCTAATCTCATTCATATGACAGGCTCCATGCACACATATATGAAAGAAAATGTGTATGCATGCTGTTGCCCTGGAAACAATTTATTTATATGTAATTCTATTTGCACTTGCATATACAATTAGATACATGTATATATATACAGGTCTATAAAATATATAGCAAAATGTGACTGTTTGCGAAAGGTATATATAGATTTTATACATAACTACAAATATATATATAGCCAGACCTTTAATTTCTATCATACCTTTGTACTTAACAGATAGAATTAGAAAAGAAAAATTCTCTATCCCTTTTTTTGCCAGATTTTTGTGGAATATTCTGGAAATAAGTTCTTTAAAATATTGATTTCCCATGTGGGCTAAAGGGAAAAAGAAGGAAGAGAGTAGAATCTATTTAAAGATAATAGCATTTCAAATACAATTAAAAAAAAAAAAATGAAACCACTGGAATTCTATCAGAATAAAGGTCAATTTTGAAAAATCTAAAACTTCTGTAATTCAAACTTAGCCAAAGTATACTAATTAAATGTTTGGGAAATATTTGTTCTGAAACTCAGACTGAATATTTTATCTTTCCTTCCACAGAAATAATATATAATAAAGTTCTCAGAATGACAGATTGAGAATAACGGAATTGTCAAATAACCTAGCACATCAACTTGTGACACAATTCCTTAATCACCTCTTACAAAACAACAAACGCAAACAGTAAAAAACCTAAAGGATTGGTTTAACAAAACTGAAAAGAGAAGCATGTCTTTATTCTATGCATTTCTCTGGGATATATACTTTACCGTAAGCAAATGACATCGCAGAATGTACAAATGTATTCATTTACATGACAACTGAGCTCAGACTGCATGCTGCATGCTTTTAAGCACAAAATCATAGAATCACAGAATCATAGAATAGTTAGGGTCGGAAAGGACCTTAAGATTGTCTAGTTCCAAAGCCCCTGCCATGGGCAGGGCCACCTCATGCTAAACCATGCCACCCAAGGCTCTGTCCAGCTCAGCCTTGAAAACTGCCAGCGATGGAGTATTCACAACTTTCCTGGGCAACCCATTCCAGTGCCTCACCACCCTTCAACTAGGTTGGAAAAGACCTTTATTATCATCAAGTCCAATTATTAACTTATGTATCCCTACGTATTTTTGATCTCACTCTGGCTTCCTGATTCATCCAAGAGACAATGAGAAAATAAGATGTTAGGATAGAATCATAGAATGATAGAATAGTTAAGGTTGGAAAGGACCTTAAGATCATCTAGTTCCAACCCCCTGCCATGGGCAGGGACACCTCCCACTAAACCATATCACCCAAGGCTCTGCCCAACACAGTCTTGAACACCGCCAGCGATGGAGCATTCACAGCTTCCCTGGGCAACCCATTCCAGTGCCTCACCACCCTTACAGTAAAGAATTTCTTCCTCATATCCAATCCAAACTTCCCCTGTTTAAGTTTTAATCCGTTACTCCTTGTCCTCTCACTACAGTCCCTCATGAAGAGTCCCTCTCCAGCATCCCTATAGGCCCCCTTCAGGTATTGGAAGGCTGCTATGAGGTCTCCACGCAGCCTTCTCTTCTCCAGGCTCAACAGCCCTTACTCGTCCTATTTTCAGGTGGGAGGTGCTACAGTCCCCTGATAATCCTCGTGGCCCTCCTCTGGACTTGTTCCAACAGTTCCATGTCCTTTTTATATTGAGGACACCAGAACTGCACACGATACTCAAAGTGAAGTCTCGTAATAAGACTTAATGGATAGCACTTGCACACCTAATTCTATTAGATCTGATATAAACTGAAAATTCTTATTTTTTTTACAAGGATACCTGAATGAATTAGTCATCAGAAACAATACTGAATCAATTAATCAAATAACATCTCCATTTAATTTCATGGTTCTATGGATGTTAGGGTAATAGCTCTAACTTGCTTGCAAGGAAATTTTTTTCATTTTTTTATATAAATTTGGTAATATTTAAGTTTCAGAAAGCAAGCACTTTCTGTGTTTCAGAATCATAGAATCATAGAATAGTTAGGGTTGTAAAGGACTTTAAGATTATCAAGTTCCAACCCCCCTACCATGGGCAGGGACACCTAGCACTATCCATGTCACCCAAGGTTTTGTCCAACTCAGCCTTGAGCACCGCCAGCAATGGAGCGTTCACAACTTCCCTGGGCAAACCATTCCAGTGCCTCACAAACCTCACAGTAAATAACATCCTCCTCATACCCTATCTAAACTTCCCCTGTTTAAATTTTAACCCGTTACGTCTTGTCCTATCACTACAGCCCCTAATGAAGAGTCCATCCCTGCTGTGAGGTTTCCATACAGCCTTCTCTTCTCCAGGCCCAACAGCCCCAACTTTCTCAGCCTCTATTTATGCAGGAGGTGCTCCAGTCCCCTGATCATCCTTGTGGCCCTCCTCTGGACTTGTTCCCAGATTTTCATGTCCTTTTTATATTGAGGACACCACAAGTGCATACAATACTCCAAGTGAGGTCTCATAAGAGCAGAGTAAAGGGGCAGGATCACCTCCCCCGACCTGCTGGTCATGCACCTTTTGATGCAGCCCAGGTTATGGGTGGCTTTCTGGGCTGCGAGCACACACTGCTGGCTGATGTTCATTTTCTCATTAACCAGCACCCCCAAGTCTTTCTCTGCAGTGCTGTTCTGAATCTCTTCCCTGCCCAACCTGTAGCTGTGCCTGGGATTGCTCCCACCCAAGTGTAGGACCTTGCACTTGTCATGGTTAAACGTCATCAGGTTGGCATCAGTGCACCTCACAAGCATATCAAGGTCCCACTGGGAGGCATTCCTTCCCTCTAACGTATCAACCGAACCACACAGCTAGGTGCCATTGGCAAACTTTCTGAGGGTACACTCAATCCCACTGTCTATGCCATCAACAAAGATGTTGAACAAGATCGGTCCCAACACAGAACCCTGAGCTACACTACTCATTACTGGTCTCCATCTGCACACTGAACCATTGACCACAACTCTTTGCATGTGGCCGTCCAGCCAGTTCTTTATCCCCTGAGTGGTCCACCTATCAAATTGATGTCTCTCCAATTTAGAGACAAGGATGTCATGTGAGACAGAGTAGAGCACTTTGCACAAGTCCAGGTAGATGACGTCAACTGCTCTGCCCCTATCCATCAGTTCCGTAGCCCCATCATAGAAGCCTACCAATTTGGTCAGACAGAATTTCCCCTTTGTGAAGCCATGCTGGCTGTCATCAACCACCTCATTGTTTTTTGTGTGCCTTAACATGCTTTCCAGGAGAATCTCCTCCAAGATTTTGCCAGGCACACAGCTGAGACTGACTGGTCTGTAGCTCCCCGGCTCATCCATTTCTCCCTTCTTGAAAATGGGGGTTATATTCCCCTTTTTCCAGTCATCAGGAACTTCACCTGACTGCCATGATTTTTCAAATATGATGGACAGTGGCTTAGCAACTTCATTTGCCAGCTCCTTCAGGACCCACAGATGGATTTCATCCGGTCCCATGGACTTGCATACATTCAGGTTCCTAAGATGGTCTCGAACCAGATCCTCTCCTACAGTGGGCCTAGGATCTTCATTCTCACTGTCCCTGCATCTGCCTTCCAAGACTTGGGTGGTGTAGTCAGAGCGTTTGTCAGTGAAGACTGAGGCAAAGAAGTCATTAAGAACCTCAGCCTTCTCCAAATCCAGGGTAGCCAGTTCTCCTGATATCTTCTGGAGAGGGCCCATGTTGTCCTGTTTGTCTTTTATTTGCAATGTACCTATCCTAGAATCCCTTCCTGTTACTTTCACATCCCTAACCAAGTTTAATTCTAAGTTGGCCTTAGCTTTCCTAACCTGCTCCCTAGCTTCCCTAACATGGTCCGTAGCTTCCCAGACAACACCCTTGTATTCTTCGAAGCCGCCTGTCCTTGCTTCCACCTTTTATAAGTATCTTTTTTCCCTCAATTTCCTCAGCAGCTCCTTATCCATCCAAGGAGGTCTCCTGGCCCTCCTCCAGCACTTCTTTATAGTGAGAACTCAACACTCATGAGCTTGTAGCAAGTGACCCTTGAATAACAGCCAACAGTCTTGGGCCCCCATACCCTCTAGGGCTGTGTCCCATGGGACTTTACTATGCAGGTTCCTGAAGAGGTCCAAGTCTGCTCTCTTAGAAGTCCAGGGCAGTGAGCTTGCTGCATGCTCTTCTCACTGTCCTGAGGATCTCAAATTCAACCATCTCGCGATTGTTACAAGCAAGGCTGCCCTGGAGGGTCACACTTCCAACCAGTCCCTCCCTAGTGGTAAGCACAAGGTCAAGTGTGGCACCTGTCCTCGTCGGGTCCTCTATTACTTGCAGAAGGAAGTTGTCTTCTACACGATCGAAGAACCTCCTGGATTGTTTGTGCTGGGCCTTACAATGCCTCCAACAGATATCAGGGTGGTTGAAGACCCCCATGAGAACAAGGGCCTGAGAGCGTGAGACTGTTCCTATCTGTCTATTGGGTACTTCATCAGCAGTGTCCTCTTGGTCAGGCGGTCTGTAACTGATCCCCACAATAATGTTTCCCATCGCTGTTCTCCCTTTAACCCTGACCCACAAAGTCTCTGTTGACTGCTCACCTGTCCCCAGACAGAGTTCCATACTCTCCAGCCTATCCCTAACATAAATAGCAACTCCCCCTCCCCGTCTGCCAGGCCTGTCTTTCCTAAAGAGCCTGTAACCTTCCATTCCAACACACCAGTCATAGGTGCCATCCCACCATGTTTCTACGATGCCTATGATATCATACCCCTGTAGATGTGCACACATCTCTAATTCCTCTTGTTTGTTCCCCATGCTACGGGCATTTGTATAGAGGCATTTGAGCCGAGATCCAATTGAAGCCAGCTCATTGGCTGGAGCAGCTGGAATATCTCTACTTTGCCCTGAACGTTTATTATAGGTGCTGGCAACTGACTGGGTGTGTTGGGATGGAATGATGCCCCCCTCCCCCAACACATCTAGTTTAAAACATCCTTGACCAGTCCGACAAGCCTCCTACCAAAACCGCTCTTTCCCTTCTTTGTAGGAAGGCTTATATAAACAGTGTACAGCAGAGAAACTCTACCTTAAGAATTACATACCAGCTAGGAAAATGAAGTATTAAATTATTATATGTGGTTTTGCAATGTTTTATATTGTATGATATTATATTGGTATGATATGATATGATGTGATGTTATATTATATTATATTATATTAATTATAATTATATTATGTTAGATTATGTTATGTTATATTATATTAATAATATTATATGTGTTTCTAAATATTGACAAATAATGTGAAGGAAATGGTAGTAGTTTTGAAGGTCTGTGAGCATACTTTGTGAAGACAAAGGCATTTTTGTGTCTGTAGGAATAATTGTACAAGGAAGAACCTACAAAACCCTTATTGATACTTAATGCAGATCTGTCCCATAGGCTAAATAATATATGGGCTGTATGGCAAAAAATAATGATTACATCATTATGTTACATATTGATAATATTTGTATAGAAGGGTGTTGAATTAATGCCTTAGAGACCTTTAAGTGCTTGACTTTAAAACACTCAGAATTCCTTTCTTATTTAAGTTTAATGTTTAAAACCACAAACAAGACTATGGATTTCCCATGTTCTTTACATTCATGGATCATCCAGATGGCCAGATTCACTGCATATGTATGTACTACAAGAGCAATTAAAGAAGTGGTAGTAATAGAAGTAGCTGTCAACCTGGGGAAGGGAAGCTGGAGGTGGAAGATTGATTGTGAAAATCTTGCCATTCACAACTTTCTCCTGGGAGCTAAAGAGTGGGTCTCAGTTATCCTTTTTTACCACAGTTTAGCAGGTTTTACTGCTGGCAACAAATTTGCTTGTTTTCCAGTCCTCCTTGCCCTTATCTCCAGTTTGATTTTTTAACTCTTCAGAACTACAACTGTCCCAGATCATTCATCTTCAAACTTTCTGTTTCCTCTCTTATGCCAGTTTCCTCTCTCCAGGCTTCTAAGTCTTGCCTTTCTACCTTTTCCATACAGCTATATTTTCCCTCTCTGGGATTCTAACTCCCATAACTCCTTTTTACTTCTAACCTCGCCCACACTAATTCTTTCAGGTCCCATGTATTTCTCCCAGCTAGCTGAGCCTACTATTCCTTCTAGCTCAAGGTCTAGCATTTTGTGGTGAGTTGATATTGGTTGTATTGGCTGGCATGTAAGACCCAATCCTGTCCTTCCCCACTTGTCCCTCCAGTGGAATGGTGGAAAGAATTGGAAGGTCAAAAGCAGATAAAGGGTTTAATAAGTGAAGGGGAAAAAAAAAAAAAATAAGAAAAGAAACAAGTGCTGCAAAAGCAATAGCTCACCATGAGAAGACTAATTCTCAGTCAGCCTCAAAAAAAAATTCCTACACAGTTTTATTGCTGCTCATGATGTTACATAGTATGGAATATCACTTTAGTAATTTCAGATCAGCTGTCTTCATCCCCTCCCAAAATTTTGCCCACCCACATTGTAGTCACTGGGGCAGGAGAGTGAAAAAAATCTTGATGCTATTTAAGCACCATTCAGCAGTAGCCAAAATATTAGCGTTACCAATACAGTTCTGGTTACAAATCTAAAACAGAGCACCAAAGTAACTTCATCTCAGCCTAATCCAGTACATATTTGCTTCTTCTGAATTAAAGAAGGCAGACTTTTCAGTACTATGGACATACGTGTGGCATGCACTGAAGCACAGGGGACTGACTCCCTGTCCTCTTCTCCACTCCAGCTCAGTTCCAATGTCTTAATGTTGGGGAAAAGTCTCACTGCTACTCTAGCCTTCTTTTTGACACATTCAATGCAGACATGTTAAAGTGTTTAGGAGAAAGATACTCCTCGGCACACAATCCTGCGTATATGTGCCTGAGATTATGTTAACTGTTGTGGGAAGTAATGGAAAGAGAGGAGAAGAGAATGGTGAAAAGAAAGGGGCTTGTGCTAAAACACAGCTTGGTTTGTATTATACTGAAAAAACTTGTTATGGGCAAAAAATGGAGCAAACCTTATATCTGAGGCCAGGAATTGTCATTTTAATACATTCTTTTTAAAATATTTTAACCAAAATACAATGAATGGGCTTGGGATTTTGTTGGTTTTTTTTTTTGTTTTTTTTTTTTTTTTGTTTTTTTTGTTTTTTTTTTTTTTTATTTTGGTTTGGTTTTTTTGTTTGTCTGTTTTTTGTTTGGTTTTTGGTTTTGTTGTTTTTTTTTTTTCATTTATAATGATATTCTCTTAGCATGTAAATATATCAACATGCACATATATAATAACATATAATATGGTTCCACACTAATGTATCTATTATAATAAGTATATTGTCTGCAAATGCATCCACAGGCTTTAATTCCCCCAGCTGGCCTCATCTGTGACCTTCACTGACATTCTCTGTCCACATCCCAGAAACTCCATGTAAGTTCATTCCTGATGTTGGTGTCCTGTGCTCTGGTCATCTGGACATTGTTACTGGGCTTCCTGGAGGGATCCTGGACTTGACTTGTTATCTTGCTTGTTCAGTTGTCACCAGCTGGTTGAGAGAACCTGTCATGATCACTGACCTGCAGTGCTGTGTGTTGTCACCTTGGCTCCTGGATTCTCCTGTGAAGCATTTTTGTAATATACTTGGAACAGGAAAATCTGGCACAGGAAAACATGTTCAAAGAACAAAATTGTAAAAATCTAAGCAAATTATAATAAGTTTGGGAACAGATATGCATTCATTAGCTCCTGTTCTGTCCAAACAAGTTAGAAAAAATGTATATGCAGTCACAAAATTGTGAAAAGTAAAATTGTGAAAATATAAATCCTGCTGCCTGCCACTAGCAATGGTAATACTGTATATAATAGATGGCTTTGCCCCACTTCTTCAAATCCTACTATGTGTGTTTAGAGCTCTAGCTGCTTTAAATTTCTGCTCCGTAGTGTAAATTGCAGATACTTTTCAACAGCTTTCTCTATCCCTAGTAATGCACTCAGTGAAATTGCTTTAAGCCTGTGGGGTGCTGTTCAACCAGAAGGATCAATATTTTGCATGAGTATGTACTGATTGAGGGTTTAAGAGGAATGGTTCTGCCAAGTCTAAAATTGCAGAGTCAGGGAACTGTCAGTATTGTGAAAACTGAACAAATTAGCTACGGTAGTAATATATAAACCTTTTTCTGTCAATGGCTCGTTTGAAAACAATGATTTTGAAAAATGCATTCATCATTCTAAATTACTCAGATGTATTATGGTGCAGTCTCAGTCTATAGAATGTCAGCAAGTTATTCAGCATTGTCTAGAGAACTGAGTATTCTGAACTTGTTCATGTAAAGCCTCATTGGCCCTGATTCTTAGGTCTAGCAGTATGAGATATCCATTTGAAAAGAAGCAGAAATTTGCTTTATGATGACTTCGCAGTTCTATAGAAGTCAAAGGATGATTTATTCTTTTTGACTTCACAGAATTATCAGCTGAACTTTCTCATCTATCTACATGCTTTTGTGTGTAATGGTTGCCATGATTCCTTTCTAGAACACAAAGATTAATCGAATACACTGTATTTGTCCTAGAACTTATATTTTGAGAGCTCATACAGGTGAAGGGATTCAGTCTGCATCACAAGAGATGCAGATGGGAGAAAATTCCTGTGCATTAGGTACTTTGTATTCTCTCTCATAGTTGCATACCACCCAGCCTCCTATTGAAATCTCACCGTTTTACCAAAGAGTTAGCTCTGACTGCTTTGATGATAAAGACTGTTCAGACAATATAGGATAGAGTAGTTCAGTTTCTATTAGAAAAGGCTGTTTAGACACTATAGGATAGGGTAGTTCAGTTTCTATTATGCATGTCAGCCAACCGAGATATTGCCAGGGATGCCATCCTGAACACTATTTTTTAATATGCACTCAGGAAAAATAAAAAAAATGTAGCAATCATGAAAACAAACAAATAAACAAAAATCAGCTATACCTGCCTCTTTCCAAACATGCTTATTTTTCTTTTGAGGTACACCATTGTCCTGATTTTGGCTGGTATAGAGTTAATTTTCTTCCTATTAGGTGCTACAGTGCTGTGGCTTGGCTTTAGTTTGAGAATAATGCTAGTAACACATCGATGTTTCAGTTATTGCTGAGTAGTCTTACCCTGATTGAGGATTTTTCAGTCTCTCATGCTCCGTCAGTGAGGAGGGGCACAAGAAGCCAGGAGAGAGCAGAGACAAGACACCTGACCCAAACTAGTCAAAGGGGTATTCCATACCACAGCACATCATGCCCAGTATATAAACTGTGAGGAGTTACCCAGAAGGGACCAATCACTGCTCGCATTGGGCTGTTTATCAGTCAGTGGGTGGAGAGCAATTGTATTGTGCATCACTTGTGCTTTCCGAATTTTCTGTCTGTCTTTTGTTGTTGTTGTTTCTCCCTATTTCTACTATCAGTATTGCTACTGTTAGTATAAATGTCTTTCTGTGGGTTCAGCTTCCTACTTTTTATTCTTTAGAATGCTAACAAAAAATACACATAAGAGTGCAGGAAAAAAAATCATCTTGCATGTCTGAGCCTAGTGTAATGCAGAAAATGCATGATTGCTGACAGCCAATATGGCTTCACTGAGGGTAAATTGTGCCTTCTATGATGGGCTATGGCATAGGTAAATGAGGGAAGAGCAACTGACATCATCTACCTGGATTTGTACAAACCATTTGACACTGTCACACACAACATCCTTATCTCTAAAGTGGAGATGCATAGATTTGACAAATGGACCACTCAATGAATAAGGAAATTGTCTGGATGGTCTCACTTAAAAAGCTGTTGTCAACAGGTTGATGTCCATGTGGATATCAGTAATGAGTGCCGTTTCTTAAGGGTGGTACTGGGACCAGTGCTGTTAAACATCTTTCTGGACAAAATGGACAGTGGAATTGAATACACCATCAGCAAGTTTGCTGACAATGACAGACTGCACAGTGTAGTTGACATGCTGGAGGGAAGGGATGCCATCTGGATGGAGCTAGACAGGCTTGATAGGTGGGCCCATGCAAACTTCATGTTCAAGGCCAAGTGCAATGTCCTGCACCTGGGTCAGGACAATCCCAAGACGAAATACAGGCTGGGCAGGGACTGGTTTGAGAGCAGCATTGAGGGGAAGGACTTGGGGGTGTTGGCTAATTAGAAGCTCTACATGACCCAGCAGTGTGCGCTTGCAGCCCAGAAAGCCAACCATATATAGTATAACCAGCAGGTTGAAGGAGGTGATTCTCCCCCCTCTACTCCATCCTCCTGAGAGCCCACCTGGAGCCCTGTGTCCAGCTCTAGGGCACTCCACATAAGAAGTGCCTGTTGGAGAGAGTCCAGAGGAGAGCCATGAAGGTGATCAGAAGGATGGAGCACCCCTCCTGTGAAGACAGGCTGAGAGAGTGGGCTTGTTCAGCCTGGAGAAGAGACGGTTTAAGGAAGACCTTATAGCAGCCTTCCAGTACTTAAAGGGGGGCAACAAGGAAACTGTGGAGGGACTTCTTAAAGGGCATATAGTGATAGGATATGGGGTAATGGCTTTAAACTGAAAGAGGGTAAATTTAGATTAGATAGAAAGAAGAAAATCTTTACTGTGAGGGCGGTGACACACTGGAACAGGTTTTCCAGAGAAGTTGTAGATGTCCCATCCCTGGAAGTGTTCAAGCCAGGTTGGACAGGGCTTTGAGCATCCTGGTCTAGTGGAAGGTGTCCCTGCCCTTGGCAGAGGGGTTGCAAGTAGATGATCTTTAAGGTCCCTTCCAACCCAAACCATTCTATGATTCTATGGTTAGGTTGTTCTACAAAGAACAGGATAATATACTGTTGTAAGAAAGTACCTGAAAGAAACTTGATAGCATAATCATCAAAAAAAAAGCAGAGACCATCAGTATTGTGGGTTTGATCAATACTTTGAGTAACTTACAGTAGTCACCCAAACCTCATGCACATTCTGTCATATTTTGTCTGGTAAATGTTATAGCAGAACTTATAAATGGGGTGGCATATGTAGAATCATTTAGAGACTGAATAAGGCTTATCTCACCTATCTTTGCCCTCTAGCTTATCTGTACATTTTAGGTTGCCTCATAAACCTGCCCCCGTGCATTATCATCTTGTTTTTTCCATGAACAGACAGGGGCCTTGGAAAATCTTCCTCCGGAATCTACATAAATACTTTAGCTTAATAGAGAGCATATTCTTCCAGAAGCTTCTAAAGACACTCCTTTCCATTGAGTTCTTATAAGAACTGGGTACTCAGAGAGAACCAAGCCAGCATATTCAAAGAAATGTAAAACACATTGGCAGATTGTTACCAGGTAAAAATAAGATGCAATCCCAGTTAACAGTTTATATAGACACTGATTTATTTTAGGAAGGGCTGTGTGAGAAATTATTTAAAGATATAGTAATAACCATTCTTTTAATGATCTGCAAACCTTGCTTTGATTTGAAAGTCAGACTATAATTTCATAGACTTGCAGTAATGGTATGAAACACAGGTACATTTAAAGGCTGAAAAGAAGTTGTTGGAAAAGATATGTAAAAACTTAAAAGACTTAACAGTCATAACACAAGTAATTTCAGTGTCTTACCCTTCATTATGATTTAAAAATAATATCTGCTTTGGCATTTTATGGATGAGCTAAACAAAACAACATACATTAAGAAACCCAGTTACTACATAGGTCTGTTTTCCCAAAAATAATTATTGACTGCAAAACCCGTTGTGCAAAAGCTTATGATAAAAGGAGAATTAAGTAAATAAACAGCAAATAAAAGATTATCCATGTTTGTAAAGAGTATTTTTAGTGGGAATTATGAACAAGGACCTTGACATTAAACAGGGTAGATTCATAGGAAGTTGAAAGTAAACATCCAGTACTATTACCTTAGCAGCTCTAAGTTAAGGATTTAGCTGGGCAAATATTTAAGATTAGCTATAAACAGAAACAAGACACAATATTCTCATCCAGCCACACTTCAGCAGTAATCACGCTTCAAATCTTTTTTTATTAACAGATGTTTTCTAACTTGCACAGTTATCTGTTATTCTCTCCTTTAGAGCTCAAATTACTTTAGAGCTGAGATTTTCAAACAATTGCAAATATAGGCATTATTTTAATTTAGAGAAGCATTTAACTCTTAGATGTTTACTCAAGCTTAGATTTTTACTCAATTTTGCAAAACATAACCATCCTGCAATATTATTTCACAGCACTCTATGAAATTTGACACAACAGAGACGATATAGTCCTTATTCTTCCCTTTGCCTCCCCCATCTTTGTCATGTTCTCCTGTTTTCTTAACAACTTGATGATTAAAATTGATAAGTGGCCATCCACTGAGCCTCAGAACAGACTGATGGTTCTCAAGACATTTCAGAAATGTCCCTTACCATAATATCCTGAATTTGTGTTTTGCAATTCCATTTCCATATCATTAAATGAAGTTACTTTGTAAAACGACCAAACAGATAATAGTGCATATTTTTTGCAAATAAAATTCTGTAAACATTAAATGCTCTCAAACGCTCTCAAGACAGTGAAAATATTTTCAGTTATCAAGATCACTTGAAAGTGAAAAGCTGTATTATTGCAATTCTCTTAGCTTGGCACTGCTTGTTATAGGAATAATAATTAAGACAGTTAAAAAAAAAAAGACTTGAACATTATAAAAGGCTTGAACGTTATTTGAAATTGAAGTTTTAGACAGGGTGGTCCCATGTTTTCAAATATGGCAGTTTCAACTTTATTTTCGACATATGCATATACTAAACATATAAAGATTCCACCCCTTTAAAATGAATAATGTAATTTGTCATTATAAACATTTCATTCTACACCAAGTTTAATACTTGTCTTTTTTCATTGGACAGATATTTAATTTTTTTCTCTTAATGAATCAGTCAATGCATTTACAAAGAAACAGGATTTTAGAGGAAACACTATTATCGTAAAGTGTTCAGTCAATTGCACCCTTGGAATATTCTTTTCAGACTTGAGTATTTGTTCTTCCTATTTCCTCATCCATTTGACTTTACAGATGGTTGATATGCATTATTATGTTATATTATATGAAGTTATATATATTTAATTTACTGTGTTACATTATACTGGGATATATTGCATTATATAGTGTATTGTGGGTCACTGTTTTGGAGATGCTGTTACATTGTTAACACTGTGATACATTATTACAGTGCTACATTGTATTTGTTACATGAGTTTATTATATTGCTACAGAGTTTGCTACATTGTTACATTGAGTTAGCTGTCATTTTGTGCAGTTGACTTGTTGCACTGTATTTGTTATGTTGTTGCATTGAGTTTGATACATCACTTATTACATTGTTATTTCTATTATAGCTATAAGTGAACTAGAAATAGAATACTAGAATATAATAGAATATCTGAGTGGAAGTATAGAAAATTATTTCTATTATTAATATTTGTCATGGGTTCAGCAGAAGCAGTCATTTTTTTTTTTTTTCTCCTACTTGGTAGCTGGTGCAGCTCTGTGTTTTTGATTTTGGGCCTGAGAACAGCGCTGATAACACCAGTGTTTTCAGTTAGTGCTTGGTGATGTTTAGGCTGGCCAAGGACTTTGTGAGCCTCATGCTCTGCCAGGGAGGAGGGGAAGCCAGGAGGAAGGAGAGACAGGACACCTGACCCAGACTAACCAAAGAGATTATTCCATACCACAGCACGTCATGTCCAGGATGTAGAAACGGAGAGCAGAGACCCAGAAGGGTGGTGAGGGTGCACGGTGGGGGGTGCAGCCGGTGAGGGGTGCACCGGTGGGGGTGCACAGCTTGGTCGAGCTGGGTGGTGAGCTATTGTATCCTTCCCTTGTATTTGCCTTGTCATTATTGTTACTGGTGGGGGTGTACTGGGTGGTCAGGCTTGATATTTGATGGTGAGCTATTGTATTCTCCTTTTCCTTGTATCTGCTTTGTCATTATTATTATTGGTGGTAGCAGTAGTGATTTGTGTTATACCTTAGTTAATAAACTGTTCTTATCTCAACCTGGGGGAGTTGCATTCTTTCGATTCTCCTTCCCATCCCTCCAGGAGCAGAGGGAAGAAAGAGTGGGGAGTGAGTGATAGAGCGACTGCATGGGTTTATAAGCTTAAACCACAACAATATTATATATAGTATATAAATAAAAATATTAACATAGTAGAGATATCTGAAATCCATATGCTAGGCTGTTTTTTACAAACAGGAGCGCTTTGTCTCTTATATATAGGGATCAAATACAATAACAAAACCTGCAAAAATTTGCATAATGCCGTATACTGTATTGTATAATATAGTACCAAATAATGAAACACAGTCCAATGCCTGTAACAAAATAATACTGCTTTCAGAATATACAATTTGCCTTTTCTAATATCTTCTAACTCGAACACTTGCTGCAATTCTCTAAAATGTTCAGGAAGCAAAATATACCTCCCTTGGTCTGTTTCCCTAAGGAAGAAATTCTCAAATTCTTTTGTTTTCTATGTTAATTCAGATAAATTGCTTCTGTGATGCTTCTGCTACTGTGGTTGGCTGTTCAGCAAATCAGATTTATTTTGACTCATTTTATTGAATTCCACAAGCAAGTTCTACTTTTTCTTTTCTTTCTTTTCTTTTTTTTTTTCTTTTTTTTTTCTTTTTTTTAATGCATTAACTAAAACCAATAAAGATAGTGTTGTTATTCAGATAAGGATAATTAAATTATGTGTTTGATTACTACAGTAAGAAACTACAAAGAATTTTCAACAAAGAAGTTTTACACTTGAGAATCCAAATTTTTTACTTGTAAAGACTTCTAACATTTCAGAGATTGATTTGGGCTCTTGATATTTCTAAAAGACTCTGCTAACTACTTTATATATCAAATTCACATAGGCAGGCATCCAACTTTTTTTAATTCAAATGGTTGCTATCATATCAGATCTTCACAGAATCACAGAATCACAGAATGATTGGGGTCAGAAAGGACCTTAAGATCATCTAGATCCAACCCCCCTGCCATGGGCAGGGATGACTCACACAAGACCATTTCACCCAAAGCTCTGATTTATATCACAACCTATTTATATTAATATTCTGCTGGAGAGTATCTTCTATCCCCTCCCAGAATATCATTACTCTGTCTGCATCAGGCACAGGGTGCCACATCTGAACCCCCAAGTCTCAGAGTTGAGCCATAAAAAACTGCTCAGATGTCCAAGCCCAAAGAGTGGTGGTGAACGTAATTAAATTCAATTGGCAGCTAGTCACAAATGGTGTTCCCCAGGGCATGGTACTAGGGCTGGTGTTAGAGGATATCTATCTGCGCAATCCTCCAGCTGCTGCTTTAGCATTTTACAGTCTCCCACTGGCCCAGTGTTGCATCTAATAGTACCATGTACCTGTTTCAGATATCCTAAGAGAAGTCATATGACACAAGATGCCTATCTGGGAGCAACTGTTTTAGTTCAGACGCATTATTTCAGTCACTGTGTCATGGAGAACTATTTGTATGCCTGAACACCACTGGGGCATTCACCTGACATAAGATTTCTAATGTTTATGCACTCTGGAAAATACCACCTGGCTATCAGCTGCCATTTTAAGAGGCTGCAGAGATTGCAGATATCCTGCAAGGTCTCTGCTGTACCTACTGTCCCTGAGCAGATATGCTTATAGCTAAGATGTTTTAAATGGGATGAGGTACCTGTGGGTAAGCAACTTAATCCTTTTTTTTTCTGTCTTCTGACATTTCAAATTTTCCTTAGTCTTCACTGACTTCTTTGACTACCAGGGATTTTAGGCATGTTCTGTCCCCACACACATAAAGGAGATCTTAAAATGTTGACAGAATCTTATCTTTGCCTATCAGTAGAGTGAAAATGCTGTTACAGATTTAGGCGAACTGAGGTGATTATCAGTTCCTGTATTTCTGTACTCTACCTCAGTCAATATAGAAGAGACTTTGTGTTCATACGAATGGCTATCCTAGGATGTATAAAACAGCTCTCATATACAAGGCAGTTGCTTGCCAAATCAATTTACTTCATATTCATAAAAACAGAACATTGCCCACTTAATTACACAAGAAGTCATGATGAAAATAATAATAAAACCTTTCCTTAAAATAGTATTAGCAATAACAATAATAATATTTGTTACCATAAAGCTCTAAGTCCTTTTCTGACACATTAAATAAATTTGTCTCATCAACACTTGAGACAACTACATCCTTGTAAAATGTAATTTATTTCCAACTGAAATAACATAAACACATCACCAAACTGTTTGGAAATCAATGGTTTCTAAGAAATATCTGTATATTAGTAAAGAAAAGGATGCAGTCAAAGTCAGAATATGGGCATTTTACTGATCCATTTCATCAGGCTTGTATATCTTTCTGGTTGTATATTTAGATAATGCATTGGGTTTTTCTGTTCCCATGTAAGATTCCTTCTAACAGTGTTGAGCTTTAACTAAGAAGGATAAGGATCTTAATCAATTGGACCCTGTTTACCGCTTTCTAAGAAAATGAAAACAATTGGCAGCGCAGGAAATTTTTCTATCTGTGCATTAATAAAAGTAGAGGTCAGCACCAGTGGTGACCTTTAACAGAGATGAGTGGTTTCCAGTAAGATACCCTATGAGTGAAGCCAACTGCATATGCAAAATTCTATCTTGTCTCTTGTGTCTTTTCTATTGACAAGATATATTCAGTTGTTCTCAAGCAGATTGGTTCTTTAAAGTTTTCTATCCAGGGTAAGGCTGCAACCTAAATTAAGAAGTAGATACTGTTGCAAATATAAAATCTATCAATGTATCCATGTTTTTTAAGCCAAACGTAATTTTCTTCTGCACTGTCTCTCTTAATTACAAGTACAAAAGTACAAATTATAAAATTACAATTTAAGTACAAAAGTGCAAATTACAAAAAAAAAAAAAAAAAAAAGGCAAAAAAAAGCCCATTAATGAGTGTTTGTGAATAAAAAAGAACCACTGATATACTGCAAATAATAGTTGGTAATCATATTAAAATGCCATCAATAATACAAGACCAGAGGAATGCCAGTACCCCCCAAGACGGCAGACAGATCAATGCTAGCATTATTTGAATCTGAGCCTCAGTAATTTGTTTACATGTTTTCCTGAATAGCAGAAGCATTTTATAGTTTGGATCAAGCACAAGTAAACAATCAGCTGTGCTTGGCATAGTTTTATTGTAGAGGGTTATTTTGCTCATCTCAATGCGTATCGATCAAAGTTACAGAGTAAATGTAACTCTGGAAGAGGACTTCAGGAGTGCCATTCCTAAACACAAAAGATCCTACCTTAATTTTTTAAAAATTAATTTGAGAAAGGAAAATACTATTAGGCTGCAAAAATTATTTCAATAATCAATTACCTTGTTAAGTTAAATTGGCATTACTTCCAGATGTTGACCTCCAAACATTTATACTTAATGAAATGTTATGAACTCTACATTTACTGCAGGGTCAAAATATACACATATCAGTTACACAAGGAATCCTTAGAATGCTTTATACCTATATTAACTTGCTTGTATTCATAATAATTTCCATTATGAATGTGAAAAATCTAATAAGTCTACTCACAACATAGGCAGTTAGACAGTGTTCAAATAATTTCTGAATCTTCTCTTAATAAATGAAACTTTATTAGAGTTTCCAGTGTGAAAATTCATACCTGCCTGGTCTGAATGTCCTTTCAGCTACTTTTTTGCCTTTTTATTTTACAAATATCCACACAATTTTTTTAATGCCTCTGTGGAGCTCCATTACTATATAGGTATAATTAATCATAAAAATGTTTAAGGGACAATGAGTATCTGAACTCTTTCCTGCTCAAATGCTGGAAAAAGTATATGAAATGCATTAGGCAATGCAAATCCTATTTTAGAAGAAGAAATTGAAAAGCTAGTGCTTCCCAAAACAAACAGGCACTTTGGATGGCTCTTTTTCATTATAAAGTCATCAATTTTGCCATTTTGCCATGTATACTTCAGCTGCATTCAACTTCAGCATTTTATATTATACAAACACTTCTATTTGCATTATTGCTGAGATCCTTCTAACATCTCTCAGATTTCAAGTGGCTTATTTTAAATCCAAAATTTAATTACAAATTAGGTTGATGTGTGCTGAGTCTTTCTCAGGCCTGTTAATTAAGTGGAAAACCTACCATGATAATAATTATTTAGAAATGGCCTACTAAACACCAAAGTTACTATCTTAATAATCCTTGAAATCAATTTAACTTATTTCTTTTTCCACTTGAGTCACTAATTTCTTATGCTATTTGTTTTATAACCAATTTTTAGGTTTCATTAGTCATTTGGTAGGTTCTGTTTCAACTGTACAATTAAACAGTCCCAGTACATGGCAAGCTTAAAATAACTAACCTTTAGTCCCAAACCTGGTATTATGAGCACATTGTTTGACAAAACAGACTCTTCCCATGTGAAAGCATCATGGAAAAGGCTCTTACGGATATATATGTGGGCCAGTGAATCTACATAATTATGTCTTCAACCCCCCCAAGGCCTTTTTCTGGCACAACAAAGATGCATATGAGGTACTCTTCTACATGCATGAGGTAAAAAGACTGCACAGAGCCCTCATGTCTCTGTTACTCTGTTCCAGAATGAAGGAACCACTAGGCTGCAGCTGGCAGATTTTTTTCTTTCTTCTGGGTGGTAGAAGTTAAAAAGAACTGGTGAGAAATCAACCCTTTGTTGAGATTGTATCCATACACACCACTGGTTTCAAGGGAGAGGGATATCTGCTGTCTGAACTTGGGAGGAAGAGATGCCTCAGATTAATTTTAAACTTAGAGCTTTAAGGCCAGTTTGTTCAGAATTGAGTACATTTGCCTTCTTGAAAGAGATCTGGGGGTTTGGTAGCAAGTTAAATATGAGTCAACGGTGTGGCCTGGTAGCCAAAAGGGCCACCCGTGTCCTGGGGTGCACTGAACACAGCATCACTAGCTGGTCAAGGGAGGTGATTGTTCCACTCTACACTGCACTGGTGCTTCTCCACCTCGAGTACAGTGTGCAGTTTTGGATGTCTCAGTGTAAGAAGGACATCAAGCTATTAGAGTGTGTTCAGAGAAGATCAAACAATATGGTGAAATGTCTTGAGGGCAAGACTTATGAGGAGTGGCTGAGATGATTTGGCTTGTTCTGCTTGGAGAAGGCTGAGATGTGCTCTCATTACAGTCTACAACTTCCTCAAGTGGGGCAGCTGAGGGGAAGGTACTGATCTCTTCTCTGTGGTGACCAGTGATAGGACACAGGGAAATGGAATGAAGCTGTATAAGGGAAAGTTCAGACTGGATATTTTTAAGAAAACATTCTTCACTGAGAGGCTGGTAGGCCAGTGAAATAAGCTCTGCCGGGAGCCTGTGGTCCTTGGTTGTCATGGCACCAAGCATATCAGAATTCAAGGATCATCTGCATGATGTTCTTAGTCATACAGTTTAGTGTTATGCAGTTTAGCGTTAGGTACTACTATGAGAATCACGGAGTGGAACTTGATGATCCTCATGGTTCTTTTCCAACTTGAGATATTCTATTCGATGAAATAGATTGAATGTTCATGGTGATGATGAAAATCGTTTTCCTTAATCATTCTTATGATTCCATTTCAAATCCTTTCCAATAACTTAAGAATCTAATCTACTCTGGGTTTTTTGTTGGTTTTGTTTCTTTTTTTTTTTTTGTGTTTTTTTGTTTGCTTGTTTCGTTTTGCTTTGTTTTGTTTTTTTCTTTTTTAGTTGGTTTGGTTTCGTTTTTTTTTTTTTTTTTTTTTTTTGTTAGTTTTTTTTTATTTGTTTTGGTTTGGTTTTTTTCCCAGTAAACACTGAACGTAGATACTGCATTACAGTAGTGTGAATAGTAGAATTGAGGTAAGGGTGAGCTGTGGGAAATCAGTGCCACCAGTGTTAACTACAGAAGTAGGGCAAAGTCATGTTTCTTTTTTTGTTAATTTAGCTTCGTTTAGTCATTCTGACCACAGCACTAAATCAGGGTCTTATCTTTGGCAAATTAATCACCATGGTCATCAAGTTTTTCAAGGCAAAGTAGTAAGTAAAGGATAAGTGCCCTATACACTTATGTATGTTTTTCTTTTTAGGATATAAGCTTATTTTGTCTTTATGAAAACATGTTTCTTGGTAGAAATCAGGGTACCAAGAATTCTAGTATTTCAGGTAAAAGTATTTTTTCCCAGGTTACTGTTAATATAGTTTAAGAATAAAAAGTGGATTTGTCAGTGGAAGTTGGTGACAACAGAATCGACTGATGATAATTCCCTGTTAATAGTATAATATGCAATTTGATTTTGCATCATATTAATTTCTTCAGCAGTTTGGTATGAAAAGGAAACTCAATAATGATGTTAACATGACTGATAAGTATTGCCTTGATTTCTTTGCAATTTATTGAAATTAAGTCCCTGTTTCAAGGCATTTGTTCATCATCAATAGGATCATAATGAATGTTTTCCTCCTTTGGTATGTAACTTTATGGCTCCTGGAAAGGATAAGGGCAAAGGTGAGTTTACTTTCCATGAAATAACTGCCAACAGTCCTGAATAGAGATTAGTCAGGAAACAGACACAACCTGTGCACGTTACTCCTGGACTTAAATTGGCTGACAAATTTGGGTCTTAAGGATTAATATTCCCTTAATGTTATCAGCAAAGAATGTTTTTTTTTGATTGTTTTTTATTTTCCTTTCATGGCACAGAACATTTTCCAGGAATTTCACCTTTTAAATTAATTTTAAATGAACCTAGGACAATTGTGATGGTTCTGTCTTCTCAGCTTGACCTTGCAATTTTGAACATTTTTTTAAATATATTTTTAGTATATTTTTAATACATTACTGAGATTTAGGGAGTACCTTGTGTCTTTCCCCATTATGGTATATGAAGCAGATGCTCTGTGAAGTTTTCTGAAAAAAAAAGTATCTTTTAACTAGTTACAGAGATAGTGCTACTGGAAATAATATCAATATGGAAATTTCACTGCACCATTATATTTCAGAAATTATGGCAAAAACTAAAAACACAATCATAGTTACTGTTTGTTGTTTCTATCAAAAAAGGATACTCTAAAAAGCTAAGAAAACCATTTCTTGAAGCAATTTAATCAGAAGAATTTGAAAGCAGAGAGGATTCAAAATTTGTATCACTCACAGTTGCCAAAATTTTCTTGTTTCCTAAGGGAGTACATAAGTACTTGTACTGAAGTAGCTTGGAGAAAAGATCTGTAAATCTCACAAGAAAATAACCAGTAAACTGGGAGTTTGCAGAAACCCCACAAACAGTGGGAAATTGCTGATCATCAAGGAAAATTGTCTGAGTGATTAGTGAGTCATCAAGTTTAAGTTTATAAAGTAAATTTAAATAAACAAAATATTAAATGTTCTTTTATACAAAAGAAAACAAAGGCAGACATATGAGTAGAGATTGTAGCTAGGATGTGGCCCAGAATGCAATACCTCAGGGGAATTAGAACTGAAAACTGGTGGTTTAAGGAAAAATATTTAGGATTTCTGTATCAGCTCTCTCTCAGAACGTTAAATGAATTTGCATATGATGTCGTCAACCCAGTGACGAGGGCTCTTAGTCAAAACTATTAGTTCATGGTGGATACCATTTCACTTGAAAAGTAACAAATGTAATACTAATGTGAAGAAGAGGAGCAAAAATTATTAATTTGACCTTGACATTGCACAACACCAGTTTTAAAGAAAACAGCAATTAAAGATATAGAGACACGACAAATAAATAATTTTTCCAAAGGTAGATTCTACCAGCGCAATCTAATAGCTTTCTTGAGTCAAGAGAACTGCAACAACTCTAATCTGCCCAGACTTCAGTAAAACTTCTTAGTTTGTCTTTGATCATTTTAAGGTGACTGATAATAGTCATTGGCTCAAAAAAAAAAAAGAAAAAAAAAAAAAAAAAAAGAAAGTTTGCTAATGAAATATTCTAATTGTATGGTGATGTGAGGTGCTACTAATGCAGAAGATTAAAATAGGATATGGAAAGATTTGAATGACCTTGAAAGGTTGAGTAATAGATTGACTTTAAAAGGTGTATGTGTAAGTTCAGACAAAGGGTAATTTGTGTCTGTTATGTGCTTACCATACACAATATGCATACCACCACTTCTGTGTAGATCTTGTCACTCAAGCATGTTGCAAAGACAAATTATGAGTAGAAAGTGATTAAAAAGAGGCTACTAAAGATGAAATTGGGAACCCGCTGCATGAAAAGTGGCTGAAAACTTACTGAATAAGTTGGCACCTTTGGAAAGGTATCAGTTTTTATGCCCTACCAAACACTAATTTAAACTCAAGAAAAAATCCCAAGTCAAACCCTATTAAATCCACCAGATAAAATTCATAGTAAAATAATAATAAAACAGGTACAAATAATTATAAAACCATAGTACTTTCCCAGAAAAAAAATAAATTAATTCAGTGTTACTGTAGGTTGTCCTTCCAGGAGAAAAGGGTAAAAACTTCAGTTGCTATTAATATGTCTCTTTCTCTGTTTCTGGAGGTCATAAATGAAAAATGTGTTGATGAATTATTTCAGCAGCACAGGAAGTCCTTTTTTTCTAAAATTTCTTGACATGTGAAGTAGTATACTGATGTGCATCTAAGCATTGCACCAGTGTTATGACATATATCAGGCATGGAGTTTGAGGCAAAATTAGAAATTTCAAAAATTCTGTTTTCAGTGAATCAGTATTAATTTATCTTATCTTTATTATCTGTTTTGAATCCTTTAGTCTTTGGCCTCTGCATAAAATATTCCAGTGTATTCTTGGGATCAAAGCTAGGTCATGGACATAAACCTATATGGACCATCCTGCTTGCCTATTTGAAGCATTAGAATCATAGAATCATAGAATAGTTAGGGTTGGAAAGGACCTTAAGATCATCTACTTCCAACACCCCTGCCAGGACCAGGGACATTTCACATTAAACCTTGTCACCCAAGGCTTTCTCCAACACAGCCTTGAACACAGCCAGTGATGGAGCATTCGCAACTTCCCTGGGCAACTCATTCCAGCGCCTCACCACCCTTACAGTAAAGAATTTCTTCCTCATATCCAATGGAAACTTCCCCGGATTAAGTTTGAACCCGTTACCCGTTGTCCTATCACTACAGTCCTTAATGAAGAGTCCATCCCCAGCATCCCTATAGGCCCCCCTCAGATACTGGAAGGCTGCTATGAGGTCTCCATGCAACCTTCTCTAGGATCAAGAGGCCCAACTTTTTCAGCCTATCTTCATATGGGAGGTGCTTCAGTCCCCTGATCATCCTCGTGGCCCTCCTCTGGACTTGTTCCAACAGTTCCATGTCCTTTTTATGTTGAGGACACCAGAACTGCACACAATACCCCAAATGAGGTCTCAACAAGAGCAGAGTAGAGGAGCAGGATCACCTCTTGTGACCTGCTGGTCACACTCCTTTTGATGCAGCCCAGGATATGGTTGGCTTTCTGGGCTGCAAGCGCACACTGAAGCTGGCTCATATTCATTTTCTCATCGACCAACACCCCCAAGTCCTTCTCCGCAGGGCTGCTCTCAATCTCTTCTCTGCCTAATCTGTACCTGTGCCTGGGATTGCTCCCACTCACATGAAGGACCTTGCACTTGACATGGTTAAACTTCATCAGGTTGGCATCAGCCCACCTAAAAAGTGTGTCAAGGTCCTTCTGGGTGGCATTCCTTCCCTCCAAACTATCAACCGAACCACACAGCTTGGTGTCATTGGCAAACTTGCTGAGGGCACACTCAATCCCACTGTCCATGTCACCGATAAAGATTTGAACAGGACCTGTCCCAACACTGATCCCTGAGGGACACCACTCGTTACTGGCCTCCAGCTGGACATTGAGCCATTGAGCACAACTCTTTGTGTGCGGCCATCCAGCCAGTTCTTTATCCCCTGAGTGGTCCACCTATCAAATTGATGTCTCTCCAACTTAGAGACAATGATATCATGTGAGACAGTGTCAAACGCTTTGCACGAAACCAAGGTAGATGACATCAACTGCTCTATCCCTGTCCATCAGTTCCGTAGCCCTTTCATAGAAGGCCACCAGATTGGTCAGGCAGGATTTCCCCATAGTGAAGCCATGCTGGCTGTCCCCAAGCACCTTGTTGGTTTTCATGTGCCTCAGCATGACTTCCAGGAGAATTTGCTCCAAGATTTTGCCAGGAACAGAGGTGAGGCTGACTGGTCTGTAATTCCTTGGGTCATCCATTTTCCCCTTCTTGAAAATGGGGGCTATATTCTCCTTTTTCCAGTCATCAGAAACTTCACCTGACTGCCATGATTTTTCAAATATGATGGACAGTGGCTTAGCAATTTCATTTGCCAGCTCCTTCAGGACCCATGGATGGATTTCATCAGGCCCCATGGACTTGTATATGTTCAGGTTCCTAAGATGGTCTCAAACCAGATCCTCTCCTAAGGCAGGTATAGGGTCTTCATTATCACAGTCCCTGCGTCTGCCTTCCAAGACTTGGGTGGTGTGGTCAGAGCATTTTCCGGTGAAGACTGAGGCAAAGAAGTCATTAAGAACCTCACCCTTCTCTAAATCCAGGGCAGCCAGTTCTCCTGATATCTTCTGGAGAGGGCCCATGTTGTCCCTAGTTTGTCTTTTATTTGCAATGTATCTATAGAATCCCTTCCTGTTATCTTTCACATCCCTAGCCAAGTTTAATTCTAAGTGGGCTTTAGCCTTCCTAACCTGGTCCCTAGCTTCCCGGACAACGTCCCTGTATTCTTCCCAGGCCACCTGTCCTTGCTTCCACCTTTTGTAAGCCTCTTTTTTCCTTTGAATTTTCCTCAGCAGGTCCTTATCCATCCAAGGAGGTCTCCTGGCCCTCCTCCTGCACTTCCTTCTAGTAGGGATGCATCGCTCCTGAGCTTGCAGCAGGTGATCCTTGAATATCAACCAGCATTCTTGGGCTCCCCTGCCCTCTAGGACTATATCCCATGGAACCTTACTAAGCAGGTTCCTAAAGAGATCAAAGTCTGCACTCTTGAAGTCCAGAGTAGTGAGCCTGCTGTACGTTCTTCTCAGTGTCCTGAGGATCACGAATTCGACCATCTCATGACCGCTACAACCAAGGCTGCCCTGGAGCTTCACATTTCCAACCAGCCCTTCCCTGTTGGTGAGGACGAGGTCAAGCATGGCACCTCTCCTTGTCGGCTCCTCTATTACTTGCAGAAGGAAGTTGTCTTCTACACAATCAAGGAACTTCCTGGATTGCTTGTGCAGGGCCGTACCATCCCTCCAATAGATATTAGGGTGGTTGAAGTCCCCCATGACAGCAAGGGCCTGCGATTGCGAGGCTGTACCTATCTGTCTATAGAGTGCTTCATCCACCAAGTCCTCTTGGTCAGGCGGTTTCTTGCAGGCTGCTGGAGCTTTCCTAATGTTCCAAGACTTATAGAAAAATCAATGTCAATTGTCTGGAGAGCTCTCCAGACATCTTTTCCAAAATTATTGTATGCAAGGCATTTAAAAATATCAAGTTTTATAGCTGCTAACATCCTCCAGAGTTACTGTGTGAGTGGAAGTTATTTCATCCTGATGATCATTTGATATGAATATACCATCTTGACTTTTTCTAAATACAAGAAGATATCGTGAGTGTATTTTTGCCTCTCTGCATTATTATTGGCATATTAATATTTTTTTATATTGTTAGACAAATATCAGCAGTTGGATTCCTTTTGCAGTTGTTTTTTTATTGTGGACAGTTCCCACTTTCTGATTTACACTCATTGTTATGAAATTCAATTTTATCTGGATCTTAGTAATTAAAGTACTTATTTGTGTATGAATTTTATAAAAATCAGTAACTTCTCAAAGTTTATACTCTTTTGCCAAAAAAGTACAGAGCAACTTCTCATAGCTGCAGTGTTATTTTAGACTATTATGAAACTTTTATTTTCTTGCATTTGATTTGGTTTTGTGTTCAGGGAATAATATCTTCACATCTCCAATCTAATTAAAATATTCCTTCCCCTTTTGTGTATGTTTTAGTTAGGTAAGTTTTGCTTCTCTGAGATATTCCATTAGATCCAGCATTTATCCATTCTTTTCCCTGTACCTAAGGAAAATTTCCTTTCTCCCATGTTGTGCAAGTAACCCCTTTTCAGTAGGTCATATAGGCCTCCTAATTCTTTGCAATAATTATAATGGTTCCAGCTGTTTTCCTGAGGCACCTGCTACAGCAGAATTATTATAAATATTTAGAAATATCTCATGGATTCTTAAGGGAATGTTCCTACACTCTTAACAGACACCCTATGAAAGATTTATTTGAACAAGTCTTCACTATTAACGTATATTTAGAAGCTGATTTATCTCATCCTAAAACAAATATTTAAATTAGGTCAGACGACTTGTACCTGAAGAGTGTCCAATCCTTTCTATTTTGAGAGTAGCCTCAGATGGACATGTATACAGCTAAACAGGTGAAACTTAGCGTTCCCTGACCATTTTCCTCGCTGAGAGTGTGCCCGGGGTTCAGTTGCAGCAGTTTTCTCCTTCTTACTATCGGGTGCAGTGCTGTGTTTTTGACTTAGGCCTGAGAACAATGCTAATAACATTCTGAAGTTTAGTTGTTGCTAAGTAATGCTTACTCTGATCAAGGACTTTTCAGAGTCATGCTCTATCAGTGAGGAGGCATACAGGAAGCCGGGAGGAAGCAGAGGCAGGACACCTGACCCAAATTACCCAAAGGGGTATTCCATACCACAGCATGTCATGCCCAGTATATAAACTGGGGGGAGTTTACCCAGAAAGCCCAGATTGCTGCTTGGATCGGGCTGAGTATTTGTCAGTGGGTGGTGAGCAATTGTATTCTCACCCCTTGTTATTTCCCTTATTATTATTATTGGTAGCAGTAGCAGTTTTGTATTATACCTTAGTTACTGCACTGTTCTTACCTCAACCCATGGGATTTACATTCTTTTGATTCTCTTCCCCACCCCTCTCTGAGCTGGGGAGGGAAAAAAAGCAGGGGAAGTGAGCACGTGGCTTCGTGGTTCTGAGTTACCAGCAGGGCTCAATCCATGACACAGTGCTACTACTGTACAGCTCTTCAAAAACAGGTTTAAATTCTGTTCTAACATACCCCTATTGTAACCAAAATTCATAATACATTCATAATTTTTCATTGTCAGCATGTTTCATGCCTTGTTAATAGTTTAGGTCTTGATTATCACAGATGCTCTATCCAAAGATGCTTTGAATATTTTGCTTTCAGTTTTTGCAGTGCTCCTTGAGATAAGGTTGTTATTTCGGTTAAATAAAATCACTTTAGAGAAGTACTTCACGGAAAAGTTATGAAGTCATCTTTATTGACATGTGCAATGATACTCAGATTAATTTCTGCATTTCCAGTGACCGATGCCTGGAAAAACATGGTTGAGACTTACAGTCATGGCACTGAGCCTCCTTTAGCTATACTTCCATCTCCAGTACCATTTTGAATTATATTTTCTATAATCTGTTTTACCTAATTGTTTTCTAAACCTTAGAGTTTATTCCTGAGTTCAGTAATGCCAAAAGTAAGAAAATAACTGTAAATTAATTATAATTTTAGATTTAGAATCATAGAATCATAGAATAGTTAGGGTTGGAAATGACCTTAAGGTCATCTAGTTTCAACCCCCCTGCCATGGGCAGGGACACCTCCCACTAAACCATGCCATCCAAGGCTATGTCCAACCCCGCCTTGAACGCCGCCAGGGATGAAGAATTCACAACTTCCCTGGGCAACCCATTAGCTTGATCATGGTTTCTTCATTGATTGTTCATTAATTTCTGTTGTTTTTCTGTTTTTTGGTTTGGTTGGTTGTGGGATTTTTTTTGTTCCCTACAATTTCAGTAGTTTATTTCAATAGTAAAATCATATTTAACATGGGTTCTTCAATTAACTTATAGCTATTGCCATCTGGCTTAAATTATTTTGGTCATTTCTTAACCAAGAGGGAAACAATTTGACTTTCAGTCTTCAGAAGGTTTTTAATGACTTTCATTCTTCTCTCTGTATATTGCAATAAGTAGAATCTAGTTTTTGCCTACTACATAATATTCCACCTGTATGTGAGATCTTTATGCTTTTCCCAACAGTATCTAAAGGTTTAAGGTAAAAATTACACATAACTCCACAACCCAATGCATTTATAATTTAACATAATTCTTACCTATTTTCCAATAAAAATGACAAAACAAAATTCACTAATATAAATGACATATTTTTTAAGACTATTTTGCTGTTTTGTACTTTGATGTCCATATCAGAGATTATCTTTATACAATTTTATGGTTTGTTAGAACATCAGTAACCATTGTTGATTCTCAGAGTAAGGTAAAATTAGATTAACATTTCTTAATATTGCCACGTTGTGGGGGGCTTTCCCTAGAAAATAATACTTAGGTTATTAAATTAAATATTTAATAATTAACTGAATTACCAAAGTAAAATTATTAAGCAGCAGTAACAGCCTTAATGACTAGAAAAAAAGAATCTCTTTTGTAGTATTCTTGATAGCATTTTTTCTGCATTATAATCCCAGTCTCTGTTCTGACAAAATAAAACCCAGATACATATTGAAAGAATTATGTTGGGAAAACTTCTAAACGCAAATTTCTCAGATATCCCACCTTTTTTTTTTCCAGAAGACTTTTGAAATTTTTATTTTAAAGACTTATATGATAAATCACCCATCGGTGTAGCTCATCACTATTTCACTGGAATCATCAATTAATTTCACTTTCAATAATTTCTCTTAATAACATTAAACTCATAGCAACTTTAAAACTGTTGTATCAAAATCCTTTATGTAAGAAGAACTTACACTAACCTCTGAACAAACGGATATAAATTTCTTAACTAAGTTTTCATCCCATAAACAAGTACATATTAAGGTTTCATATTGTTTCATCGGACAACTGAGAAAATAAACAATTGCTTCCAGCTTTCAAAAACTTGTACTATCTTTGCTGTGCCAACTGAACGAAAAAGGATTAACTAGGTTCAAGAACCTTCCTTATCTTTACCTGCAGTTTCATAGCTGCTGCAAGTAATAGGTCAATAGAGCAATCATGATTTGATGTTTATTAGAAACTATTATATAATTACTATTAGTTTTGATGAGTTATTGATGTTTTTTCCCTTTGACTACTGACTAGTTCCCAAGATAGATTATAAGAAGTGATTTAAAGAAAATTTATTACACACTTGTCCATCATGTTCTAGCGATAAATTCCATCATGAATTAGCTTATCTGCTCCTTTCTACAAGTACTCTTGAAATTCCTTTCAATATATTCATATTCTGAGGAAACATCATGACTCCCATCTACTAGGATATCCACAAGACAAAGAATCCCCCATTTTTAAATATTATTCTGGTTATCTTTGTACAGCAAGGGTTTTCCTTTCACATTCTGGAGGACAAAATTTAATGGAACTTTTTTTCTGCATAAAATCAAATTCAAATCTTACTCTTGGTTTTACTCCAAGAATTGCAATTTATCTTATTACAACAACATTCTTTAAAACGTGTTAATTTTCCGTAGTAAAGCAAAACCATTATTGCTATGAGTGTATTTCATCCTAAGTCAATGCCTTCTCTAAGTAGGCACTAATTTGAATGAACTGAATGTCTGGACAGTATGAGCACATAATTCTTCAAATATAAGGCCCTTGTAGGAGTTCCTGGTAATGATTATGTTAGGAATGTTCCCAGAGCAGGTTCTACATCAAATGTACTTTTCATTAGCAGTAACCCTTGCCTTGTGGAGGGAAGAAAAATAATATTTCTTTTCTTCTCCTATAATTGCTTGAAGTCTTTTTCTCTTAAGATCACATCAAAATGGGATTTTACTTTTTCTCATATAATCTTTCAGTATAGAGAGTCAGGAAGGCTGGAAAAAAATAGATTCAGCTTATATTGAACAGAGATTTAAATCACAGAAACATTGTTCTAAGGCAAGAAAGACTGAGATCATTAAAAGAAAACATCTGTTCAATCCATTAAGAGGTAAGCTCTATCTGATCTCTCTTCTCACTACACTGGGGGTCATACATAGTCCAGTAACCATTCTTATGGTCTTAATATGCTCTTAATTTTTCTTCTTGGAAAGAAAAGAATCTCCTGCACTTTGTAACTTTTCCCTTATGCCCAAAGTAAGGATTTTTTCAATTAATTACCCCAATTATGTGACTATGTAGACAATTAATTATTCTTATCAATAGGGTGGTGAGATGGATCTTCAAAGAAATTGCATGGTATCTTTTAATCTCTTCTTAGGAAGGTTGTTTCCAAATAGGCTGGTTATGGTGCTAATCATAAGGGTCACACCGACTTTTATATTAAAATGTGGCATTCACATACTATGTTTCTGAAGTTGTTGTGAGCACTTCAAATAGGTGAAAACTACGCTGACGGTGAACAGTTCCAAGTCTATTGCTCATTCGATTGCTCACAATTATAGAGCTGGTGAATCAGTATTAAACATTTAAAATATTTCACTGTGCCTTGTGTTGTATTTTGCTCTTAACGTTGGGATTCAGTATACATGCCCCACTTTCCCTCCCCCCTTTGACAAGGGGACAGAATTGCTGCTATTTTCAGATCCTTTCAAACAATTTAGGAACCTGGGAATAATTTGTGCTTTTAAAATATTGATAACATTACTGTACATCACATCATCACCTGTGATGCATACATGGTGATCGCTGTTTCCAGTAATTGGAACATTATAAACTTATTCCACTTTGTGGTCACATTCATCCCATTGTCCTTTGCTGAACAGTGTTTTGATACTTTTTAGCATGACTTCACTTAGAATGTGATTTGTTTGTTAGCTTAATACTTACCTCTATGTGTCACATTAAACTGTATGTATTCTTTAACTCGTCATTGCAGATAACGGAAATTTTGGGCTTTAAATTTTGACTGCGATTTCCACTTCAATACTGTTCAGTGTGCCTTACACTGCACAGTGTCAGTATATGACTTTCCAAATGCCTATTTTAATCAAGCAAAAGAATTAACCACTTTTTATTTCACAAGATTAATTTTTTTTAATTACAAGAATAAAATAATTTTTATTGTGTTTGTTTCAGGTGTCAGTTACAGCTCATTTGCTGGTCATCACAGTGTTTATAAATCTCTCTGGAGGGAAAATTTCTTATACTCGAAGCTGCCTTATTTGGTCTTCCTGATCTAAAGCACAGAAGTTGCTGAGTTGTTGCCATGGGTTCAACAGTAGCAGTCATTTTTCTCCTTCTTAGTAGCTGGTGCAGTGCTGTGGTTTTGACTTTCAGCCTGGGAACACCACTGATAACACCGATGCTTTTAGTTGCTGCTCAGTAATGTTTACTCTGACCAAGGACTTCCTGAGTCTCATGCTCTGCCAGGGAGGAGGGGAAGCCAGCAGGAAGCAGAGACAGGACACCTGACCCAAACTAACCAAAGAGATATTCCATGCCACAGCACCTCATGCCCACTATACAAACTGGGGGCAGTTACCTGGAAGGGTTAGATCACTGCTTGGTCGGTCTGGATATTGGTCAGTGGGTGGTGAGCAGTTGTGTTCTCTTCCCTTGTTATTTCCCTAATTATTATTATTATTATTGGTGGTAGCAGCAGTGGTTTGTGTTATAGCTTAGTTACTGGACTGTTCTTATCTCAACTCGTGGGGGTTACATTCTTTCTATTCTCCTCACCATCCCTCTGGGTGCAGGGGGAGGAAAGCGGGGAGTGAGCTAACAACTGCGTGGCTGACTTACAGCTGGGCTTAAACCATGACAGTTCTTTTTGGTGCCCAATGTGGGGCACAAAGGGTTGAGATAATGACAGATCTGACCAGAGAGTGTTTAATCATATTTGTGATAAGCATTCATTGTTTCAGATTAATAGTAACTCATCACAATGTTGATTTATTGACTCTCAAAGTTGTTGCTCTTGATCTCACGGTTTCAGCATGGCATACCTTACTTACAGCCAGTATTTGCCATCTTAGTGTTTATTGGCTGGGGGCCGTGGACTAAGGTCCTCGTCTCGTTGTAATTTATGGTAATAACTTGCAATACAATAGAATCATTGATCATGAAACAGATCTGGCTTGTGTTCCCAGTGTGGTCACCACCTCTATGCTTTAGGAGGCATTTAATAGAAGTGTTTAGCAATTACACAATGAGCTCAAATAGGAAACACCAGTCATCCAGGAATTCTAGAATTCATCATGGACTGGCCAGAGGGCAAAGACTTTGGAATGTCACCACAGGAGGAGGTGATGCATACTGAAGAGACCTCACCATATAATGAACTGTCAGAAAATGAAAAGCAGTATGCCTTGTTTACTGATGGGTCCTGCCGTACTGTGGGAAAATGTTGCGGGGGATCTCATGGACAACACAATACTGATCAATGTGATCAAACACTGAACAATTTATTGTGTGCAAATGTGCCTTTTATAGAAAAGTTTCAGAACACTGGAACATTCGATAACATTTGATTGGTTAACTCCACTTAGCGGAGTGCTAGCAACAGTTCAATGATTGGTTGTAGTTTAAAGTGTCCATAGTAACAGGCTCTTGGCTTGCAAGCAGGGTTTTCTTTGTGGTAACCTGATCCTGCGCAGCGACGTCCTGCTCAGTGTGTTTGTTAACCCTTTCATCGACCTGCAACGCCTCACAAAGCCTGTTGCTCACTGCTCGAGTGAAGCTAAGTCAAAGGCTGGATTGCTCACATGTCCGTTAACTGAAAGGAATGCTTCCACAGGAAAACATCGTAGATGGAAGGCAGATGTATGGAGTCCACAGTGACAAGTTGCAGAAACTGCTGAAGGAGAGGGTGAATTGAGCCAGTTTTCCGAGATGAAAGCCATCCAGATGGCCTTGGACATTGCTGAAAGAGGAAAGTGGCCTGTACCTTATCTCTAGACTGACTCATGGATGGTGGCAAATGCCCTGTGGGGGTGGTTGCAGCAATGGAAGCAGAGCAACTGGCAATGCAGAGGTAAACCCATCTGGGCTGCTGCACTGTGGTAAAATATCACTGCCTGGGTGCAGAAAATGGTGGGGAAGGTACGCCATGTAGATGCTCATGTACCAAAGGGTTGGGCCACCGAGGAACACCAGAATAATCAACAACCAGCAAGTGGATACAGCTGCTCAGATTGAAGCGGCTCAGATGGACTTAAATTAGCAACACAAGGGTGAATTATTTTTGGCCTGGTGGGCCCATGACACTTCAGGCCATCAGAGCAGAGATGCAACATACAGATGGGCTCTTGATCGAGGGTGGACATAGCAATGGACACTACTGCCCAGGTTATTCGCAAGTGTAAAACATGTGCTGCAATTAACCAAGCTACATGGTTAAAGCCTCTTTGGTATGGAGGACGATGGCTGAAGTACAAATATGGGGAGGCCTGGCAGATTGATTATATCACACTCCCACCAACCCGCCAAGGCAAGCGTCATGTGCTTACCATGGTGGAAGCAACCACTGGATGGCTGGAAACACATGCTGTGCCCCACACCACTGCCCGGAACACTATCCTAGCCCTTGAGAAACAGATTTTGTGGCGACACGGCACCCCAGAGATAATCGAGTCAGACAATGGGACTCATTTCCGGAACGGCCTTATAGACATTTGGGCCAAAGAGGATGGCAGTGAGTGGGTATATCTCATCCCCTACCATGCACCAGCCTCTTGGAAAATCAAATGGTACAATGGGATGTTAAAAACTACACTGAGAGCAATGGGTGGTGGGACTTTCAAGCACTGGGATACACACTTACCAAAAGCCACCTGGTTGGTCAACACCAGAGGATCTGCCAACAGGGCTGGCTGAGCCCAGTCAGAACTTTTACGTACTGTAGAAGGGGACAAAGTTCCTGTGGTGCACATAAAAAATTTGCTGGGGAAGGCAGTCTGGGTTATTCCTGCTACAGGTAAAGGTAAACCCACTCGTGGGATTGCTCCTGCTCAGGGACCCAGATATACATGGTAGGTAATGCAGGATGATGGGGAAGTCTGATGTATAGCTCAAGTGAATTTGATTTTTGGGGAAAACAGCCAATGAACTAAATTGTATGCTGTTGCCTGCTATGTAGCACTTTTATAGCCCGCCAACTAGATGTCTTCAGGTCACCAGTGCCTGGCCCTGACTTCCCTCTGACCATCATCCCCACAAAGAATGGACTTTGATGAAATCAGATGAGTTCTGTGGTAAAGGACTGATCAGCATCAGCAGCCAATGATCCAACACTACACAGAGCCTCTCCTGCCCTGAAAGACTGTTACAAGAGATGGAGCCCGTCATCATGGATCAGATTGACTTGGCAGCTTTATGGGGATTGGTCCATGCACTAAGGAATGACTTCTGTGTGTGTGTGTGTGTGTGTGTGTATGTATATATATTTATATATATGAGATAAGAGTGATGGTATATTGAAAATGTGGGATCTGAGCATGATGTGAATAGTATGGAATAAGGGGTGGACACTGCCCTGGATTCAGCAGCAGCAGTCATTTTCTCCTTCTTAGTAGCTGGTGCACTGCTGTGTTTTTGACTTTCGGCCTGGGAACAGTGCTGATAACACCGATGTTTTTAGCTGCTGCTTAGAAATGCTTAGTCTGATGAAGGGCTTTCTGAATCTCATGCTCTGCCAGGGAGGAGGGAAAGACGGGAGAAAGCAGAGACAGGACACTTGACACAAACTAACCGAAGAAGTATTCCATACCACAGCACATCATGCCCAGTACAGAAACTGGGAGCAGTTACCCAGAAGGGCCAGATGACTTCTCGGGTCAGCCTGGGTATCAGTCTGCAGGTGGTGAGCAGCTGTATTCTCTTCCCTTGTTATTTTCCTCATCATTATTATTATTGGTGGCAGCAGTAGTGGTTTGTGTTATAGCTTAGTTACTGGACTGCTCTTATCTCAACCCCTGGGAGTTACACTCTTTCGATTCTCCTCCCCATCCCTCCGGGAGCAGGGGGAGGAAGGAGGGGAGTGAGCTAACAACTGCATGGCTGATTTACGGCTGGGCTTAAACCATGACGGTTGTGTACACAGCTATGCATGTTAAGCCCTGAAGAAACAGAAAGAGATTAACCATTCACTTACACCAAACAATAGGGCAGATTATAATCACAGAATATTCAAAGACACCAAAATAAACAGGTCTGTCTCTTATGATCTCACCAGCTCAGCTAGGTGACCTGCAAGTGAATGTCTGAACCATAACACTTACTAGTTGAATTACTCCAGCTATGAAATCTATCACAATTCATTCAAAATCGCTGTTGCCCATTTTTTTTTTTTTCTTTTTCAAACTGAAAACTATGGTGCATTATTTGCAATATCTGCTAGGATTTTTTTTTTCAGAGGTCTGTTAATTTCTTGAGTTAGCTAAAAAAAAGAAAACATGGCTGTGGTTTCAGCATTTTTGAAACACAGCAAATGGATTCAGTATTTCATTTTCTAAAGAAAAGAAAGAAGGGAAAACACTGACCTTCTATTTTTGGTTGTCAAGTTGTCAAGGTAAATCCTATAATCATTCAGATCAAAACTTAAAAGAATGTTATATGAGTATATCCCTTTCTCCACATTTCTGGGAGAAAAAAAATATGGAAAAGCAAAAGAAAGAAATTCCTGAGTAAAATGACAATTTTAGATGTTAATTTTATATGCCACCAGTTTTTTGTGGACATTTTGTTTGTTTCTTAAATTGCAATTAAGTGGTACAACTATCATTAAAAAAAAAAAAAAAAACAACCTGAAACAACCCAAACCCAAAACAAAACAAAAACCCAAACAAATAAACAAAAAACAACAACAACAACAAAAACAAGAAAACAAAACCAAAAACCAAACACAAATACAAACAAAGTACTAGCACTTGAAATAGAGGCTTTTTTCAAGTAAGGATCTGTAAACAGAAACCTTTGTGACCATCTGAGAAACATTTGCCTAATCAAATATATGTTCTTGTTCTTATTATTGTGAACTGCAGCACTGGACAAATAAAGAAAACTGTTTTGTGGAAAAAAAGGAAAAATGTAACAGCAATAAAATGGAATGAAACAGAGTAGAAAGTCATCTGGAAAATTAATGTTTTTGTAAGTCTTCAAGGAGACGCTAGAGAAGATGGAAAGTCAAAAAGAAGAAACAGCCATTCCACTATAGGAAACCAAGCTGAACATTCCAGTCAGATGGTTTGATAAAGGCTTGTTGCAGTCAAATAAACTGTAAGATCTAGGCCTACAGAATATAACAAGACTTGTCGTTCTCCATTTATTACTATTGCCTCTTGATCTTTGAGAAATGTCCTGATTAAGGTCTACTTAAATCTTTTCTTTTCTCCCAGGCTTATTACTCAATCTCTCACCCTGCACTCTATAAATCCTTAGTCTGGGACTTGCATTAATTTAACACTGAATCAGAATAAACATCAGGCATACAAATTTTCAACATGTTTGAACATGCTACCTATCTCCTAAGTGCTGAATTTCAAAGCAGAATCTAAATAACGTATAACCAACTGCATGTAATTACAAGGGGTATTAACTTATTTGACGGGATTTATAAGAGTAAGTCTTGATACTAAAAAATGAATACTGGTGGATAGTGTACAAATAATTCCTAGGGCTTACTTTTAAATATGATTATTGCAAACGAAATAATATTTGTTAATATTTATGTTCTGTAGTGACTGGAGATTATTAAGTTCTTCTTGAAGTGGAATACAAGTAACTGTTAAGTACTAAATATTTGCAAGATACTGTTAAGTATATTATCAGTGCTGAGAGATAACTCTGGACATTCTAAAGAAATGACACCCCAATTTCCAAAGAAATGCAGTCACTCATTATCATCCTTTTTTGTTATTTACAAAAGAAAAACAAACAAAAAAATCTGTTGCAAGGGAATACATGTTATAATGGGAACAGTAAAGTCTACTTAAATAGTGTTCTAGATATTATAAAGCTGAAATTGAAAAACTGTTTATAAAAATGAGAAGAAAAATTACAGTATAAAAATTGGTAAAAGCATCTCTCAAATTTATAAGAATATAGTAAAAATTCAAAGCAAATTTCTTTTAAAATCCAACTGCATTTTCCTTGGGAAAAAGTCCTTGTATCTATGCAGCTGTATTTTCTAACTCTTCTCAGCAGTCCTTGAATACCTTTGTATGTGTTGAACATGAGGTACAGAAAATTAATATGGTGATAGATCTGAACAAGTAAGACTTTGTATACCTCTGGATGAGTGAAAGTATGTATGAGCATTCAAATATTCACTTTACATTTTTAGCTGGTGTTGGTTACGTTAGTTCCACTTTATACTAAACTCCCAGAAAGATTTGCAGCTCTGAAAATAACTAATTTATACAGCTGTGATATACCAATTGCTTTTGAGTTTGTGGCTGAGCCTTCAGGCTATATATTTGTGTGATGTGCTTGAAATCAGATTTTTTCAAATCATAGAGAGTAGCATCTATACATTTATTAATATATTTATAAACGTGTGAGACCATATCAATGAAGGTCATCGGGTCTGTAGGCAGGGATGGAGCAGCCCATATGGGACTGTGCTTTGCATTTGTAGCTTTAAAAGTGTTGATAACATACCTATACTTTAGCTGTTGCTGAACAGCACTTGTACAGCATCAAGGCTTTCTCCATCTCCTCTCCCCCAAGCCAATAGGGATTTGCAAGAGGGCAGGAGGTGATGTAGCCAAGAGAGCCGACCCGAAATGGTCCGAGTCAAACAGTGCCATACTATACAACATCATGCCCAGTAACAGAAGGAAAAGGAGGAATGTTTGTAGTTACAGTGTTTATTTTCCCAAGCAATTGTTAGATGTACTGAGGTCCTGCTTTCCTGGAAATGTCTGAATATCTGCTCTGTGGATGGGAAATAATGAATAAATTTTTCTTTTTGCTTTACTTGTGCACATAGTCTTTACTTTCCTTATTAAAATGTCATTATCTCTATCCATGAGCCTTTATGCCTTCCTTCTACTTTTCTCCTCATCCCAAGGGAAAGGTGAGTGAATGAGAGGCTAAGTGGGTATTTGGCTGCTGGCTGGGGTCAGCTCACCACAGTGTCTGATAAGTAAAGTTCTGTTACCCTGTATCATGTAATATACATACATGTTTGAAGAAACCAGCCTCTGTGCTGGTATTGTTGCTTAGGCAAAATTTTCAAACCAGCCTTATCCGCACAACTCATGTTCAACAAAAATAAACATTAAGGTAAATGAATCGTATTTTACAGTATATCGACATGTCACAGCTGTAGTATTGTCATCTAAAAGTCAAAATCCCACAAGAAACTCCTTATGTTTCCACATGAGACTACATGAGAAGTAGATGCACAGCTTAACATCTGGTGTAAGGAATGTGATTTTATGAGATTACAGTTCCAAATGTATGGTGTGATCTTGGTCAATCAAGTCATTGGTCAAAAGTCGCTGGGAAAAGACATTTCCTCATCTCTCTAATGAGGATTATGATGTACCTCATGAGAGTATCAAGTTATGGAAGTTCAAAGTAATTAGCAATATTTCACCAAATCAATTCCCTGAACAGGAGATTCCAGGGAATTAATTTAGCCCTATAGCCTCAATTACCCATTGCACCTAAGCACATGCTTCACTCTCAGTAACTTGAAGTATATTAGCTGTTTAAGTATTCTGACTGACTAGAATGTGACTAAGTGTACATTTGAAGGGTTTGGTAAACTGGTCTCTCTCTAAGAGCACGTAACAATTATTATTCTCTCCTGGCAAATGTACCAGAAATATAGCTTGATGTTTCAGTTGCTTTTGAGAAAGTTTTATGACAGAATTTGAATGAATGCATTCTAAATAATTACCAGCAACATTATTCAATCTCCCTATTTTTCACTCTTTTCCAGAAACAATTTAATACTTACAATACAAACTTCAGCATTTTTCCGAGAACCACACATATATTATCCACACTTTAATGAAAAAGCAGTTATAAACCAGCATGTCTTTTTTTAGAAGACACCTTCCTATGCCTTTCTTGTGTTTTCTTTGGGGGGTTTTGATTGTTTGGATTTCGGGGGTTTATGTTTGTTTGTTGTTGTTGTGGGCTTCTTGCTTGGTTTGTTTTGTTTTTTTCCCTTTGGTGAAAAAATGTATTTCACGGTCTTTGAAAGTATATAACATACTAAATGGATTCTATTAAGTCAAATACTTGTTAACAATTGCCCATTTAGGCACATCCATTATGAACAATTCCTTTTAAACATGCCTTCTCACCATTTGCTCCCCTCCTACCACCGCTCCAAGTATTTTTATGTTTGTCTGTTGATCTTTTCCCTTAAATTTCATCCTGTTTTTTTATTGTCCTATAGATAAAGATATATCTGCTCAACCTCATGTTTCTCTGATACCTTTTTTCATGTCTCACATAATTCTTCTCACTAACTTTGCCCAGCTACTGCAGGACCAGTATGGAGACCTTGACATGTAACTGCACAAATCCATCCACTGACTGATTTATTCTACTGTCCAACAAGGAAAATGGCTAATGTAACTGCCTTTTGGAAGAAAAATGTGTCTTTAACTCAAGGATTCTGACAGAGATCATAAGATCTTATGAGATCTCTCAGATCATGAGAGAGAGATGAGGGTGGGTGGGGTAGAAAGGTTAATACTGAATAGACTTGCAATTCTTTCCTTGGATCATTTTTTTTTTTTTAACTAGCCGATCTCTCACCTATCTCCCAACTAATCTCTCACCTATCTTCTATCTATCCTTAACCTGCGGTTAGTACCTGAGTATGCCAGAATTCCCCAAATTACAATTCACCATATTCTTCCACGTGTCACATGTTTTTTATCATCCTTTGGATCTACACAAACTATTCCTCTCTGTTCTGATTTCATACTACTTTAGGTTTTAGCCTTGTTCTAAAAAAAAAAAAAAAAAAATAAAAAAATAATAAAGCATAAAACTACACTGATATATTCTGAAGTCTGTAACAAATTCTGAAGTAAGAAATATAATGAAAGATAAACTGAGATGGATGTGGCAAGTTTTCAAAGGGACGGGAGACATGTTTTGGACATGTAGTATTTCTAAACAGAATTTTTCTTATTTTGGGGATGGGCAAAGTGACTTAAAGTGAGAAGCTAAAAACTTTTTTGTAAGAACCCCACACAACAACAACAACAAAAAAATACCTCTCTTCTCTTGCGAGCTAATAGCTCTGTCATGTGCTTATCAACAGCTTCTTAAAAGATTAGCCTAAGATTTTCATAGGGTTCCAAAAGTCAAAGCTAATTTTGAAAAGGCACAGTGGATCAGGGGACAAATACACACGACTGCATAATACGTTGCAATCTTAGGAGAGATATTAGGCTTTGGGAGTCCCAGTAAGTTTAAATTAATATTTACTTCAGCCAGTATTTCAATAATGTTATCTGTCTAATTTTTAATAATTTTTTTATACCAGCGTTAATTTTATTTTAATTGATTAATAGATCAATGAAGCAAAAGTATCAATTTATATAGAACATTATAATGGTCAGCAGACCACAGAAAGTTTGGAGACTTGGTAACACTTTTCTGGGGACTACTGTCTTGGGCTCATCTGTAACAGTTATTTTTCTCTTTTTCAGTAGCTGGTGCAGTGCTGTGTTTTTGACTTTAGCCTGAGCACAATGCTGATAACACACTGATGTTTTTAGCTGTTGCTAAGTAGTGCTTACCCTGATCAAGGACTTTTATTCTCTCATGCTCTGCCACTGAGGAGGGGCACAAGAAGCCAGGAGGAAGCAGAGACAGGACACCTGACCCAAATTAACCAAAGAGGTATTCCATACCACAGCATGTCATGCCCACTATACAAATGGGGGGGCAGTTACCCGGAAGGGTTAGATCACTGCTTGGTCATGGTGGGTATCGGTCGGCAGGTGGCGAACAATTGCACTGTGCATCGCTTGTGTTTACTGTTTTTCTTTTCCCCTTTTAGCTTTATATTCTCTCCTGTCCTGGGTTCAGGACACAACATCTCCCCTTGTTATTTCCCTTATCATTCTTATTATTGGTGTTAGCAGTAGTAACAATTCTGTATTATTCCTTTGTTGACGCAGAAGTCCCGGACACAGCATACACAACCAATATGATCAAGCTGCTGCCAAATTTATTGCACAGATAGGTCAGTATATATAGGCATTCTACTTCTCTATCATTAGCATACACAACTCTAATTGGATACGTGTATTGTTCACACGACTCAATGTACAATAGGATTTGTTCAGACCCTCTGTTCATGCGCATAGTGCTCTCCGCCTACATTCTACTTGGTATCCTGCTTAATATCTAATTGGTTAAAGTCTCTCAGCTAAGTGTTAGTAACACTTAATGATTGGTTAACTATTACAACATATGTTTCAAGGTTGCAGTTATCAGTTCCCTCCTGCACATCTCACTCAGCAGCCCTCCATGCCAACTTTTTCAAACTTCTGCACGTATGTGAACTCTAGTAACCTTCAGGCAAGGCCTCAAAGCCTTTGGTTCACTGCCTTACAATTGTCAAGTAGTTATCTGGGTTGCTCATAAGACCATTCTCAGTCAAATAACTTTCCATATACCTTCATTACTGGACTGTTCTTATCTCAACCCATGGGATTTACATTCTTTCGATTCTCCTCCCCATCCCTCCGGGAGCAGGGGGGAAGAAAGAAGGGAGTGAGCAAGTGGCAGTGTAGTTCTGAGTTACCGTCTGAGCTTAAACCATGACAACTACAAGAGCAGGTACGACTAAGTTTATAAATGTTATATAATAGTTGATGAATGTAAGATTTCTAAAGGTACCCCAGCTTTTATGGAAATGTTTTATTTGTTCATAGTTTTAAATGCAGAAAACTATTGTTGTGTTGCAAAGCAAAACTAATTGAAACATGTTGAAATCAGAATGTGTGTTCATAGTAAACCATTCTGACTTCACAATGGATGAATCTGCTACTGAATGTGTTCGTTGAATGAAACTGCAATATCGCTGTTTAGTTTTTTTCTATAGCAAGTGTTACTTGAAGAACTCCAGACCATGTCCTTCAGCTCACTATTTTTCCTTTCATTTAATACATAACACTAGAACCTCGCTGAAATAGTTTATGCAATTTGAATATTATGTCTAGAAACTTATATGAGTCCCTTATAAAATTTTCCTTATACAAAAGGGGCCTACTTCTGAGTTCAATATAAAGTTTGATTAAAACAAAAGTGACTGATGCCAACTTATGAAAATACTGCAGAAGGTACAAAGCAAAAGTGTTCAGAAATTTAAAGTGAATATTTTTATTTCTTGGTCATATATGCGAAAATATATGAGAAAAAAAAAATGGAAAGATAAAGGAGTTTCCTCTGTCTTCCTTTGAATATTTTAATAGTTGTGTTTGGTTATTCCTCACTATCTAAGAGACCTGTATTGGGAACTGGGAGAAAAGGATGAGGAAACAAAAGTCTTTGTAATTGATAATATAGCCAGTCTAATTAAATGAGTGATCTGTCGAAGGTCATTGCTTATTGCTTTGGAGGGCCCAGAAAAAATAGAAATCAAGTAATAAGCACTCCTGTGTTCAGAAGCTAGGAAATAAAATGATCTTGCACATCTAAATCATTAAGAATCTGACATGCATACTGAAGAATGAAAGTCCATATCCCCTGAAAAATATTCTTTAAAATAGTTATTATAAAAATATAACAGAAACGTATCCTTTTATTATTTTATTATAAACATAATAAATTCTGTACCAAAGTTTATGAGGTGAGAAATTTTAAGTTATCCTTATTTATAAGAGTGACTCAATTCAATATCATAACACAGAATCAGTCTTTCTCCCCACCATTATCATCTTCACTGCATCTTTGTCTTTTGCTGCACAGTTTGCTGAGCTCCTGTATGAAGTTAGTGGAAATATTTACAATTTTTGCCTTGCTAAGCTTTATCCAAATCAAACTGGTAAAAATAACTGAAATACCTTGAGGAACAACCAAGGAAAATCCAGAACCTATTCAAATTGGACAGGGAAAGCAAACTGAAGGCAGTGAGAAAGGAGGACCAAGACTGACTGCAATTAGATTGCTTTAGGATCTAATTTGGGAAGCACAACCTGATTGAAAACATTGAGATGTTAAGGCATGCATTTTAATTTCAAAATTTGAACTAATTTCTTTCCCCAAATGAAAGAAATGTTATAGTTTTATTGGGAATAGAAGAACACTGCTGTAATGTCTTCTGCTTATATAGGCACTGCCACTGTGAAAAAGACATATACAAAATATATGTGTTAAAACTGAGAAAGGGATCTTCAGAGTAACACTTTTGTCAGTAAAGGAAGTACAGACATACTGAGTGTATGTAACTAATAATACAGGATGATAAATATTTTTAAAATGATGCATCCTTACACTCTTTTTCTTTTTAAACTGAATCTATTCTATGACGGGAATTAAAAGAATTAAAATATCAAAGGGGGTTATGGACAAAATTTTTCCTCCACTTAAGCTTTACAACACACCGAAGAAAAGGATGTGATTTCAGACATAAAACATATTGCTAAAATAATTATTTGTCTGAATCTGACATAATGTTATAAATAGCTTCAGCTGTTCTAAAACTGTGCTGTGTGCTATTCCAGGGAAACATCTCCATGACAGAATTTGACAAGCATTCTCCTATGTTCCCTTTCTGAGAAGTCTTTGCAGGGTTTGTAAGGTAAGGTAAGCTGCAAACAAAGCTTTGGTTGTGGAGGATCACACTTGTGTTAGAGAAGAATAAAGTATTTCCTAGAGATTAGTGATCAGGATCTGACATAAGCAATATCAATGAGAACTTCAACTAGAAGTACATGAACTTTGGTGGACAAGTTTCTTTTCCATCAACAACAAACTCCTTCTCCATTCTTCTCTGCCTCTTTTGATTTTGTTTGCCCTCTACTTCCATTTATTCCTTCTCTTTTCTTCTTTCTATTCCAATTCTTGTCTTACTTTAATGAAAATTTGAGAATCCTTTTTCTGCAACATTCATCATTATATTTTCTCCTTTCATCTTTAGTGTCATCTCTATGGAGGAGCAAATTCATTATGTGTAAGATGCACTCTCAGCAGTATAGGTATTGCAACTGCAATATTCCAACTTAATAATCACCTTTCTCCTGCTCAGCAAGAAAAGCCAGCAGGGTGTCATGGTTTATTCTGGACTAGACCATAACATTCAGACTCACATCTTGTATCAGATTATGTATCTGAGTGTATTGAGTATATACGCATATAAAAATTGCATGAGGTTTTTTCAGAACCATGTTATACTAGCGTCTGTTTTCTCACTCTTTCCTAAAACCATTTCTGAGTTACTGCTTTTGACTCTTCCTTATTTATTGCTAAGAAATTCTGAATGTCAGCACTTCATGTTCCAAATGTCTTCCTTATTTTTCTGAAAATATTCTGTTGTATTAAGATTGCAAATATCACATAACTTAAAACATATCATCATAGCAAGTATAACATTTTTGTCACATTCTCTCAGTGCTCTGAGTGCTATATTAGTTGTGGCTTCTTGTAATGTGTATTTAAGCTATAAGTTCTACATTACTAACCTCAAAATAGAACTTGCTCATCAAAAATAATATTGTTGGGTTTCAGTGCTTATTTACATGGGTAATTATCAACAAGCTGCAAAAGGGCAGAACAACAGACTGTTTAAAAGTTTTATATAAGCTATTCATTAAGAAGAAAACTGATTGGGAAAAACTGAGGTATAAGACCAACTTTTTAATGATGCCATAATGGAGATATCTACGCAACAATGTAAATAACTGTGTTAGATTTTTAAGCCAGACTAGTTTGTTTTGTGATGATTACTTATGTAACACATACCAGCAAGTTCCTTAACATGATTGAATTCATACAGACTGCTGGCTGAGCTTAATAAAGCCCTTTAGAATTTTCATGTAACTTAGAGCTCTTTGAATTATGAGCACAGTTCCATATAAAGCAGTGTACATGTCATAAAGTGCACATTTTTTGTTTTTTTTCTCATTGTAGATGAAAAAGCTGAAACTTTAATAATATTGGCATTTGTTGTAGTTACAGAATATACCACAGAAACTGAAAATGTAAGAATGAAAGATTAACTGAAATTGACTTTTGACATTAACAATTGTTTGAAAGAAGATGCTTTTCTTTTTTTTTTTTTTTTTTAAGGGAAAGGTAAGGTAAAGCAAGGCAACATAAGGCAAGTCAAGTTAAGGCAAGGCAAAGCAAGGAAAGGCAAGGTGAGGCGAGGCAAAGAAAAGTGAGGCAAGGCAAGGAAAAGCAAGGAAAATCAAGGAAAGGGAGAAAGAAGAAGCAGAACTTTCTTAAAACTTCATAGCTGACTTCATAGTAAAGGTGTTTCACAAATAATAATAAAACTAAAACTAAACATGTCTTGAATAACTGTTTCAAACAAACTTAACTGAAAAATTTAACTTGCAGTGGAAGCAAAATAATATAGAAGGTCACTCCCAGACAGCAAGATGATTGCACTAATTTCCCAGCTACCAAAAGGTATAATTTAACACCTTATGAATCAGTTTCTGCTGGATTAATGTACCACAAATTAAAATGGTTTATTTCCAAATAAGCTTCCAGAATGTTGGAGGATATTCTAGTCCATGCAACAGATTCAGTGCTCAAGGCAGAATCCACAAAAAAAAACATCAAAAATTAGTCAGCTAAGTAACTGGGAGTTAACCCATTTAAAGTCAATGAAAGACTGGCTTCAGTGAGAGTCTGACTATCCATGCAGCTTACAGAAACAAGCTTGATGTGAAAGAAAATGATCAGTGTAATAAATAGTCTACAAAGCAGTATTTTGACGTGTTCTATTTGTGAAAGTGAGCACACCAAATATCAGGGACCCAATTAACACTTCAGACAGTGGCTGATAGTAGGTGAACCACCTTGATAGTAATAAGAAGGAAATTATATTAGTTTCCTCATACATGGACAGCATAAGGGTTTCTTAAATATATAAAACAATAAAAATGAAAGAAAAGCCCTCATGATCAGATTTCATCCAGGGCAAAACTCTGGTTTTGATTAGTGATACTCAGGTGGTTTTTTTGTTTGTTTTCATGCTCTTTTTTTTTTGTGTGGGTTTTTTTTTTGTTTTGTTTTTTGTTTTGTTTTTTTTTTTTTTTTTCTTTTTGGTTGGTTGGTTTGGTTTTGGTTTGGTTTTGGGTTGTTTGGTTTTGGGGTTTTTTTTGTGTTGCTTTTGGTTTTATTTTTTTTGGTATGCATGCTTAGTTTTTTTTTTCTAAGTTAAAATTATGCTAATTTTTTATACCTTGGAGCAATGGCTGTTTGATATACACTCTTGGTTGTTCTGGAAATGCATTACAAATGACATAACAATTGTTAAAAGTCCCTTTTACCAATAGAAGTGAGTTTTGCAAAGTTATAAAGTATCATTCCACTGATATTGAGTAGATTATTTTATTTTTCTTGATTTGTTGTTTTTAGTTGTTTGGCCTTCCAGTTTGTTTTATTTTGTGCTTAATCTGTGTAATTTAAGAAATCAAATTACAAAATTTTGTTATCATTACTCCAGAACAGATTTATGGTTTTCACTCTAAGATGTCTCTTGCTTTTGATCACAAATGCAATCATTTTATTCAGCATAAACAAGAAATATTGTTGGGAGGGAAAAAAGATCACTATGAAGACAGGTAGAAAGATTAGATAGGTAGGTAGGTAGGTAGGCAGGTAGATAGGTAGATAGATAGATAGATAGATAGATAGATAGATAGATAGATAGATAGATAGACAGATTAGATAGAATGTAGCTCTGTTCAGATACCTGTTTTGTACTGATTGTAGTTCTGGATGGCAGAAATTTAGTGGCATTTAGTAGCAAAAAGTATAACAAATACATATGTATATTCCACTCACCAGAGAATACCTGGCTTGGACCTCAAGAAACATTTGGGATGAGGTTTTGATTCTCTTAAGAGATAAAGACTTTCTTCAATCCTCCATCCCCAAACAAGTAGAAATATATTTTTAAAGGTATAGCAACCTGATAAAAAATTATTAACTTGTTTTCACTGCTTATTAAGGTAGTACTTATTAAGCATGCCTATTCACGTTTTTAAGGAACATTTGTTGATTTAGTTTCTCTAGTACTTATTAGTTAAATCTGGGTGGAGTAAATTCTAATGAGGAGGAAGCATATTCTACAGAGACTTTTCAAATGCTGGTTAGGATTTGCCAGAGTCATTTATATACATTTTTAATCCAATGCATTGTAAAGCCATCTGGCAAATGCTGTTTGTAGTTTTTTATAGGGCTCCAAAGACCTTTCAGGTCTTGCTCTCAATTATCTCATTTACAAAGCTGTTAGGTAATTCTTCCTGAAAAGTAAAGCTCTCTTTTCTCTTTCTCTCTTGCCTTTTACAAGATGTTGAGTTTGGAAGATTATTCTTGCCAGGTATATACAGTGGGCTTTGCAGGGGGGTTTTTTACAATACTGCAAGAAGGAATAGGTCATAATTTCATTTCTGCTATCCAATCTTTTTGAAGTTTTATTTAGAAGCTGTATTTCATTCTGAAAGTGTCTGAAACACACATGAACATAATTAAAAGGAAGAGGACCAGTGGTAGAATTCACAAATGCATGCTTTACATTTTAAAAATGGTAAAAAATGGATTTAGATGAAGTGTTTCAAATAGATTGAGTGGAAGCAATGAAGATGTTAAGGACAACAGAGAAGAAGTTAATGTATAAGGGGAGAAATGTTAAAGATTTTGCTTAGAGTTTTTGATGCCTATAGGAATAAAATCAACTGCATATTTCAGAATTGATAATGTATTTAAATGAGCTATAAAGATGAAATATGTATTTCCTTTATATGCTAAGTTTCCAATTTATTGTTTTTTATTGAACTGCAATATCCACAAAAGTGTAGGATTATTCAGGTTGGAAGGGACTACAGGACGTCTCTAGCCCAATTCTCAAAGCACTGTTTAAACTGAATTCAGATCATATCACTCAGACTTTTGTCTAGTTGGATGTTGAAAACCTCCGAGGAGGAAGATTCCATAACCTCATTGAGTATCCTGTTTCAAAGCTTAATTACCCCATCAGTGATTTTATTTTTTTTTTCTCTCATTATATCCAGTTGGAAACTCCTCTTTCAATTTGTGATGTGTCAATGATAGTGTCTTGTTTGCATGCTGTAAAACTTCAAAAAAAGTCTGCCTATGCCTTCTTACCAGGCAGGGGGGGCTGGAAATTGATGATCTCAAGGTCCTCTCCAACCCTAACTATGCTATGATTCTATGATTCTTGTGGCAACCTCCTCCTACTGGAAGTTAGCTGCTAAGTCTCCTGCACATAGCTTTCTTGTCTCCCTACTAATAATCCCAGCTCCCTCAGTCTCTCCTCACACAGTCTGTGTGCTCCATCTTCTAACCACTGTGATGGCCCTTTGATGAACTCACTGAAGTTTATCAGCATCTTTCTGGTACTAGGTGGCCCAGACCTGGTAACAGTGTTTTACATATCACCTAATGAGAGCGGAATAGAGGAGACTGATAACTTCTCTTAAACTGCTGCCTATGCAGTCCATATACTCTTTTCCCATTTAGTGTCATCTTGACCTTATTGTCAAAGCTCAGATACAAGGATGCTATAAGAGACTGTGACAAAAGTTCTGCTGTAGTTGAGGTAGATAACATATGCTGCTCTTATTCTTGTTAGATCCAAGGTGGCTAGTTCCAGTCACTTTCTCCTTCTATTTCAGAGGCCCGGGCATGGTTAGCAAGAGGACTTGTACCATGTGTTTCCCAGGGACTGAAGTGAAGTAAACTGGATTGTAAAGAAAGACCTGAATTGTCTTTCTTCCCCTTTTAAAAAATGGCTTCAACATTTGCCACACATCTTTTAGTTGTGGTTATTACAGACATAAGTAAAAAGTCAGGAGCTGCTATTCATATTACAAGTAAAATTACGTTGGCATACTGTCCTGGGTTCAGCTGTAGCAATTATTTTTCTCCTTCCTAGTAGCTGGTACAGTGCTGTTTCTAACTTTAGTCTGATAACAATGCTGATAACACAGCATTTTTAGTTGTTGCTAAGCAATGCTTACTCCGATCAAGGAGTTTTTCAGTCTCATGCTCTGCCACTAAGGAGGGGCACAAGAAGCCAGGAGGAAGCAGAGACAGGACACCTGACCCAAACTAGCCAAAGCGGTATTCCGTAACACAGCATGTCATGCCCAGTATATAAACTGGGGGAAGTTACCCAGAAAGCCAGATCATTGTTTGGGTTGGGCTGGGTATCGGTCAGCAGGTGGTAAACAATTGTATTGTGCATCACTTGTGTTTATTGTTTCCTTTTCCTATTCCTCTTTTAGTTTTGTATTCTCTCTCCTTGTTATTTCCCTTATCATTTTATTATTGGTGATAGTAGTAGTAATAGTTTTGTATTATACCTTAGTTACTGGACTGTTCTTATCTCAACCCATGGGATTTACGTTCTTCCAGTTCTCCCCCCATCCCTCTGGGAGTGGGGTTGGAGGGAAGAAGGGGAGGGACTGAGTGGTTCCAAGTTACCAGCTGGGCTTTAACTATGACAAATGGCAAGTTAATATTCCTAATTTCTTAACAGGCCAACCAATAGAGCTAGAAATAACAGACAAGCTCCATGTTTGTTTATTTAAAAGCTCGTGTGATTACATGAGCTGATCACAAGTTATTGCTTCTTCCTGCAATAAGATCTATGAAGAGGCCCAAAATTTTAGGTCGCAAAAAAATCCTGGTTCTCTGCAGCAGATATACTGCATTTTTAAAAATTCAGTGGTTTATTTCAATGCCTACATATGTGAAATAGACGTATGCAACTTAATTTAAGTACAGTCTAGAATATTTGTTTTTTACTTCTTTTGAAAATTATTTTTATGTGTACAGAAATTTGGCAGCACTGTGCTACAAACTTTGTCTTATGAATACGGTATGAATAACATGAAAATACAAAGAAGTTAGACTGCAGTCTGAAACCAATTTAAACCTTTTACGTTTGACAGTGGTAAAGTTATTCTCATTATCCTCTCTGATACTGTGAAATCTTATCCTCAACTATATCTGCCATTAGTAGAAGACAACAATGAGTTTCTTCTAGGAACTTCAACAAATAAAATATTCTGAATGCTTTTTTGCTATACTTATGCAAACAAGTGAAGCCATGACAGTTTCACATATCTCAGACATTAATGGATTAGTTCTGTTCAGGGATAAGTATGTGAAACCTATCCATCCCAATTTTATGTTATGTAATTTAAATTAATCAGATCCTTTGTAAATTAATCAATCTGCAATGCATACAACTCTGACTATGGTGTCAGTGGAGCTGGCACCAAATGCAGCTCTGCTAGGTGGAGTGTGCACTCTGGGGTGAAGAGGCTGATCCTGATCTTGCAGGCCCATCTTTCCTGTCCGACCATGACTTTCTGGGTGCTGCTTCAGGGCTCGTGAGTGCATAGGTTGCTAGTCTGACAGTTAAACTCCAGCTGCCTTTTGTCTACCTGAGCCAAGAAACAATTGCTTTATACTTAGAAGGTGTACGTATGCTGCTTTTAGTCTCAACATACCCCATTTAAAATTTCTGAAGAAGCAGACCAAGAAGATTGGTAAAGACATCTGCCCTCTGCTAAGTAAGTTCTGAGTGTCTGATCTTACTAAACTAGTCAACAGAATTGCCATTAAAAGGAGGAGTTTACTCCAAATGACAAGAAGGAGAAGAAATCCCCATACTGTTATGGTATCTGGTATAAAAATAAGTTAAAGGCATGGATTCACTTAACACTTAGTAAATTTCAGTATTGAATATAATCTGGAACTGTTCTTGTCTTATTTTTCTCTTCAGTTTTGCAACCAAGTACTTTCTGTTTTAAATAAAAACTTGCAATATGTTTTTTGCACTAAAAATACCTTAAATGTGCAATTTGATGAAGCAGGAAACTTGAAATTTATGCTTAATATATGGACATATTCTGGCCATCCAATTCCATTGCAGAGGCTATTCAAATACATGAAGCCTCTAACCCTCAAAAATCAGTTTTACTTCAAAACTGTAACTGCCTTTTGAAATGTCATGTGTAAGAGCAATATTTCATATAATTTCTTAGAAAAACTGCTTCAGGGCTGTTTTGTGTAAATAACCAAATCAAAACAAACAAACAAAAAAAAAAAAAGCCCAACCCAAGTAGGTGTGGTTTACATCAGCACTCTAAAAAAGCAATTAAAACTGCACGCTTGCAGGCGCTTGTTCTCATGGGAGACTTCAACCACCTTGATATCTGTTGGAGGGATGGTACGGCCCTGCACAAGCAATCCAGAAGGTTCCTCGATTGTGTGGAAGACAACTTCCTTCTGCAAGTAATAGAGGAGCCGACAAGGAGAGGTGCCATGCTTGACCTCGTCCTCACCAACAGGGAAGGGCTGGTTGGGAATGTGACGCTCCAGGGCAGCCTTGATTGCAGCGATCATGAGATGGTTGAGTTTGAGATCCTCAGGACAGTGAGAAGAGCGTGCAGCAAGCTCACTGCCCTGGACTTCAAGAGAGCAGACTTTGGCCTCTTCAGGAACCTGTTCAGTAAGGTTCCATGGGATACAGCCCTAGAGGGCAGGGGGGCCCAAGACTGTTGGTTGATATTCAACTATCACCTGCTGCAAGCTCAGGAGCGGTGCATCCCAACTAGAAGGAAGTTTAGCAGGAGGGCCAGGAGACCTCCTTGGATGGATAAGGAGCTGCTGAGCAAAATTCGAAAGAAAAAAGAGGCTTACAAAAGGTGGAAGCAAGGTCAGGCAGCCTGGGGAGAATACAGGGATGTTGTCCGGGAAGCTAGGGACCAGGTTAGGAAAGCTAAGGCCCACTTAGAATTAAACTTGGCTAGGGATGTTAAGGATAAAAGGAAGGGATTTTATAGGTACATTGCCGATAAGAGACAGGTTAGGGACACCGTGGGTCCTCTTCAGAAGCTATCGGGAGAACTGGCTACCCTGGATTTGGAGAAGGGTGAGGTTCTTAATGACTTCTTTGCCTCAGTCTTTACCGGCAAATGCTCTGTCCACACCACCCAAGTCTTGGAAGGCAGACGTGGGGACGGTGAGGGTGGGGACCCTGGGCCCACTGTGGGGGAGGATCTTGTTCGGGACCACCTTAGGAACCTGAATGTATACAAGTCAATGGGACCGGATGAAATCCATCTGTGGGTCCTGAAGGAGCTGGCAAATGCAGTTGCTAAGCCACTGTCCATCATATTTGAAAAATCATGGCAGTCAGGTGAAGTTCCCGATGACTGGAAAAAGGGAAATATAACCCCCATTTTTAAGAAGGGAAAAATGGATGACCCAGGGAATTACAGACCAGTCAGTCTCCCCTCTGTGCCTGGCAAAATCTTGGAGCGGATTCTCCTGGAAGGCATGCTAAGGCACATGAAAACCAACAAGGTGCTTGGGGACAGCCAGCATGGCTTCACTAAGGGAAATCCTGCCTGACCAATCTGGTGACCTTCTATGAAGGGGCTACGGAACTGATGGACAGGGGCAGAGCAGTTGATGTCATCTACCTGGACTTGTGTAAAGCCTTTGACACTGTCTCCCATGACATCCTTCTCTCTAAGTTGGAGACACATCAATTTGATAGGTGGACCACTCGGTGGATAAAGAACTGGCTGGATGGCCGCACACAAAGAGTAGTGCTCAGTGGCTCAGTGTCCAGCTGGAGACCGGTAACGAGTGGTGTCCCCCAGGGATCGGTGTTGGGTCAGGTCTTGTTCAACATCTTTGTGGGTGACATGGACAGTGGGATTGAGTGCGCCCTCAGCAAGTCTGCCGATGACACCAAGCTGTGTGGTTCGGTTGATACATTGGAGGGAAGGAATGCCATCCAGAGGGACCTTGACACGCTTGTGAGGTGGGCTGATGCCAACCTCATGAAGTTTAACCATGCTAAATGCAAAGTCCTCCACCTGGGTAGGAGCAATGCCAGGCACAGCTACAGATTGGGCGGGGAGGAGATTCAGAGCAGCCCTGCAGAGAAGGACTTGGGGGTGTGGGTTGATGAAAAAATGAACGTGAGCCGGCAGTGTGCGCTTGCAGCCCAGAAGGCCAACCGTATTCTGGGCTGCATCAAAAGGAGTGTGACCAGCAGGTCGAAGGAGGTGATCCTGCCCCTTTACTCTGCTCTCGTGAGACCTCACTTGGAGTATTGCGTGCAGTTCTGGTGTCCTCAACATAAAAAGGACATGGAAGTGTTAGAACAAGTCCAGAGGAGGGCCACGAAAATGATCAGGGGACTGGAGCACCTCTCATATGAAGATAGGCTGAGAAAGTTGGGGCTGTTCAGCCTGGAGAAGAGAAGGCTGCGTGGAGACCTCATAGCAGCCTTCCAATACCTGAAGGGGGCCTATAGGGATGCTAGGGAGGGACTCTTCATTAGGGACTGTGGTGAGAGGACAAGGGGTAATGGGTTGAAACTTAAACAGGGGAGGTTTAGATTGTATCTGAGGAAGAAATTCTTTACTGTGAGGGTGGTGGGGCCCTGGAATGGGTTGCCCAGGGAAGTTGTGAATGCTTCATCCCTGGCGGCGTTCAAGGTGGGGTTGGACATAGCCTTAGATGGCATGGTTTAGTGGGAGGTGTCCCTGCCCATGGCGGGGGGGTTGGAACTCGATGATCTTGAGGTCCTTTCCAGCCCTTACTATTCTGTGATTCTGTGATTCTGTGGATATGTGGTCTGCAGCCATTCCCAGGCATTATACTCGGTTCCTCTGAACAGCTCTGCTGATATCTTGGAAGAAATTCTGCAGACCCTCACTCTGTCTACATATTGAGCAGTCCAGGGCTGTGAAATCTGTTATGTCGGCCAGAAGCCTAATCTTTGGACTTGGCATTGGCAGATGAGACTTTATCAGTTTTCCATGAGAAGTCCGTGGCAGAGGACAGAACCTATGCCAGTTTCTCAAATTCTAGCCTAGCTTTCTTCTCTGTCTAATATTACCCTCCTCTCCTATTTTACACAGTGCCTGATTCAAACAGGCATATTCCCTCTTAACATGGAATTATGAAGTATAGAGGCTATTCAGAGATTCTCTGCATCATTATTAGCTTTATCTAATTTAATTCATACTCTTTTTATTTGGTAAGCAGAAGTAAAATTGGCATTTGTCATGTAAGAGAAGGCATAGCACAGTATAAACAGCTTGCTCCAAGAACTAAAAGCATTCTTCTTTGACTTGAAAAATAAACTATTTTCAATGATAGCTCTTTTCTGTGTACTGCCATTTCAATAATGCATTAAAACATTCACACTTTGAAATACTGAACAAAAGGCAGCTGCAAGCTTTCCTACATGTCTGAAGATTATAGTTTTCTGCCTGGATATACAATAGTTACAGAATTTAAAACCTATATTAAAATGTTTGCTGCCATTTGAGTATATTTAACATCTGTTCTGGTTGTGTATGCGTTGACAAAATAAAAATAGCTTTCTGTTACAATTCCCCTAAATGTAACACACTATGTTTAAGCGCTGCTTCTTTCTGTGAGCTAATTTGCCAGTAGTATCCAAGGAAACTTTCATGCTGCCATGATTTTTTGCATACAAAATCACTGTGATTGCACTTGATTGGAACTCTCAAATGTTTTTAGAAATACTTTTAAATGTGTACATTTTGTCCTTTTAAGCTGTCGGTCAGGGGATTGTTTTTATTTTTCCATCTCTAAATTCTTCTGGGAAATATTTCTACAGTAATAAAATTCCAACTTTTCCCCACACCTTGTAAATGATGAGTGCACAAGCATGACACCAGGTTTGAAGTCAGACATCACAGTATTTGATTCATCTTTTTTTCAGTTTGTAAATCTGGATGAGTTTTTTTCCCTTTCAGAAATCTGGTATGTGCTGTCATATTCACTTGCAATTAATACATGTCTGTTACAGTCCAATGGCTTTAACAATTGCAAACCTTCAAATACTTCTTCAGCTTCTCCTAACCAGGTGTTGCCATGGTATCCCATCCGGCAGGAAAATATAGCATGGTTTGCTTTTGACAACTGTGTTGATGAGTATTGGTGCTTTGTCTTATAGCTCTAATAAACATACTCATTGCTAAAAAATGCGTGAGGAATTTGATTATTCCATTATGTTAAAAGACTGCACATAACTTGTTCATAATACTTTAAGTAATTTTACAGCTTTATTGTTCATATTTTGAAACACTGAGCAGGCGGTCATGTACAGGATGAAATTTTACTGTACACTTATATAAATCATCAAATTAATTTTTAAAGGCAAACAATAAATGAACATTAAAATTAATGAAAACAGCATGGCAACACCTCAAGATTGAAATTCTAGATGGACATGAGTTGTTGTTTAGTGACCAGTCCTTCTAAAAACATATATGTTAATCCAAACACTACTTTGATTATAAAAATATGTACTAATATAAGTGACATATGTTATAAAAACCTGGAGGGTCTTTGTATATGAATGATAATTATTTAAATAAAGATGAAACTAGACAGATTATTTTTTTTTTTCCTGAATAGAAGCTGAGGGGATGTGTAGCTCCTGCGCCTTTTTTAAATTACATTTCAGTTAATTACATGGATATTCTTAAGGCAGTTCACATGCTAGAGAAAAATTAGCTTTTTTAATCACATTGTGTATTTTCCCAAAGTAAGCTTCCTACTAGCCTCCCAAGCAACCACTGAAACTCTTTTAAGTGGAAGATGACAACAACTGGACTGAAACAAAACTATAAATTAGGCAGTAGCTTTTCCTGAATGTCATTAGCTAGACTACCTGGGAATGAAAAACAAAAGTGATAAGAAAAACTTTACTAGGGTATTGAAAATTAAGTCATGGAAATGTAAGATTAAGCCTATTTCTCTAATGTATATTAGAAATGTTCTTAGCAGCTATTGTTCAATATTATTTAAATACTATAGTATAATGATAAGAATTACTCTACTTCCAACTAAAATTTTGCTGGTAAAGGAAAATTTTTGTCCTGAGTGTAGAACATTTTCTATCCCATTTTACCAATAGGAGAAACAAAAATGCACATTTTTATACACTGTAGTCTAAATCACCCAGAGGAGAGAGAACCCTGGCTAAGACTATAAGGTGACTTCTTACAGATGAACAGATGAAAAAAGAAAGAAACAGAAGGGATGAAAATGTAAAATAAGATATTATATTAATTTTCAGCAGTGCTGCAATCTTCATTATCCCACCTGCGATTATCAGGCGTATTTGATATATATATACAAGAGGCTTTAATTACTGGTCTGCGTTTAGGATGTCTAATAATTAGAAAACAAATGTACTGCTTGACAAACAGAGACGGTTGTTAAACACATGGAAAATTTGCATGTGAAAAATAAACTGCCACCTGTAGATCCTGTTGTGAGTAATTTTACATATGAAAAGATGAAGGTATATATTTTCATTAATTCAGAAATGTTAAGCATTTGAAAGACAGGTCTGAGTAAATATGAAATTCTTTTTCAAATTACTACTTTGCATGACTTCAATTAAACAAGTCAGGGCTACTGAATGACATACCTGCAACATTAGCAGCATACATTTAAAAATTATCTTTTGATACAAGTACTGCAACTGAATTTATGTCAATTTAATTATTCAGACATATTACAGAATTTTTACTTCTTTATTGCTTATCGGTTGAAAAATTTTAGATATCATTGTGACTTTTAGTCATGCTTATATAAATTTTCATCAATTATTTTTATTTATATTTGCCATTCATCGTTTCTATTACAACTATAATTATTACATCATTTGAGCTTTGTAGGTGTAAGCAAAATGTAAGGCTAATATCTTGAGGAGAATGTTAAAGAATAGACTGAATTTTATGCATTGACTAAAGTAGTGCTACTGATACATTTAAAACTCAGCTCATTTAGATACATTACTAAATCTTTTTGGAGAGCTGTACAGCTGTAAAGATTTGTAGCTGCAGAGAAAGAAAATGGCATATAATATGAAGATATACTAAATGAATAAAAATTGAATACCATTCACAACAACTCTTAGGTTGAAAAGTTGTCATTCTCCCAAAAGTTTGAAATACTTATGAAGGGTCATTTTTGAAGAGAGATACCTAATGCAAATTTAAGTAGACATTAAGTGTCTAACTTCAAGCTTGTAATTCTCCTTTCTCTACTTTTCTTCCCCTTGGAGCTATCAAAGCTCACTAGACTCTTTATTTTGACATTTCATTATAAATTTTTAAGTCTCACAGTACTCACCACTCAGTCTGAGCAATTGTTAATTTCATTTCCCCCTCAATTAGACAGTGACTGATTAAGGACAAAAGAAGTGGAGAAGGGCGGTGGAGGACAAGCATAAAAATTTGAAGATTTGGAAATGGGTGCTAGAACTCAGTCTGAATTTTATTCCAGTGTAAACTTTAAAGTGTTCACAAGTTTCTTCAAAAGTTATTAGAATATCTTTCTTAGAAGCCCTATCAATTATTTTGATAGCTATTTGTGGATTTAAGAATATATCTCTAAGTAACAAAGTAGAAGAGTTTAATTTTAAAAATAGATTTAATGTAATATTGTGACAACCAGGACAGAAATTTACCTCCATGTATATAACTGGTGGGCAAAAATTTTTTTAAAGTTGTACCTGTACAACCTATAATTCTCATAATTAATCCTTTTGCTCTAGCTTCTTCTTTTGTCTCAAAAGCTGGCTGAAAACAGTTTAAGACAGTGATCTGCATCATTCTTGTCACTAGTTTGACAATTTCTTTAGACCTAGGGGATTACTATAGCAGAAACCAAAAGTTCATCCTAACCATTATAAAATTCTCTCCTGTACCTAAGATTCATTACTAAATCATAAAGGTAACAGAAATCTCTGTACTGACCATCTTTTTAATTTAATATTTTCTCTCATAGAAGTAGAAAAAAAGTTGTAGGTGATTCTAAATTACTGGCACATAAAATAAAACAAGGAAGTTCCTCTGGACTTAAATGATATGAAAGTTTGTAAGTTGACATAGAAGGTCTTTAGAACTGTAGTATAAATTAGATTATTGTCTCTTCAAGTCAATAGTTGATAAAAATATAATGTTTCTTTTCTATTTAAAATGTATATTGCATCTTGATGAGTTTTGAATACTTTAATCCAATAAATATACTTTCTTGCTTTTACTGCAAGAATTTCTGTAGATTTTAGGTTGAATAAAGATTCATAAAGTACTTAGACCAGCTGTTAATGAGGAAAATCTTCCTCTTTTATGACCTCATTTTGATTTTTCTAATCTAAGTTTGTCAGATGAATGCTTAGAAAAGCTGTATTTAAAAGAAAATGACCTGTTATACTGGACCCCAGAGGGCATCCTGATCCAGATATCTGTCTGCATTAGTCAATTAAATGGACAGAAAGCTGAAGGAATCTCATAATTATAAAAATAAAATAATGTCTCCAACAAGCACAATCATCTGAACTGGCTATCAGCTAGTGGAAGATGCATGTGAACAATGTCTTTTCTTATAATGATCTCAATAGCACTGTAGGGTTGGCTGATTCTGGGTTTTTTGCTTTGTGTCACCAAGTATCAACACTTCATGAGAATACATCAATACATGTGAGTGAGGTATGCAGCAAAGTAGATAAGATGTGAACAAGTCTTTCAAATTAAGAGATACTTGCTGAGGATAAGTATTAGGTGACCCAGTGTCGTGGTTTAAGCCTAACTAACACATGCAGTTTGCTCAATAAATCCCCCCTCTCTCTCCCCCCCAGCTCCTGGGGGGATGGGGAGAAGAATCAGAAGAATGCAACTCTCACAGGTTGAGATAAGAATAGTCCAGTAACTAAGGTATAACACAAACCACTACTGCTACCACCAATAATAATAATGACAAGAGAAACAACAAGGAAAGAGAATACAACCGCTCACCACTGATACCCAGCCCAACCTCGCAGTGAACCCGACCCTTCCAGGTCCCTGCCCCTCATTTTTTACATCCTGGGCATGACGTTCTGTGGTATGGAATAATCTCTTTGGTCAGTTTGGGTCAGGTGTCCTGTCTCTGCTTCTTCCCGGCTTCCCCTCCTCCCTGGCAGAACATGAGACTCAGAAAGTCCTTGATCAGACGAAAACATTCTAAGCAGTAACTGAAAACATTGGTGTTATCAGCACTGTTCCCAGGCCGCAAGTCAAAAGCACAGCGGTGCACCAGCTACCAAGAAGGAGAAAAAATTACTGTTACTGCTGAACCCATGACAGAGGTCCACCTATCAAATTGATGTCTCTCCAATTTAGAGACAAGGGTGTCGTGTGGGACAGTGTCGAACACTTTGCACAAGTCCAGGTAGATGACATCAACTGCTCTACCCATGTCCATCAGTTAAACTGGCTGACTGAACTGATATAACTAATGCATGTTAGTTCCTATCCTTCCTCCAGAATATAAGGAAAAAAATATGTTAGTATCATGAGAAATATTGGTATGACAAAAAGCATATTTTTGTAAGTTTTCAAATCTTGCATAGCCTGGGTTTGTAAGTACAATGTATTTACTTTGTCTGGAAGAGAGGAACTGTATCTGTCATGCATCATTTAATTCTGGTTGCTGGAGTGACATATTACTTGCATGTTCTCCACACCTTCCATGCTGAAGACAGGAGAAATAGGATAGTGACCAAGGCACTAATGTTCAACCAGGATATAACAAATTTAAATCCTGTTTCTGATCAGTTGCAGATTTAGTGTCTACTCCATGCATCAAAACTGTTCACTTCCTTTTTAGTAATATTTTTTTCAGCGTTATATTCACTAATTTTTTAGATGGTGAAATCCTTGAATGAAATCCTTGAATCAAAAAGTTGTTTTTGTGCAGAGAGTCATCAGAGGGCTGAAGGCATCTTTATATGAGCAATAAATAATATTTGTCACTATTCCATTAGGTTCCAGTTCAGCATGACACTGTTTTCCTGAAACAGAGTGGCCTGGTGCAACTCATATGGAACAATAGCAGAAAAATGCTAGAACACAGTGTTACCCACAAGCACACACACATACATACCTCCATCATTTTCTTTCAGAGAAAAAAAAGTTAAAGAAATACAGAACAAGAATCTAATTGAAAATACACAATAAAATGAAAACTAGATAGAAGAAAAAGTTTTACATTTTTTGAATTATCATTTGAATACAGTAGTCTTCTGATTAATAAGACAAATAACTATATGAACAGAAGCATAGCAAAGGATATTTTATCCCATTCTCTCAGATAAATTAAATGATGAGTCTGTGAAAACGAAGAGTTCAAGATTTACATAAAGTGCTAAACCTAATCAGGCCCTAGAAGAACCATTTTTTTCCTGTGTTTTGCAACAAGGTCAGAATTTTTAATAATTATGTTTGGTGGAGCTTCTAAATTGCAGAGATCAAAAGAGAATTTTCTTAATTTTAGAAACATTCATAATCCCATGAACTCTTTACATTGATCCTTCAACTAATGTGATTTTTCAAGAAACTGGCAAATAACAGTTTTCATTCATTAAAAGAAAATAGATTAACATTTCTAAAATGGACGAAAGTTAAATAAGTTTTGAAAACGAACTTATCCTTCATCTTCTGTTGAGAGTCAGAGACAAACCCAAATTTTTTTAAAAGTTTAGTTTGTGTCATTTGCGGAGTTTCTTGGCTTTGCAGAATTTTTCATCGAAGAAATTGCTCTGCAAGTTTTAGTATATCTTACATAAAGCTGTTCTTGAATCTTCACACAATAGGTGAAAAATCACTGAATTTTCCAATCCATTGACTCACAGTCTAATAAACTGAACTGTAGATGTATATTATCACACAACTTTTTTTTATAATGAGATAAAAGTAAAATAAAGAAACACAACTGGAAAGGATACAATCATAAGCCACATACGATTTTGCATCTTGTATGAGTGGTTCGGTCATCCCGGTTTTATAGATTATGTAGTTCTTCCCACAAGAATTTCTTCTCCTTCATAGTATTTGTTATGCCTAGCAATTTCTATCATCCCCCAACCTCAAATCTCACCTACATAGTTTATATTCCTAGGACACTAACTAATACAATTAGTAGTTGAGCAGCACTGCCTGAACAACAATGAACTCCATGGATTACAATTAAATATTGGAGATGTCTACATTTGTCAATATCTCCTTCTGTAACATAAAACAACGAATCTATACTTAAATTACCTAAGTAAAAAATTAGTATCCTTATTTCTGAACCATGACCACTTTTACATATAGGAAGCATCAATATTTTTGGGGCTAATCTTGCTTTTTCTTTTCAGTGTTTATCTGTAGTACTTCTGTAATAAAAATAACACATCTTCCTAGAAAATGTAGCTCTAGATTAAGTAGTATTTTTCCACTGTGAGTGTTTTCCAATTAACTTAATTAGTGCTCAGGTTTTACTCCATTCTGACTAAATTTGTCGTTTAGTTTTTCACGTGTTCAGTGACCTTGCCTTCACAACGTGTTGATGGGCTGCCTGTATTTTTCATGGTACAAATATTATTTCGAAAAACTTGGTGATATTAATTGGTCTCTAAGAAGCTCTCCATAATAAATCCATCTCACTGGTATTCAGAAGTACATATTAACTCTGCCTTCCTTATCTTCATTTTTCAGCAGAGCAATACAAAAGAGAAGGATGTGAAGCAACATGGCAAATATGGTGTCAATTTTTCCTTCTTTACACTTTACTATTCAGAATGTAACAAAGAAACAGGCATGATTAGAAAGGGTTGTATGACCTCTGCTGTTCCTTTGCAACCCCTGGAAAAGAACCAAGCTCTCTGAGAACACATACAGTTTCTTCAAAGCACTACAACCAAACTCCACTGTATAATACAGGTCCAGTATCAAAGTATATTAGGCAAATTGTCATATTCCATGTGTTAAAGATGGAAGTTTTCAGTTGTGAGGTCTTCAACTTCTCTGAGATCACTCAGAGAATGTGTTTGTTAAAGGTTGAGGGAAATATTGGAATCTTAGTGCAGGCTAACACTTGCACAGGGAATTGAATCTCACTTAAAGGATAGCCAATAGCCATTTGATGGCGCATTGCTCACCACCTGCTGACCGATACCCAGCGCTTCCTAAGCAATGATCTGGACCTTCTGGATAACTCTCCACAGTTTGTATATTGGACATGACATGCTGTGGTATGAAATACTGCTTTGGCAAGTTTTGGTCACGTGTCCTGTCTCTGCTCTCTCCTGGTTTCTTGTGCCCCTCCTCACTGGCAGAGTATGAGACTGAAAAACTCCTTGATCGGAGTAAACATTACTTAGCAACAACTAAAACCATCGGTTTGTTATCAGCATTGTCCTCGTACTAAAGTTAAAAACGCAGCACTGCACCAGCTACTAAGAAGGAGAAAACTAGTTGCTATAGCTGAACCCAGAACAATCAAAAAGAGCAACTGAAAAAGAACAGATAACGATGACTATGGAACCTTTTATTAAAGCTTATTAAAGCATACTTTAAACATTTATAATTTTAGATCTATGACCAAACTTGCAGTAACTATGAGCTAATAATGCTCCATGTCCTATAATCTTCTGGCACCATCTAAGGGCTGTATCTGCAGTAAGCCTTTTCAAACAATTCCAAGAGCATTTCAAATTTCTCAGACGTCCCAGTAATGCTGGAATGCTTCAGTTCTATCTTAAAGAAAAAGAAAGAATCTGATATTAGAGGTAACTAATTTTGATTACTAAAATACAAGGGATTAGATTCCTTTCTCTCTCTTTTTTCACTTTTTATATGATAAGTCCATTGAAGGGAATAAGTTCATTTGTGCCTGCATGTATACATGTGTTGATGTATTTTCAGATTCCAAGCATTCACTTCTAACTTGCAAGCTATAAACCTAAACAAGCAAAAGTAAAATTTAAAATTGTCATTCCATAGTCAGATCCTCTTCAAGCAAATGTCAACTATTCTGGAGGTGAAGGCTTTGTTTCTTTGCATTTTTTTTCCCCCTTTTTAAGTATCAACACTAAGTTAAGGCAGGTAGAAATGGGAGTACTCTTCTTTCTGTTTGCATTCACATCTCATTATGTTCCAGTGCAATGTGGTATGATCTGATATTTTCTGACTATTTTTTATCACCCAGATTTCATTTGCGGAGACTGTGAGAGTTTTTTCTACAGATTTCCTTAAAAAGTCCTATTTTTCTCATGTTAGCTTCAAGAAATAGTAAACTGAGAACAGCAGGCATTAAAGTCCCCAGTTGAAGTCCATTCTTTCAATTCAGCAACACAATTATGCTTTATGAAGAATTTCAGGTGTAAATAGTGCTGTGTAGAAAAAGCCTAAAGCATACATGCAGCTTCTTTAGTGTACTCTGACTGTCACTATGCATGAGGGCAATGAGAGCATACTGTAAATCTGAACCTGTGTTTTTGTTTTTCCTGATACTTCCCAAAGCCTCTGCTACTGCTCCCTGAAGATGTAATGACATTTTTTTGAGAGGTCATTATGCTTTCTGCTTAAGGAAGAAGCACATGTAGCTTTAGGCTGTGGTATTTTCAGTTTCCATGATCTAAATAATATCAGTTTTACCAATGTCAAGATTTTATTCTTGCATTTTTTACCAGTAAGCTTAATCAAACACGTATGTACTCCGAAGGGTTATGGTTCTGCTCCTTATTCAGCAGGTTTGTGCATTCTTACATCACTCAGGGAGGTTGAAGCCATGTAGGTACATCACTCTTGCCATCTGTAAAGACCAGAGCTGCATTCCCTTCTAATACCAGGATTTGCATTTGCTTCACTTGCTCAATTTTTATCCATAATATAATATTCTAATCTCTCCTGCAATACCTCTCTGTTGATACAGTCATGACTTAAAGTCAGGATAGTGAGCAAGTGGGAGATTCATGCATGTACAGTTCTTCTAGTGGCATAAAATTCCTCTCTGGTATCTAAATTAATAGGATAAAGTGTCTTTTTACAGAGATTTAGTGGGGAGAGGAAGACTAAATCCCAATTTCCACCTGGTGATTCTGTATTCAGAAACAGATTTTGGGATAACAGTATAAATTAGTAGTTTTAAGGGCAGTGAAGAAATGAATGACTGTCACAAGACTGGGGATTGTAAAAAGAAAAAAAAAATAAAAATAAATAAAAGAATATGTTAACACTCTCAGCTGTGTGGATATAAATATGACAAATATTTGCAAATATCTCTCTACAATTATAAGCTTTGAAAGATTTGTTACCCTGAATGAAAATTAACTTTTCTGAATACTGCTCCGATTTCTTAATGGCACAGAATATCTATCACAGGAAAAAATGCTAATGTGATTGGACTGAAGTCTATGACCACTCATGTCACTAGTGGGTAGAGTGGTGCTGAAGATACTTTCCAGGAGAGTCCTTGTGTTTGCGACAGACCAGTCTGGGAAGGCAGCAGGAAAGTCAGAGCGATGGGCAACTGTGTATCTTTCTGTTAAGAAAAAAAAAAAAAAAAAAAAAAAAAAAAAAAAAAGCACTGTTAAGCTACATAGAGCTGTATTTTAATAAGGTGTCCTCTGTATCTACAGTCATTTCCACAGCTGCAAACATACATAAAGGAATATTTTCTCCTGAAATTTCATTTCCACATTTCTAAATTAGCATTGTAAATAAAATATTATATAGGAGAAACCTAGGCCTAATCAAATTCAATACTAGCTTTAAGATCTACTTAAATGACAGCTGAATTATACTGTGCAGAAAAGTATTTTCAAAGGAATGCAATTCTTATCTCCTTTTTTTTTTTTTTTTTTTTTTTCCCTGTCATGTGCTATTCTTGTGCATGCTTAAATGTTTTATGTATTCTACCAGACGGTTGGATGTACTGCAGTCAGGAGTACAGGGTCTTGTTTTGTACCTGTCTGCTTTGTAAACACTAAACATGTGGATTACAGAAAGATTAAGGTAGGATACTTATGCAAAACCATTGTGAACTGTGTAGCTCAGATATTTTTGTTACTATTGCTTAAAATCTGTTTTAATTTGAATATAGCTCAAATAGTTTTTCAAATGTAGGACAAGCACAATCTCTCAGGTATTTAAAGCCATTGCAGTTGCTAGATGTTTAAATAGAAATAAAATTAGAAATTACTGGTTTCACATTATCTTCTGTACTCCTGTAGCGCAACGATATCATTTAAAGCATGGCTCTTTAGTAGGAAAAGTAAAAAAGACATCTTGTTAAGAAAAGCAGATACTGCATATTGTCATGGGCTCAGTAGCAGCAATCATTTTTCTCCTTTGTAGTAGCTGGTGCAGTGCTGTGTTTTCGACATTCAGCCTGGGAACAGTGCTGATAACACCGGTGTTTTCAGTTACTGCTTGGTAATGTTTTGGGCTGACCAAGGACTTTCTGAGCCTCATGCTCTACCAGGGAGGAGGGGAAGCCAGGAGGAAGCAGAGACAGGACACCTGACCCAGACTAACCAAAGAGGTTATTCCATACCACAGCACGTCATGCCCAGGATGTAAAAAAGAAGGGCAGAGACCCGGAAGGGTGTCAGGGTTCGCTGCTGGATCAGGCTTGGTATCGGGTGGTGAGCAGTTGTATCCTCTTTCCTTGTATTTCCCAGGTCATTGTTATTATTGATGGTAGCAGTAGTGGTTTTGTGTCATACCTTAGTTCCTAAAATGTTCTTATCTCAACCTGTGGGAGTTGCATTCTTTCGATTCTCCTTCTCATTCCCCCGGGAGTGGGGGGAAGAAAGAGGGGGGAGTGAGTGAGCTAACTGCTTGAGGGGCTTAAACCACAACAGTTCTTTTTGGCTCCCAATGTGGGGCATGAAGGGTTGAGATAATGACAGGATTAATAGCCACATGTCACAATGCTGATTTATTGGCTCTCAAAGTTGCTGTTCTTGATGCACTTGAGTTCCCGGTTTCAGTCTATTGTACTTTACTTACAGCGGGTACTTGTTGTCTTAGCATTTTTCAGATATGGGTTTTGGGTTAAGGTTCTTGTTTCATTGTACTTTATTGGAATGGCTTGCAATACGGGCAGGCTCCAGAAGCAGGGGGGACGGATGTGGACGTAGATTTGTACCTGGCGTCCGGCTGCTCTTCACTGTCCTGGCCCTCATCCTTGCCTCCATCTTTGTGAGGCTGTGGGGAGCCGAGGGGGGGAGGCCATGGGAGCTGACGGCAACCGAACCGGCCCGGGGGCACAGCCCCAGGGACCAGGAGGCCACGAAGGAGGTGGCAGAGGAGGTGGGCCCTGCCGCTGAGCCTAGCCCAGTGGCTGCCAAGTTGCAGGAGGAGGCAGCTACCAAGCGGTGGGAGGAGATGGCAGAGAAGACGGGCCTCGAGGCCGAGCTGAGCCCTGTGGCTGAGCCCAGCCCCACAGCAGCCTAGAGCATTCCCTGGCAGCCGCCCGCAGAGCCCTGTGAGCCTGAGCCCCAGGAGGATGCAGAAGACCACGCAGCACTTCCCAGCAAGGCAGAGGAGGAAGATCTGGACTCAGACAAAGAGAAGCTGGTGGTGAGAGAGCCAGCAAGCACAGCAGCTACACCAGCCCCAGTGACAAGTACAGCAGCAACACTGGAGAGTTCTGAAGGTTTTGAATGGCCTTTGGGTACCCTTGAGATCTGCCTGCTGATTGTGATGGGGATCACCATGTTGGCATGCATACAGAGTGTGTTTTACCCATGACCATTTTTTCTGGTCCTGAGAGTTAAGCAGAGTGCTGTGTGGGCCTTGTCTGGGGTTAGGCTAAGATGTAGGATGACCAGGAGATTTTCCCTGAGGCTAGACAGTCATGAGAATGGGAATGTTATCTGACATAAAATCACAAGGTGCCCATAGATCTAGATGAAGTCGAATGTACATGACCCATGTGGCGGAAGTTTACACAACAAGCTCGAATAGGAAATCCCAGTTGTCCAGGAATTCTAGAAGTCATCATGGACTAGCCAGAGGGCAAAGATTTTGGAATGTCACCAGAGGAGGAGGAGGTTATGCATGCTGAAGAGGCTCCACCATTCAATGAATTGTCAGAAAGTGAAAAACAATATGCCCTGTTTACTGATGGGTCCTGTCGCACTGTGGGAAAGCATCATAGATGGAAGGCAGCTGTATGGAATCCTCGATGACAAGTTGCAGAAACTGCTGAAGGAGAGGGTGAATCGAGTCAGTTTGCCGAGGTGAAAGCCATCCAGCTGGCCTTGGACATTGCTGAACAAGAAAAGTGGCCAGTACTTTATCTTTATACTGACTCATGGATGGTGGCGAATGCCCTGTGGGGGTGGTTGCAGCAATGGAAGCAGAGCAACTGGAAACGCAGAGGTAAACCCATCTAGGCTGCTGCACTGTGGCAAGATATTGCTGCCCAGGTGCAAAACCTGGTTGTCAAGGTACGCCACGTAGATGCTCATGTACCCAAGAGTCGGGCCACTGAGGAGCACCAGAACAACCAGCAAGTGGATAAAGCTGCTAAGATTGAAGTGGCTCAGATGGACTTAGATTGGCAACATAAGGGTGAATTATTTTTGGCCTGGTGGGCCCATGACACTTCAGGCCATCAGGGCAGAGATGCAACATACAGATGGGCTCGTGATCGAGGGGTGGACTTAGCAATGGACACTACTGCCCAGGTTATTCATGACTGTGAAACGTGCTGCAATTAAGCAAGCTAAATGGCTAAAGCCTCTTTGGTATGGAGGATGATGGCTGAAGTACAAATATGGGGAGGCCTGGCAGATTGATTATATCACACTCCCACCAACCCGCCAAGGCAAGCGTCATGTGCTTACCATGGTGGAAGCAACCACTGGATGGCTGGAAACGTACGCTGTGCCCCACGCCACTGCCCGGAACACGATCCTAGCCCTTGAGAAACAGATTTTGTGGCGACACGGCACCCCAGAGATAATTGAGTCAGACAATGGGACTCATTTCCGGAACAACCTGATAGACACTTGGGCCAAAGAGCATGGCATTGAGTGGGTATATCACATCCCCTACCGTGCACCAGCCCCTGGGAAAATCGAACGGTACAATGGGCTATTAAAAACTACACTGAGAGCAATGGGTGGTGGGACTTTCAAACATTGGGATACACATTTACCTAAGGCCACCTGGTTGGTCAACACCAGAGGATCTGCCAACAGGGCTGGTCCAGCCCAGTCAGAACTTCTACATACTGTGGAGGGGGACAAAGTTCCTGTGGTGCACATAAAGAATTTGCTGGGGAAGACAGTCTGGGTTATTCCCACTTCAGGTAAAGGCAAACCCACTCGTGGGATTGCTTTTGCTCAGGGACCCAGATATACATGGTGGGTAATGTGGGAAGATGGGGAGGTCCGATGTGTACCTCAAGGGGATTTGATTTTAGGGGACAATAGTCAATGAACTCAATTGTATGCTGTTGCCTGCTATGTAATACTTATATAGACCTCCAACTAGATGTCCTCAGGTCACCAGTGACTGGCTCTTTGACCGTCGTCCCAACAAAGAATGAACTTTAATGAAATCGGATGAGTTCTGCAGTAAAGGAACGATCAGCATCAGCAGGCAATGATCCAGCACTGCACATGGCCTGCCCTGCTCTGAATGACTGTTACAAGAGATGGAGCTTGACGTCGCGGACTGAATGGACTTGGAAGCTTTGTAGGAATTGATCTATGCACTGGGGGATGATCTCTCTCCTTCTGTGTGTGTGTGTGGATGTATACATATATATATATGATGGTATATTGAAAATGTGGGATCTGAGCGTGACGTGAATGGCATGGAATAAGGGGTGGAATGTCCTGGGTTCAGCAGTAGCAGTCATTTTTTTTTTTTTTTCCCTTCTTGGTAGCTGCTGCCGTGCTGTGTTTTTGATTTTGAGCCTGGGAACAGTGCTGATAACACCAGTGTTTTCAGTTACTGCTTGGTGATGTTTAGGCTGGCCAAGGACTTGCTAAGTCTCATGCTCTGCCAGGGAAGGGTGGAAGCCGGGGGGAAGCAGAAACAGGACACCTGACCCAAACTGACCAAAGAGGTTATTCCATACCACAGCACGTCATGTCCAGGAGGAAAAAGAACTGGGGGGCCGGAACCTGGAAGAGGGGTGGGTTTAGTTCACAGCTCGGTCGTCGAGTGGTGAGCAGTTCTGTCCTCTTCCCTTGTATTTCTCTCGTTATTGTTATTATTGGTGGTGGTAGCGGTGGTTTGTGTTGTACCTTGATAGCTGGGCTGTTCTTGTCCCGACCCGTGGGAGTTGCGTTCTTTCGATTCTTCTTCCCCCCCACCCCCTTACGGAGTGGGGGGGGAAGAAAAAACTCTTCCCTTGTATTTTTCTCGTGTCATTATTATTATTGCTGGTAGCAGTGGTGGTTTGTGTTATACCTTAGTTGCTGGACTGTTCTTATCTCAACCTGTGGGAGTTGCATTCTTTCGATTCTCCTTCCCATCCCTCCAGGAGCGGAGGGAAGAAAGAGGGGGAAGTGAGTGAGTGAGCAAAACTGTTTGTGGCTGAGAAGCTTAAACCACGACACAAGGCCTTTCAGCATATGAATTTAATGTGCACGTGCAGCAATCTTACTGACACTATAAAGCTTCAGAGGATCCATTACTGTCTACTGTTTTACAATGTGTGTACTAACAGGTTTCATGATATACAAAGCTATTACATACTCTATTCAACCAATGTTATTACTTCAGAGAGAGAGAAATTAAGCAAAAGATGTGAAATAGAAAAAAGGTAGTAACATGTAACAAAGTTGATTAAAATATTATAGCACATTTCGTGTAATATTACACAAGCCAATGACTGTCATTTGAATAAAGAATCAAACGAAAATAATGGTTTAGATTCAGTTCTTTCTAATTGTGATTGAAACCACTGCTTCTGTGAATTAGCTTGAGGGATAGCATTGCTGAAACACACCCTTGGAAAGCAGAAAAGTAACTCCTCAAAAGCAACCTTCTCAATTAAGATCATTCACTTCTTTTCCATATCAGTTTCTTCTGAGGTCTTTCTGAGCCCTGTCAGTGACAGAATCATGCTTTTTGGAAACATGGTTTGTTTCGCTGTGGTTTTACTTTAGCAAACAGCAGAATAAGTAAAGGCACACTTGGTCACAATCCACTTGCTTTAAGGTCTTCTTGTTCAATTCTTGATATCTACAGGGCAACTATTGTAGATATAGTATAGGACCTACAACCTTGTCTTTTTGTAAGGCAAGGCAGGCCTGTGCAATCAGTTTCTAACAATCTAAGCTGCTGTGCTGAAGTTAAAGAACCAAATTCTGCTTCCATGTAACAAATTAGAGAATTCAGTGGTGTAAAAATAGGTGACTAGTTTCATCTGAGATTCCCTCAAGAATCTCACCTCACTTCCACCTGCCAGAGCACGATAGGCTTGTCTTCCATGTTCCATGTCATATCTTTCAGGACTATGCAGAGGTCTTTCATGTTCCACAGTCTATGAAACAGCAGCAAGCACCTATGTCTCAGCAAGTCTATATAAAAAAAAAAAACACTCCTAATGACAGCAGCAAGACAAATTCTTCATAAATGGGGCTGGAAGTTAAGAGTTGTTGTATAAATTGGTAATCTTCCAGTTGATCAAGGCCTGATTTGCAAGTCCAGGTAACTGACTTTGTGGACTGAACCCATGGCACTTTCTTCACCATCCCTAGACTGTGCAGTCTACCATGTTCATCTGTCTTGTACAGAGCAATAATTTCTTATAAGAAATTATTATGATTGTCCATAGCACAAAGTACACTTCAAGGAAACAATTTCAGTATTTGCAGATCTGGATCAGTTTATACATTTCCAAACTGAGCCACACTGCCCATTCCTTTGGTGCATTTTAAAAGACTTATGTGTTTACCAAAAGAAGAAAGCCTTTTCATATTTTGATCTTTTAATCACGCTTAAAAGCAAGAAGCTGGCAAAACATAGAGATTGGCATGATTTTATAAATTTTACACAGATGTTCATAAAATTAATGCAATCTTTATAATTGCACTTATCATTTGGACATTCACAGAATAATAGCAAATTTAATTACAAAACTCATCTGAATACTAATGAAGGTGTCTGTTACTGTGTGAATACAGTCTATAGCTTTTGGAGTATTGGCACATTTCACAGTATGATAAAATCCTGTAGTGCTACGCAGTGAGTTTGGGGAATCAAGTATCAATTAAAAAACAAAACAAAACAAAACAAAAAAAAAAAAAAAAAAAAAAACACACAAAAAAAAAAACATTTATGCAACGGCTGCTTTAATTTGCTTGCACCTTGATAAAAATAGTTCAGTCCAGCTCTGTATCAATTTTATTTGGGTGCCAGCTGGATGACTGACACAAACAGGCCAAGCATGACACTTTTTAATGACATTTCCTTCAAACATGTCAGAGTACTTAAAGTCTGATCCCATTTAATTGAAAGCAGCGTATACTTTCACGCTTTATTCTTTAAGAAAGGAGCCTCAATTTTAGTTATTTGGAACCATAAAGTCCCTAATTATTAAAGGTGAAATATAAAAAGGTAAAACAAAGTTTAGAATAGTTATGACCTGTGCATTATATATTGTTTTGCTGACAATGAAGCATAGTAATGCTTCCCTGAAGCACAGCTTTTTCAAGCTTACAGCTACACAATTTATAGTAAGATCCTACCTCTTTGGCCGTGAAAGTGTTTGTAAAGCTGATAGATGGAGGATAAATACTACTGGGCAACAAGTAGCCATTAAGACCTACAGCAGTTAAGGTACCTATTTTCTCCTGATGGCTGGTAGGAGCATACAGCAAACACAACATGCTGTCATCCTGGGAGTCCAATGCAATAGAAAAATCACTGTGATGACATAACAGAAAAAGCAGAGAAGTGAGAAAGGCTGATGTGGTTGGTAACTACCAAAATTATGCAAAACCTTTGTTTTGGAAATGTGGATTTTGACCAGATATATTAGACCACATATAATAATATATATTGATCATACACCCTAGACAGCATATAAGAAAGAACACATTTATTTCTTTTACTCTCCAAAATTTTTATTGTGTTATTCCCTTTTGTCTTTTGAGAACCTTTTAAAAATTTCACACATAGAGGTTGGAAACTTCCCGTAATGCTTTGATTATATAAAAACTGCTTTCATTCCCATTGTAATGAGTAGGAGTTATGTTTTAATACTTCAAGGTAGAATCTAGCTTTATCTCTGGCACATTTCTAATTCAAGTACACATTACAAAAGCAAATTCTCTCCCCTGTTTTCATCAGAACTGAATGCTTAATTTTATCTTTGTGTTAATGATGATGTCCCATGGCTCGTTTGCTCAGTAATAGAGTTTTACTCTTCATTGGTGAGGAATTCGGAAGCATTTACTTCTGTGGGTTAGTAAAATGATTTCTCTACTTTTTTATTAGTTTCTTCTTAATTTTATTATATATTTTATTCTTTGTCTTATTGTTATAACCACAGAAGCAATCCAACCAGTGATCAACTTTTAAACTTCCAGTATAAGTAGCTTCCTTTCTGATATGTTTGAACTAACCTACTATCTGTCTGGTCTAACTTGCTGAGTAATAGTCCAATCAGAAAAAAAACAACAAAGCATTATGGCAACATTTTGCCGTTTCAGAAGAATCTGCTCCTCATCAGCACTTGCTGTGTTCTTTAATTTTGCCAGTAGAATTAAAAAGTAGAAAAATATTGGTTTTCTTTTTTCTTTTGGTCAAAATCATATTACCATCAAAAAACATAGGACTTGATGTGATTGACTAGACGCAGGAATGAATGTGTGAATAGTGCTGGCCAGACTTTTTTTGGCAAAGTCACCTTATTAAGCAGAGTGAGATGGAATGTTTCTCTGTGTGTATGTAGGTTTTGTATCTGTACGTTGGAAATTAATTGATATATTTCCACTTCTACTTTATAAACTCCAAACTAAGAACCTTTTTTTGTGGTTTTAGCAGAAAAAAACATCATGAATTAGCATTATATGATCATGAAAGACAATGGCATTATTTTTACCTTATTTATGTGTATGTATAAACCCCCAAATTATTAAAAAATAAAAATAAAAATTGACATTTCAGAATTGTATCATATGGTTATTCTGCTAACTATGTACACTAGAAAAATCATATGAAATCATTAAGGTCAAAAAGTGTTTCAGAGGAAAAGCTGAACCACAGAGAAAATGACGGTTTGGGAAGCTGAGGCAGGATTAGTAGTGTGTTTTACCTCTTCATTGAATAGGTTGTTAAAAAGTTTAAAAGTGTGAGGCAAATTCAGATATGGAGCATTAGTTTGGTAACTGCAAAATTCAAGATGGACTGAAGCAACTTCTGTAGATGTCTATGGTGTACTTCTTTTCATATTGTTCTGCACAGATTCTTATGACAGTGGAGGCTTTTTTGTGTGTGTTTGGCTCTGTTTCCCTGGCTATCATTATTTTGAAGGTCAGAGAATTGCAATATAAAATCACATTTACGAAGAGACAAATTATGATCTAGGGTTTTTCTTGACAGAGACCGAAGAGATATTTACAGCCCAGCATCCGTGAAAGAAATGTTTAATTCTATAAACATTTCCTTATTGATACGGAAAGCTGTTTATATATGTAAAAAGTATTACATTTATTACTAATTTCAGGAGAAACTCAACTTATTCTTCTAAATGCCATTTCACAGAGAAAATGCCTGGCACAGTAGGGCATACAGAGGATTGAGGAAAAAATTGAATTCTCTGTGAAGACTAAAACAAAGAAATGATCAAATGCTGAAACATCGATTTTATCAGAAAGTATGTTCTGAGGTCTGTCTAATATTACAGCCTATAAGAAGTCCCATAGCTTGGAGCTCTGACAGTTAGGTCTGAAACAAAGCAAAAAAACCAGGATGGCCTATCTCAGAACAGCAAGCTATGAGAAAGAAAGTGTTGGCATGAATGTGTATGCAGTGTAACCTCAAAGGGAACAAATTTGATGGCTTTCAGGCAAATTAACAGTGGTATCAAGAGGAAACAAAATCATAGACATAAGACTTCTGCCAAGGAAATGAAAGTAGTCCTGGACTCAGATGAAAAGAATCCCTAAGAAAATATGAAATCCTTGAATAATAAATGATGGGTCTTTTGTTTTCCTTGTAAACTAATGCAATCTATATTTTGTGTTTGCATATACATATATTTGACTTCCCAGCATCCCCATCTATGCAGGAGGGGGAAAAAAGGTGAACATATATTTTCTTAGTATCTTTCAGTATCTTTTAACTTTCTTTTTCAACTGTTTCCCTCTTACCACCGAAAAAAGCTGTGATGAATAGAATTCTGCCCTAAGAAGGACTATCTTTGATAGTTTTCTCTTACATGTATTTATATTTTCTTATCATTTTATTATACTATGTTTCTTACATACTTACACTTTTTGCTCAAAGGAAGAAGAATGCTATGCTGATTAATGAAATAATTTTACCTACTTTTTGCTTTGTTTTCTGGGTACCTTTACTTCCACGTCTTATTTGCTCACTTTTGCCCTTTCAGATTCCCCAAACTGTTTCTATTTTCAATATCTGCAATTCTTTTCATTAGCTTTTGTCAGCTGTTTTAGCCAAGTCCACTCTTTTCCAATTATCCTTCTCACCATTCTCTTGATACACTTAGGCTTCCATTGCTGAGGTGACTGTCTCGAGAGGGAACTCCTGCAGCGCCCGATCGGGGGGGGGGAGGCTCTGAGTCCAGGAGCTTCAACTTGGAGCAGCAACAGGCACGGAGGGAGCCTCAAATCCTCGACAAGGCCTGCCCAGGAGCCGGCAGCTCAGAGGACGTGAGCAGCTGTCTCAGAAGGGGCTGTGTCAGGAGGACCAGCACCACCCTAACAGGTTAAAAACCTGCCCCAGGGAGCGCGAACGACCCAGAGAGCGGCGAACAGAGCGTGTTCAAGGCAGTTTGCGAGGCAGTTCGAGCAGGATGGTGAGGGGAATGGTGAGCACTCGCAGTATGACCAGGATCCGGTCTGGGAGCTCTGCTCTGGCTGCCCTGGCTGTGGCCAGTGTAGGCACTCAGACAGAGCCGATGAGAGGGGAGGCTGCAGTGCTGAGCTCGGGGTGCAGAGTGCGCTTGCATTGGTCTCCTGAGGGGAGGGTGCACAATGGGCAGGGCTGAACTCTGTGCTTCCTGGTGGAGGTCCTCCTGCAGCAGGTGGCTGAACTGCAGGGAGCTGTTACTAGGCTGAAAGGTGTCAGGGAAGCTGAGGGGAAGCAGCTCTGCTTGCTCCAGGACCAGATTGTGCAGGGGCCTCAAGCGTCTACTGTCGCTCATGAAGGAAAGGAGGCTGCTAACCCAGGAAGCTGGGAAAAGGTAACATAAAAAAAAAAAAAAAAAAAAAAAAAAGGAGGAAGGGAGGAAGAGGACAATTAAAAGCAAGGGGCTTCCTCCTAAATCCATTGTCCCCACCCAGAACCGCTCTGCTGTCCTTCAGGGGGCTGATGAGGAACCTCACTCCCACCAGGAACAACAGGCTGATGCACTGCTAAAGATCACTACTGGTGCTGCCAGGAAAAACCGGCTGGCCCTAATAGTAGGGGACTCTACTCTGAAAGTAAAAGAGGCACCCATCTGTTGGCCTGGCCCAGTCTCACGGGAGGTGTGTTGCCTACCAGGGGCTCGGATCAAGGATGTTGCAGAGAAGCTGCCTGCTCTAGTCGATTCCACTGGCTATTCCCCATTCTAGTGATCCATGTGGGTGCTACTGATATAGATAGCAGTAGTCCAGAGAGTATAAAGGACTACAGGGCTCTGAGAGAGGTGGTTAGGGGCTCTGGAGCACAGATTCTCTTTTCGTCAATTCTCCAGGATACAGGGCAGGACCTTAAAAAGTCTAGGAGGATTGGCCGGGTTAATAAATGGTTAGAAGGGTGGTGCTATAGTCAGTGGTGCTGCAGTCAGGGGTTTGGGTACCTTGAACATGGGACTCAATTTGGCAGGCCAGGTCTACTGGGGGCTGTTGCAGCTGGTCTGACAAAGGGAAGAGTGGATTTGGAAGAAGGCTTGTCAGACTGCTCAAGGATGCTTTAAACTAGATGTGTTGGGGGAGGGGGACATCATTCCATCCCAACACACCCAGTCAGTTGCCAGCACCTATAGTAAACATTCAGAGTCCTCGACAAGGCCTGCCCAGGAGCCTGCAGCTCACCGAAGGTGAGTGGCTGACTCAGAGGGGGCAGCACCAGGAGGACTGGCGGCAGACCTGACTGGTTAAAAGCCTGCCCCAGGGAGTGCGAGCAACCCAGAGCGCGGCGAACAGGGCGGGCTCGAGGCAGTTTGCGCGGCAGTTCGCGCAGGCAGGCGAGCGGGGTGGTGAGCGGGATGGTGAACACTCGCCGTATGGGCAAGGCTCGGTCTGGGAGCTCTGCTCTGGCTGCGCCGGTGGTGGCCAGTGTAGGCAGCCAAACGGAGCCAATGGGAAGGGAGGCTGCAGTGCAGAGCTAGGGGTGTAGAGAGTGCCTGCACTGCTGTCCTGAGGGAAGGGTGAGCAATGGGCAGGGCTGCACTCTGTGCTCCCTGGTGGAGGTCCTACTGCAGCAGGTGGCTGAACTGCAGGAAGCTGTTACCAGGCTGAAAGGTGTCAGGGAAGCTGAGGGGAAGCAGTGCTGCTTGCTCCGGGACCAAACTGTTCTGGGGCTTCGAGTGTCTACTGTTGCCCATGCGGGAAAGGAGGCTGCTAACCCAGGAAGCTGGGAAAAGGTAACAGAAAAAAAAACAACAAAAAAAGGAGGAAGAGGGCAATTAAAAGCAAGGGGCTTCCTCCTACATCTGTTGTCCCCACCCAGAACCGCTTTGCTGTCCTGCAGGGGGCTGATGAGCAACAGCGCTCCCACCAGGCACACCCAGCTAGCACACTGGTAAAGAAGATCACTACTGGTGCTGCCAGGAAAAAGCAGCGGGCCATAGTTGTAGGGGACTCTAATCTGAAAGGCACAGAGGCACCCATCTGTTGGCCTGACCCAGCCTCAAGGGAGGTGTGTTGCCTACCAGGGGCTCGGATCAGGGATGTGACCGAGAAGCTGCCTGCTCTAGTTGGTCCCACTGACTATTACCCACTCCTGGTAATACATGTGGGTGCTACTGATATAGATAGCAGTAGCCCGGAGACCATAAAGAAGGACTACAGGGCTCTGGGAGAGGCGTTTAAGGGCTCTGGAGCTCAGATTGTCTTTTCGTCAATTCTCCAGGATACAGGGCAGGACCTTGAAAAGGCTAGGAGGATTGGGTAGGTTAATAAATGGTTAGAAGGGTGGTGCTATAGTCAGGGGTTTGGGTACCTTGAACATGGGACTCAATATAGTAGGCCAGGTCTACTGGGGGCTAGTGGAACTGGTCTGACATAGAAAGGGAAGAGTGGATTTGGTAGGAGGCTTGCCAGACTAGTCAAGGATGCTTTAAACTAGATGTGTTGGGGGAGGGGGGAGGCGGGCATCATTCCATCCCAACACACCCAGTCGGTTGGTAGCACCTATAGTAAACGTTTGGAGCAATGTAGAGATATTCCAGCTGCTCCAGCCAATGAGCCGGTTTCAATTGAATCTCAGCTCAAATGCCTCTACACAAATGCCCGTAGCATGGGGAACAAACAAGAGGAATTAGAGATGTGTGCAAATCTACGGGGGCATGATATCATAGGCATCACAGAAACATGGTGGGATGGCACCTATGACTGGTGTGTTGGAATGGAAGGTTATCGGCTCTTTAGGAAAGACAGGCCCGGCAGACGGGGAGGGGGAGTTGCTGTTTATGTTAGGGATAGGCTAGAGAGTATGGAACTCTGTCTGGGGACAGGTGAGCAGTCGACAGAGAGTTTGTGGGTCAGGGTTAAAGGGAGAACAGCGATGGGTGACATTATTATGGGGATCTGTTACAGACCGCCTGAACAAGGGGACTTGCCGGACGAAGCACTCCATAGGCAGATAGTAGCAGCCTCATGCTCACAGGCCCTTGTTCTCATGGGAGACTTCAACCACCTTGATATCTGTTGGAGGGATGGTACAGCCCTGCACAAGCAATCCAGAAGGTTCCTCGATTGTGTGGAAGACAACTTCCTTCTGCAAGTAATAGAGGAGCTGACAAGGAGAGGTACCATGCTTGACCTCGTCCTCACCAACAGGGAAGGGCTGGTTGGGAATGTGACGCTCCAGGGCAGCCTTGATTGCAGCGATCATGAGATGGTTGAGTTTGAGATCCTCAGGACAGTGAGAAGAGCGTGCAGCAAGCTCACTGCCCTGGACTTCAAGAGAGCAGACTTTGGCCTCTTCAGGAACCTGCTCAGTAAGGTTCCATGGGATACAGCCCTAGAGGGCAGGGGGGCCCAAGACTGTTGGTTGATATTCAAGGCTCACCTGCTGCAAGCTCAGGAACGATGCATCCCAACTAGAAGGAAGTTTAGCAGGAGGGCCAGGAGACCTCCTTGGATGGATAAGGAGCTGCTGAGCAAAATTCAAAGGAAAAAAGAGGCTTATAAAAGGTGGAAGCAAGGTCAGGCGGACTGGGGAGAATACAGGGATGTTGTCCGGGAAGCTAGGGACCAGGTTAGGAAAGCTAAGGCCCACTTAGAATTAAAATTGGCTCAGGATGTTAAGGATAACAGGAAGGGATTTTATAGGTACATTGCCAATAAAAGACAGGTTCGGGACACCGTGGGTCCTCTCCAGAAGCTATCGGGAGAACTGGCTACCCTGGATTTGGAGAAGGCTGAGGTTCTTAATGATTTCTTTGCCTCAGTCTTTACCGGCAAATGCTCTGACCACACCACCCAAGCCTTGGAAGGCAGACGTGGGGACGGTGAGAATGAAGACCCTAGGCCCACTGTAGGAGAGGATCTAGTTCAAGACCATCTTAGGAACCTGAATGTATACATGTCCATGGGACTGGATGAAATCCATCCACGGGTCCTGAAGGAGCTGGCAAATGAAGTTGCTAAGCCACTGTCCATCATATTTGAAAAATCATGGCAGTCAGGTGAAGATTCTGATGACTGGAAAAAGGGAAATATAACCCCCATTTTTAAGAAGGGGAAAATGGATGAGCCGAGGAATTACAGACCAGTCAGTCTCACCTCTGTGCCTGGCAAAATCTTGGAGCGGATTCTCCTGGAAGGCATGCTAAGGCACATGAAAACCAACAAGGTGCTTGGTGACAGCCAGCATAGCTTCACTAAGGGGAAATCCTGCCTGACCAATCTGGTGGCCTTCTGTGATAGGGCTATGGAACAGATGGGCAGGGATAGAGCAGTTGATGTCATCTACCTGGACTTGTGTAAAGCCTTTGACACTGTCTCACATGACATCCTTGTCTCTAAGTTGGAGAGACACCAATTTGATAGGTGGACCACTCGGTGGATAAAGAACTGGCTGGATGGCCGCACACAAAGAGTAGTGCTCAGTGGCTCAATGTCCAGCTGGAGACCAGTAACAAGTGGTGTTCCTCAGGGATCAGTTTTGGGACCAGTCTTGTTCAACATCTTTGTTGGTGACATAGACAGTGGGATTGAGTGGGCCCTCAGCAAGTTTGCCAATGACACCAAGCTGTGTGGTTTGGTTGATATGCTGGAGGGAAGGAATGCCATCCAGAAGCACCTTGACACACTTTTTAGGTGGGCTAATGCCAACCTGATGAAGTTTAACCATGCTAAGCGCAAGGTCCTTCATGTGGGTGGGAGCAATCCCAGGCACAGCTACAGGTTGGGCAGAGAAGAGATTCAGAGCAGCCCTGCAGAGAAGGACTTGGGGGTGTTGGTTGATGAGAAACTGAACATGAGCTGGCAGTATGTGCTTGAAGCCCAGAAAGCCAGCCGTACTCTGGGCTGCATCAAATGGAGAGTGAGCAGCAGGTTGAGGGAGGTGATCCTGCCCCTCTACTCTGCTCTTGTGAGACCTCATTTGGAGTATTGTGTGCAGTTCTGGTGTCCTCAACATAAAAAGGACATGGAACTGTTAGAACAAGTCCAAAGGCGGGCCACGAGGATGATCAGGGGACTGTAGCACCTCCCGTATGAAGACAGGCTGAGAAAGTTGGGGCTGTTGAGCCTGGAGAAGAGAAGGCTGCGTGGAGACCTCATAGCAGCCTTCTAATATCTGAAGGAGGCCTATGGGGATGCTAGGGAGGGACTCTTCATTAGGGACTGTAGTGATAGGACAAGGGGTAACGGGTTCAAACTTAAACAGGGGAAGTTTAGATTGGATATGAGGAAGAAATTCTTTACTGTAAGGGTGCTGAGGCACTGGAATGAGTTGCCCAGGGAACTTGTGAGTGCTCCATCCCTGCCAGTGTTCAAGGCCGGGTTGGACATCGCCCCGGGTGGCATGATTTAGTGTGAGGTGTCCCTGCCCATGGCAGGGGTGTTGGAACTAGATGATCTTAAGGTCCTTTCCAACCCTAACTATTCTATGATTCTATGATTCTTCTTACAAATTATGAGCAATAATAAATAGGCAAAAAATGAATAAAAGGCAGAAATTCTCAAAGAAATCAAAGACAATGCAGCACATACTGAAAGACTGAGAAGAGGGAGAGAAACAGTCTGCTTTTACTCAGGCTTCCCTCAGGATTAATTTCTAGATTTGAAAGCAGTTGTCCAAAATGAAAAGCAATTTTGGGGGGATATTTGATCCTGTCCTAGGTGATTTGCTAGTCATGGCTATATTAGTCTCCTTGCGCAAGGGAGGAGAATCTTACCTTTCCAGAATAATATCATATGATATCTTAGAGAAATAAATGAAGATCTAGGTAACATCTGCTTTTTCTAAACCAAATTTGTGTAGTATGTAGATAGCCACTTTACTGGTAAGAAAATTTTCTGAGATCATATTAATTAGCTCATTAATAAAAATGCATTATAAAAAATAATGCACGATCACTGGTATGAATGCTAAAATTTCATTATTTTCTTTTACTGTTTTTCTTCTTTCACTTCTGCTAATTTCTAAATGTGCCCTTAGAATTTCTTTTCATGTATTGCAGTGAAACCCTTCAAAATGTCAGACTCATGTCTTGCTGTTTCATACTGAGATCATCCATAGAATTATAAAATTATTCTTGTGGGATGGGATCATGGGAGAGCTCATCAACCTCCTGCTTCACCTTTCTAAAACAAGGTTAGTAACCATGTACCTCTAGTTTACATCCATCAATGGCCATGCAAATCTTCTAAGTGTGTTAGTTCTCAAGAAACTTTTTTTTAACTTCATTTTTTACTGCTAATTCAGGGTAAATTAGAGCATCTTTCCAATAAAAAATAGCAATTTCCAAATTTTTTTTTACATTGTTTGCAGTTTTATGACTTCACCCGGATAACTGTATTTTTTCCTACTACAATGTCCTATTTTCTAAACGCATCATGCAGCATACCATATACACTCATTGTATATTGCATGAAAATTACAACAGGTTCAGCAAAGTTTAACAGATCTTCTGAAAATCCTAGCATGGATCTCAAGATACAAGGAAATTCAGATATTTTTAAAAAACTTTATTTCCTTCACCTCTTTTTTCCCCTTTTTGCCTTTTCTTCATCTCTTCCTTCACTATTAGAAATTTTTACGAGTTACATGGAGTGAAAACATTGATGATTTTGCAGTTAAAAAAAAACCTATAATATGCTTTAATCAGTCATCAGTAATTTCAAAATCCATTTTCAATGACCAGTAAAATTTCAGATGCTATTTATTAAAGTTCCTCCAACAAAAATTTTTTTTTTTTTTTTCAGTGCTCTTAAATAGCTTTAGAGTCAATGCGTGCAAATTTACCCCATCATCATTCTGTTGTGGGAAAAAGAAAAAAGTGATTGGACAATCTGTAGAGAAAGCAAGGAAAGACAATTATTTTATGTTCCAGTCAGTTACTTTTAACTGGCATTCCTAACGGAAGTGGGGAATGTATTTGATGCAAGTTTGACTAACAGTGTTGAGCTGGCTCCAAAGTCACTTTTTTACTTACTTGAAGTAAGAACTAAGTCAGCAGTTTGTTGGGCTCAAGGTAAGGAGGATTCACACAGGTCAATCATTTAGAATGTAATAAACAGCAGATACAGTAATTCTGCTTGGCAGTTACACTGCAGTCACTGAGAGCTGCAACCACAAATCAGCACTCCTTACTCAAATGTTCCATGACTCTTACCACTTTTTCAAAAGTATGTCATCATTCAATGAAATGAACATGCTGCCACTGTTAAAAATATAGAACCAAGCTACAGTTCTAAAAGGTTGAAAGCCACTTGAACCTATGTCATTCTCCACTCCACTAAGCCAAACCACTTTTATGTTTTTAATGTTTCATGCAAAATCTTTCTAGCTTTACTTACTAGGCATCTTATCTGTTGAGGACTACACCTCAACATAAAAACTACCTCAAAGTTAAATAACGTGAGATAAAACAGAGCCAAATAATGCAATTTCTTTGGAAAAAAAAAAAAAAAAGAAAAAAAAAAAGAAAATGAATATTTTTAGATCTTGCAAAAGTTAAAACATGCCAAATCTGATTATTATTTAAATATCTGCACTTTTTCAGCTCTTTAGCCTGAGTTTTGGAAACGTTTAAGGATCATATGTGTTGTCCATAAAATGTACAAGAAACCTTGTAAGTGAGGATCAAGCACTACATATTTTTATATTAGCCACTTAATTAAGGAAAGAAAACTCATATTCCATGAAAGAAAGGCTGTTTTGTATGTGAAAGTCTGGTGTGTTGTTCTGGAGAGACTGTAGGTATATGTGAAAAACTTTATCTTATCAGATGGCTTTTAAATTTCAGTTGGAACTGCAAAGCTAGCAGAGCAGTAATACAGCCCTAATCATTGAGGGGTATTCAACAAAGAGCATTCGTTATTCAACTTCCCAGTCTACAGACTTGCTCTTATAAAAAAGGGTTGGAAGGAAGCATCAGGGTTGTATGAAGCATGAGAAAAATATGACTTTGGCAATAAAATCACCAAGTGGAGGTCTGCGATCACATGATGTGAACAGAGTTATCAGGCAGAAGCAGAAAAATTTCAATAAAATTATTATTTTAAAAAATACTTTCCTATTACTTGTTCACTTTTAACACTTCATGGATGCCTTAGCTTCTGTATTTCTTATACTGCTAATTAACTAGCAACATTTCCTTATGGTAAGGAAATACAGAGAATAAATGTCAAAATTAACTATATAAATCTGTAAAACTGTAGGTGGAAATAAGAAAATCTAGGCCTTAATCTAACCTTATTTCTGCAACTTTGTTATCCAGACATATTCCACAGAAGCCAAGATAACCTTTCAAACGTGGAATACCAGAATAAAATATTTTAAGAAATAAAAATTTTAAAATGTGCTCCAGTAAGGTAGCAACTGATAACATGAGACTGTGGTGTCATGCTGAATGGGCTAGAATAGCTTGAAACAATGAAAGCACACACTTCTTTCTAAATAGTTCTGCTTCCATTTCAACATTTTACCGCTATATACAGCAACTGCTTATTGTGTCTGGCAGTCTTCTATGTCAATGTTGAGACAGTGACTATTACTTGTACTTAGATAAAGGGTCACCTGGTCTTAGCCAAAACATAACTTGTAAAGGGCTGGTCTTTCTAGACCCGTTGGGACAGCCTATAGCTCCTGTCCTTCTGTGCTCCTGTAAATATTTTTGGGATCATCTGAATCTAGAATTTAGGAAATCTTTAGCTCAACAGGGCCACAAATAGCAGTATTTAATATAAAACACATTCCAAACATGTAAATGATTAGCGTTTCAATGACAAATGATTAAACATAAGTAATGATCAGTTTTAAGCAGCATAGTTTAATGTTGCTACAACTGCTACCATATTTAATTTCAAAAGCAACTTCCAGTCTAGTTCATCACAGTGAATGCGGAGTTATATTTCTTGACAACCCCCAAAGAGTTGGGTTTTCATGACTTGCTTAAGGGTCTTTTTTGGTAGCTGTTACTTAGACTTTTCTACTCAGAGCAAATTATCCCAGACTCTTCACAATCACTTTAGGAAGGTACTGATATGTGATGGGATATGAAATATCTCACACTGTAGATATGTGCTATTTTTATCAAGCAAGAAACCCTTGCATTTTAAATTCTGTTGCAGTAAGACCTATAAAATGCCAGGACTTCAAAGAGATGGAACAAGAAAGAAAAGATACAGTTGGAAGTACCTTGAATTTGGAAAACAAATATAAGGTATTTGAAAACAGTTGGAGCTTCTCATCAAGTTAAACCCCAGAAACTTAAACAAAGCTATTTGAAGCTGTTTTGGCTTTAACAAAATTTGATATTTACCAATTTAGTTAGGCACTCTGTATCTGTCAGAGATACTATTTATACCTCTCTTGTATTGAGGCAGCTTTCTTGAATTTCAACAAAGTTCCTTCCTGCCATGGGTTAAAAGAATCAGAATTTTCCAAATGGTCTTGTGTCGTGGTTTGTCTATAAACTCACACAGCCACTCTCTCACTCACTCCCCACTGTTTCTTCCCTCCGCTCCTGGAGGGATGAGAAGGAGAATCGAAAGAATGCAACTCCCACAGGTTGAGATAAGAACAGTTTAGTAACTAAGGTACAACACAAATCACATGCACCAGTACATGCTAGGGACCACTGAAACAGATTTGTTTCATTCTGGTGAAGAAGAAGTTGAACATGAACCAGAAATGTGCCTTTGTGACAAAGCAAGATAATAGCATCGTTGGCTGCATTAAGCAAGACATTGCTGGAGGTTGTGGGAGGTAATCAGCCCAGGTGAGACACATCTGGATTGCTGGGTCCCACTCTGGCCTCCTCAGCAGAAACAGACATATATGGAGCAAGTCCAGCAAACAGCCATAAAGATAACGAAGCGACTGGAGCATCTGGCATATAAGGAAAGGCTGAGGGAGCTAGGATTGCTCAGCCTAGAGATGAGAAGGCTCAGGGGCATCTGGTCAATGCACATAAATATCTGACGGTGAGGAGTAAAGCAGAAGGAGCAGACTCCTCTTAGTGATACTCAGTGAGAGGACAAGAGGCAAAGGGCACAGACAGAAACATTAGAAATTAAACATAAGAAAACACTTAAGTGAGGGTGGTGAAAGACTGGAAAAGATTACCCACAGAGGCTGGGGAATCTCCATGCTAGGAGATATTCAAAGCCCAAAGGATATGTCTCTGAGGAATCAGACCTAGCTGACCCTGCTTTGAGCTGCGGGGCTTGGACTGGATGATCACCAGAGGTCCCTTCCAACCTCAAATGTTCTGCTATTCTGTTTCTGCTTACTCTAGCTCCTTATTTGGTCAGTAGTTATGGGGAGATGCAATATCACTGATATTCTGAATTACAGTCAGAAGCATGGGTTGTTCGGGGTTTTTTTAAATTAATTTTAAAGTAAAGAATAATTCCATAAAAAGGCAAAAGATACTTTAAAATTTATCCCATTGGTTGTGATATTGTATAATGCTACATACTTCCAGAATTTTACAGATTGCTGCAGATTTCTCTTTGTAACATTTTATTGCCTGAAACAAGAAATACAAATTAAGATATTAAAAAATCGTGACTGTTTTACTTCAGCACTTGCAGAAGTCTATTTGAAATGCGCAATTTGTTTCAATTGACCACAACTTGAATTACTATGCCTGATATGCAAAAAGGACTTTTTCACAGTCAAACTGATAAGACTTATTTTAGAAGCACAGTAGATGACGGCAAATATTCCAGTCTAGGTATTCCAAGAAATGAATAGAAATTATGAAAATCATTGGGCCTTAACATTATGAAAAAAAAAAAAAAAGGCATAATATTATTTTAGGATAACTTTTTTAAATTGTAGAAATTCAGATTTTAAATTCATTCACCAAGTAATGATTTTGTCCTATTAAGTGGAAAAAAATATTTACACTGTGATTAATACTTCAACATTTCATTCTTCTATTTAACTTTTATAGAAATTGATAAAATATATTCCTCCATTCCCAGCTGATTTTAAAATTATTTGATAGTTTCTCTGGAATATGTACCCGAAATGTTGCACATATGAACAGATGAGTTTTGTGAGGTCTCCATATAATTGGAAAAAAAAAGAAAAAAAAAAAAAAATAAGGCTTTAGGGGAAGCAAACACACTGTTCTTTTATAGGCTACTTTTGATCATAACCACCTTTCAAACATCCCCTCAGGATAAACTAATTCTCTGGATCTATTTCATTTTCCCAAACAAAGACACAAAAAAAAAAAAATCTTGCAGTTCAAGGCATGAAGTCTCCTGTCTAAATTGCAGCATAAAAACGTTTTATTTGCTTAAAGGTAGGTGTCTTTCATGAATAAATATATCCCAGGAATGACGACATCAACTCCAGAGCAGAAGCCTTACATATGCCCTTTCCCATGGCTCAAGAATGGCATTAAAAATCTGATTTTTTCTTCTGTGCTACCATAATTTTCTCTCATTTAAACTTGTTTTTTGTTCTAATCAGCCATCGGTCACAATTAAATACAGTGAAATAATTTTTAAATTATAGAAGAATATTCATCAGAAAGGGATATAGTCTGGATATTACCACCACTTTCAAGTTTGGCCGGAGTCTGCTATACAAGAACTACTTATTGAACTACTATTGGGGTTCTGAGCGAACCAGTAAGTCCACAATCACTATCCTTTTCCCAGCATCTTAGCTTCCTTAGTCCAAAATCCTCTCTGCTGTATCACAGTTTTTATAACCGTGGACCAGACTGGTTTGGCAACAATGAAGTTGTGAGAAAGAGCTGAAAAGAACCTTGTCAGGAGCCTCCATCCTTAACTGGACAGCTGGTGTTTCAGGTCTGTCCTCTAGCCTTTGCCTGACCAATTCTGGCAGTGTGACATGTCTGAGCTGCTGCCATGCTGGGACTCACCTTCCCTAACTGGCCTGAGTTTCCAAATTGTCACTAGGGATTTGTCTTCCTACTGGTAATTACTCTTGTCTGAGCAGCACACAGTCTATGAAATGTAAATATATTGAAATACATTGACCTTATTTATTATGTTCAGATTTGTAGCAATTGTCCAAGATAAGATAACAAAAAACAAAACCCAACCAACCAAACTAAAAATAACAAAAAAATCCAAACCAAACAAAAAAGGCTTCAAGCGTCTCTAAGTTGCCTTTTTAATTTTGGTTGAAAATCAGAATAGAATATGGAGGATTTATGAATGTTCACCTTTAACAGGTTTTTAGAATTATCTTGATATTGCATATATATTTTAAATCGGTATTTTCAGGCATTCTTTCATAAGAATATTTTCCTTTAGAAAGTTACTTTACTGCTAACAGCCTTTCAAAAGCTTTAACAAAATAATTCACTTAACCTTACTACCTGCATCCTTTCCTCCTGGAAGCATTTTACTTCCTCTTCCCACCCATTCCCTTCCCTTGATACTGTGCTGTTTGACATAGTTTCAAAATCCCTACGCAAGTGACATTTTGATAGCTGTGACTGCAGCATTCTCAGTCTTTTTTTTTTTTTTTTTTTGAAGGTTCACAGCAGGTTTTCATCTACATGCTAGAAATTAAACTGATTTTACACTGTTTTTTTTTTTTTTTTGTTTTGTTTTTTTTTTCACAGAATGGCAGACTAAATTAGGCACGAAGCCTAAGGCAAGAAGCTTGAAGTTTAGTGAGATCAATCCATCACTGGTTCCCAAAAAATAAAAAAGCACCTGAATCTAAGCTGGGAATCTGGCATAAAAACTCTGTGAAATAACAAAGCAACAAGTATTGCTCTATGTATAGTAGTAGAACATGTTGCCCTTCGTTGAGGTTCTGTCTTCCTCTGAAACATCCAGTACTGGTATATGCTGGAGTGAGAAAAAACAACACAATAGGGAGAAACTAGAGACTGCAACAAACACACGATTTCTTTGTCTAAATGAACTGGATTCAGTGACTGAATCTGCTATAGATTTAAATATTTCAGAATAGGAAAAGAAAGTATCTCTAATGTGAATCGAGGTTATATACCAGCCACCATGAGAGAGCTGATGGCCTGAAACAGCTCTGTAATCACCCTAGGCAATTACAGTTTAGGGCATGTCTCTAATGTGGCCCTTGGCATGTTTATGAGAGTCATGACCTCTGCTCATAAAGCTGTGTGGACTGTTAGGCCATACATTGAAAAGTCTTGCAAAACTTATTTGTGGGGAGAAAAAAAAAAAAAAAAAAGAATTTTTTTGTCTGTCTTATGAAGCATAAATATGAAAAGGTATGACAGAAACAGTCTCGTAATGAATGTGTGTATTGCTAACAATTATTAGAATGCTGTGCTAGTATTTGATATTTTCTCACTGACAGTACTTACATCTAAATAGGGAGGGTTAGTTTTTGTTATATTCCAAAGAGAAAAGTTGCACACAGGGATCTTCTTCAAGCAATTTCACTTAATCATAAGTAATAATTACGCTGCCTCAATGAAGCCCTAAATAGTTAGACTAGTAGCTTATAAAACTATGTTGGCATGGTTTGTTTTGTTTTGTTTAGAAAAAAAAAAAATTAGAAAAGGAGATTTTTTTTTTCCCTACTTAATGGAAAAGAAATAACATTCTACTTCTCAATAGACTCCATAATTGCCTAAAAATGCTTTAATATCACAAGAAGAAAGTATTATGCTATTTATTTTACAAAACCTCAGTCTAAGAGTTTTGCAGTGAACCTCTGTGGCACGTTGTATGTCATAGGTAACAATCCATTTTAATCAGATAGATCTCAATTCCTATTGATGAAACTTGATGGTAAAATGGCTATTGATTGTAGTAATGAAAAATTGTGCCCTAAATTGCTTATTATTAAAGTATTTTTAATGGAAATTATGAGCATGTTCCCAATTTTTCATGTAACATTTGTAAATGTAATTTTATCTGTGGGATCCTAGTTCTGTGTGTGTGATCATGATCTGAACTAACCACTGAATTAAGGTCAGAACTGTCATCCATCCTAGATGATTCAAAGTTGTCCAGCTGCTAATCGTGGCTAACTTTAAGTCTTTAATATTTTCTATATTTGAAAATTTGCAAGTCATCTGTTTAAAGACCTGACATCACAGGATCAGTGTCATTTGTGAACTGCAGAAACGCCAAGCAAGATCTTTTTGGAGGTTAACCACAAATTGTTATGAAAATATTGTTATTTTCCTTGATGTTATTTTAAAGGCTCTGTCCTGGGTTCAGCAGTAGCAGTCATTTTTCTCCTCGGTAGCTGGTGCAGCACCGTGTTTTTGATTTTGGGCCTGGGAACAGTGCTGATAACACCAGTGTTTTCAGTTACTGCTTGGTGATGTTTAGGCTGGCCAAGGACTTTGTGAGTCTCATGCTCTGCCAGGGAGGAGGGGAAGCTGGGAGGAAGCAGAGACAGGACACCTGACCCAGGCTAACCAAAGAGATTATTCCATACCACAGCATGTCATGCCCAGGATGTAAAAACAAAGGGCAGAGACCTGGAAGGGTGGTGAGGGTACACGGTGGGGGGTGCACTGTGGGGGGTGCACTGCTTTTTTGGGATTGATGGTGAACTATTGTATTCTTTCCTTGTATTTGCCTTGTCATTATTATTATTGGTGGTAGCAGTAGTGGTTTGTGTTATACCTTAGTTACTAAACTGTTCTTATCTCAACCTGTGGGAGTTGCATTCTTTTGATTCTCCTTCCCATCCCTCCAGGAGCGGAGGGAAGAAAGAGTGGCGAGTGAGTGAGAGAGCGGCTGTGTGAGTTTATAGCTTAAACCACGACAGGCTCCTTTGTTAAAAACTAAAGATTTAATCTCAGCTGAACCATGGCTTTGATCTGAGACCTGGTTTTGTCCAAATGGTTTTTTGAAGTCAAGAAAGTTATTTACTCAGAGTCTGCTATAAAACATGGAAACAACAACAAAAGTTTTTACCTCTTAATACAAAAATTGTGTTTGTAAGTAAGCCATAAACTAACAGCTTCCTGATTATCTGCTTAAGATGGTCTAAAATCTAAAGAAAGACTTCAGAAAAACAGCAGTAATGTCATGTTTCTGTGGTGGACAAGGCTTATGATGTAAGGCAACTAACTACATGTGACCCTTCCTAATTGAACTAATTTTAATGTGTCCTCAAAAAATATATATTTATGAAAAATTTGAAATTTCACAAAGTAAAATAGCACCACTATTTCTAGAAAAAATGCTGATAGCATTTCAATTTCATAAGGCTTTAATTTCTCAGTCATACTTATTAAAAAAAAAAAAAACAAAACAAACAAACAAACAAAAAACACAAAAAAACCCAACTAAACATCATAGAATATTGGGAAGAGAAGAGATTCAGGGCAGCCCTGCCCAGAAGGACTTGGAGGTGCTGGCCCACGAGAAACTGAACATGAGCTGTCTTCAGTGTGCGCATGCAGCCCATGTCCTAGTCTGCATCAAAAGGAGTGCGACTAGAAGGTCACAAGAGGTGATTCTGCCCTTCTGTTCTGCTCTCATGAGATCCCACTTGGAGCACTGTGTGCAGTTCTGGTGTTGTCAACATAAAAAGGACATGGAACTGTTTGAACAAGTCCAGAGGAGGGCCACAAAGATGATCAGGGGACTGGGGCACCTCCTGTATGAAGATATGATGAGAAAGTTGGGGCTGTTGAGCCTGGAGAAGAGAAGGTTGCATGGAGACCTCATAGCAGCCTTCCAGTATCTGAAGGGGGCTCTAGGGATGTTGGGGATGGACTCTTCATGAGGGACTGTAGTGATAAGACAACGGGTAACAGGTTCAAACCTAAAGAGGGGAAGTTTAGATTGGATATGAGGAAGAAATTCTTTACTGTGAGGGTGGTGAGGCACTGGAATGGGCTGCCCAAAGAAGTTGTGAATGCTCCATCCCTGGCAGTGTTCAAGGGCAGGTTGGACAGAGCCTTGGGTGACATGGTTTAGCACGAAGTGTCCCTGCCCATGGCAGGGGAGTTGGAACTAGATGATCTTAAGGTCCTTTCCAACACTAACTATTCTATGATTCCATGATTCTGTTGTGGCAAATATACCACCTTACCCTATATATTATGCAAACCAATGAAACTCACAACTGAGCTAAATGACATTTCAGTCTTCATAGCCATTTGGTTTTCTATTTATTTCCACTGAGAATTCCTTCTATAATCATTATGTTTTCTTAAATATAGTAGAAACCAAAATAATGTACACATACCGGATCACATTATTTCTATCTTTTCCCCTGGGTTTCTAGCTCTAGCACATTTCACAGGGAGAAAGAATGATGGGTGTTCTAAAAAGACTCTAGAATGAGTGTTGCAGGAAATCTGTGAAACATTTGTTTTTATTTAATAATAATCCTATTTCTTTCTGTATTGTAATTACCTTAGCTTCTTAGTAACTCTTTTCTAAACAGCAGATAACCTCAAACTAGTATAAATCCATTAAAATCAGTAAAGCTACTCCTAATTTACATTTCTTGAGATCAAATCTAATTGCCATTGATGTTGAGCAACACCTTGCATTTGTACATTGCTCTTTACTTGCAGATCTCAAACTGCTTACAAACGAGATAATTATCTTCATAATCTTTATTTTGCAGAGAAAGTAATTGAAACGCAAGAGGTGAAGTGACTTGTTCAGCATCTTTTAAGTCTTGTACATGTACTCTTTAGACTGCATTGACTAATTAACACATTGGGCCCTGATAAATCAAGTGCCACGTTTAACATATCATCTCTAACCAGGTATTTAAAAATCCTTTCATGTCCAAGCCAAGATTTTATTTTTTTTTCCTTGGAGGAGGGGTGATGATGATGTTTATTATTAATATCATTATATTGTATCATTATTATTTTAATATATTATTTTAATACCATATTGAGACTGCTTTCCTCTAGTTTAATTAATTTAAGCCAATATAAAGAAGTAAATATTTTCTATAAATTTATTTTTTAAAAATTCAGCTACAAATGAATTGTGAAATTATCATTATTAATAGTATTTTCTTTTAAGGTATCTAACTCTGTATTATGTTCTATAAATCCTGTGGAGTTTGAAAGACAACTAAAGTTTTGAAAGTTCAATGAAAAATGAGGGGAAATATTTATATTAATATGTTTTTGTGTAACATTGGAACCATTTCTATCATAGAGAGCAGAGAAAATAATAAAAGCAGTATAGAGGTAGAATGGAAACATTCCTTCATTCACTTTCAGTACATAAGAAAAAATGTCCTCCTATATTCTCAAATAACAAAGAAAATATTGTTGCACATTATGAATAGCTAGCTTGTGCAACTCATTTATACAGTGTTCCTAAATCTTGGGAAGGTACAACTCTTGCATGAAATCTGCTTGAAGAGAACTAAGAGAAAAGTAATATGGAGTATATAAATCATAGAATCATAGAATAGTTTGGGTTGGAAAGGACCTTAAGATCATCTAGTTCCAACCCCCCTGCCAGGGGCAGAGACATCTCACACTAAACCATGTCACCCAAGGCTATGTCCAACCCAGCCTTGAACACCACCAGCGATGGAGCATTCGCAACCTCCCTGGGCAACCCATTCCAGTGCTTCACCACCCTCACAGTAAAGAATTTCTTCCTCATATCCAATCTAAACTCCCCCTGTTTAAGTTTGAACCCATTACCCCTTGTCCTCTCACTACATGATTCACTAGAAGTCACAGGAGGTCCTTTAGGTCTCCATTTTACCTTCGGTAAGAATATCTAGTTTTTTTCCTACAATTGCCTGTAGATACCACTAAAAAATCCTCAAAATGCAGTGCATGGCCAGGTTGAAGTAGAAGTATTTAACTGCTCTAAGGAGTCTGATAAGTTCATTTTATCATTGCACTCACAGGTATTTTACCCAAATTGCTGCTACAAAGAAGGTGCTATTCCAATAGAAATTGTTGGTTTCTCCCACTCAAGAAAGCAATAACACACTTCACTAAGCAAATTGAAACATGAATATAAAGTTTTCATGGTTGATTAAAAATATCTGAACTGTGATCTCTTGGATTGTATACACAGACATACTTCAATACCTATAGACTGTTAGGAAGAGATGGGATCCATCTGCCTAGAATAGGCAATGGAATCTTTGGCAGCAGGCTGGCCAACTTCATGAGGCAGGCTGAAAATTGAAAGACTCCAATGATGGGGTCCAAAGTGGCAATGCTCATGCCATTACAACCAAATGGGGAATAAGTCAGGCAAACAGAAACAGCAACAAGTGCTCCTTAGCTGCTTCACAAAATGAAAACCAGAAGAACAGCCACCTCAGGTCACTCCCATCTATAAGAAGGGCTTACAGGAGGATCCAGGGAATTATAGGCACACTAGTCTCACCTTAGTCCCTGGAAAAGTTATGGAATGAGTCCTCCTAGGCTCTATCGCAACTCCAATGAAGCACATGATTGGGAAAAGCTGACGCTGATTCGCCAGGGGCAAATAATGCTTGACAAACCTGATCATCTTCTAATTCAACAAGTGTAAGGTCTTGCACCTGGGTAAACATAATTCAGGAGTCTAGCACAGTACAGACTCTACCTAGCTGGGGAGCAGCGCTGTGGAAAGAAACCTGGGGATCCTGATGGACAACAAGCTCAACATGTGTGAACAGTGTGAAGCTGTATCAAATCCACCAGCAGAATGCTGGGCTACATCAATAAAGACATCATTGGAAGAGATACAAAAGCCATTATCCCACTCTACTCACCACTTTCCAGGCCATGCCTAGAATTCTGTATTCAGTTTTGGTCCTCACTACACAAAAAGAGGTGGAAATAAGCTGGAAAATGTCCAGAGAAGGGCCACAAGGATGATCAGAGGACTTGGAAGCCTGCAATGTGGGGAAAGGCTGAGAGAACTGGCTTTGTTCAGCCTTGAGAAAAGAAGATTCACGGGAGACCTTATCACCATGTTCCAGTATTTAAAGATGGAACATACATGTAAAGCTACAGAGAAAACAGAGGCTCCCTTTTTAGAAGGAGTCACATGGAAAAGATGAGAGGTAATGGGCATAAGGTACTTCTGGGCAGATTCCAACTGGATGCAAAAGGAAAATTTTTCACAGTGAGAACAATCAGCCATTAGTTTAATTTCCCCAGGGACGTGGTGGATTCCCCGATGTTGGATACTTTCAGGATTCAGCTGGACAGGGTGATGGGCCATCTTGTCCAGACTGTGCTTTTACCAAGAAAGGTTGGATCAGATGATCCTTGAGGTCCCTTCCAGCCTGGTATTCTATGATTCTGATACACTTTCCTTTTACATCTTACTGGTTGGTTTGTTTTGGTTTTTTTTTCATATATAGTATCTCTAAATTTTTAATCATAATACAGCAATATTACCATCTTGATGCGGGTATTAATTGATTAGACATTTTTACAAATTTGACCTTACTTAGCAAAATTTTTATTTCCTGTATTTCCTGAGCAACCTTTAATGAATGACACAAGGTATTGGGAAGTTGAAAGATTGCTCATAACTTCTCAAATGGACTTAGACAATGAGATACAATTCCCAACAAATGACAGTGGTAATTATGTACCCTAGACCTTTCAACTCTGTGCTGACTGTAAACCAAAGGGTCTGAGTGTCAGAGTCCTGAGTACCTTAATGGCCCTGATCAGTCTCACCTGGGCCTTCACCCTTCCTTTCATAGCCATTTCAGGTCAACTGGGTATGTTTAATCCTAGCTTGGGTTATGGTGCAGTTGCAGGTGCAGTTTTCTATTGTTTCTGAATAGATCTGGAGTCTGCCTGGACAGAAGTCCTGTCTATTTTTTACTTCTGCTTACACCTTCCTCCTTGTACAAAATGGACTTTGGACCTTGTTTGTTCCTTTGCTTTATCTGGATCTTTGATGTACACATTTGCCAGCCCCTAGTACTGCCCATTGTCATCATGAGGGCATGATCTGTTCTGGTATCCCACTCAGCTCCTGGTTTGCTCCCCTTACAGGGCAGTGTTGCCCTGGCACTCATACAAAAGTGATTTATTCATGATGTAACATAAGGGTCCACATCCCTGTCTGAATTACACTGTTGGTTAATTTAGTCTATCTGTGTGAAATAAAACCAGTTTTTACGAGTCAGTCAATTTACCTGAATGCTATTAACACTAGTACTGGAAGGCCAATGGCTTGCTCTCTTGTAAGCAAATTATAGAATTTGTCATATGAGTAATTTATTAGCCTAGCACCATTTCTGCTTCAGAAGTCTCTGGAAGTCATGGCTTTCTGGTTGAGCATAACATAATACCCTAAAATTATCTTCTTAGATTACACTGGAATCAAAAATTAAATGTATCACACAGGAAGGTTTAGTGAACTTATATTTTCTCTTTATGATATTGAGGAAAGCAATAAGATACTTTTTCATTTGTTCTAAGAATTTTTTATGGGAAGTGTACTGAAGAAGTAATAAGATCTTGTGAGACCAATGAGATCTGTGAGTATCCATCATTTCGTATTCTAATCTTGATTGAATTTGCCATCCATTTAACTAGTGACATGGAGAGGTTGCACACAGCATTTCTGCCATTCAAGCAGTATGCTGTGTACCTTCTCTCACTTTCTTCTAGTCCATCAAAATGCACTAATGAAATGCCTTCCTGTTGCCCACTTCTCAGTAAAATATATATTGCAATAGGAAACTTACTGAAGAAAATAAGATACCTCTTTTAGTTCTTTGAAACACAGAGAATGGTAATGTGATCAGGAAGTGAAAACCTTGGTTTTAAATGAAAACTATATTGATTTGGCAGGATGGTAGCAGAAATGGACTTTCATAAACATTTTTTTTTTCCCTTGTTTTGCTTGTTGGAGTCAATGTTGCCTCTGACAGTGAGAACAACAGTTTCTTGCCATTTAAAGAGAAGCTATCTGCCTCCTCACAGATAGTCTTCTTCAGAGTGATTACAAAGAAACAAATGGGCTTGTAGGACACTTTGTCCCAGAGGAGCTGCTCCACTTGAAACATGGAAGGCAGCTAAAAAGGTGACTTTTCTATAGTTTGAGAAATCACAGTTTTCACAGTTGAGAGCTTTCTTTGAGAGTAACCAGTCTTCTGGACTAGGTCATCCACAGAATATAGACATTGGAACCACTTCACGGAATGTTACAACTAGTGGTTGTTACCCTCTGTTCCCCATTTTTCTTCCATGTGATTTGTGCAAGAATGATGCCATAGATTTCAACCTACAGGTCCCAATGGATTGTGTTACTACCGCTCTGTTCCTGTTGTCCTTTCTTTTCACTTGATGAGAAGCTGTCAGCAGCTCGGACTCCCTGTTCTCCTCTTTGTACATGGTGTTTGATATTTTTATTATGTGAAAGGTGGCAATTCCTTGCACATGAAGCAGATGTGCTTCACAGGATGTGATTTACTAGTCAACTTTGATGCAGTAAGTCTCTTCTGAAAGCAGCCTGAACATACTTTTCACTCTGCACTAAATTCCTTTCCACGTCTCCTTCTTTTAATTGGAATTAATATTGTGTGCTTAACAACCTCCCTGGAAAGCTTTTGTGGACTAAATGTGGAGAAGTCACTGATCTACATGCTCCATTACTTTAAATCAAAATCTGTTGTTGCAAGATTACTAAATTGAAATATAATTTTATATATATTTACACAGAGTTAAAATATAGCTCTATAAAAAGGCGGGGAAGAGGTGAAGGTTCAAAGTATGCCTTCAGTAGTAACCTCTGAAATAATGTATTAGCTTGAAATTGCTCTTTTTTTTTTTTTTTTTTTTTTTTTTTTAATACACTTGCTTTTATGTCCTATAATGGACTGCTGTACTAACCCCTGGCTCTGAAAATATTAATTATTCTATTCATTCGGTGAAGATACCTGGCAGATATTAGCAGGTGCAGTAAAAGATGAAGAAAAGTCACTAATATAAGGAAATTATGACATTTCTTCTGTTCCATTGATTCCTGGCAATAGTGAACCACTGCTATGAGCCTTAAATCAGAGTGGAAAGCAGATTACCTACTATTGGTATTATTTCAAAAGTATTTCATCTCCACACTGAGAAGAAAGCACTTAACATTGCTCCTTATAGCAGAAATTCTATATAGAGTACCTCAGGTTTAAGGCCTGAAGTTTCTTATTTTTCTAGCCCAGGTTCAGTGCAGCTTCTGCTGTCTTTTAATTATATACTTTGAAACACTCTGTCTCTGATTCTGGAATCCAAGAATGAAAAGCTGCTGGAACTTTTCCTATGCCAGATAATTAGTATGATACTAAACATTTATATTCTACTTATATCATACTTGAAAAATGTTTATAAATTAGTTTCATGAATATTCATGAAAAAGGAAAAAAAAAATAAATAGCAGTCCAGACTCTCTAATGTATTCCACGTTCTTTAGGAATATGTACTGATCAATCTCCAAAACAATACTTTGCTTGCTACTCCATCCATAGTCCCAACCATATTGTCCCTAGCCTAATTCTGTTACAATTTGGCTTAGCATAGGGTCTTTAACATGTTCAGACATTTATGCTACAGTGAATCTTGTGTTTGCTTGGCAGTCCCAGCATGTACAGCTGAATTTCAGTGCTTGCCCACCTTTTAAGTCAATTCTTTGTCCTCCTACTAGTCTCCTAAATTGTTTTTTTCTTCCAAATCATGCATTCCAAACTATTTTTTTTATAGGTTCACTCTGTATTTATGAAACCAAACAGCGGCAGCAACAGGACTAAGATAATTTCTCATTTCTTCTCTATTTTGTATCCAGAATGTAGAAAAGCAGTGGATACAAAAATTGAAAAGAATCTAAGCTGGAAGACAGATAATATTTTATTGGCAAATGAACTGTCAGGTACTTTAAGGAGCAGGCAAGTCTCTACTTAACATCTGCAAGTTCAGATTTTGCAAAGGAGTATAACTTAGCTGGATTCTTACAACTTTTCACTGAAATGGCAAATGTCAGTCACAGGGAAGCTCACTGAATAAGACTCTGACCCAAAGCAATGAGGTGAGATAATTTTCACAGATAAATAAATTTCATTATTTTCAATGAGAAGCAAGGAATACGTTGCTCTGATTTCTCATTCTTGGATGCAACTAATGAATTGAAGCTGACATTGAGATGAAAAATTCACCAAAGGCTAAGCAAACACTCTAAGTAAAGCGGATGTCTAAGCCAGACACTTCTCTTTCAGAATTTCAGCCAAAGTTATTGTATTTCATCAAAATAAAAACAACTAAAATAAAATCTTGCTATGAGAACTCTTATTATGTATAGAATACTGACAATTTGTGCAGTAAGAAATTATTTTGCAAGTTCTGTATTTTAATTACTATCAGATTTTGCTGTAAATATGAGTCAAAATATTTTACATCTTTAAGAAAGGGTCAAGAAGTATTCCTGTGGCAATCTGAACAGAATAAAAAGAAGAATGTCTGAAGTGAGAGCAAATTAAAAAGCGCTAACAGAAGTTAAAACCAAAGATCCAAGAGAGATTTTTAATAAAGAAGCTATTCTGTATAATAGCCAGATTCCTTTTGAAATGTCACAGGAAAGTATGTAATTGAGCAATGATCTCAGATGGCTTCATTTTTACATTCAGAGCACAGTCCTGTTAAACTTACATATATTCAGCCAGTTTGAAAAGCCATTTTAGAAGTATTTAAGCAAATCTAATGCTTAGAATAAGAAGGTTAAAGAAGCCTGGCTTTCAGTACTTTGTCCATGCAAATTAATTTATTTTAATAAAAATGGGACATTTAGTTTTATTTAAAGTGCTCTGTGGCTTACCCAAGTGCATAATTAAGTAAAAGGTACCTGAAAGCAGACAGCTAGAAACCAGAAAGATGTAAGCAGAGCAGTCTATATGGGACTTTTTTTATGAGAACAAGATTAGTAACTCCCCTAGAGTAAGTTAATCTATTCTTGTGCTTAGAATGATGTAATTTCTAGTACTTCAGGTCTGTATTTTGTATTCTTTCTGTTCTTTATAGAAACAGAATGGTATTTACAGAACAAAAGCTTTGTGTCTCAGTCTAAAAAGATTGGGGAAAGAAAGAAATCTTTTTTCCTGTAAAAAAAAAAAAAAAAAAGAAAAGAGAACAGAGCAGCTAGATGGGAATGACAGTAAGGTAAAAGCCACCTCTGATTTGTAAATAAAGTTAAATACATGATGAATTCCATTAAAAAAAATTCTAGTTTATTGACAAAATGGGTGAGATGGTTGAGGAATAATTATGAAGTACAGCTGTGCACACTGATGCAAGTAGCCAAGGCAAGAAAACAGAGAAATTTCTGAAATAACAGAATCATAATAATGTAGTAAGCATGTGAGCTATTGAAAAAAATAGTAGAGAAAGAAAAGGCATGAATTAGCTATGTGCTAACATTATTAACACTATTTCTGGTATCAGAAAAGGACTACAGTAAAATACATTTGGGTCAAAACCAGTTTAGGAAAATAAGATTACATTAACTGGTAGAATGCTGGAAATTTCACCATAAAGTCAAAGGGATAGTCTAGATATGGTCAGATTTGTATCTTTTAGCAACAACAGAAGTCTTAGAGAGGTAAATACTACTGAAACTGTGTTATAATGAAAGTCTTGGCATTCTTAGCTACCAGTTAGAAACAAAATTATAGTAATAATTATAATAATAATGTATACAAGATATTACAAATGAGATACCCAAAGATGTCATTGGATTAACCTAAAAGATTTTTTTTTCTTGATATCTTTTAGGAACTACTGACAAGTTTAGACGAGATGGCTGTTGACTTTACAGAAAGGCTAGTCACACTGAAAAATTTTAGACTGAATAGCTATTGGCTGATTGTATGCAAATAACAGTCTGTAAAGCCTGGACCTCATAACCAAAAAACACTGGGCAAGGTAGAGCATTCATTAATCAGTTCCAACAGACTGTTGAGGTTTTTGGCTACTTCTGTAAGATCAAAGACATTATACTTATCTGCACTTGAAGCAATCATAATGAACTTGTTTGGAGTGCTGCATCCCCAGCTGAATGAGCAAATAATATGGAAAGGATATTAAGAATTAGGAAAGATTCTACAAACATGATAAAAAAGAGAGATCTCTCAAAGGATACTAGACATTTCTATATTGTAATGGTATTCTTCTCTACCCAGTTGTAAACGTGCTGTGGCTGTACTTCCTTTTTTGACTTAATCTTTTCCAATTTGGATAGCTGAGGAACTTTTTAGCTTTATTTATATGCACTAGTGCTAATAAAAATATATATAAATATGTAATAAATCTGGTTGCTAACATTTAGAAAGTATGCGCATTTTCTCCTGACAGAGTTGTTTGTAGAAGAGGACTACAAGAACAATTACGGGAATGATGAGACCATTTTATGAGAGGAGCTGGAAGGAGCTTGAAATGCTTGGTCTGCACTGGGAGATGACTGCTGTCGTTACCACCCATTGAACAGAAAGGGAGGTGGGGAGAAAATTGGCACTAGGGAGAGAATTTCATTACAATATGTAAACATATGGAAGAGTGGAAGTGGATAGGGATGTTACATTAATAATAAACATGTAATTTTTACTGAAATATTTGGGCTTAAGACTATAAAAATCAAGGCTAAGTAAGTTCCATTTTCAATGTAGCTGGAATGTAGCTTTCATCTGAGAGTTTCTGAAGAGCATAAATAGAATCATAGAATCATAGAAACAACTACATTGGAAATGACCTTTAAGATCACCAGATCCAACCTTTACCCCAGGACTGCCAAGTCAATAGACAGAAATTTTCCTTAAGAAAATTAAAACTACTTTACTTTTGGTGATTTTCATTCTCTGATAAGAAAGACAGAAATGTTCTTATTAGAAATAATTTCAGGAGATTAGTCTGTGCATTGCCTTTGCCTAAGCCTTCTTTAAGTACACCTTAAAGCATCAATAATTTTGTAGTTCAGAATTCTTGCTCTGTTTTGCTTAATATTTCAAGCCTTACTCTATCCTTTTGCTACCATTAATATTCATGTTTTTAACAATGGAAGTAAGAATGAGACCATCAGAAAATTGAAACAGATAATATCAGCAGGAAGTATCTTGTAGATAAGTTTAGGTTCTCATGGTGAAATGTTAACTGCAGTGAAATCACTGACCAAAACCAAGAAATGTCTTGCATTTTTCCGTACTTGTCTATTGAACTTAAATTATAATTTCCTCATGGTAATGGGCTTTTATTTTATATTAAATGTACACAAAGTTACTCTTTCATCAGTAGTAACAGTGTGTGAAAGAAGTAAATACAATAATATGCTCAGGGGGTTAGTTAGTAAAGTGGTCAAACTCCAGAGCACCTAAACAACAATTTACAAAGTTAAACAGTTCAGTGATTTTATTTAATCCCCATGACACTAATGCAGAGGTCAAAGGAACTATTATTTTCAGGGAAAACCATGTTAGCAGAAAAGCAGACTAAAGAAGTGCACAGGAAGAAAAGTGACAATACAAATAAAATAAAACTAGAACCAGAAAAATATTCATTAAAAAATAGAAATTAATTTTGGGTGAAAAGAAACAGAAGGAAAAGAGGTAGTTCCAATATCTAAGAGGAAGTATTCACTGGCAGTCATTCTTACAGTCCAGTCCCTACAGATAAGCGTTTATGTGAACAAATCCATAGTGCTGGAGAGCAGGACGGGAGTCCACCACAGAGGCCACCCCAACAGCGTGGCTCCTGTGCCACACTGACGTCCCTCTGCACAAAGCCTGTGCGAGAACTACAAAGGAAACAGGGCAGCATTATCCAGTGCAAATGGACTGGATTTGACATGCTGCTTTACTGTACCATTTGGTATACAATGCATATATTTATAGATAAACATACGTCATAAACCAGTGCCAGACTCCTGCAGGTAAACTGTAATTTGTACGCAATGTAATAGAGGAACTATGAAAGGAAAAGCAGCCATAACCTTTAATTACGAATTTTATTTTATGATCATCAAAATAAGTATTTTTATTTACAGATTTCTGTTAATTTAGAATAAAATTATATTTTATTTATGTATTTTCTTTATATTAATATATATTATATATATAAAATGAATACCTAAGTTAGTTTCTCATGGAGAAGGGATTTCCTTGGAATACAAGATTAGTATATATTGAGTGAATGTTAGAACGGTAGTTAAAGGTAGCTTTTTAAAAACGGAAATACTGTTATTAATAATTTGAAAGCTGGATAATTTTAGACTACTCAGGCAAGAATATTCACATCGGTTCGCTATATAGGACCAAACAGAAACACAAACACCTTACTGCTTCTTGTCACAAATTTTGAATTAAGAAAAGCTAAACAATTAATTGCAAGTACATCACTTTTCCTTCAATTTCCAATTTTGAAAATAAATGGTTTAATTTAATATTCCAGACTTTCATTAAAGTTACCAATAACTGCAGTATAACCAAAATTGACGTGTAGGATTTTACTTACGATTATAAACATACTTTGTAGATGAAGTCTAGACAATTTTTATCTGTTCTTAAATGTAAAGCTTCAAACCAGTGCGTTTCTTTCACACCTGAATACTATTGCTACTACAACTACTACTAAATTATATATTTCATTGTAGCTAGAGAATATGAAATACTAAGATAGTCTTTTTTTTATATTTAGTCTTTCATCTGAAGGAAATAATCTACATTGAAAAATATAAGGAACAGTTTCAAATAAACACTTTCAAAATAAGAAAACCAAGTTTACAAGTGAAAGGACAACAAAAAACCCAGGCAAAAATAAAGTGCCAGTTGAAGGAAAGGTTTTTTCTGTTTACTTGAAAAAAAATCTCCACCAGCCTCAACCAAAAACCTAAACAAAACAAATAATCACCAAAACAACAGACAAGACATAGTTTGAAAATTGCCTGCAATTTTTAGCTTAAAACAATTATTTGCATTCAAAAGTTATTGAGGACAACTTCAGAAGATCTCTTTTCTGAGACCCTCTGTGAAAGGTTACATTTATGGGGAGCTAATATTTACCATTTCCACAGGAACCTGGCAAGGTGGGGTATGAGAATCTAACTAAGGTGGTACAGGAGCATCAACTATGAGATTATTTTTTTTTAATGCAAAAGAATTGCATAATGTAAGAATTCTAATTGCTGAAGAAAATATCTCTACATTTTAAATTGGTGTAGAAGGGATTTTTATGCTGATATTTTAATAAGCTTTTATGATAATACTTTAGAAATTGTTTTGTGTACTAGTAGACCCTCAAATGGAAGAAAAGTTGCTACTTTCAGTTCTAATACATTCACTGAATGAAAGAGGGTATGAAGATTCCAAGGCTGGGTTGGACAGAGCCTTGGGTGGCATGGTTTAGTGTGAGGTGTCCCTGCCCATGGCAGAGTGGTTGGAACTAGATGATCTTAAGGTCCTTTCCAACCCTAACTATTCTATGACCCTATGACTCTAAGATTCAAAAAAGAAAATGCCACTTCCGAAAGATATCACACATAGAAGCCACCTGCTGTGAAGGGGATCATGTGGGTTTTGTCTACCATTTTTTTTGGTAAGAGAAAAGATAGTTTCAGGGCTAGGTGTGCTACCCCTGACTCTGAAAAGTCATCAACTGTGGGACCATCTTCCCCAAGTCACAGGAAATTTGTTGCTGCCTTTGCCCAGACATATATTTTGACAAAAGAGGACACAACCTCTTTTCTCTCCCTAGGAGACTTGAGGTGGTCAGTAAAGAAAAAAATGTGAAACAGCTTTATTTTGGTGGTGGCATGGAAGGAAGTGTTGGGCAGTGGGCTGAAATAGAAAAAATATGTATAAAAAAAATGAACACTAGACACACAATTCCTGCCCGCCCTCCCCTCCACCACCTCCCCCCCCCCCCCCCCCCCGAGGATAATTTTCAGTATTCTTTTAAGACAGGACTGAAAAGGCAGGTATAGTATTTTTCAGTTTGTTGGTGGCTGTGGTTTAGGCCCTGTTTAGTCCGCTCATTAAATATAAACTTCATTTAAATATAATTTATATGAGAAAGGTCTAATACTTTAGTGTTTACTACTTCATTTGTAAGGGGAAGAAGGGTCTGCCATTTTTATCTAGCTGCAACCAACATCTCCCATCCTCCTGTAATTAATACAGCTAGAGTCCTGGATCTTATTCTATAATGTACTGACATGAGCTAACATATAAGCCTCTTCAGTTCACAGCAACCAATTATACCTGCTGACTGTATGCTGGTAGCACTGGTATCTGCAGGCTTTGCTGGTTGCTCTCACAGCAATCTTAGAGCTTAAATAAGCTCAGACACTGGCTCAGCTAGTTCAAAATTCATACCATTCTGGTTTTTGCAGAGGGATTACACTGCCACCCATTAGGGACTGAAGTGCAAGGCTGTGGAGCCCAGAGGACTTTGTGATATGCCAAGTAAACTTCACAGGAACAGAAGAAATATATTTTTCTTAGGTTCATGCAGATGTTTCAGCAAAATTTAGCAGAATTCCAGAGCTTCTATTAATACATCTGTTCTTCATCTAAATTTGGTTTTATGCTGTGTCTGATTATTTTTTGAAATACATCTGCAAATGATGTATGGTGAAATTAAAAGATACTGCTTCTTTTTTTATGTTGTGGGTCCAATTTCATGTGAGAAAGCAAACGAAATAAAGTCAAAGCTTTCCAATCTATTACTAATCACTGAATTTGCACAGGTAAACATAATTGGCCAAGCACTCCCTGTCATGTCTCCATTCTTGTTTCTTGTATTTATAATTTGAAAGAGAGCTTTGCAAGAAGATGACTACCATCAGCCTCAGTTAAAGTGTGAAAATTACTTACTTTCTAAATCTAATGGAAAAGCTTTCGGGCTTGAGTTATCAAGAGGATTTGGATTATTGAATGTGAATAGATGCACAATTTCAGCACAGAATTCCCCTTACCTCAAGGAATTAACATCTAAAAGAACAAATTTATTGTGTAAAAGTAAGACATTTTATCTGTGGTAAAGTACCTTTAGTTATAAACACTGGCACATATGGAGAAAGAAGAAACATTTCCAGGTAGCAGGTACACTGTGCTATTCTGCAATCTGTTTCTAATGGATAGCCTTTGCAGAAGAGTAATTGGGAAGCATTAGTGCTTCTTCCATAGCTTCATCTTCCTGCCTAAAGGAGTTTCATTCAAGTATTGCCTCTGATTGTTCAATTATGTTACTTCTGAAAAGAAGGATCTGTCTCTTTCTGAACTGCATTTCTACCTTTACTAACTGAAATTCCTGTTAAGATTAAAGGTGTGCTAACTTGGGCCTCTTTTTCTTTCTTAGGACTTAGGTCTGAGGTCTCAGGTCTGAGGTCTCAAAAGGTTCACTTGTTTTAATACCTGAACTGTACACAGACCCTATCACATAACGCTATATATCTACCTTGACAACCACAAGAAGGAAATGAACACAATATATTTTTGCTGATTTTTAGTTTCCCTGAAGACAGTTTTTGAAAAAACTTTTTGAGCACTAACGTTTGTCTAAAAAGGTAAAATTATTCAGAGGTTCATATTTCATCCCTCAAAAGTCTATCTGAGCTCCATGATTTTGAGCTCTTTTTCCAAACAAACTACAATCAATTGACATTGAATATCCATGAGTACAATTCTTCCTCCATCTATTCAGTTAGTACTTACTATGCTGTATTAACTTAAACACAGAATAATAACATGATTTTCTATTGGGATAGCTAAATATTAAGACAGAAAAGTTCAAAGGATACTATCTCTCTGCATGACAAATGTAATATTCCTCCAATGTTATATTTTTTCATTTTCTGCCTTCTTTGAGTTTTCTTCACGTTCTATCAAAATTTTATTCTATCCTGAGATATTAGGTATTTTTTTAAAAAAACTTCCTTTTATTAAAGGAAATTCACATAATTACTTCCACTTTCTAAATGCCCACTGGGTTTGGGGGCAGCACGCCTTACAGCAATAGTGCCCGTGACATTAATGCTATGTGGAATTCTATGATGTTTATTCATTCAAAGTGCAAAAAGCAACACCTGTATGTGATCATGTGTAATCAACTTTCTCCAAATCAAATCTTGTGAAGCACATAAATCTTGATTATCACAATCTGTTACTCAATCACGGCAGTCAGGTGAAGTTCCTGACAACTGGAAAAAGGGAAATATAACCCCCATTTTTAAGAAGGGGAAAATGGATGAGCCGGGGAATTACAGACCAGTCAGTCTCACCTCTGTGCCTGGCAAAATCTTGGAGCGGATTCTCCTGGAAGTCATGCTGAGGCACATGAAAACCAACAAGGTGCTTGGTGACAGCCAGCATGGCTTCACTAAGGGGAAATCCTGCCTGACCAATCTGGTGGCCTTCTATGATGAGGCTATTGAACGGATGAACAGGGGTAGAGCAGTTGGTATCATCTACCTGGACTTCTGCAAAACATTCGACACTGTCCCACACGAAAACCTTGTCTCTGAGTTGGAGAGACATCAATTTGATAGGTGGACCACTTGGTGGATAAAGAACTGGCTGGATGACCGCACACAAAGAGTAGTGCTCAATGGCTCAATGTCCAGCTGGAGACCAGTAACAAGTGGTGTCCCTCAGGGATCGGCGTTGGGATCAGTCTTGTTCAACATCTTTGTTGGTGACATAGACAGTGGGATTGAGTGGGCCCTCAGCAAGCTTGCCGATGACACCAAGCTGTGTGGTTCAGTTGATATGCTGGAGGGAAGGGATGCCATCCAGAGGGACCTTGACAAGCTTGTAAGTTGGGCTGATGCCAACCTAATGAAGTTTAACCATGACAAGTGCAAGGTCTTATACTTGGGTTGGACCAATGCCAGGCACAGCTACAGGTTGGGCAGAGAAGAGATTGAGAGCAGCCCTGCGGAGAAGGACTTGGGGGTGTTGGTTCATGAGAAACTTAACATGAGCGAGCAGTGTGAGCTCACAGCCCAGAAAGCCACCCATATCCTGGGCTGCATCACAAGGAGTGTGACCAGCAGGTCGAGGGAGGTGATCCTGCCCCTCTATTCTGCTCTCGTGAGACCTCACTTGGAGTATTGTGTGCAGTTCTTGTGTCCTCAACATAAAAAGGGCATGGAACTGTTAGAACAAGTCCAGAGGAGAGCCTTGAGGATGATCAGGGGACTGGAGCACCTCTCGTATGAAGATAGGCTGAGAAAATTGGGGCTGTTGAGCCTGGAGAAGAGAAGGCTGCGTGGAGACCTCATAGCAGCCTTCCAGTATCTGAAGGGGGCCTATAGGGATGCTGGGGATGGACTCTTCATGAGGGACTGCAGTGAGAGGACAAGGGGTAATAGGTTCAAACTTAAACAGGGGAAGTTTAGATTGCATATGAGGAAGAAGCTCTTTACTGTGAGGGTGGTGAGGTACTGGAATGGGTCGCCCAGGGAAATTGTGAATGCTCCATCGCTGGTGGTGTTCAAGGCAGGGTTGGACAGAGCCTTGGGTGGCATGATTTAGTGTAATGTGTCCCTGCCCATGGCAGGGGAGTTGGAACTAGATGATCTTGAGGTCCTTTCCAACCCTAACTATTCTATAATTCTATGATTCTGTTCCCCACAATGTTACACTTTAATTTGCTATAGTCATTGGAGATAGCACAGCCTATGCCCATAAGAACTTTAAAATCCTCATAAAATATTACTGATTCTTATTTCCCTACTGTGCTAAGCATATGCTAGTACCAAGCCCAGCACCACAAAACACTGGCAGATGAATTATACTGCACCTATATATTGAGAGCCTTTCTCGCCTTAGAGCTTTCACAGATCCTACAGTAGCTGAAAATGATGTGATTTTTCTGCAAGGAAACCTCACACAGTTATGGACAGAGTCAAACACTTTATGTGTGTGGAAAAATTATTTAGAGAAGAAGAAAAGAGTAAACATATGTGTCCTGGGTTCAGCTATGGCAGTAGGTATTTTTCTACTTAGTAACTGGTGCAGTGCTGTGGTTTTGACTTTCAGTCTGAGAACAATGCTGGCAACACCAGTGTTTTTAGTTGTTGCTAAGTAATGTTTACTCTGACCAAGGACTTTCTCAGTCTAATGCTCTGCCCAGGAGGAAAGGGAAGCCATGAGGAAGCAGAGACAGGACACCTGACCCAAACTAACCAAAGGTGGTAATCCATACCACAGCATGTCATGCCCACCGGGAGCAGGTACCCAGAAGGCAGAGATAGGTGCTCGGGTCCAGCTAGGTATCAGTCAACAGGTGGCGAGCAACTGTATTCTCTCCCCTTGTTATTTCTCTTATCATTATCATTATTATTGGTGGTAGTTTTATGTTATAGCTTAGTTACTGGACTGTTCTTATCTCAACCCGCGGGAGTTGCATTCTTCCAATTCTCCTCCCCATCCCTCTGGGAGCAGGGGGAGGAAGAATGGGGGGAGTGAGCAAGCGGCTGCGTGGTTCTGAGTTACCGGCTCAGCTTATACCACAACAATATTAAACTTCATTATTTAATATTTTTAGCATTTTTAGTATTTTTAACAAATTAATAACAATTTTATCTTTTTAGTTGGAAAAATTCTCATGAAAGACAAATCCATGAAAGTAAGAGAATTGCTAAAGGCAGATGGATAAATAGAGGTACATTCTCTGCTATTATTCTCATTGCTGAAAATGAGAGCAGTGAAACTGAGCCATCATTTGATATGTAATAGATTTCATATCCTTCCATAGCCTGACTCTAAAATAAATACATACTTAAACATAGACACACTTATGTACCAAAGTGTACCAAGTGTAAGTAAGACACATTTGATCATTACCTCTAGCATAGTATTGAACTTCAAGAGCCAGTGATCCTGAAAGCATCATACCTTGCATACAAAATAACAGCATGATAACTGCATTTCCAAGAAAATATTAATAGCTCCCTGTAATTTAACTCCTAAAATAAAAAGGCCAGTGTTTGCCACTGTTAATACAAGATAAAAGAGTTGATTTTTATCACTGTTTATAACCAAAGGCTTCTCTGAAGAGCAACCATCTTCCACCTCACTTGTTCCACAAGATTTATAAGCAATTACTCTATAAGCGCATATATGATCATGTAGTAAATCGATGATGTTTTATCCCAGAAAAGTAACAGAGACAACTACATTTATATTCATTTGTTCACAAAGAGTATAATCTTATACTTTCATTATCATGAAGGCTGCACAAAACCTTTTGAAATTGATACTGACCTTCATATTTTCAATGATAGGGAAGTATTTTCCATGAAATGTTGCCTGATCATATCAGTTCAATGAACTTAAAAATTTGCGCATTTATAATGTCATTAGTTTTACAGCAGATAAATTCTACAGCCTTATTTGGGAGTCAGTGCGTACACTTAATAGAAAATAAAAATAAAAATATTTTCAATCCTGTAAAACTATTACATGAATAGTAATTAAATGTGATGGAAAAACACATAACATATTAGGTGTAACAAAAAAATAGTTATAAAAAACAATGATACAATGCTCTATTATTCCTCAGAGGGCTAAAGAAAGCACAGAGAACTTAATTAGCCCAAACAGCAGAGGAGTTTATCTAGATATATTGAAAAAAACCTCCTTTATTTCACTGCACCATTTGGATGACAATAACAGGACCAAAATGTCTTTTGTAACTTCCACAGAGCTGTACACAGTGACGTATATCTACTTATGCATTTCAGTGTGGTGGGTTAATCATGGCTGGACACCAGGTGTCTACCAAAGCTGCTCTATCAGACCCCTCCTCGGATACACAAGGGAGTGGAAAATGCAACAAAAGGCTTATGGGCTGAGATAAGGACAGGGAGATCATTCACCAATTTCAGTCACAGGCAAGAGACTCGACTAGGGGAAAATTAGTTTAATTTATTGCCAATCAAATCATTAGGAGGTTAATGAGACAATTAATACTAAATCCTGAAACACCTTGCCCCACCTCACTTCTTCCAGGGCTCAATTCCTCTCCTGATTTGTCTACCTTCTCCCCTCAGCAGTGCAGTGGGATGGAGAATGGAGAGTGCAGTCAGTTCATCACACGATGACTCTGCTGCTCTTGCTTCCTCACACTCTTTCCCTGTTCCAGTGTGGGGTCCCTTCAACATGGTGAAGTCCTTCATGAACAGGCTACTCCAGCATGATTTCCCTCAGGGTCACAAGTCCTGCAGCAAAACTGCTCCAGCATGGGCTCCAATATCCATGGGGCCACTTGTATTGCCAGGATCCTGCTCCAGTGTGGGCTTCCCACAGGCTTACACAGCCTCCTTCAGGCACCCCCCTGCCCTGGAGTAGGATCCTCCATAGGCTGCAGGTGGAAATCTGCAACCCATGGAGGTCCGTGGTGGAGCAGGGACACAGCCTGCCTCACCAAGTTCTGCTCCTGTGCCTGGAGTACCTCCTCCCCTCCTTCTCCACTGACCTTAGTTTCAGTGGTTGCTTCTCTCACACACTCTCATTCCTTTTTCCAGCTACATTTACTATTGTGCAGATTTTTTTCTCCTTCCTAAATATATTATCCCAGAGGCTCTTCACCTCTGTGCCTGGCAAAATTTTGGAGCAGATACTACTGGAAGGCATGCTAAGGCACATGAAAAACAACAAGGTGCTTGGTGACAGCCAGCATGGCTTCACTAAAGGGAAATCCTGCCTGACCAATCTGGTGGCCTTCTATGATGGGGCTATTGAACGGATGAACAGGGGTAGAGCAATTGATGTCATCTACCTGGACTTGTGCAAAGTGTTCGACACTGTCCCACATGAAAACCTTGTCTCTAAATTGGAGAGACATCAATTTGATAGGTGGACCACTCGGTGGATAAGGAACTGGCTGGATGGCCACACACAAAGAGCTGTGCTCAATGACTCAATGTCCAGCTGGAAACCAGTAACAAGTGGTGTCCCTCAGGGTCGGTGTTGGGACCGGTCTTGTTCAACATCTTTGTTGTGAGTCCTCATCAAGTTTGCCAATGACACCAAGCTGTGTGGTTCGGCTGGTACACTGGAGGGAAGGGATGCCATCCAGAGGGACCTTGACACGGTTGTAAGTTGGGCTGATGCCAACCTAATGAAGTTTAACCATGACAAGTGCAAGGTCTTATACTTGGGTTGGACCAATGCCAGGCACAGCTACAGGTTGGGCAGAGAAGAGATTGAGAGCAGCCCTGTGGAGAAGGACTTGGGGGTGTTGGTTCATGAGAAACTTAACATGAGCGAGCAGTGTGAGCTCACAGCCCAGAAAGCCACCCATATCCTGGGCTGCATCAAAAGGAGCGTGACCAGCAGGTCGAGGGAGGTGATCCTGCCCCTCTATTCTGCTCTCATGAGACCCCACTTGGAGTACTGTGTACAGTTCTGGTGTCCTCAACATAACAAGAACATGGGGCTGTTGGAACAAGTCCAAAGGAGGGCCTTGAGGATGATCAGGGTACTGGAGCACCTCCCGTATGAACACAGGCTGAGAAAGTTGGGGCTGTTGAGCCTGGAGAAGAGAAGGCTGCTTGGAGACCTCATAGCAGCCTTCCAGTATCTGAAGGGGGCCTATAGGGATGCTGGGGATGGACTCTTCATGAGGGACTGTAGCGATAGGACAAGGGGTAATAGGTTCAAACTTAAACAGGGGAAGTTTAGATTGCATATGAGGAAGAAGCTCTTTACTGTGAGGGTGGTGAGGCACTGGAATGGGTCGCCCAGGGAAATTGTGAATGCTCCATCGCTGGTGGTGTTCAAGGCAGGGTTGGACAGAGCCTTGAGTGGCATGGTTTAGTGTGGTGTCCCTGCCTGTGGCAGGGGGGTTGGAACTTGATGTTCTTAAGGTCCTTTCCAACCTAACTATTGTATGACTTTAGGATTCTACCACCACTAGTGATGGACTCAGCCTTGGCTAGTGGGAGGTCTGTCTTGGAGCTGGTTGGCATTGGCTGTTTTGGACACATGGGAAGCTCGCAGCAGCTTCTCACAGAAGCCACTCCTGTAGCCCCTCTCTTATCAAAATCTTGCCATTCAAACCCAATATATGCAGTATGTTCTCCTTGCTGTATCACTGGAGGACTTCAGTGGTTATTCACTGCTAGGTAGGTATTGGCATCTCTTCAGGGGAGCAAGCTACACTTCCCTGATCACAGAGAGAACTGCCATGGATGTTCCCTGTGTCAGTTTTTTTTCACTTCCATAACTAGCTAAAGGAGAGCCCGGGTAAAGGGCTGCGAGTGTTCACTGATGAAAACATAAGCCTGCCTCAAAAAATCTTTTTGATAAAAACACTGATTTGCTTAAAATGCAATTCAACCCATTGATATTACGGCTCCCAGAAACATAGAAAATAAGCATTCAAGAAATGTTTAGTCATGCACTGCCTGATTTTATTGATTTATTGAGTAAATATTATGATCTATTGATTTATTGGGTGAATAGTATGACCTTTCAGACATTGTTTTATTGTGACATTTAACTGTAGCCCTGCATGGTACACCACACAGATCTGCACAGCCCAAAAGGAAATCTGTGTTCACACAGATTGTTCACATAGTAGCGTTCTACAGAGCTTTTCAATTACTGAGTTTATTTGATTTAAATTATTTAATCTTGCTTTGCTTTGCATTTGCTCTGCATCCTCTGAGTGTACCTATTTTGTTATGAATTAATAATAACAAAACATAACACAAGCATAAACAAGGGCACTAATAATATGACAATGATGAATAAACAGACACTGGTGCTGTAAACAATTTCAAGCTAAAATGAACATTTCTAGCATCCTCACTAAATCTTCTTAGAAGACAGGCTATACAGGCCTCACTTTTATCAATCTATCGTGCAATTTTCAATATCCCGAAAGTCAACCAGACATACAATAAAATAGTATTCTCTCAAAAATTAAGATACTGCCCTGAACCATCAGTATGGCTACTGTAAGAACAAGTCTCTAGTACCTATTTTCCACCAAAATTTCAAATATGTAACAGGTCTTACTTGATGGAAATAGACTTTTTGTTTTGCACTGGGTAATTTTTTTTTCCACCCACACCATTAAAGTTAACGATACATTGCATTACAGTTAATAGGTGCTATTAATAAATTTAAAGTACAACAAAATCCTTTCTACAGTTTAATTCTTGAACCACTGGGAGTTTTTATTAAATTGGGTCTCTACATTCTAATTCACCTTGGCAAAGAATTCATGCTATTATTATTCTTTTGATAATGCTGTATCAGAAGATGAAAACATAGCATATGGAGAATCTATTCATGCCTACTCTGCTCTTGCAACCTCCCTCACTTTATATAATAATATTAAGTAAAGCTCTAGCAATACAAATTACATATTTTTTATTCTTAGTATTTCAGGAGTATATTGTCCCTTTTGTAGCTAATAATGACTCTTTTTGTACTTTAAATAATGCTAATAGTTCTACTAGCTTTAGCGAAACGCCACGTAATCGTATTTAAGAGAAGTTAATTTTTGCCTTTGACTTCTCTTTTTTGAGCCTAAACTATACTAGGAGTGCTTATTCTCTTTGTGCCCAGTGTTCAGATCACTCAGTAGGGTAAATCTAGTGAAGAAATAACATCAATTTCACTATTGAACAAATGGCATAATTAATGTAAGGTAGATCTGTTTCATGGCTTCCATTAGCTTCTTCCTACTTGCCTCATTCAGAGCTTAGTCAACTAACTTTCCTTAGAAGCATCTGGGAACTGGAATACATTAACATGAGGAAGTTCAACAAATAACATCTTTTTCTCTGTTCCCTCACCTCTGCTTTATAAAGCAATAGGCATTAAAAATTTACCTGCTTAAGGGCTTAATGACAATGAGTTTACTCAAGAGTAATTTTTTTCTTTTAAAAAGTGATGCAGGTTGTCACAAACAGAAATAAAGCTCTTTACTCTCCCCTCCTTATAAAGAGAAGATTTTGGGAAAGCATCAGGATACTAAGAAGGTAGTTTCATTTTTATTTTTCAGTAAATAGCTCAATGGTCAAAGTAATCATGGATTTCATATGTTTTCGAAATAGAAAAGAAAGAGATCATCTGCCGGGGTGAGTACCTTCAGGCAGGACACCTTCAACATGGGAGCTAGGGGAAACATCGCGTGCAGGAGCCTCAATTCTGAGCGGTGAGAGCCATCGAAGGAGCGCCAAGCCCTCCCCAGACCTTGCCCAGGAGCCGGCAGCTCTGCTGAGGAGAGAAAGGAATCCTAGGGGGTGGTGCCAGCAAAGACAGCCTGTCCTGAGCAGGTAAAACCCTGTCCTGGGCGTGCAGGAACAGGGCATGGCTCGGCAGTTGGCACCGGCAGTGTGAGTGGGCAGGGGGTGAAATGTGGAGCACTCTCCTCAGGGCGAGGGACTGCTCTGAGAGCTCTGCTCTGGCTGCCCTGGCAGTGGCACAACACATGAAGGCTGAAAAAAAAAGGAAACACTATGGCAATTTCACATAAAACATGCAAAACAGTTTTCTTCTACGTCAATCTATCTGTAACTGTGATTTGTTTTCCTTAATAGTAGTTCTAACAGAACTTAAAGATATTCACCCTTCTTTATAGTATTAAAATTCATGAAACAGATAATAATTGGCAAGACCTTGTGGACAGGGACTTAGATGAGACATTTTCTGCTTTGACAGGTAGCTCTATGCTATTCTATACTGAATGATGCGTGTGAATGCTGCTGTCAAGTTTGCTAGCAATATGTATCATTCTCCTTTGTAATAAGTATCTTCAATGGCTGATGACTAGCAGGGGACAAGAAGAGTGAGAACATTTAGCTGCTTGTCTTGCCATGTATTGTCATTTAACTTCATCTTAAAAGCTGCCTTCAGATGTTATTGAACAAAAGTAAGATGATACAGACCAGTACCTTGAAATTAATCTCTTTTTCATGTTGGTATTTTTATCTTGATGTAAGTCAACTCACATTGTCAGTGCAACTAAAGAACAGCCAACAACCAAGTCTATAACCCTTTAAGAATTCTCTTATTTTCATCAACATTTATATATTTATATACCATTTAATTTATTCTCATATAAAGAACAGTACATAACACTAGTATTTTTCATGTATTGACTAAATGATATTAGGAAACTTCAGTGTATCATATGCATAACATTTTGAAGAAAATAATTCTACCAGTTAGTTTAATTACTGCTGATCTACTGATAATGTTACTTTCATTCTTTGTAAGACAGATTGTACCTAAAAATTTTATTCTTCAAAACCACAAAGGTATGAAGGTCTATCGTTTTTTAAAATGTTATTTTCCCTTAGGATTTCAAGGTATTTTACTAACGTTTCAGCAACTGAGCACTGAGTGATAATTTTTTAGCATGAGTAGCATTACTTTCTCAGCCTACTTACTACTTTGAGGTTTATACTTGGCCAATGATGATATTAGCTCTCCTTTACAATAATATTGCACTAGTGACCATGTTGTTAGTTGTTCATTTCTCTTTTTGCCTCTGTAAAACACGTTATCTTCATTTCATCTATATGGCCCTTAATTCTTTTTCCTAGGTGAGTAAATATTATTTTACCTTCATTAAAATGTTGTTTGCTTAGATTGACTCAATTTCTTCCATATAACTGCTGAGTCCTCCCTTTAACTTCTTAGTGTTATCTATTAACAGTGAAGTTATATTAACTTTTCCGTCACTTACAAGATTGTGAATGGAACCAGTGTTTCTAATCAGCATTTTTGAAGTTCCTATAATGCAGTGAAGATGCAACACAGCATTTTTTACCAAGAATTTTTTAGATACTCAATGAATATTCTTAGAGAAGCCTTGTATCAGGTTTTCTGAGATATAAATTACATTGATAATAATTTATTCTATAACCATCTTTTAAAATTACATTGACATTAATCTATTGTATACCATTCTTTAGTTATTTTTAAACAAATCAGATATTACCACACAGTTACTGGAAACATGTAATACCTATCACTTCCTGAATTGTCCTGTTTGCCTGTCTGAATATTTTGTACACTAGCTCTATGTGTAAAGAAATTTCTGTAGTATGCCAACATTAAAATAAAAAAATAAAAATAAATTTTAGCAAACCACATATTTTCATTCAGCTCGTTTATAAGTCAAACACTGAAGTTATAAAGACCGTGTGATTTAAAATTGTTTATCATCTATAAATCCTTACTGGAATATTACATTCCTTTACTAATGTAAAATATAGTGCTTTATCATTTTTATGTGATATATTCTTGTTTCTTTTCAAATACATAATTTATTGAAACTTTCTCTTTGTTCTATCAGTACTTTCCTAATCATTGTGAAAAATGCTACCATATCTCTCTTGTTACAAGACTGTTATTTCTAAAATTTCTTTTGTTTCTATCATAATTTGAAAGCATCTATTTTTTTCACTCCTCCCAACATTTTCCTCACACCTCCTTGATAATTGTCTCCATTCAATAACTAGGTTGGAGTTTATTTACCTTTTTTTGTTATTTGAATTTAGTTCTAATTCCTAATATTCTTGCTTACAGTCTACAATTAAGTATGTTACAAGACCATGAAGATTAATTAATTATGTTAGATGTCTTGGACCAGGTTCAAGATCAGTGATGTATCACAATTAACCTTTGGTTAGGCAGGCTGTGCTTAAGAACAAAGGTTACTTTTACAGAAATCCATATTTAGCTATTAATTTATCTAGATAAAGATATAATGTTCAGAGATCATAAACACTTTTCATTTTTAACTGAGAAAAGACTTTATAAAAAGAGCGGATATAATTTGAAAGTGAGATCAGATGCATATTTGATGCATTTGCAGCTCATGATGCACCATAAATGAAGATGCTTCTATCACTATCTTCTTTTTACTTATTACTTTTCTTTTTGAGTCCTTTTGTTTTCTTTATAGAATTATAGAATCATAGAATAGTAACGGTTGGAAAGGACTTTAAGAACATCAAGTTCCAACCCCCCTGCCATGGGCAGGGACACCTCCCACTAAACCATGCCATCCAAGGCTCTGTCCAACCCAGCCTTGAACACCGCCAGGGATGAAGCATTCACAGCTTCCCTGGGCAACCCATTCCAGGGCTCCACCACCCTTACAGTAAAGAATTTCTTCCTCATATGCAATCTAAACTTCCCCTTTTTAAGTTTGAACCCGTTACCCCTTGTCCTATCACTACAGTCCCTAATGAAGAGTCCCTCCCTAGCATCCCTATAGGCCTCCTTCAGATATTAGAAGGCTGTTATGAGGTCTCCAAGCAGCCTTCTCTTCCCCAGGCTCAACAGCCCCAACTTTCTCAGCCTATCTTCATACGGGAGGTGCTCCAGTACCCTGATCATCCTCAAGGCCCTCCTTTGGACTTGTTCCAACAGTTCCATGTTCTTGTTATGTTGAGGACACCAGAACTGCACACAATGCTCCAAGTGAGGTCTCACAAGAGCAGAGTAGAGGGGCAGGATCACCTCCGTCCACCTGCTGGTCACTCTCATTTGGATACAGCCCATGAGACGGTTGGCTTTCTGGGCTGCAAGCGCACACTGCTGGCTCATGTTCATTTTTTCATCGACCAACACCCCCAAGTCCTTCTCCGCAGGGCTGCTCTCAATCTCTTCTCTGCCCAACTTGTAGCTGTGCCTGGCATTGCTCCCACCCAGGTGTAGGTTCTTACACTTGGCATGGTTAAACTTCATCAGGTTGGCATCAGCCAACCTTACAACAGTGTCAGGGTCCCTCTGGATGGAATCCCTTCCTGCCAATGTATCAACCGAACCACACAGCTTGGTGTCATCAGCAAACTGGCTGAGGGTGCACCCAATCCCACTGTCCAGGTTACCCACATAGATGTTGAACAAGACCAGTCCCAACACTGATCCCTGAGGAACGCCACTTGTTACTGGTCTCCAGCTGGACATTGAGCCATTGAGCACTACTCTTTGTGTGCGGCCATCCAGCCAGTTCTTTATCCACCAAGTGGTCCACCTATCAAATTGATGTGTCTCCAACTCAGAGACAAGGTTTTCATGTGGGACAGTGTCGAACACTTTGCAGAAGTCCAGGTAGATGACATCAACTGCTCTGCCCCTGTCCATCCGTTCAATAGCCCCATCACAGAAGGCCACCAGATTGGTCAGGCAGGATTTCCCCTTAGTGAAGCCATGCTGGCTGTCACCAAGCACCTTGTTGGTTTTCATGTGCCTCAGCATGACTTCCAGGAGAATCCTCTCCAAGATGTTGCCAGGCACAGAGGTGAGATTGACTGGTCTGTAATTCCCCGGCTCATCCATTTTTCCCTTCTTAAAAATGGGGGTTATATTTCCCTTTTTCCAGTCATCGGGAACTTCACCTGACTGCCATGATTTTTCAAATATGATGGACAGTGGCTTAGCAACTTCATTTGCCAACTCCTTCAGGACCCGTGGATGGATTTCATCCGGTCCCATGGACTTGTATACGTTCAGGTTCCTAAGATGGTCTCGATATGTGCATCAATGCATCTGTCACCTTAAGCAACAAAAGGTAGAATATTTAGGATTATTCTCACTTCTGTATCTCTATTTTTTAAATTTGTTATTGTAATTTAAAATAAATGAAACTTATCTTTCTTTATTAAAGACTGTGAAATGAAATACTAACTGAAAAGAAAGTTATAGAAGTGAGAAAACAAACCAAAATAATAGGTAATGGTATTCAGAAAAGTGGGACCTGAGCATGATGGAAATAGTATGGAATAAGAAGTAGATACTGTCCTGTTTTGTTTGGTTTTGTTGTTTTGGTTTTTTTTTAATGGAATAATTATTTTTCCTAGTAGTTAGTGCAGTGTGGTGTTTTGGCTTCAGTCTGAGAACAATGCTGACAACACAGCAATGTTTTAGTTGCTGCTGAGTAGCACTTACCCTGGTCAGGGACTTTTCAGTCTCTCATGCTCTGCCCATGAGGAGCCACACAAGAAGCTGGGAGGAAACAGAGACAGGACACTTGACCCAAACTAGCCAAAGGGGTATTCCGTAGCATTGTATGTCATGCCCAGTATATAAACGGGGGGGGGAGTTACCCAGAAGGACCAATCATTGCTCGGGTCGGGCTGGGTATTGGTTAATGGGTGGTGAGCAATTGCATTGTACATCACTTGTGTTTTCTTATTTCTTTTTTGTTGTTGTTTCTTTTTATTATCAGTATTGTTGATATTATTTATCATTATATTTTACTTTATTTCAATTATTAAACTGTTCTGATCTCAACATGCAGATATTACATGCTTCTGATTCTCCTCCCCAGCCCGCCTGGGGAGGAGGAGACAGGGGGAAGTTAGTGAGCAGCTGCATGGTACTTATTTTCCGGCAGGGTTTAAACCATGACAATTACCTACTGGCTCATCTAAATGCTTCCATAATGCAAGACAATAAAATATATTACGTCAACATACAGTTTAATTAACTGCGGCATCCATCATGGACTAAGTTCAAGGAAATTTACTTAATGAAGCATTTATTTTTCTTTCTAAACAAAAACATAACCTTTAAATTGATTAAAGCTGTGTTTAATACTTTGTTTTCTGATTTCATGATTTAACTGATTCAAGACATTTACATAAAATTTGAAAGTGCATGGCAATTATTCAATATGGTATAATTTGTTCCTGAAATCTGTTTTCCTCCAAAGATCAAGGAATAACCAGTTGAGGTTTTCTGCAAGATGATTCATTAGATGAAATTAAATTGTAAGCAGAAACTTTTAGTACATTTTTTTTAAAGTGTGTAAAATAAATGGTCTATTCTCAGTGCTACAAGCTTTCTGTTTGTGTATGCACATATATGGATATAATTTTCTAGCAATGTCTGCGACTGCACATGTCAATATGTGGATTTGCTAAAGTTCTAACTCAGCAGATGTGCTGGAATTGGCTGGAATTAAGTTACCTTCCTTCATAACAACCCATATGGTGCTGTGCTCAGTATCTGTGGCTAAACCAGTGTTGATAAAATGCCAATGTTTTCGATTTGAACCATTCTTGCACAGCATCAAGACTTTTAATCTTTCCCCCACTACTTGCCCCAAGGTGAGTAGGTTGGGTGGGGGGGAGAAGAAGTGTGGGGGTGGGTGAGTTTGGAAGGGGGCACAACATGGAGAGCTGGCCCTAACTAGCCGGAGATATTCCATGCCATATGATCCTGTTCTTTGCACTGAAAACTTAGGGAGACAAGGAGAAAATGGGGAAGTTTGTGGCTGTGGTACTCGTCTTCCAAAGCAACTGTTACATGTACTGAGGCCCTGCTTTCTAGAAAATGGCTGACCATCTGCCTCCTGATGGAAAGGAATTAATTCCTCTTTTTCTTTCCTTACAGCAAAAAGCCTTTGCTTTCCCAATTAAATAGTCATTGTCTTGTTTCATGAGTCTTCTTGGCTTCTTTTTATTTTTTCCTTATCCCATAGGATAGGGCAGTGAGTGAAAGGCTGGGTGGGTATTTGATTGCCAGTGTCTCTTTACTAAATTGGTCTCCACAGTGAGAAAGGAAAGGACCTATCCTGCCTATTTGGTTATGGTTTGTTCTCATTAGCTGTGCTAATTAGCTTGGAAGAGATCAAGAACTTAGAATTTGACATTAATTATCAAGGCTCTTAACTAATTTTTTTTACACTTTTTTTTTCACGGGTATGATGACTTTAATTACCAAGTGCCTCCAAATTCTGCTGAGAATAATATTTAGTGCTGGGAGCTATTTCCATTTATGGGCTGGGTGGCAAAATCTTCATGGTTCTACACTACATCGTGCAGAAACATGAGCATATAAGGGTGAAAAACTTGGCATCAACTGGAAAGGCTCCCTCTGTTTCATTTATACTGTAAAGGAAACAAAAGCATATGCTAATTGGAAGCATTAAAAGAAATCAATCCAATTAGTTATCCTATTTTTAAGGTTCTGCAGCTTTTAGCTACATTTTATTGTGTCACAAGTACCTGACACACTGAATTGTAGCTCAGTTAAAAATCAATCTGAAACGTATCCAAAATGACCTTGCACAGCTTTAAATAAAAGTTAAAGAACTTGTTTACACATCTAATCTTTGTTCAGAAGCGCACACAGCTATGCATTAGGAGCTGATTAACACAAATAAGAGGCTCCAGGACTGTGGGAGCTCCATCCATCATTTAGAACGTTTTAATTAAGACCACAATGAAATTCTGATGCATGTTAGTATTTTTTATTCCAGATTACAGTTAACACATTGCTGAAATCTCTGCGGAAAAAAATAACAAACCCCAGAACAAAACCCAACAAAACCAAAAAACAAGGAATAGTAAGAAAACCCCAACAAAACATGCAACACAAACTATTAATTCTGTTATTCTGTTTTCTGAAAGAAAGGTATCAGTAAAATAAAATCACTTATTTAGTCTAAAAAAAAAAAAAAAAAAAAAAAAGAAGGAGATTCAGAGCTGTGGACCAGAACCAGTAGACTGCAAAATAAGGTATTTTTGTCCCAGCTATTGGAAATAGAAAATAAATGGTATAAAAAAGCAGGTAATTCACAGGTCAGTGGAATTTACATGCCTTAAAAATGCATTTTATATTCTGCATAAATCAAAGAATATACGCCTATTTGGTAGCCTCCTGCACAGCTGAGTTTCTGCTTGATTTGTTCACTGTTGAGGCTCCCATTTGCTGTCATTGTTTAAGTCTACGCAATGAACTTTCCAGAATCATTTCACAAGAAGCAGAAACAAATCCCTATCCATCTTTGTTTGCTTATGGAATGGGAAGTTTATTTGCAATACACTGGAAATTAAATATGTTTTTCAACATTATAGCCTTGCCTGGATTGGAAGAACTGGACCATTTTTCAGCTGCTTTTTCTCCTTATTCTCACTAACTTTTTTCATAACATGTGAACTTTCTTCAGAATGAGCACTGGAGATTCTTCAGGCATAAGGAACTAAGTCTAGTAAGCAAACATGATTGAAACACCTTAGGAGCCCCTAATGGGTAATCCTATACTCATCTGAACATAGAGATAATCTTGCCTGTCTCATCCTTTGTACAGAAATGAGCTTAGAACTTCTGAGTGAAGCTGGATGTATGTGTGATCTGCCTGCAACAACCTGAAATTCCGGTGGAAATTTCTACATACCTGAGTACATGAAAAGAAAGTGTAAGACACATTGGAGCCAAGAGTCTAGGCATTCTGGATGACCTAAAAAGAAAAGTAAAGACTCATTACAATGTTGTTTGGAATTTTAAAATAAAATAAAAAAAAATAAATAAATAAAAACCGCTAAACTCCAAACCATTGATTTTTTCACTATCTCAGAATAATTCTGATTAATAGTGAATTTAGGGAAGCATTTTGGACATTCCCTGACAATGTCATGCCAACAAACTCCTGCAAAACTACAAATGGGCCAAGTCAGAAACTATAAAAGGATGCGAAGCATAACAAAGACATAATGCTGTAGTGCTGCTGAAATAAAGGACAAAAAGGAAACAAAAAGTAGCATAGCGTGAAAATCGGTTCTTGTCTGAATGTTTATTATCTTGTTTTCCACCTGCCTTGAATATTCATAATTCTCATGAACTAAAAATTAAGCCTCTATTTGAAGTCTTCACAGTAGAATAAAAGAGTTTTAACTACTATTAGGCAAGAAATAAATAATACGGGTGTCAGAGAGTTCTTTTTTTGTGCTTTGCTTTTTTAATGTGCCTCATTTTTGCTTTTTTAGTTGTTTTTCACAACACGTTGGTGAAATGAATGTGAATCCAGCAATGTAAAATCTTTGTATTATGTGCATTTGTTAAAGAAATAAGAACATTTAATATCTAGGCCTGTATCTTTAATGATAGTAAACTATTATTACTATATGAACTATTAGACAAGATAGTATACCTGTAATACATCCCATTTTCAAATGAGATATCTTCCTCAAGAGAATTAGACAACTCTTGAAGATTCTCCCTCCCCCCTCCCCCATTAAATGTTGGTATGTTGGGCACACAAAAATAGAAAAGTACTGTTTATCCGTGGTAGCTCCTCCCTGAAAAGCCCCGCTTTGGCTCCTCCCTGGAGGGTGCCGCTTTGGCTCATCCCTGGAAAAGTCCCAGCCCTTGGAGACCTTTCTAGATATAGCTGGCCACTTCTTCTGATGTAGGCTGGCCCCCTGCATCAGAATTAGTGTGCATGCTTGCTAGTATAAAAGCCCGAGCCTCAGGAGATGTGGGCAGGCAGAACTGCATACCACCCAGGTCAACGTTGCCTCTGCGGGGAAGCCTGCTAAGGTTGAGCCTGACATCTCACACTGCGATGATGTCTCTTGGAGCTGGTTTCTTCATTGCCATTGCATGGTCCTTGGGGTTGGTAGATAACCGAGCATCAGAAACATCCTTTACTGTATCTTTTGTTACCTTTATATTTTCCCTGTATTAATAAACTAGTTATGATTCTTTATTGTGTTGCATTTCTCTCAACCTGGAATCCTTGAATTCCGGGACAGTATGTTGGATTACTTTTATTTCTTGACTCATATAACAAAAGTTGCCACTGCTGTCACGGGAAGCATTTAAACAGAAAGTATTATTTTTTTTAGGTGGAAGAACTTATCGCTACAAGATTTAGCCTTGAATTTTTAGTTGTTTGTGAGCCCTCAAAATTTGTTGGATTACAGTGAATGAATATGATGGTTTAAAATTGCCATATATAGGTGTTTACAGTGTAGGGTTAAGAGTTCAATCTGTGATAGATACCTACATTTTTGTATCAATGTGCCTGAATATTTGCTACCTTTGCTATTCGCTTTTATAGGCAGTGGACTTTAATTATGCATTTAAAGGAATCAGGAGACTGACTCAGCTAATTCAATTACTTGCCTACACACTGGGATCTAGTCCCCTTTGTGACTCTTTAAGAAACCCAAGTCATATGCAAAGGGATTAGAGATACAAAATGTAAGAGAGATCTGAAAATTTCTCCAGTAGTAGATCAAGGCAATGTAAATAGCACTAAATGCTTATTTCCCGGCAGCTGAATCTCTTCCTAGAGGGATTCAGTGTCCTGTGCACAGGATGCATCTGTGTTTAGCCTCTAGATGTCAGTCCACAAAACAATGATCTGTTTATCTTTTGTCATATGGGCCAGTGAATATCTTAGGGTAATTCAAATGTAACAACATTCCTGTGTATAGGAAACTGGCATTTTCTACTATATCTAAGGAGAGCAAAATTGTTTTTATATCTCCATTAATGATATCTATTAAATCTTTATTGAGTATAATGGGAGCTTAGACACCCATCTCACTTCTAGACACTTAGAGATCTAACTTATATTCTGAATCTGCAGCTGAATCTTGCCATAAGTCTTTTGGAAAGGACCACCATATAAATGCTTGCAGACACTCAAGTCAGCTCTGAGGACTACTGGATAACCATTACAGATCTCTGTGAAATGAAAAAGCTCACAGGGTTCCTCAGTCTATGGGCTTTTCTCAAAGCATTTTAGAAACAGAATGGTGCAAAAAATAGATAAAAATGGCCTCTTTGATTGTATAGTCTGGTTATGTCCATGCTAGTCAATTAAATTATATTTTGACAATTTAACAGCATAGGTGATCATATATGAGTGAATAAGAACTTATTATGATCTTACATATATAGACACTGTTTTAGGTTAGATATTCAGTCAGCTTTCCAGTTGGATCATTAAAATAAATTGTCTATTATAGATAGTGTGTCAGGAAAAGGTTGAGACGTAGCATCTGAATTTTGGATGGGTAAATTAAATGCTACTTGCAGCATGCCTTTAGTATACATAAGAGTTCCTTCAGGCACATTACAAAACTGAACTATATCCCTAGGAAAATATAAAATGGTTTTGTGCAGAAGAAAAAGATTTTTAATTAATTAATTTCTATAATATAGTGGAGAAAATTACTTAAATTTGTTATATGTTTTTGTGGCATTTTTTCTGTTTTCCCAGAGTATTTACTTAAAGACAGCTACACAAGACAATTCTATTCAAATACTTTCAAAATAACTGATCTACCAGTCTGTGTCAAGAACTTTTCTGTTCTAGTTAGGGGTCCACCCTTTGAAGTAGCAACAGCAAAAGCATAGTCTGCATCGTGCTATGGCTCCTGATCATGCAATCTACCTCTTTCTGAATTATTGTAACTCTTGAACTTAGCACGACATCTGTCTTCTGTAACTAGAACATTTGCAAACTTGCCAGTTATTCTTATATATAGAACAAGTTAGCCTCAGTTCCCAGAGTAGGCGAAAATTCTTTCATGACAGAAACTACATCAGGCAAGTTGCACCTGGCTGGCAGCAATGTAAGAAAAAGTTATAACATATGATGTAGAATTTTGTGTTTCTCTCATTAATACTAAGAAAAATTACCAAGGCAATTTTTTATGTTACTGCAACAAATTAATTTTTTTGTCTCTATAAATACTTTCAAACGTGTTGCAGCATTTGAGGTACTGAGATTACAGGCTACGCTACTGGAAAAAAGAAGAAAAAAAAAAAGAAATTCTTATTTTCAGCCTTCAACCTTCAACCTTCCAACATATGTACGCAAATGCAATACTTACTAGCATTTTTAAAAAGTGCAAATAGGTTGAAATATATGATATCCCACAAAGCTTTTAATAGTTCAGATATGTCAAGAGTTGTCTTGCAATCAATGTAATTTGTTTTCACTTTTTTTGAGCTTAACTGACTAGATTCAATACCTCTTAAATAGGACATCTGAGAATGTATTGTTCACTCATTTTCTTAAAAGCAGGAGGCCATGTTCTGAGTTTTTCAAATTCCTATATTTAAAAATATGCTTTCCAAATAAAGCTTCATATCTAGATTTTCTTGCATCATTATATATTCCAACTTTTGCTGTTTAACAATACAGTTTTATATTTAACAATATAGTTTTGCTTAAGTTATGTTTCTAAAGTAGTTTGATTTCTAAAGGTCATTTGCATTAAAAATTATTCAGTCATTATTGTACAGATGAAAATAAAATGGCATTAAGGAGGCTCCAGTTTCTCTCTACTAAGTTAACCTTAATATCCATGGCAGTGTTCTTAGTACCTTTGACATTCAGACCCTGCAGGAGAGAAGTGGGGAAAAATGCAGTTATTGCTGTAAATCAATCCTTTTCTCTACCAGAAATACTTCATGAAAGATTACACCATGCTGTTAGATTGCACAGGAACTGATCCATAGTGTGAAGTGCCAGGAACTCTCACAAAGACAGCCTTGGCTTGCAGCTTGGAGTGCCAGCAAAATGTCAAATCTCAAGTTGGTGGCAGGAAACCGCCTGAACAGAGCCCTAAAGAGAAATATTTTTTAGCTTTAAACAGATGAACTTAGTCTGTTGGCTGTCCAACAAATATGAGTGAAGAAATATTTATTCCCTGCAATAACCTGGAATGAATTGTAAATTCTGAGTTTGACATATAGCCTAACAGTAGGAATGCTGACTATATGGCTAAATTAAATGTTCACTTACACAATACACCATATATTTAAGTAGAATTAATAAAATGAAAATCCCTGTGTGTCAGTTTCATTGATGACATCATGTCATTATATTCTATTAAGCTTTCTAACTTCTAAAACCAGAAACATATGGATATGGATACAGATAAACATAGGGATATACATTTGCATGTATAAAATAAGAAAGGATGTACATTTTCTAAAAGTCAAAAAAAACTATTTTTTGTGATCTTAATTAAAAAGTTCTGCATCTTTTGTTCACAATCTCTCTGTTCTTCGTTACTGTGTATCATAGAAAAAAATATATATAAAAGAAAAAAAAAATTGGAACCCCAAAGGAAAACAATCCATAGAATCTAAATTGTTTTACATTTGGAATTTAACAGGCCAGCTGTGTGTACTTCTGCCTATTTTTTATTTCATAAATATGTGCCTTAGTTAACTGCACATTTGATGCATTTTACAAACCAACTGAATGATCCATGGGAAGTCAACTGGATTTTTTCCTTCCCTGCAGTAAAGCTGAATCTTAAAAGAGCTATGAGAGTGCAGGATAAAATGAATAACATTCATTCACTTTCTGATGAACCAAGTGAAAATTTAAGGGTTTTGGAGAGAATTAAACGGGATGCAATTTAGGGTGTCAGAGAAAGCTTTGTGGTCATCGCTAGAAATAAATTGTGCTGCATAACTTGAAGAGAGTTTGAGTCAGAGTGAAGGAGACAGAGCTCTGCAAGTGCCTACTTCAGGTTCTTCTAAAATAACAGCAATCAGGAAATGCAACCCCATTCTCAAAACGGGTTATTAAGTCATGCTTTGGTGAGCAGACGAATAAGAAGAAAATACAGGCAACACTGTGAGACCATCAACTCATACACAAAATTTAGACTTATTAAATTGGAAGGGGACTCCACTATGCTGAGTTTATTATATGGATACATACCTCTGCTCCACTTCTTTCCTCTAGAAATCAAATGACTGCAGATCTGGAAAAATATTAACTTTTCAAATTACGTAATTGTCCTCTCGCATCCATCACTGAAATTAGAGCATGCAGCAAGGATATTGAGCAGCTAAGTTATACGAACTTTTAAATAGAGGGAATTTTCTAATCTGTGTATGAATAGCTTATAAATTCTGAAAACATGTTCTGCTCTGGTGTGGAATATTCAAATATTGGCTGCCATTTCAGGTTATGTAGTTTAGGTATCAAGTAGGATCAGAAATCAGATTCTTAAGGGATATCTACAGAAGATGAGAAGAGGTAAATTTTCCACAAAGGTGTTTCATAAGCTGAAATGGGACAACAGGACATAAAAACTGACTGGAGTGAAACTGGACTTTGTCACATGGAAATTTTAAAAAACAATGATTGCAGCTATGTTTCAATGTCAAAGGCTTTTTCTGTGCCTGGAAATATCAAACTCTCCCAAGTTCCTTTCCACATACCTTAACTCCAGATAGCTTTACTCTCAAAGATTTTTCACAGCACTTACATTATTACCCTTGAGCAAAGATATCTCACTGTAGTTAGAAAACATAGTTTTTTCTGGCATGACAATGAGTGAATGAGCTCTCCCTGGAATCCCAGATCTTCCATAGTACACACCCATTTTATTAAAGTAGAAAAGCTCCTAAGCCCTGCATCCTTTTACAGCAGCTTTATATGCTTCACTCACAGGAGGTTTGACTGACAATCAGGAAAATGTTAAAATGCAGAAGATACATCATTGCTTTAAAAATTAGTATAGGCCATTGACTGTAGGTCACTGAAATAGCCGAAGAGAGAACTGATACATTTGGCTTACATTGCTTTTACTATGAGGTTAAAGAAAATGTGAATTTAGTTTGGTTATCCTACTGTAGTCCTCAGTGGAAAACTGGCTAGTTCAAAACCACTGCAAAACTCAACACAAATCTGACGGTCTTGGCACAGAGAAAATGTAGGCAGCCAGTATTAGAGCAGCAGAGGTGTTGTAAGTCAGGAGTGGAGTGCCTTTTGCAGAGATGTATAGCAATCTTAATCCACAGCACCCGTCGGCACTGAGGTGTGAACAAGCCTGTACTATAAATTTCTCATTTTTGTGAACAGTAAAATCCCCCAAACTCACAAAGAAATATAAATGCAATAAAAAACGTTTTTCCTAGCCCAAACACAGTTTATTTTTTGTGAATATACATGTGCATCTTTGAAGTATACTTTTAAACCAGGGAGCTGTCAAAAGTTGAGTAAATGGGAGCTAGAATATATGCAAGGTCCATAAAAAAAGGACAAAAAAAAAAAAAAAAGAAAAAAAAACTTAGAAGACTTTAAATATAAACATAAACCATTTTCTAAGGTTTCTGAAATACACTGTGCTGGTTCTAAAAATCTCTGAAGCCCCCTTGAGTAACTCTGCTATAAACCAATGGGTAAATTTGCTTTACCACCCCCAGGGGCATGCTTTTTTTTAAGATTATCTGCTAATAAAAATAATATTAAAATAGTGCATATGAGGGAACAAAAATCTGGCTTGATATGAATTCAGGCTCAGTAAGATTTCAGAACTAGATGGAACCTCCAGAAGAAAAGCTACATTCATTATTTTTCATGTTTATTAGTTTATTATTTGTGTTAAATGTTTTGGCCCATTTTGTATTCACAAAATACAACTGTTATTCTGATTGTTGTATAAATGAAATTATTTATCAAATTACAAGTAAGCATTAGTACAGTTTTAAAGCAGTAATAGTAAAATCTTAAAATGTCACTGATGTGCATATTCTTAGTATTAAGTGATTTCAACTTTCTGCTTGCTTATACCATTTTCTAATACTGAATTTAAAATAATTTCTTCATATTTATGGTCCTTCTTGGTTATAATACATTCTGTGCATGAGTTTAATAATATCAATGAACAATTTTGTAACTGGGATATGAAATACCTACATGGCACTGGTTTTCTATATGCTCCTCTAAGACACATTAGTATTCTTGTGCTGCATATAGCTTATTATATCTCAAAACTCATATCATTATGTTTTTCATATCCACACTCTTTAAATGGGCTTGATAGATAAGGCTTAGTAAGACAAAAGAGAATATTTGTTTGTGCAAGGATTACATTAAACTTGCTGGAAGCAGCAGTAAAAATCTGAGGGGAAGAAATAAAAAGCAAGCAGGGAATCTGTGAGCTTCTCAACTCTCTGCGATTCCTAGAGGTTACATATAAGAAGATTAGAAAACAACACATAGATACAACTGAAATGCTTCCTAATGAAAACAAATTTGCCGTGTTTGATGGGTTATATATATCATCATTCTTTTGACAGGAACATAATGTGGAAAGACAATTTAATGTAATAAAAAATTTCACTTTCTAAGCAAATTGTTTTGGAATGTTCTCCTACAAAGTAGAATTGAAATGATATTGGAATAACCCAATTCCAGTACTCCCAAGAAGCAAATAGGCATTGATGGAAGTGATGCTATTCTTTTGATGGTTATTTAATTTTCCCAGTGAAATTTTAGAAAACAAAATAGCCTGAATAGATTGGTCAACATATGGTATTTACGGGCACTGCCATGACACCGTTGCTTAAAAAAAACTGCTTACCACACACAGAAGAAATCTGAAGAAGTCATACCCAAACCGTCCCTTGACAAAGCAGTTTTAACTGGCTTAAGCTGCACAAAAATAATCATGCTGTTTTGAACTTCCTTATGTTCAGCTTCATAGCAGTACTTCTCAAAAATAAAGATCACCGCTTTCAAAATATTAATATAGGCTATATACTTGTTTCTGCCATCTGTAATCGTTATGCTTGATTATTCACCTACTCAGTATCCCTTAAAGTGAACATCTTTCGTTGGGCTTGCAATCCCTTCCTTCCATTTTGTCAATTTTCACCTTATATTGGTTAAATTTGAATTCCCTGTATTATTCTGAAGCCATGAGTGAATCAGACAAGAGTATGGAATTTGTTTAATTTATTGTTCATTTGATGTGGGTGCCAAACAAATTTCACACCCTGCTGGGCTAAAATTCACATCACTTCCACTGTCTTCCTCTGGAGTTCCACAAAACTTCTACTGACATCATATTGCAATCTGTGTGGGTACATACACACTTCAGCAGAGCCACTAAAACTAGATATAATTCCATTAATAACATTGTACTAGCATTGCTTGTTTCACAAGAATGAATTTTAGTAAACAGGGGAGCATGAGACAAACTTACTAGTAAAATCCCAGAATCCCAGTTCAACTACATAGTTCTGGACTTGATTTATTTAACATGAATTAGAAGTATTTTAAGAAAAAAGTGAGTACAATACTTAATGGGGGGGGGGAAAAACCCAAACCATCTAAAGTTACTTTGAATGTTATTTAATTTGGGCTGAATTAGTGAAAAACTCACCCAAACAATTTCTTCATACTTTTCATTTGTATTCTGTATTTATGTTTTATATCTTACAATATTGTTATATTTAAAATAGTTAAATGTAAACTAATAAACAATTTTTGAGGGGCAGAACTTGTGAGGATAAACTAGAGATGCTCAGGGCTCTCTCAGGGGTCTCATAGATTCAGGGCCAATGAATAGTTTGAAGTAGAACAGCGTCAGTGAATGGTCTTCTGGTTCAAGCTTTTAAAACTTACAAACAACTGTCCACTGATGACATTGAATGACTAACAGACTTTTTTATTAGCTTTGGATCTATCTAAAAAGAAAGAGAAGAAGGCAAAAACTGAGGTAATTCCAACTGAATTATCTGCAGTTTTGAGCAAGTGAAGGGAATGAGTAAAGACCATCCATTTTCTTGTTATGGATGACAGATGAATTTGAATTTTCTCCTAAATAAAGAACTTTGGTTTTATTTAAAGTGAAACAAATTTTCTTTCTCCTAAGTGATCTCAAACATGTCTATCTGAAAATCTTCTCTCTGAACACATACTCGTGTTCACTGAGCCACAAAATCTTATTCCAATAATCGTGTGTCAGCAAAGCACTTCTAACTATAGACATGTTTCTGAAAAGTCATTCCATGTTACAAAAGATTTCTGATAGTACTAAGTAAAAAGACCACTGTTTATTTGGCAAAGGCAGAATCTTGAAGGGAAGACATTTCTTGTGCAATTTATTTTTCTGAATCTTCTTTTATATACTTCCTTAACTATGTCATCACGTGTTGTCTATTACATTTTCATGAAAAAAAGGTATTTTAGTTCTATATTGGGCAACAAAAACATAAGATTTAAGTTTCTTCCAGTATAGTACATAATTTTGCTTTTAGATGCACAAAGTCACATATAACTCTTCAGGGAGCTTTTCTCTGCTTGGCCCCAGCATAGCTTCTCCTTAACTAGCACATTTTAGCCTGATCTAGAAATGAATCCCAGATATCCTTGTACATGCTGCAGACTTCTGGTATAACTGCGCAGGCAGAGCACAGATGTGTTTGAAACTGCTCTTCCAGATCCCATAAAAGCAAAATTGCAAGCCCAAGTTCTCTTTGTAGATCCTCACATAAGAAAGCACATGGGACAAGAATGTCTATACATGCAGGAGGGATCTTAATATCATCTTCTTACTTCTGCTGTAAGAGGGCACTTCCCTAGCAGGAGCAGGTCATCATCAAGAGAGACACAAGAGCTGTCAAAAGTAGAAGAGATGATATTCCATCTAGGCAAAGGAGGTGCTTTCTGACCTTTTCTTGTCAAAGTCCATATTCTTATTCCTTGACTTTTTCAAAGTTTTCCACCTACATAGATCATCTGTTATGGGAATTAAGTCAAAAAAGCATTTTAATTGGAAACCTTCAGACACTGACTTCCTCTCTCTACCTTTCTATTCTTGTTTCACTCAGCAAATTCAATTTAGCTCCCTTTCCCATTTCCTCACCTTACAACTGATAAAGACTATCAAACTGATTTGATAAGAGACTTTCAACTTAAGTGTTGAGAGGTGCAGAGGATTGTAAGAGGCTATGGGAGTAAGTTATAAAAAGAGGGCTTCAGACTGGAATTAAGGAAAAATCTTTTCATCATGAGGGCAGACATACATGGGAACAGGTTTCATAGAGATGCTGTACAGTCTCTCCTTGATGGTTAGAAAGGTTTGACTGGACACGTCCCTAAGCAGACTGCTTTTATCTCAGAGCTGACCCTAATTTGAGCACTAGAGATGTCCTGAGGACCCTTCCTCCCTGAACTGTCTTATGAAGCCAGGCTTTTTTCTATGTCCCATTCTGTTTGCTTTTCAACAATTCAATAGTAACTTGAATTTTGTTCAATTCTCCATATTATTTAAAAATATTATCAACATTAAGAATAATTTTATATAAAGCAGTTTCTGTTACATTTGCATCATCTTTGGTTTCCTTACTTTCCTTTTAAAAGTCAAAAATGGGCTGTTGGCTTAAGAATGTACGTAAGTTTGATTAATGTGCTGTTTGTGGTTTTCCAGGTCATTAATGAAGATGTTAAAACCTGACTTAACACATTGCTTCAGTTATAGTCAAAAGAAGTCATGAAACTCTTTTGTAGGAGTAACCCAATACGCTAATACCTTACAGTAATTGGCACCAATGTTGATATAACTCATAATTAGCTGAATATCAATTTGCTTGAAATATGACTGACAAATTTATATTAATGTTAATAAAATGCTTCATTTACATTTACAGCTGGTTTTAATTATTTGAACAATCACCAAAAAATTAAAACCTGCTATCAGTGAAGTTTCACATTCACAGATGATTTTCTGGGGATTTAGTAAACAAAGCAGACGGAAGTATGATGAATTAGTCCTAGGACTTTGCCTTTACAGTTACCTGTCAGTAGCTTTTATTACAAAAGTTGGATATTGCATACATGTTTATTAAGCTCCAATTAAAAAAAAAAAAAAAAAACAAAAAAAACCAAGAACAACAAAACCATTAACAAAAACATAGCCAAAAAAAACCCAACAAAACAAAACCCAGTACCTCCCCAAATCCATTTCTCCCTCTTTTGTTTGCATCTCAGTAGTCCAGACAATGGTGCTTGTTGATTTTTTTTAATGTGAAAAGTTGTTCAAAATGTGGCATTCTGCAAGCTTTATTATCTTTTAATATTTTACAATGCAATTAACTTGTAATGCCTTTGTAGAGACAGGTTTTCCTCTTCCACCTATCAAATTTTCCCTTCAGCCACAGCAGAATCAATTTCTGAAAAGTATTTTTAGCATTTTTATCGGAAGTACTTTCTCGAAGAACAAGCAGGAAGACAAACAGTCTTCTCACTGGTGCTTTAATGAGACTTCTCAATTCAGTCACAATTGTATGAGCTGGAATTGTCTGCAAATATCTTGGAGAACTACACACCCTTTGAAGAATACAATCTAGGTATCCTATGCCCTTACCGTCTTTCAAAACCTAGTCCATAAATCCAAACCATAGCACCATCCAAGCAACTATGAAGAAAATTAACTGCATCCCAGCCAAAACCAGTACACCCCCAAAGAACTGATGCAGAATTTTCAGTAATTCCTAGCTACAATATTTAACTATTAAAACCAAACCAAGCCAAAACAAAAAGCCACGGATTATTTTAGTTTGGTAGGGACCTCTTTAGATCTAGACCAATGCTCCTGCTCAGGCAGGGTCAGCTACAACTGATTGCGATTGTGTCTAGAGAGGTTCTGAATGCCTGTAAGGATGGCTGTTTCACAGCTTCTCTGGGAAATGTGTTCCAGTGTTTGACCACCAAAGGTAAAAAAGTTTTTTTAAAACTGAGTAATAGAGCTGTAATTGGTTGACTTTGGACAGTTGCCAGCTGCTCATGCAGCTGCTCTCTCACGCTCCTTCCTCAAGAGGAAGGGGGAAAAATAAGGTGGAAAAAATTAGGGTCAAGATAACTACAGGAAGATCTCTTACCAGTTACCATTGTGGACAGAAGAGACTCTGGAAACCTTCATTTTCATAATCAGAGATGTATCCAGGTGGGGATTTGGAATACAGCCACTTTAGTCAGTAAACCCCATGAACACTAATTATGAAACTAAGAATTTTTAAACAGTTACTGAAGCAATGGTAGTCAGAACATGTATGCTACTGGAAGAGAAACCAGAAGTTAAGACCTTGGAGGAGTTTCTCTAGTTTTCTAGAGCAGTGGAAATCCTTTTCCTTCTTTTTCTTTTGTCGTGGTTTAAGCCGTAAATCACGCAGTTTGCTCACTCACTCCCCCCTTTTTCTTCCCCCCGCTCCCAGAGGGATGGGAAGGAGAATCAAAAGAATGCAACTCCCTGTGCCAACCCAATTTGTGGGGCAAATGACCTCAGAAGTGGGGCTGTGGGAACCAGAGGGGGGCGGCTCCGGGAGCCGCCGGAGGCCGAAACAATCCGGGAGCGCGGCCCCCGGGACCAGGAGCCAAGCTTCGCAACTGCCGAGCAGTGGGAGGAGGTGTGGAGGACCCGAGCCCCTCTGCCGAGCCCAGCCCCACGGCAGCCGAGAGCATCCCCTGGCAGCCGACCACCGAGCCCCAGGAAGGATCTGCGAGCCGGAACCCCCAGGAGGATGCAGGAGACCATGCAGCACTTCCCAGCAAGGCACAGGAGGAAGATCTGGACTCAGACAAAGAGAAACTGGTGGTAAGAGAGCCAGCAAGCACAGCAGCTACACCAGCCCTAGTGACAAGTACAGCAGCGTCATTTGAGAGTTCTGCAGGTTTTGAATGGCCTTTGGGTATCCCTGAGACCTGCCTGATGATTGTGATGGGGATTAGCACGTTGGCGCACATAGAGAGTGTGTTTTACCCACGACACATTTCTACAGTTAATGACTCTTAAAAAGCTTTACACACATCGTATTGACAATAAATTCACAACTAATTTCTTTTTATAAGCCTCATAGAGTAAGCTAGTTATTGAAATGATAGGGAACTAAATAGTACTTGAATTTCATGTGTGGTCTGTGCTTTAAGAGTGAGATTTGTCTTCTTTATCCTAACAGTTTGATGGGGAGACATGATAATGGGACAACAGATTTTGAAGTTTAAAAATTAAAAAAATTGGTTAGATGTAACACTTGTTAAAGATTATAAATTCTAATCTAAAAACAACTTGAAGAATGTAACACTGAAAAAAGGCTACTGTAAATGAGACAGTTTTGTATTAATCTAGATAAGAATGGTGAGAAGATAAAGTCAACATGAAAAGTAGGATGCCTTGTCATTTAAAGACTCTCATTTGACATATTTGAGTTTTCTTCGTGGTGGAAATGCTCTCCAAGTTGTTACCTGTGTAACTACAGCAGTTGTCCTAGACGATGACTTGTTACCTTAACATCAGGATGTGGAGAATTGCAGTCCCTTTGTCTTCTTCTTTTGACACCTTTCTGGAATGTGTAATAATATATAGGTTCTCTGCAGAAAAGGGAAGAAAGAATTGTAACGTGTAAAATACCATACGTTCCCTGTAAAGTCCATTAAAAAAAGAAATAAATCTCAGCACATATCAACTTCTAAAACTGCAATAATTTTGTGTGTAGGTTTTCTGATTTCTTTGCCTGCCTCGGAATCTGTAATTCCAGTCAGGGCAAAAAGATTTACAAACATCTTGCACACACTGAAACCACTAAAAGAATGTCCTTCCTCCTACACAAAAATAAATGGACTATTTATAAGACTCCGTATCTTATGGCACTTCTAATACTGTGAATATAATGTTAAGATACTTAAGCAGTAATGAAATATGACATCAATTACAACCAATGCAAAAGGTGTTTGGATTTACATCTGTTTTGTCTCTTTCACTGGTGGCATTTAAATAGTCTGTCTTACACAACTAAATTTTAACTTCTTTGCAGATTTACTTCTGTGTTTTGACTTTGTATTTCTTCACGTGACCATGAAGTAGCTTTTGTGAGAGACAAGTTTTGGGACGTTTTCGAGAGGGGGAGTAATTTATTCTTTTTTTCTTCCATTTAACTTTCTGCATGTGTTCAGATTTTCAACCAGTGTCCTTATGGTGTAAGAAGGCAGAAAATTCTCATATTAGAAATAGAGCACACCTGTGTTTAAGTCACCATCCAATTAATATTGTTGCGCACCTGAAAGTCCATCGTTAATCACACTATGTAACTGCGGTTAGCCTTGCAACCAAGGCACAATGCAAGGGCCTTGGAATACTTAGCTCTGTCCCCAGTTCTCGCACAGCACTTTATGAAAATTTACCAGAGCCTTAAACAGGCTCAAATGGTTTAGAGCCTAAGCCATTAGGTTTAGACACTTATCCCTTAGATAGCCATAATTAGGTAACATTAATGTTTTCCATTTAGTTTTCTAAATAGCTTTGAATATCTGAGCATTATTTACTAGTGCCAAAATTTCAGACCTATAAAACTGGGCAATTATGCTTCCTTTCTTCTGTTCTCTGTATGCTATACATGGCATTCGTACAACACTCCAAGTAAATGAATCATAATCTGGGCCAGAGAACAAAATCTAAATAAATAAAAATATAATTGAGAGTGCTTTGTAAGGGAGGTTATGTACACAGTTTTTTGCATTCAGAAAAATTAAGTATTATATAATTTCCTAAAGTGATACATTGATCACTTTGGAAATTTGCCCAATTTTCTAGTAGTTTCTTGGCTCTTCTGTAAGAATTAACAATGCAATTTGGAAATAAATGAGGAGAAATAAGAAATACTCACCCCTCAATTTTCTGAGAGTTAATGTTCTTCACATGTCTACGTTTTTACAAGCATCAGAAAAGGAATTCTCTCCATGTCGTCTCTGAATCACAGGATCATAAAATCATAGGATGGTTTGGGTTGGAATGCTCTTAAAGATATTCACCTCCCTGCCATAGGCAGTGAAACCAAAACCACATGTATCCTCAGTATCAAATTCCCATATTGTATCTTCCAGCCCTTGTATTTCTAACATTAAAACTGATTTGACTTGAATTCAGATCTTTTTTTCAACACTTGAAATTTGCAGTCAGTCACTGTAACACTGCAAGATCAAATGTCAGTGTTTCTGTGTATTTCTTCAGATGTTGGATGAAAGTTTGAAATAGTTTGAAAAGTCAGTTAAAGCTTCTTCATTAAGACAAAATACAGTTCATGTGAAAGGTTGCTGAAATGTTTTCTAAATTCTGAACCTTATTTAATATCTACATGATATTTTCCGGTGTATAATATAACATAATACAATTAATATCATATTGTAGCATCATATCATATCGTATATCATATCATATCATATCATATCATATCATATCATATCATATCATATCATATCATATCATAACAATATAAGGCATTTTTAAATTTTAAACCTTCCAAAATGCTATACAATGTTCTGGAGCTAAAGAACATTCATGTGATATAGTAAGGAGGTAACAATAAGGCTGTTATTTTGGAAAAAAAAAGACTGAATTACAGAATCACAGAATCACAGAATAGTAAGGGCTGGAAAGGACCTCAAGATCATCGAGTTCCAACCCCCCCACCATGGGCAGGGACACCTCCCACTAAACCATGCCATCCAAGGCTATGTCCAACCCCACCTTGAACGCCGCCAGGGATGAAGCATTCACAACCTCCCTGGGCAACCCATTCCAGGGCCCCACCACCCTCACAGTAAAGAATTTCTTCCTCAGATACAATCTAAACCTCCCCTGTTTAAGTTTAAACCCATTACCCCTTGTCCTCTCACCACAGTCCCTAATGAAGAGTCCCTCCCCAGCATCCCTATAGGCCCCCTTCAGGTATTGGAAGGCTGCTAGGAGGTCTCCACGCAGCCTTCTCTTCTCCAGGCTGAACAGCCCCAACTTTCTCAGCCTATCTTCATACGAGAGGTGCTCCAGTCCCCTGATCATCCTCAAGGCCCTCCTCTGCACTTGTTCTAACACTTCCATGTCCTTTTTATGTTGAGGACACCAGAACTGCACACAATACTCCAAGTGAGGTCTCACGAGAGCAGAGTAGAGGGGCAGGATCACCTCCTTCGACCTGCTGATCACACTCCTTTTGATGCAGCCCAGAATACGGTTGGCCTTCTGGGCTGCAAGCGCACACTGCCGGCTCATGTTCATTTTTTCATCAACCCACACCCCCAAGTCCTTCTCTGCAGGGCTGCTCTCAATCTCCTCCCCGCCCAACCTGTAGCTGTGCCTGGCATTGCTCCGACCCAGGTGTAGGACTTTGCATTTAGCATAGTTGAACTTCATGAGGTTGGCATCAGCCCACTTCACAAGCGTGTCAAGGTCCCTCTGGATGGCATTCCTTCCCTCCAACGTATCAACCGAACCACACAGCTTGGTGTCATCAGCAAACTTGCTGAGGGCGCACCCAATCCCACTGTCCATGTCACCCACAAAGATGTTGAACAAGACCGGTCCCAACACCGATCCCTGGGGGACACCACTCCTTACTGGTCTCCAGCTGGACACTGAGCCACTGAGCACTACTCTTTGCGTGCGGCCATCCAGCCAGTTCTTTATCCACCGAGTGGTCCACCTATCAAATTGATGTGTCTCCAACTTAGAGAGAAGGATGTCATGGGAGACAGTGTCAAAGGCTTTACACAAGTCCAGGTAGATGACATCAACTGCTCTGCCCCTGTCCATCAGTTCCGTAGCCCCTTCATAGAAGGTCACCAGATTGGTCAGGAAGGATTTCCCCTTAGTGAAGCCATGCTGGCTGTCACCAAGCACCTTGTTGGTTTTCATGTGCCTTAGCATGCCTTCCAGGAGAATCCGCTCCAAGATTTTGCCAGGCACAGAGGTGAGACTGACTGGTCTGTAATTCCCTGGGTCATCCATTTTTCCCTTCTTAAAAATGGGGGTTATATTTCCCGTTTTTCAGTCATCGGGAACTTCACCTGACTGCCATGATTTTTCAAATATGATGGACAGTGGCTTAGCAACTTCATTTGCCAGCTCCTTCAGGACCCACGAATGGATTTCATCCGGTCCCATGGACTTGTATACATTCAGGTTCCTAAGGTGGTCCCGAACAAGATCCTCCCCCACAATGGGCCCAGGGTCCCCACCCTCACCGTCCCCGCGTCTGCCTTCCAAGACTTGGGTGGTGTGGACAGAGCATTTGCCCGTAAAGACTGAGGCAAAGAAGTCATTAAGAACCTCAGTCTTCTCCAAATCCAGGGTAGCCAGTTCTCCCGATAGCTTCTGGAGAGGGCCCACGGTGTCCCTAACCTGTCTCTTATCGGCAATGTACCTATAAAATCCCTTCCTGTTATCCTTAACATCCCTAGCCAAGTTTAATTCTAAGTGGGCCTTAGCTTTCCTAACCTGGTCCCTAGCTTCCCGGACAACATCCCTGTTTTCTTCCCAGGCTGCCTGACCTTGCTTCCACCTTTTATAAGCCTCTTTTTTCCTTTGAATTTTGCTCAGCAGCTCCTTATCCATCCAAGGAGGTCTCCTGGCCCTCCTGCTGAACTTCCTTCTAGTTGGGATGCACCGCTCCTGAGCTTGCAGCAGGTGATCCTTGAATATCAACCAACAGTCTTGGCCCCCCTGCCCTCTAGGGCTGTATCCCATGGAACCTTACTGAGCAGGTTCCTGAAGAGGCCAAAGTCTGCTCTCTTGAAGTCCAGGGCAGTGAGCTTGCTGCACGCTCTTCTCACTGTCCTGAGGATCTCAAACTCAACCATCTCATGATCGCTGCAATCAAGGCTGCCCTGGAGCATTACATTCCCAACCAGCCCTTCCCTGTTGGTGAGGACGAGGTCAAGCATGGCACCTCTCCTTGTCGGCTCCTCTATTACTTGCAGAAGGAAGTTGTCTTCCACACAATCAAGGAACCTTCTGGATTGCTTGTGCCGGGCCGTACCATCCCTCCAACAGATATCAGGGTGGTTGAAGTCTCCCATGAGAACAAGGGCCTGCAAGCGTGAGGCTGCTCCTATCTGCCTATGGAGCGCTTCGTCCAGCAAGTCCCCTTGGTCAGGCGGTCTGTAACAGATCCCCATAATAATGTCACCCATCGCTGTTCTCCCTTTAACCCTGACCCACAAACTCTCTGTCGACTGCTCACCTGTCCCCAGACAGAGTTCCATACTCTCCAGCCTATCCCTAACATAAATAGCAAGTCCCCCTCCCCGTCTGCCAGGCCTGTCTTTCCTAAAGAGCCGGTAACCTTCCATTCCAACACATCAGTCATAGGTGCCATCCCACCATGTTTCTGTGATGCCTATGATATCATACCCCCGCAGATGTGCACACATCTCTAATTCCTCTTGTTTGTTCCCCATACTACGGGCATTTGTGTAGAGGCATTTGAGCTGAGATCCATTTGAAGCCGGCTCATTGGCTGGAGCAGCTGGAATATCCCTACATTGCTCCGAACGTTTACTATAGGTGCTACTAACCGACTGGGTGTGTTGGGATGGAATGCCGCCCCCCTCCCCCAACACATCTAGTTTAAAGCATCCTTGACTAGTCTGGCAAGCCTCCTACCAAATCCCCTCTTCCCCATCTTTGTCAGACCAGCTCTACCAGCTCCCAGTAGACCTGGCCTACTATATTGAGTCCCATGGTCAAGGTACCCAAACCCCTGACTATAGCACCACCCTTCTAACCATTTATTAACCTGCGCAATCCTCCTAGCCTTTTCAAGGTCCTGCCCTGTATCCTGGAGAATTGACGAAAAGACAATCTGAGCTCCAGAGCCCCTAACCACCTCTCCCAGAGCCCTGTAGTCCTTCTTTATAGTCTCCAGGCTACTGCTATCTATATCAGTAGCACCCACATGTATTACCAGGAGTGGGTAATAGTCAGTGGGACCGACTAGAGCAGGCAGCTTCTCGGTCACATCCCTGATCCGAGCCCCTGGTAGGCAACACACCTCCCTTGAGGCTGGGTCAGGCCGGCAGATGGGTGCCTCTGTGCCTTTCAGATTAGTGTCCCCGACTACTACGACCCGCCGCTTTTTCCTGGCAGCACCAGTAGTGACCTTCTTTACCAGTGCACTAGCTGGTTGCGCCTGGTGGGAGCGCTGTTGCTCATCAGTCCCCTGCAGGATAGCTGAGCGCTGTTGCTCATCAGCCCCCTGCAGGACAGCAAAGTGGTTCTGGGTGGGGACAACAGATGTAGGAGGAAGCCCCTTGCTTTTAATTACCCGCTTCCTCCTTTTTTTGTTGTTTTTTTCTGTTACCTTTTCCCAACTTCCTGGGTTAGCAGCCTCCTTTCCTGGGTTAGTAGCCTCCTTTCCTGCAGGGGCAACAGTAGACACTCGAGGCCCAGGAACAGTTTGGTCCTGGAGCAAGCAGTGCTGCTCCCCCTCAGCTTCCCTGACACCTTTCATCCTGGTAACAGCTTCCTGCAGTTCAGCCACCTGCTGCAGGAGGGCCTCCACCAGGGAGCGCAGAGTGTAGCCCCGCCCATTGCTCACCCTTCCCTTAGGATACCCCGAGCTCTGCACTACAGCCTCCCTTCCCGTCGGCTCCGTCTGGGTGCCCACGCTGGCCACCACCGGCGCAGCCAGAGCAGAGCTCCCAGACCGAGCCTTGCCCGTACGACGAGTGTTCACCATCCCGCTCACCACCCCGCTCGCCTGCCCGCGCGAACTGCCGCGCGAACTGCCGCGCAAACTGCTTCGAGCCCGCCCTGTTTGCCCGCCCTGTTCGCCGCGCTCCGGGTCGCTCGCGCTCCCTGGGGCAGGTTTTTAACCAGTCAGGTCTGCCGCCGGTCCTCCTGACGCCGCCCCCTCTGAGTCAGCCGCTCGCCTCCGCGGAGCTGCAGGCTCCCGGGCAGGCCTTGTCGAGGACTTGAAGCTCCCTCGGGGCAAGTTGCTGCTCCGAGGTGAAGCTCGTAGTCGCCGAGCCTCCCCTCCCCCGATCAGGCGCTGCAGGCCTCCCCTCGCGAGACAGTCACCTCAGCAATGGGCCGGAAAGGGCTGATGATGCCCGGGTTGAATTGTATTTGGCAAATTATTGTCTTAAGGAAATTTCAAGTTTGAGAAAAAATATAAACCAGATGTTTAATTTTATACAATCAGTGAACTGAACCACTGACATATCTCCTTGTCCTGTGCATCAATTTAAAACTTGATAAACCACTTGGCTTCATTAATGCTATTTGTGTCTCATCTATGTGACATTGGAAGAGGCATCTGTAATTTTTCAATATTTTTACTGGACACACATTAGTAAGTACATAAGTCACCTAGCTTTAGGACACAAAAGACTTGAAAGCAAAAAATGCATTAATCTAGTATTCACACCTTGCCTAAAGGTAGTGATCTTTTTTTGGCAAAGAAAAATCGATACTATCTCCCAGGTCTCTGAAACATGACTTTAACAGCTGGAGACTGAGAGTTCCAAGTAAAAAAAGGAGAAAAAAAAAAAATGCCTCAGAGAAGTAGAATGCCTTGAAGTATAATTGAAGTTTTGCTCATTAAGGGTGGACTTGTGAAGAATTGACATTTCATCAACTTTTCAGCTAAAGTTCCTAAGAAAATAGGTTTGAAAAGGTTGTAGAGAGGCCTCAAGTTCCTTTGCAGTGTTATCTTTTGACACAAATTTTAGAGTCTATTGCTCTCTTTCCAAGAAGCCGATAGCGTAATTGGGAGCATTTTAGCTGTATGTTGACCAAGAAGAGCATAAGCTAAAGGAAGTTGCTCTGTTGTACTTGTTAAAAACAGACCCTAGACACTGTCATTGTTCCAAGTACTCATTGATTTCCCTCTCTAGTCAGGCTCTGACTCTTTGATACAGCTCCATAAAGGACTAAAACTTGGGGTAAAATACTCCAAAATAGACAGAGTATCTTACAAAGAAAATATGGGAGTGCCAACAGTATAATGGCTGCTGAGAAACATAACTTCTTCTGTGTTTCTATACACTGCATTTCTGTGAAAACAACAAAGACATATCTGTCCAAATGCTTTAGACCATGAATGACTAAAAATATACTGAGTCTTCAGCCCTAGGTGATTCAGATAGTTTTCCCCTCTCCCCCCCCTTTATTTGGTTTTGTTTGTTCTTCTTCCTCCACCCCTCCCTTTAGTAACATCCCTTTCTCCACATCATGAGTTGTTCATTTGAATATCTATATCCTTTCTCTGAACAGCAGTCCTTTCTCTATTCCCTTTGCAGTTTTCTCATAGAATGCTACCACTACTTGCCACCCTTACCTCTTTCTTTCTCACATCATTGCCAAGTTTTAGATAGTCATTCCAGAATGGTGATTATGAGTCTTCTTTTAATGTTTGCCTACATTTTTTATGTAATGACCAACATCTGTGCTATTAAGATTGCTGGATTAACTGCTGGTTAAAGATACTTCTCTGACATAATGAGTAACTAAGAGCAAGTTTTACACATTCATTGTTTCCAAAAAGACTCATGTCTTGTGTTATTATTTATTAAATCCAAAATGTGTCATATCTGGTGACTATAAAGACTAGTTATGACAAATTGCTACCACGTCTCATACTTCAATCATAGACAAGATAGATTTAAAAAAAATAAAAAGATGAAAATTTCAACCTTTATAATACCCACAGGTTGATGATTTACAAAGAAAAGCTTCATCAACAGTAATTATATGACAACAGACTTAAAATTTTGAGAAGTGGGTTCACTTGCAGGAAAGACTAATTTATTATATCAAGATCCAAGCTTTTTTGGAATAGCGTATAACATTTTTGAATTTGATCTGTGTGGTATAGATTAAAGAAGATTTCAGGTATTTAAACTGTAACTGAATCTTTTGGTAGTGGAATCTAGTTTGAAGGCTTTAGAGAGGAGTCGGTGTTCCTTACTGAAAATGCTACTTTGTTGAAAAGACTATATTGAGTCTATAATCTGTCAGGAAGATATTCTGTTCAGAATATCCCAGTGCTAAGGCAACCACTTGCAGTACTTCTGATCTTACGACAACCATACTGTATAGTACAAAATAACTAGATCAAAAAGTCTTTCTTTGAACAACATCTCATAAACTGCGCATCTAAGGTCTGACACTAGACATGTTGGACCCATTGCGTATCTTCAGGTGGTCCGCAAAAGCCCAGCAATCCTAGAGCTAGGCATTCTGTATGTGCTTAAAACATCTTTATATGACATGCATGTATGGCATAAATTCTTTCATGATAGACCTAACCAGGTGTATCCTCAGACCCTCAAATACATTCAGTAACATCCTACAGCTTTCAGGATATTTTCTAAGCCAATACTTTACGCTGACAGAGGAAGAACTGATTCAAACAGCATGTAACTCTCTATCTAGGTTCAAGAGTCCTAATTAGATGCGTTCCAGATGGCTCTTTTCATGGCCTGGCAAAACTGTGACCAAAATACACACACATGCATTAAGCCAAAGCAAAGGTATTCAAGAGTACCACTTTCTTGCAGTGGGTATCTTACTTCTACTCCATATGCACAGCTATAATAAAAAAAAAAATAAAAAAAATCAGGATCACTGCCATCATAGAGCAAGAAGGAAATAGGTTGAAACCCACCAACCATTTGGGCAGTCATATGAAGAATTTACTATTTTGATTTGAACCACCCCTAAATTTGTATCTGTTCTTTGGCACTGTAGCGTTCATTCTATATCTCTCATTTTGTTTCAGATGCTTCAATAGTACTTTTTGCATTCTGAAGGCACTTCCTCCTAGAAATTTTTCTGGTTGTATTGGGTTTGCACAGCAAGGTTTTGGTAGCAAGGTGGTTACAGGAGTGACTTCTGCAAGAAGCTGTTAGAAGCTTCCCCTGGTTCTGACAGAGTAAGTGCCAGCTGTCCCTTGCAGTCCATGGAGGACCCCACACTGGAGCAGGGAGATGCCTGAATGAGGCTGTGACCCCATGGGAAGCTCTCACTGGAGCAGGCCCTTGACAGAAACTGTTGCCCCATGGAGAAAGGAGCCCACACTGAAGCAGGTTTGCTTCAGGACTTGTGACCCCATAGGGGATCCACATTGGAGCAGTCTGTTCCTGAAGGACTGCACTCCATGGAAGGGACCCATGCTGGAGCAGTTCATGAAGAACCACAGCCTGTGGGAAGGACTCACACTGGAGAAGTTCTTCGAGTACTGTCTCCTGTGGGAGGGACCCCACACTGGAGCAGGGAAAGAGTGTGAGGAAGGAGTGGCAAAAAAAATTGTGATGAACTGACCATTGCATGAACAGGTGAGGAAGAAGCTATGTAAAATAAATTTTCAGCAGAGGAAAATCTTTTTTCCCTAATACCCTTTGTTTACAGTTACACATTTTTTATAATAATAGCAGGTATGATATAGGTACTGTTTAGTGAGCACTAAATGTCAGTTAGAAATACATTTTTAACTTTGTAATATTCCTGCAGTAGAATATAAAATTTCTTTAAAGCTTTTGTGGGCAATTTTTTTTCCAGAAGAAATGCTGCATATGCATGATTTGTTTCATCAGAAAAAAGTAGGTTTGTTTATTAGTTTTCCAGTAACTGTTGAATAAACACATTTAACAGATCCAGAAATAAATGGAATAAATTTTTACCATAGACATGTTCTTACTGTAAATCTGCGAGCTATGTATAAACTACTTTACATTAGCCCTCTAAGTCTCAAGTATTAGATTGTAATCTATTTAAAGTTGATTTAGATAGAGAAATAGGTGCAAAGCAAAAAGAGAGTAAATATTGATTAGACACTGCAGGAAGAACACAAAGTTCATCCAGCAGCTCCTAAGTCGAGAAAACATACCTGGCTTCTTTTGTTTAGTATATTCAGACCTACTTTAGTGCTTGGATCTATTTGCACTCCTTTGAGTGGAGCCTGGAGTTGAGGGGGCATTTGGTATCACCTGGTTTTGTGTATGTGGGTGAGAGAGAACTAAAACTGCCTGTAAGAGGGGGAGCAGCTGGCATCATCTGCAAAGAGCCGAGCTCAAGCTGTTGAAACCATCTGTGGAGAGAGATACGGAGAGACAGAGGTACAAGCTTTAAAGACTAGTATAAAATAGTAAAACTGAAAAGCTACATTCCAAAGTAGCAAACCTGCTCCAAATGCGTTCTTATCTATAGACACTTTCTGGATGCTGATAGAAAGAAACAGAAGTTTCCTTGGTGACAGAGCTGTCTGTAAGGCACATCAGACATCAGGAGTCTCCACATGCCCTGTGTATGGTGCATATAAGTGCATGGAAGTCCATGTGCTGAAATGTGAAAAAGCCCTCTGACTTCAATTTTTGAGATGAAAAGGCAGACATGTCAAACTTTGCAAACATCTGCTCTTAAGTCCCACTCAGTCTCCTGACCCCTGCTATTAAACTGGTGCTGTTGAGAGGTTTATGTATCCCTCTGAGGAAGGAAATTTTGCTTTCTTTTTCTTAATCATATTTAAACTTGTCTCCCTTAAGTTGATTTTTATCCCTTAAATGGGTATTTCTAGGTGAATTCGTGCAAATCATTGTACATAACTTTGTTCGTAACTTGTCACTTTTAAAACCCTTCAAGGTTATAATACCCACATCATATGCAGTTTTATATTTACACCAAGGAAGCAGATTCCCACTGCCATCCTGGCTGGAATCCTGGCTTCTGATCATCTGTTTGCTGCATTTTTCACACAAACAATGTCATTTTCTCACATTTCCATTTCTGTGTGGAAAACAACTCCAAAAATCCTTACTTCCCCTTTAAATTCTTCCTTCAATCTTGTCTTTGTGGCAATGACAGAAATCACTTTTCAGTGATTTGCCAGCTGGTGTGACCACTGCTTATTGCACGGGTTACAGCTGTCTTATTGCTATTTTTGTGTTTCCTCTCCATCTGTCTTATCCACCTGCTGTCTCTCATTTTGAACTTAAATTTAAGCTCCCTGGACAAAATCTCACAATTTGCTATGCTTTTGCAGTACCTAACACAGTGTGTCCTTAGCTACATGTTCTCCTTCAATACAAACTAATATTTGCTAAGCTGACTGAGAGGGATGGTGCAGATTCTGAATCTCAGGGTGATTTACGCTGTCTGTTCATTGATACAGACGCCTGAGCAAGTTTGAACGCCACTGCCTGTTGACCTGCTCCCATGACCTGAGAAGCAGTATGAAATAGCACATTTTGATTTCGAGGCTTTCATGACTGGGCTGAACATGGCTTTCTTTACAATGCAGTGGAAAAGGTGAACAAAGGAATGTACCTGATGGAGGAAGGAAAACATCTACGCTTTAGGTATTGTAATACACATACATGTTTATACAAGTTACATGATACTGTGCACAATACTGTACACAATACAGAATCTCATACACAATGTTTACACTGTAACACTATTTACTTTTCACCTAACCACAGAACAGGCTGAGTAACAAGACACAGAATCTCAAAGAATAGAAAGTGGAAATTGTGAAGTTGTTTTAGCTTCACCACTCAAAACTTATCTTGATATTTTTGCCAGTACCCAGTTTCAGACATACTTTAGGGATTCAATTCGATTACAGATTTAAAAAAAAAATATTTTATTATTATTTTTTAAAAAATAAGAGGATATGTCTCTTTCCAATAAGAGTTTCCTAAATATTCCCAGGCCTAATCTAAATGTTACACAACACTTTATCTATGTCATAGTTCAAATACAGTTCAAAAATTTTAATTAATTGTAGAAACACACTGATAAATCTGTACATATGGTTGAGAAGACAGTTCTATGATACATGTGACATGGAAAAACTAACTCTATGAGATCAAATCTCTGACATTCATCTCCTGTAGGCAAATTTACATGCTCAAATTTAGAAAAATTCCATCTGCTTTTCCATAAATTTGCAGCTGTGTAAGAATTGAGGCATTGTACTTCAAAGCACTATTCAAGTGCTTGATACTTGGTTTTGACATCCTCATATAGAAGGAGTGGGCTGGAATCAGTTTGGGTTATGAATTTAATGTACAAAAACTAAACTGCAGCTAATAGTACAGATTGTCATGTCCTGTTCTATGGATGTCTGCCAGTAAGTTAGGTTTATTTCTTTCAAAAATTCCTCAAATGTTGTCGTTGGTAGTTCACTGCTTTGAGAAACTTCAGATGTGTGTAATATAATGATGACAGAACTTGCAGAGGTACTATCAATGACTGGAAACTCATGAACATCATTAACACTTAGAGTGATACTGTCTGTACTTTTATTAATGATTTGTGCAAGCCTTTCTGAGCTGATAATTTTATTTGTGTTAGAAAAGAAAAAAAAAAAAAAAAGAGAAGGAAGAATTCAGTCCAGAAGTTTACGTAGGTATCAGTAAAAACCAATTAGATAAGAGGATATAAATAAAAAGGATGGAACAGTTGAAACACCAACCAACAAACCAACTCACCACCCAAGCAAGCAATGGCCTAATCAACCAACCTTCCCTTCTGCAAAAAAAAAATTACCCAGGACAAAAGCCTCAGAAGTTCTTAGGTTTGGCTGCGAACATTTCTTGGTCTCTGCTCCTAGGCGCACTTTACCAATGGGAATGTATCCCAGTAGCATCCAAATTCCCTTTCTTGCTTTCCTCCTCCCTCAACCCCAGCCCTCCACCCCTTGGCTTTTATGCAAAGAAATCAAACACCACAGACTGAAGGGAAACAGTGAAATGGTCTAACATATCCTCTGATCTGGTTGATGAGAAACTGAGCCTCCCAAGCACTCTGCATCTTGCCCCAGCAGCTAATTGTAAATTGGTATACAAAGGATTAAGTCTTTCAGACTTAAGAAAAAGGAGAAACAAGAACCAGAGGCAGGAAACTGATTTGCAAATTCACAGGAGAATTACAAAACATTTAAACACAGAATTTTCTTTTTAAACACTGAGGGGTTTACGATTAAACTGATGAATGAGTAATGTTTAGTCTTAAAATAATAAAATGTTTAGACCCTAGCAGCTTTTACCATGCATATATTTTGGTCAGCCAGAAGTCATTGTGATAAATATAAAATTATGATTACTAAATTAATATAGTGCAATACAAGATTGATTTATCTTCTGGTGTTATAAGTGTGGTCAATGGGTGGAGGAGACTGATTCTACCCTTCTAATCCTTTCTTCCTAGTATAAACTGTGTGCAGATCTGGGTCCCAGGTCACCAAACTGCATTTGCGAGGGGGGGCACCTATGTTTATCTCTAATGTTCAAATCTGAAGTTAGAAAATGACAGTTGCTGGCTTCTGTGGTAACTACCTTTACTCAGGCACTGGCCAAAACTCTATGATAACAGCCACTGTCACCCAGAATTTGAAAATATAGTTTCAGGTGACAGGCGGTGACAGGCTATTATAGTTACATAATTTCTGTAATTGCCTGTGTCCTGGGTTCAGCAGTAGCAGTCATTTTTCTCTTTCTTAGTAGCTGGTGCAGTGCTGTGTTTTTGACTTTCAGCCTGGGAACAGCACGGATAACGCTGATGTTTTTAATTGCTGCTCAGTAATGTTTACTCTGACCAAGGACTTTCTGAGTCTCATGCTCTGCCAGGGAGGAGGGGAAGCCGGGAGGAAGCAGAGAATACCTTCTCACCACCCGCCAATTGATACCCAGACCTACCAAGCAGTGATCTAACCCTTCCAGGTAACTGCCCCCCGTTTATATAGTGGGCATGAAGTGTTGTGGTATGGTACCTCTTTGGTTAGTTTGGGTCAAGTGTCCTGTCTCTGCTTACCGCCGGCTTCCCTTTCCTCCTGGGTAAAGCATGAGACTCAGAAAGTCCTTGGTCAGAGTAAACATTACTGAGCACCAACTAAAAACATTGGGGTTATCAGCGCTGTTCCCAGGCTGAAAGTCAAAAACACAGCACTACACCAGCTACTAAGAAGGAGAAAAATGACTGCTACAGCTGAACCCAGGACAGCCTGTATTTCTATTTTTACAGTTGCGGTCTCCTTTTTTGAATGTCCTTAATAAGGTGATTAAAAGCCTGTAGTGTTACTGATTAATCTATACTTCTTCATTACTTTCCACCACTGCTTGTTTTCTGTATGTTTCACATCAACACATTTAAGTTGTGTTTGTTTTTTTGTGGGTTTTTTTCATTTGTTTGTTTGCTTTTTTTTTTTTTCTCTAGACAGTTACAAATAAAACCTGTTTTAACAGTGTCTCTCAGTGCCGTTTGTTTCTCATCAGGGGCTATTTCAAAGTCCTTAATTTGCTAATTAATACAGATGGAGCACTAATTGTAGTGGGTTTGTGGGTTGTTTTTTCAGTCTTCTTGTCATCCATCACTATGATTGATAGTAAATCTATTGTGTGGCATATAGCCTAAATTAAATTGATCCAGAAGACATTAGCATTGAGGAATCTAATGTTCTAAAGCAGTAGTGTGGCACTAGGTTTGCCATGACCTAACTGGTTCTGTATGTGGATACATTCATTGGCTTCTGTAAACAGTACAGGTTTGAAGATGTTAATCATATTCAGAAAGATCCTTCTACTGTCTTGAGTAACAAAAAAAGTATCCAAAATACAACAGTACAAGATATTTCCTTCCTGTATATGGTTGCTCTATCTTCACTCAGGATCTTCCACTAAATACTACTGCAGAGGTCAACTTGCACAGTTTTGAGATGGAGATTAATGAACAGCTGAGCCTGTGTTTCATAGAATCATAGAATCATAGAATAGTAAGGGTTGGAAAGGACCTCAAGATCATCGAGTTCCAACCCCACTGCCATGGGCAGGGACACCTCCCACTAAACCATGCCATCCAAGGCTATTACTTATTAAAAGCTAATTAGCAAATAGCTAATCTCTAAGAGTCAATCCCTTCATTTGATTCAGGTCTACTGGGATTTATCTGAAGCATTCATAATGGAAAAAAAAAATCTAGAATCTTGTATCAGTGATTTATCCTACATTCTGAAGTTTTTGAAAGCAATCACAGAATCACAGAATCACAGAATAGTAAGGGCTGGAAAGGACCTCAAGATCATCGAGTTCCAACCCCCCCGCCATGGGCAGGGACACCTCCCACTAAACCATGCCATCCAAGGCTATGTCCAACCCCACCTTGAACGCCGCCAGGGATGAAGCATTCACAACTTCCCTGGGCAACCCATTCCAGGGCCCCACCACCCTCACAGTATAGAACTTCTTCCTCAGATCCAATCTAAACCTCCCCTGTTTAAGTTTAAACCCATTACCCCTTGTCCTCTCACCACAGTCTCTAATGAAGAGTCCCTCCCCAGCATCCCTATAGGCCCCCTTCAGGTATTGGAAGGCTGCTAGGAGGTCTCCACGCAGCCTTCTCTTCTCCAGGCTGAACAGCCCCAATTTTCTCAGCCTATCTTCATACGAGAGGTGCTCCAGTCCCCTGATCATCTTCGTGGCCCTCCTCTGGACTTGTTCTAACACTTCCATGTCCTTTTTATGTTGAGGACACCAGAACTGCACACAATACTCCAAGTGAGGTCTCACGAGAGCAGAGTAGAGGGGCAGGATCACCTCCCTCGACCTGCTGGTCACACTCCTTTTGATGCAGCCCAGGATACGGTTGGCCTTCTGGGCTGCAAGCGCACACTGCCGCCTCATGGTCATTTTTTCATCAACCCACACCCCCAAGTCCTTCTCAGCAGGGCTGCTCTCAATCTCCTCCCCGCCCAACCTGTAGCTGTGCCTGGCATTGCTCCGACCCAGGTGGAGGACTTTGCACTTAGCATGGTTGAACTTCATCAGGTTGGCATCAGCCCACCTCACAAGCGTGTCAAGGTCCCTCTGGATGGCATTCCTTCCCTCCAATGTATCAACCGAACCACACAGCTTGGTGTCATCGGCAAACTTGCTGAGGGCGCACTCAATCCCACTGTCCATGTCACCCACAAAGATGTTGAACAAGACCGGTCCCAACACCGATCCCTGGGGGACACCACTCGTTACTGGTCTCCAGCTGGACACTGAGCCACTGAGCACTACTCTTTGCGTGCGGCCATCCAGCCAGTTCTTTATCCACCGAGTGGTCCACCTATCAAATTGATGTGTCTCCAACTTAGAGAGAAGGATGTCATGGGAGACAGTGTCAAAGGCTTTACACAAGTCCAGGTAGATGACATCAACTGCTCTGCCCCTGTCCATCAGTTCCGTAGCCCCTTCATAAAAGGTCACCAGATTGGTTAGGCAGGATTTCCCCTTAGTGAATCATACAGTTCATTGTGTGTATTGGTCATAGAGCACTATAAAAATATCACTATGATCAAAAAGGCTGTTCATTCTTCTCAGATGACCTTTCAGCTGTGATATGAAGAATAATGGACAAAAACGCCCATTCTCTGGTTTCATTGCTAATTTTCTTTCCCAGTACCTAGTGTTTAAAGAAATAATGCATGTTTCAGTGATTTTTTCACTAAGGCTTTTAATATTTACAGCCTGATTTTTCTATCAGCTTTGACGCCAGTTGCTATTTTTTCTCATTTTCGTTGGAGTATTTCCTGTGAATCTTGGTGACTTGTTTCTTCTTGGCATACTTACCCTTTCTCAAGGAAAAAAAAGGAAACAAAACCAGTAGAACAATAAGGTTATTAAATGAAGTTTCCTTCAAAACTCAACTACTTCTTATTTCTTTTATTACCTTACTCACTGCAATCACCACTTTTTTTAGTTACTTATCTGCATGAAATACACTTTTGAGTCTATCAGACTTTTTTGTTTTCCTTTTTTAGACTATTCTATCTTCTTATTCTTATTTTTATAAATACTAAGCTACTATTCCCCTGTGCCATAGTCTCAATTATGCAGAAACTCTAACAATGTGAAATCAGTGGGATAACATCTTTGTATCTTACAACAAGATGACTAATCTGAGAAATATATTTCTCACTGAAGAAGAATTCCACTAAAACATGAATCCATCATCTACTTCTTTACGTAGTTACAACAGTGTCTGGACTTGTTTTCTATAGTTTTTCTAGTTAAAATTGATCACTGCTTTTCTATTGTCTAACCTATTTGTATCCATTATACAAAACTTCTTTTGGTTAAACCAACAGAAAGACCTGGAAGATGCTGATGAGGACACTCTGGGGCAGAATGCTTTTGTATTTTTACTGCTCTGTTGTCTTTTTATTAGAAAGCATTACACTCCAGGATTTGTTTGGGATGTTTTTGTAATTCAAAATATTTTGGGTTCCTGCTTTGTGATTGCTCATTTTAGATCAAAATAGACAATGCAATATTAAATCAAAAGAAAAATGAAAAAGAAAATTGAAGAAAAAATTAAAAAAAAAAAAAAGGAAAAAGCGAAAGGGAGAAAGGAGAAGAGGAAAAGGGGGAGAAATAGGAAAAAAAAGGAAAATTGCATTGCTTTCAGTCAGTAAATTCATAGATGTGTCCTCACTATGCAAGCAATCTCACAGCTGACCTAGTTATAAAAGCACCTTGATCAAGAAAGTTAGGAAGACAGGTAGACTAGACCCATCCTTTTCTTCTTTTAGGTTAGGCATACAGAGATAGCTTTAAATTTGCGAATTTCAAGAGAGATATAAGGTTCTGGAAAGAGGAATGAACCTCAAGAGTTTGGTCACAAAATGAAAAATTCAGGAACGGCTTCTATGAAACAGTCATATCTCGAAGATAGATACACTTTTCCAAGGTGCTACCTTCTACTTCTAATGCTACTGAAGGAAAGGTATTTATTTGGTTTGTACTCAGAAAGATACAGACAACAAAGGGTAAAATATTCGAATGAAACAGCATGCAAGCTAAGAGTTTTATTTTGCTTTCAAACAGTATTCGAGATTCTTAGTTGTTGATTTTATATCCACCTTACTGATAAAACTGCAATTTCAAAGTTTTCTGTAGTCAATACTATTAGTGTAGGAAGGTCAACTAATAATTACTGCTGTTCATTCATCTATATACCCTTTCAGTTTTGTTTGCTTCAAACTCCATCATATCTATGAAATAGTAATTTAGTGATGACTAGAACCAAGATCCATTTTCAGATCTTTTCCATCTCTTTAGTCGTGTTTCTTTTCTCTGAGAAGAAAGTAGAATCATAGAACGTAAGGCACCTGGTGTTAGAAAGCACCTCTGACCTACTTAAAGACAATATGAACTGTTGCATCTATATTCTTTTAAGAAGGAGGAAAAAATATTTAACTGTAAGGAATTAGCTATCTTGTGGGACTATAAATTGTTTGCTGCTTGCTTTTATAAACAACATCCCTCGCAAGCTTGTGTGCTGTATAAGAAAAAATGTATTTTATAAACAGAACATAGCTTTTGGAGAACTGTAGCACAGAGTGCATCTACAGAGGGACCTTCTGCATGAATGTGAGGTTATTACAGCCCTCTGATGTAAAGTAAAATTAAAATTACAGTCAGAAAGAGGCCCAGATGCTGAAGCAAAGAGCCTAGGGCTATTATTTTTCCACACACTCTTCCTGCCTTTGAGAATGTTTCAATGCATAATATCACTGAGCGAGAAATACTACATTTCCTATGCAAACCAATCTTTCAAGATCAGAGTGTCTACCCTTTTCCAGTGCATAACCTTATCTCGACACACCAGCTAGTAACCACACTTCTCTAGGATACTGCATACTTTGATAAACACAAGTTGGTGTCACCATTCTTTGATTTCGCACACTCTCTCCAGCTCAGGGAGATGTGTTGCAATCAATAATGAGAATGGTCAGTGTTATTCCTGGCTTTAACAAAAGCAGTATAAACTCTGAACTGTTTCAAGGCAGGGTGGCTTATTCACTGACGAGTAATGTATGAAGGAGGAAGACACAGATACACACCCAAAAAAGACCTTCTTTTTCCCCCTTGGATATGTACAGACAATGTCTGTATAAGCAGAAAAGAAGCTTGAAAATATTGGTAGATGGACCTTTTCTGACAGTAGCAGAAAAATCTCAGTGAAGAAGTAGAAACATTTGATTAGTGTTTAATGTACTGATATCAAAAGGATCATCAACAGGAGCATGGCCAGCAGGTCGAGGGAGGTGATTATTCCCCTCTACTCTGCTCTCGTAAGATGCCACCTGGTGCCCTGTGTTCAGCTTTGGGGCCCCCAACACAACAGGGACAGGGACCTGTTGACACGAGTCCAGAGAAGGGCCACAATGATGATGAGATGGGCTGGAGCACCTCTCCTGTGAAGACAGGCTGAGAAGAGTTGGCTTGTTCAGCCTGGTGAAGAGAAGGCTCAGGGGACAACTTATAGCCACATTCCAGTACCTAAAGGGGGCCCAGAAGAAATCTGTAAAGGGATTTTTTACATGGACATGTAGTGACAAGAGGGAATGGCTTTAAGCTGACAAAGAGTAGATTAATATTAGGCATTAGGAAAAAATTCTGCACTATGAAGGTGGTAAGACAGTGGCACAAGTTTCCCAGAGCAGTTGTGAATGCCCCAGCCCCAGGTGTGTCCAAGGCCAGGCTGGATGAGTCTTTGAGCAACCTGGTCTAGTGGAAGGAGTTCCTGCCCAAAGCAGGGGGGTTGGATGTAGATAATCTTTGCGGTCCCTTTCAACTCAACCCATTCGATGATTCTATGATATCTCTTCAATTAAAAAGTTAAATACAGTCTTTAGTCTACTATGATAACAAATCCACACCCTCTCAGCTACCTGACACATCCTGGGTATTCACACACAATTTGAATTTTTCATGGAAAGAAATAGGATAAAGAGCAAAATTGAAATGATGTAAAGAAAGCACACTACAGGTTGATATATGTATTAGAATAGTAGCTCTTGTGCCAAGTCATCTGTAGAAGAACTGAATTCAAGTATTAGCCATATAAAGAAAGGAGCTCTTGACAGGAGAAAAATGAAAGCAAATGAAACATACAAAAGTGAAAAAGAAGAGAGTGTCTGGGATCCCTTTCCCCACACCACCACTTCACTCATAGAAATCCTTGTTATAATTACATTATCATATCTGATTCCAAGCGCAGAGGGTGAAAGGGATGAAAAGTGCTTTATTTAATAACTAGTACGCCTCACCAAAAAGGTAGAGCTTCTAGACAGAGAAGGCTAAGTTTCCACCTTGTAGGGAACAAAGGGGTAGCAGAGTGGGAGTAAAGGAGAAAACTTTAAATTTCTGTGAATCCCCAAAGTATGTCATGACAAGATTACATGCTAGATACTGCACATTGCTAAGGGCTAGAAACAAGAGCATCTTAAGTCAAATGATTTACAGAGTGTTTCTTTGTACCCCCAGATCTTCTCTTGCTGCATACTGGTATCACAGGAGAATACACAGAAAATTCATAGGTTATCTGTGGTCACCTATTAGATTAATCCAACACCACTTCTGAGGTAATCCCAATGTTGCTCTTTCATAATGTTTATATGAACAATTATAGTATATAAAGATGAGAAAAAAAAAAAAAAGTGAGCTGAGGAAGATTTTTACCTTTTATTGTGATCCTCAGTGGTCTCCACAGGTCGGAAATATTTCTGTGGTTTTAACTGGGGGTCTCTGCTTCTGGAAGCATTCCATTTTATTGCCATGAACATCTTCCCAGATTTAATTTTTCTGCTATCAATGACGTAGCAGAATAACATCATAAAAAAACCCAAACAAAAAATAAATCTTCTTTTAAAAAAAGGGAAAGAGGGAAGAATCTTTTAAAGGGTTAATTTTATTTTTTCCAGTAGCTACTCAAATTTGCAAATACTGTATAGACCATTCTTTAAGAAGAAAAGTTAAAACTACTAAGTTAAAAAAAGGTAAAATTAGTTTGTTTTCCATTTCAACAAAAATCTGGTGATTATTTGACATTAGAAAAAAAATTCTAGCTGCTAAAATGGGTGCTATGTCCTGATAGGTTTATACCATGGCCCTCATGTTGAAATTCGTAAATGAATTGTTTATTAATGTCCATTCTTGGAACAATGTGACCATGTATTGCAGAAAAAAGTCAAACAAACAAACAAAAACCAAACAAACCAAAACCCACAACAAGCACCAACTAATCAGTACAGATTGGTAATAAGAAAATAAGGCTAAAAGTCTTTTGCATCACTTAGACTTTAAACTATCTTCACACAATGATATTAAGGCTTCAACTTTTGCTGTAGGGAATGCTTTCCAATTTTATTTTCCAGCTAAGGTTCACTTTCTCTGATTTAGATTGGGCAAAAGAGAGACAGGAAAGTATAATTGACCTAATTTAGTTTAATTAACTCAAGAAAATGGAGGCAACTAGTTAATGCATCTTAATGAATTGAATTATGAAATGCATTGCTCCCAATGGGAGCAAATGATCCCTGTAATGGGAAAAGTGGGTACAGAACACAAAAAAACCCAAACCATCAGAGTGCTTTTTCTTCATATTAGGGCGACTTATCCGAAGTGATTCGAATATTACAAATATATCACATACTCTGTAGTGTAGATTCAATGCTTTGCAGATGAATACTGCAGTCCTGCTTCATCAGTTCTAGGGGAAGTCGATGCCCTAAAGTTACCCAATGGGGCTAAATTCCTTTAATTTCTAGAAATGATTGTCAGCCTTAATTCAGCTTTCAAGGTATCTTAGTCAGCAACTGTTAAAGTGTGGATTTCATAACCTAAGTGAGATAGAGAAACAAAAAAATAATTAATTAATCCAACTACCTTTTAGGGTTACTAAACACTACAAAAACCAAGTCAATTCATAGAGCACAATAATAGAAGTACATTCATTTGTTGTGTTAATCCTGTTGGTTTATTCATGTTACCTAAAATTCAGATCCCCATCAAAAGTAATAACCATAATATCTAGTGACCACTTACAAAGTAACTTGATTTTGTTATTCTACGTTTTCTAAGAGAAGTCAGCTGAAATGTTTTAGTCACTGTTAAAGATGACAAAATTTAAGGTAACTGAAAAATTCCTACCTTTTTGAGTGTATAAATAATTTAGTTGGGAAAAATCTTTTATATTTGCAGACTGCCATATATTTTAACTTTTGTCCTTCTAAGAATTGCATTTCAATGTTTAACTGGTGAACTGAAGAAAAATATCTGGTTACACTGCATAGTATTGTCCATTTATTTTCTTCTAAGATTTAATTTATTCATCTAATGCAACAGACGAAAAACAGGTAAGTTCAAAGCATTCCTTTACTAATGTAGTGCCAACTGGATTACTGGAAAATAACAAATCCTGCATCCACTCAGTTTTATACATGAAATCTAACTGTTACTGCTAACTAACAGCATTTTTTTGGCCACAATCATAATTTTTCTCTAGCTTCTTAAACTACTATTCAATTGCTCCAGTTTCATATTGCTTGATGGCAGAGGTGCATGAAATGGAAACATAATTAGGATACTGAGAGGCAGTTTCAGCACATCCAGTGTTTCATTACCTTGTGAGCAAAAAAGTATTGCAGGTCTCTGACATACAGGGTCAAACTAAAACACCGTAGGAAATTTTGCTCACTGTAAAGATACCATTTGTATGTTGAGTTGAAGAAAGAAAAGGGAAAAAATAAAAAAAAAGGAGAAATGCAGTCATCCTTGAAGAAAACACACTTGCTGGTCTACTCATTGCTTAAAAAGAGGAGATGTCTTACTTGTGCTCTTTTGTTACATAGCAAGTCATTTTAATATAATTCTTCTTACAAATCATAGGTGGAATAAACAACACACAAAATTAATCAAAAAATATTTTCAGCTTTGTTTCCAGATCTTTCTGAGTTCCTCTGATTTTCTTTGAAAAAATTATCATACAGCATAACTATCAGAATGAGACTGCAAACCAATTTTATTGTGGCTGTCTCATTGATATCAACTTGAAAAGAGTAGTGGCAGTCTGCACAGTCAATGCTGCAAGGGCTGCATTGCAGCGCCCACCACAAAGTACCCATATCACAGTACAAAACTTATGTGATGCTCATACTAATGCTTGCCCTTCCAGGCAGCCTTCTGTTTGCTAATAAAGCAAATTTTATCACATGGAAAGTGAGCCCACAGCTACATCAGAGAGAGTTTTCTGCTTGTATGTGTGAGATCAATTTCATACAGAGGACTAAAAATGAATGTATGACGTTTGTAGAAACAAACTCAAAACGTTTCCAAAAAGAGTTAACAAAATTTTGGTGAATTATGTTACATTGGGAGTTAGCTAGATGGTGCTAAAAGCTATGTATGTGTTGCTTAAGCTAATGTGACCAGGGGCAACAGTATCAGAGGTAAGAATAAACTCAACCATTTGATTTGACTGGCAGTTTGATGGTTGCTATTGGAGGGAAGGAGCAGAATAGTTTAAGTAAACCAAAATAGCTTCAGTGTTCAAAACAGTAGAAAAATACACTACTAGGAAAATCAGTGCTTCACACAGATACTGTCAGCTGAGCAGCAAAAGACATGAACATCTCAACATTTCAGTGGAGATGTCTGAAACGATAGCTAGGAGGAGGTTACTATTTTCCCTATGTCGATTACACAAATCTCATTTTTGGTACTTAGGCATATAAGATCATGATTAATTTTCTATCAAAAAGGGACATACAGGTAATAATTAAATTACTGAAAAAAAAAAAAAAATCCTCCTGACAGTCACCGCCAGTGTGTCTTGCATGGGATTGACATGAGTGACAAAAACCAGGAAAATATTTTTCAAACAAATTTGGTTGTATAATGTTTCTTCAGATCACATGCATAAAACAGATCAAAGGAAAGCTAGATATAGAGTAACTACTATCTTTACCAAATAAAAAGAAAGATTCTGTTTACCTGCTGCACTATTATATCCACGTGTTTATGTGTATATGCATGTCAACGGTGATAAGAAACAAGCTACTCATACAGAAACATGTTTTGAATAGCAAGTACTAAGATCTGCTGTGGTATAAACTCATTCCAGTAGGTGCTTTTTTAAAGGAGAAGTGTGCCTCAGCTGAATGTTCTTTTGCAGAACTCTGCTTATATCCAGCAATAGCCTCCACTATTACTGGTGGAGGCAGCAGCAGCAAAAGCCAGTACGTGGTATGCTGGCATTATCACTCAAATCTTCTGCTCCAGATTCTTTAGTTTGAAACTAGGCAGACTTCCCAAGCACACGGAATGAATGCTTGAAATAACATGAATCAGTAGCATATTAAGTAGTGTACTGCAGGTGAAACTCGTTGGGAGTTTTCTGCCATAATATGTCTCTCAACGGGAAAAAAAAAAATAAAATTCCAATAGGGAAAATTGTGCAAAAAGTCTACCTGATAGAAGAACTGTGAGTATGAACTACATACCCCCTAGAAGTAATTGCATCATCCTAGGGAGAGATTATTTATTTATTTATAACCTTTTCTTCCCCTCAGAAAAGAGAAATATTTGATCCAACAAGCCAAACTGTTTACTCGCCATGGTCCCTGTTATCAGAGACATTTGGATTAGATCTACTTTAGACCCTCTACTCACAGGAAAAGTCATCCATGTCCACTTACAGAAAATTAAGCTGTTGCCACTGGGAGAAGAAATAGAAAACAGTGGGACAGGCCACACCTTGCTGGCAACAATGTTATTTCACAGTAACAGACTGTGAAATAAAATTTAGAGGATGAATTTTGACCCTTTGTGAAGTATTTTTTGATCAGAAAAAGACCAGAAACATGATTGCTGGTACAGCATGCAGAGTTTTCTGCAGTGCACCTGTTCATATTATCCTGGTTTAGATATATTTGAAATTAACATTTTTCCCAATACTAATGCCAGGAAACTTTATGATCTGTAATAAAGGTTAGCTTATCAAAATTTATGGTTAGCTCTTTCTTTTTCTAAAGAGAATGCAGAAAAGCCAAACCAGTCCCCCTGCTAAGATTCTCTTTAAACAGATGTTTTCAGTTCCAAACTCATCTCTCTCTCTCGCTCCCCCCTTTGCTTCCTTCTTCTTTTTTTTCGTTTCCTCCAAGAACAAAGCAGATGAAAGCAACACTGTCCTGTGAAACTGAAAATAACATGCATTCCCCATTCATGCTGGAATCACAGTCACCTTTCCTACATGTGAAAACACACTGTTGAAAAAGCTTGTAACTTAGAAAAATAAGAATTAGGCATCTCTTTGTAAGATAATTTAGGTGCAAACTTCACACATCAGTTGTTACCAGTGTTACCATTTAGTACCAGTATCTTTGATGTAGTTATAATACAGTTTGGAAATTCAGTCTGAATACACTGAACATAACTGATTTCATAGCAAAATCAGATCTAATATTTATTTAAAGATCAGCAATTTCTGTCTTTTCTAAAAATATCCATTGGGTGTTCAGTAGTATTGAGCAGGAAACTATTGAGTTAGGTTTCAGCAAGTTATTTTCCAGTTCAGGTACAAAAAAATTCTAGTCATGATGAGAAGTTTCACCACTGAAAGTCACAGAATCATAGAATATTTAGGGTTGGAAAGGACCTTGAGATCATCTAGTTCCAACCCCTCTGCCACAGGCAGGGGACACCTCCCACTAGACCAGGTTGCTCAAGGCCGTGTCCATCCTGGCCTTGAACACTGCAGAGATGGGGCAGCCACAATTTGGTTGTAACTACCAGACTGATTAAAATGCTACGCTTATTCCTATTTCTGTTTTCCTTCAAAGAAGAACACACTATTGCTCGTTTTTGGAATAAGCACAAAGAGACCTCCCAATACTGAAAACAAGAATATGTGATACATTGGTAAAAAGATTTTGAGTACGCTATGAAAGCTTTTTTCCTACATTTTGACTTCTTTTTCACAACACAGTTGATGTTGACAGAATACATCATCATGATGATTCCTATGTTTCCACTTCTGCAATTCAAGTTATTCAGATGAAGCTGTCTTTGTACCTATATTTTCACTTTTTAATCAAGAGATGAATAGAAGAGTTCCTTTCTTCTGAACCTTTGTTTCTGGGAAAGTAGATGCATCATGATTCTTCTCCCCATTCACCACTAAACAATAGGCAACGGCTTAGCGGCAAGAGTATTAGACTGCAGTATTATGCTTTCAAGAGACAAAATGTGTTTTCAACCAGTAAAGATTTGGAGCCTCAGCCACACAATCTTTATTTCATTGTACTGATCAAAGGGATACTGTGCCACCAATACTGCTTTTTTTCAAAAAAACCTGAATATCTCATCAGGTAATTTCCAAGCTTTCTCACAGGAGTTTAAACTACACTAATTCTCATGCAGAAAACCTAATTATCATTCACATTTGGTATGACAGCACATGAGCAATTAATTATATTTTTCTGATCTGGAACACTGACAAGGATATTTGCTTTTCTTTGTTTCCAGCTGAATGAATGGTATTTAAATTTTTGGTTCAGTTAGGAGGCTTATTCTAGTGATGGTAGCATGTATTTCAGCAGAGGCACTTGTATTTCCCTAGTGGGTTGTGCAACTTGCTCTGCTCATGAAATAGACTGCTACATATGCCTTAATTAATTTAAAGTTGGTTTGATTTTGTTTAGACTGAACCATAGCCAGTGAAGTATAAAATTATTTTAGACAAAGTTTTGACATAATAGCTTTCTAGTAAATATGTTTTCACAGTCAAGTTGCTTGGCCATGAAGTAATTGTTGTTCTAAGAAAGAACCTCTGTACTAGCCACATCAGGATTGCGAACCCTACTTCATTAATCCAGAACCTGCATGCTTGTCTGACTGTATGAAATAGGAGCAAACACTTTCTATAGTGAAGTAAACCTCAGACTGCTGAAAAAAAAAAAAATAAAAAATAAGGAGGTGAGGGTTCTGGTTTGTAAGTGTTTGGTGGGAGATCTGGAGTCATAATAGTGGCATCCCTATTTTGGGAAGAAGGATGTGCGGTGCTAGCTATAAGGGATAGATCATGTGCCAGGGGTCATCACCACTGTTTCTGAGGTCAGCAGATGAAGGCATAAGAACTACTGCTACGGCATCTATGGGTTTTCTAGATGAAAGTGAAGGGATGCACAGTCAAAAAGCACAAACATAAGCTTCATTGCACATTAAACATTTGTGCACATGAAAATAAAATTGATAGTACCTCCAGAAAAGAAACCAAAACCAACCAACCAACCAAAAATCCAACCAATCATCCAAACAAAAGAAAAACACACACACACACACAAAACCCAACCACCAACAAAACAAACTAAAGCTTCCAGGGAGCATTAGTCTCACTTGCCCTAGCATTCAATATGATTTGCACATTTGCGTCAAAAATAGCCAGCGTTTCTGAGCCTACAACAATTTGTTACTATTATGTAGTTGCTCAGACCATGATGCCATATGTCTGGGGTAACCAAGCACTAGCCTTAAAAAATTTCTTGATGAATGTCTTAGGTGGCAAAAGCCAGAACTGGGCCATTAAAATTTAGCAATATGATACACCCTGTGGGTGTGAACAAGGAATTGAAAATTTCTTCCCTTGCAACAGGTGTTGCACAAGACACCATTGCTGTTCATAGGGTACTATAGTTAACTAAGTTTAGAAATTCCTGCATTGAAATACAGCATATTTTCCAATAAATCATTCCTGAAAGAAAGGGTTCACTCTCTCAGTAGCTGAAGCGTTATGTAAAGAAAAATACACTTTTATCTCAGCAGGGGAATGAAAAAAGTTATCAGAAACCTGATAGTTTCCATGGATGCACAGATTTTCTTGTCAGAAAAAAAGGTTCCTGTAAACCAGGAGACTCCTTTCAGTAACTTCACAGGTTTTGCGAATCATCTTCTGCAAGAATTAAGCCTCAAAGCTGTATGTGTCTGAGCCATCATCAGTAACTGCCTGTGCTATCACCCTGGCTCCTGGGCTGCCTTCCCTCATGAAACAGACATGTTTCTGTTGCTCCTAGGCATGTATCTAGCTGTGAAGAATGATTCAGTCTGTGACTGCTGTGTACTGCTTGCTAAAATGTCAAACTGAAACAAAATTATAATAATTTAAACCTGGTTAATTTAATTTAATTGGGGATTCAGTATGACATTACTGCTAAATTGGTGGTGCTTCGATTTGGGTTTTTTCTACTTATTATTTAAACTATCAGAATAGAGTGGAGTAAAGTAGAATGTGTGAGTTGGAAGGGACCTACAGGCAATCATCTAGTCAACTGCCTGTCCCATTCAGGGCTGATCGAGAGTTAAAGCATGTTGTTAAGGACACTGCCCAAATGCCTCTTAAACATTGACAGGCTTTGGCATTGACCATCTCCCTAGGAAGCATGTTCTACTGCTTGGCCACCCTCTCTGTAAAGAAATGCCTCCTATGTCAAATCTGAACCTTCTCTGATGCAGCTTTAAGCTGTTTCTGTGCATCCTGTCACTAGATCATAGAACAGTTAGGGTTGGAAAGGATCTTAAGATCTGCCTCTCCACTTCCACTCCTCAGGAAGCTGTAGAGAGGAATGAAGTCACCCCTCAGCCTCCTTTTCTTCATGCCAGATAAGCCCACTGTCCTCATGGACATTCCTTCCAGCTCTTTAACCAGCTTTGTTGATCTCTGGACACATTCATGTACCTTAAATATTAACCAAGAAAATATGTAAGATAGCTTTGTAACAAAACCACCTATTTATATTCCTTCAGATCATGCTTTCCAGGTATTTTCCCTTTGAGTCAATCTTCAAAACAAAATATTTCATCGTTATTTAAAAGTTATTAAAAGCTGCTGTTCAATGTCTTTCTCCATGTATTTCAATGTACTTTGACGCAATGAGGAGGAAATACGCTTCTGATAATATGGCCCTGTAACGCTTTTCCAATTTGCTTTCTTACCTCTGTGCTCACCCAATTCATTTTGTCTGGGGATAAATGTGGCGGGAGAACATGGACAACGCAGCAACGACCAATGTGATCAAACGCTGACAATTTATTAAACGCAAACACCACCTTTTATAGAAAAGTTACAAAGCACTGGAACAGTCATTATCTGATTGGTTAACTTATGAAACGTCCATAGCAACAGGCTCCTGCCTTGCAAGCAAGGCCTGCTCCGTGGTAACCTGATCCAGCGCCGACATCCTGCTCAGTGCCTTTGTGGTAACCTGAATACGGGTGCTCAGTGCCTTTGTGGTAACCTGATTGCGGTGCTCAGTGCCTGATTGCAGGTGCTCAGTGCCTTTGTGGTAAGCCTGCTCAGTGCCTCCCCAAGGCAACATCCTCTTCATGTGGGCACGTAGGCATCCTTTGTTAACCCTTTCAGTAGCCTATGAAGCCCTCCACTCACTACTCGAGTGAGGTTAAGTCAGAGGCTGGATTGCTCACATGTTCACTCTCAACAAGAAACACTCCAACAGATAAACTCATAAATTCGATTTCTTAAATGATTCCTTCTGAATCTTGAAATGTATATAAAAAGTTTATATTCCTACCTGGAGTAAATGGATAATGAATGCTTAATTCAGTTGGAACTGAAACCCGATAATTAGCTATGATAAATATGTGTATGCACTTAACAGCTAGGAATTTTATTTTTAAAATAACAGCCAGCCTGTCCGCTTGTGAATCTTACTAAACGCACATGCAATGTTATAGCTAATTGATCTTGTTCAGATACTCTGGTGCCAATGTTGAAAAAGTTTTTTATATTTTTGTTTGGGCTTCTTGTTTTGTTTTTTTTTTTTTTTTTCCTGAAGTTTTATAGCCTCTACTAATTTGCACTTTTGCGCCTCTCTCTGTTTCCTCTTAAACAGTTTACCAGCTTTACAACTCAACAACTGGACCAATTTAGTGGAGAGAAAGAAGAAACTATCAGGTATTGGAAAGATACTACTCTTCTTTGGCTGAGGTAGATACATTGTATTAAACAAAAACCTTGATAGTGGCAAATCCAGAAGTATTTAAAATTTAAAACTCCTCCACATTCACGGCAGGGAGCACATAGAGTTCTTAAAAATGCAGTTATCTTTAATCACACATGAAAACTGTTCTTTAGGATGTTATTAATTCAGCATATTCTTAAACTATTTGAAGATCAAACAAGTCCAATAATTAAAGAAGGAAATCAATAGCTCTGAATTTTTATTAAAGGAAAGTATATATAGACTACAATTCTTTCCATTCAGATGCTAGAGATAGTGAAAATACTATGATCTATCCAAAAGACTGAAGAAAAGTAGGAGAAAAGGCTGTGAGATATCTATACAACAGAAACTACATGCTTCTTCTGCAGTAGAGGTCTTCTGAAAGGTTACAGTGGATCTATCGTTGATGAAATAATTTGATTATCACTGTCATACATACCTCTTAAAATCCCCCATGTGGTGCTGAAAAACATAGTGCATTAACTATGTTCCAAAGACATATAATGAAAAGAATTTGACTATGATCAAAAGGAGCATGACCAGCAGGTCGAGGGAGGTGATCCTGCTCCTCCACTCTGCTCTCGTGAGACCTCACTTGGAGTATTGTGTGCAGTTCTGGTGTCAACGTAAAAAGGACTTGGAACTGTTGGAACAAGTCCAGAGGAGGGCCATGATAATGATCATGGGACTGAAGAACCTCCCATATGAAGACAGGCTGAGAAAATTGGGGCTGTTGATCCTGGAGAAGAGAAGGCTGCGTGGAGACCTCATAGCAACCTTCCAATATCTGAACAGGGCCTATAGGGATGCTGGGGAGGGACTCTTCATGAGGGACTGTAGTGAGAGGACAGGGGGTAATGGGTTCAAACTTAAACAGGGGAAGTTTAGACTGGATATGAGGAAGATGTTCTTTACTGTAAGGGTCGTGAGGCACTGGAATGGGCTGCCCAGGGAAGTTGTGAATGCTTCATCGCTGGCGGTGTTCAAGGTGGGGTTGGACATAGCCTTGGATGGCATGGTTTAGTGTGAGGTGTCCCTGCCCGTGGCAGGCGGGTGGAACTAGATGATCTTAAGATCCTTTCCAACCCTAACTATTCTATGATTCTACGATTCTATAATGATAAATTCATAATCGGAGGGAGTGGCACAGAGGTCAGTGACCATACCTTTTATGGGCTTTAAACAAATTTACCTGTAAAGAATATTGCTATAGTGGTAGCTCTTTAAAACATAGCTTGACAGATTCACACTTCCAGTTTCACAATTATTATTATCAAGTTCTGTTCTTAACATCATCCTGAATGCAGTTCAGTATGCAGTCATTACAAATTTATTTACATCGTAAGCATTCTTTTCTATAGATTAAAAATCCTACGGATGTTATGAGACTAACAGCTATTTATAGTGTAACATAAAGGATTGCAGATCTAGTCTGGAGAGAACCAGTGGTTTTATTTGTACCTCAAAATATATGTTGATATTTTTGAAGTTTAAGTAAAGACATTTTTAGAACATTTATTTAGCTTCTGGCAACCTTCAGTTTATTGATTTCAGTTTCATATCCAATTAAACAATTCCTGATGTTTATATCAATTTCTATTGTCTGACTCCTTAAAAAAAAAATTAGTTAATGCATGAGTTTTTGAATAAGGGAATTAATTAGCTCTTCATGAGAAACAAGATGTTCATTGGTTCAGTAATTTCAGTTTTCAAAGGAGACTACATATCATCCTGAAATTATGTATCCTATGGTTAAGTTATGCTGACAATATCCCTTGAGAAACAGCTGACAGGTGTCAATCAGATTTGCAAAATTGTTTTTGTTTAGCTGTTCAGCATTATTTGTCTTGGGAATTTACAAACACTTTGACACATCCAATGTCTAATTTTGCTCAAATTACTTTTTTAAAGCTCAGAAAAAGTGCTGTTTCGGGCAACTAAAAAATTTTGAATGAGTTTTTTGGACGTAAATATATCTTTGCTATCACATGACATATTTTGTGCACAGTTTGGGTTGATGCATTATTAAAAATACAGAAAATATGTGTGCTTGAATTTTGTAAGAACACTGTCATTTGAGTTTAGGGTTGTTGACTCCTGGGTGAACATAACAAACAGTGAAGAAAGTTCAATTTCTTGGTCTCCAAGTGCACCATAAATAGGTAATGTCAAGAAAATGTATGGGATGAAAATTACTGGAAAGAAAGAATTCACAGAAAAGAAGGTGGAAAAAATACATGGAGGCTCTAGAATGCTTTATACATTTAAAGATTTAGAAATATTTCAAGTTTCATGCATAGCTCACTCAAAAGGATGAATGTTTATGACAGCAAAATAAGAGATTTATACGATTGACAATTACCAGCCTTATAGTCGCAATAAGTTGGGCCCAATTAATTTTAAAAACAATGTAGATATTGTCATGCTTTCAGTATGACATCTGGGAAAATAAAAAAGTTCATTGCAAGTTGTAACATAATATGACCCCAGAACAATGCTGCCTTAATAGGTACATCAGAAATACTCCATAATGTTCGGTCAGAAGCGATCTTTATTTGTCTTCCCTAACCTTAATTTTCCTTTAAAATTATTACATTACTCCTTCTGCAAACAAATGTGACTTTTTTGTCAGCAAAACACCATGTAAAAATGCCTGAACTATATATATCAAGCTGTGTGGTTCGGTTGATACATTGGAGGGAAGGAATGCCATCCAGAGGGACCTTGACAAGCTTGTAAGTTGGGCTGATGCCAACCTGATGAAGTTTAACCATGCCAACTGCAAAGTCCTACACCTGGGTCGGAGCAATGCCAGGCACAGCTACAGGTTGGGCAGGGAAGAGATTCAGAGCAGCCCTGCGGAGAAGGACTTGGGGGTGTTGGTCAATGAGAAAATGAATATGAGCAAGCAGTGTGCGCTTGCAGCCCAGAAAGCCACCCATATCCTGGGCTGCATCCAAAGGAGCGTGACCAGCAGGTGGAAGGAGGTGATCCTGCCCCTCTACTCTGCTCTCGTGAGACCCCACTTGGAGTATTGTGTGCAGTTCTGGTGTCCTCAACATAAAAAGGACATAGAACTGTTGGAACAAGTCCAAAGGAAGTCCACGAGGATGATCAGGGGACTGGAGCACTTTCCTTATGAAGATAAGCAGAGAAAGTCGGGGCTGTTGATCCTGGAGAAGAGAAGGCTGCGTGGAGACCTCATAGCAGCCTTCCAATATCTGAAGAGGGCCTATAGGGATGCTGGGGATGGACTCTTCATTAGGGACTGTAGTGATAGGACAAGGGGTAACGGGTTCAAACTTAAACAGGGGAAGTTTGAACTGGATATGAGGAAGATGTTCTTTACTGTAAGGGTGGTGAGGCACTGGAATGGGCTGCCCAGGGAAGTTGTGAATGCTCCATCACTGGCAGTGTTCAAGGCCAGGTTGGACAGAGCCTTGGATGGCATGGCTTAGTGGGAGGTGTCCCTGCCTATGGCAGGGCGGTTGGAACTAGATGATCTTAAGATCCTTTCCAACCCTAACTATTCTATGATTCTATGATTCTATATATGAACAACAGTACTTTTCAAAAGGCTATACTTCTATTATTTTTTAGATGGCATCAAAATGGTCTAATAGCCCCTTGAAATTCTTCCCCAAAAGTATAATACGATAGCTGTAGTTGTTAGCACTAAAACAAACCGCATGATAAGATGATTTCCTGGTGAAAAAAAAAATAATGTTTTCAGTGCCAATGACTACAGATATTCATCAATAACTATTATTTTTTGTTGGCTGGCAGCTTTTACACATACAGAGTATTCTTAAACTATGTTTGATTCTTCTTGCTTGGAAAATCAGATGGGTCCTTCAGATCTAAGATAGACTGAACAAAAGTTTGTGAATTACTGAAAAGAGGGACTGGATTTCCAACATAACATGGAAATAAGTTTGAATTCAACAGTTTTTGCATATTCACAATACAAGATATCATGGAAGGTGTAAAACTGAGTAAGTATGAAAGTCAGGTATTACGCAATTACTGGAAGTGATAGATTAATAGCAATAAAGTTCTGTACGGTGCCTGCTTTGTGACACAAAATGAGCAAGAGGGAGGCTCCTCCAAACTGGAGAGGAATATGAAGCTTTCCTAGGAAACAAATACAGTGTCTTAGCTATGCAACAGGCCCTATGAGCTACTTGTCTAGCCTATAAAGACATTCAAGAATGCTCAAAAAATATGCAATCATCAAATCAAAATAAAAAGATCCTAGAGTTATCCTCTGCTGAATCCTACAACCATGTTATACTGGAAATAAATGGAAAGAAACTCTTTTCCAACTCAGGCCTGGATTGTCCTTATGAATGTGATGCATAATTTCTTAAATCAAGGGAAGGTTGTAGTCAAAGTGTAAAAGGATGAAAAGATTAAATAATGCCACCGTGTTTAATAAACCCCAAATAAATTGGTCTATACTTTCCCATACAACTAACTTAGGTCATAGACTTAATAAAGAATACCTATTAGCAAAGTCAAAGGCATTAACCTTTCTCTTTTACTTTGACAGATGAAAACATACTTATCAAGAAGCACTGTCCTCTATTTCTTCATACTTGATGCTTTTACTTGCATTACACAGTCTTTCATGAGATTTTACATCTTTTAGCTATACAGCTCACTCCTGAAATTCAGCAAATCCTTGACATAAATCATTGAAATGATAACACTATCAGCATTTTCATTAGTCTTTGAAGCAGCTCCTTAACTAAAGGGACTTTGACTCGCTTTTCACCCTTTATTGCACAATACATTGTGAAAATTAATAAAGACTTTCATGATAAGACAAGTGAAATGAATAAAATGCCATAATAATCGTTGGTACCAGAATTGAAGTGGCTGGCTATTTTGTAACAGAATATGCCATTAAAAAATTAGCAAGCTACATCCTATACAAACCCTAGAGAAATCTCTGAACAAACAGCAATGTTACACATAGGTTCCACAGAAAATCAACACTAGTTATTAACCAATGAGATATTCAGTACGGGATTAAAACCCAGGAATAGATGCTTGAACTAGAGCTGTGTCGAACATTATTTTAAATTACTGTGCAGCTATAATTACAACAGTGACATGGTAACAAAACAAAGACTATCACATGATTTTTGCATTTATAGTCCAACTATAAGCATACTGTCTTAGAGAACTGTTTGCTAAAGCTATTGACTCTTTAATCATGAAATCAGAGCATTTTGTAAGTGGGGAGTGCAAACCCTGTTTAACAACTCTTAGTATTTGCATTCTTCAAAGCCTATCACACTTCAGGGAAAATGGAAGGCAAATAAAAAATTGCAAATTGAGAAGGCTCACAAATAGGAAAAAAACAAATTAAGAAAAGCATAAAACAGATTTTCTTACAATTTTACACTGAAGGTAATTAATCAGCAGCAACTTAGACTTGGAGAAACAACAGATTATACATTTGATTTCCTTTTGTAAACTAAGATGAAAGACATTTGTCTCCATGTAGTTTTATAATCATGAAGCACAATCTTGATCTTTATCAGACATTAATCCATTTTTTTCAATAGTAGAAGGGAAAAAACTTTATAATTCATGTGTAAGGGTTAACCCCTTACCATACACAAACGGCAGCATATTAATAATAGCATAGCACTTTCTTACCAGTTTCTACATTGAATATTTGCAAAGAATATATATATTAAAACCAGAACCGTAGATGTAAACTTTAATTGAAAAACACAGCCTGTGTAGGTTGGAGAAAAAACAGTCGTTTATGGGTTTTTTCTTTTTCATACTGCTTTTCTAGGCTTAATCACAAAGTTTTGCTCATTTTATTATGGGCAAGAAAGTAAAATGCCAACACCCATTAAAAATTCAAAACTTTATGTATAATCTCATTGATAATAGAAATGTTTCAAAAATTTCAATGGTATCCAAAATTTAGACAAATTCCCTGGCTCTTAGAGAACAGCAAATTTAATTAAGGGTCTTATTTCATAGAATCATAGAATAGTAAGGGTTGGAAAGGACCTCAAGATCATCGAGTTCCAAACCCCCTGCCATGGGCAGGGACACCTCACACTAAACCATGACATCCAAGGCTATGTCCAACTCCACCTTGAATGCCACCAGGGATGAAGCATCCACAACCTCCCTGGGAAACCCATTCCAGGGCCCCACCACCCTTACAGTAAAGAATTTCTTCCTCAGATCCAATCTAAACCTCCCCTGTTTAAGTTTAAACCCAATACCCCTTGAGCTCTCACCACAGTCCCTAATGAAGAGTCCCTCCCCAGCATCCCTATAGGCCCTCTTCAGATACTGGAAGGCTGCTATGAGGTCTCCACGCAGCCTTCTCTTCTCCAGGATCAACAGCCTCAATTTTCTCATCCTATATTCATATGAGAGGTGCTCCAGTCCCCTGATCATCCTTGTGGCCCTCCTCTGCACTTCTTCTAACAGTTCCATGTCCTTTTTATGTTGAGGACACCAGAACTGCACACAATACTCCAAGTGAGGTCTCACGAGAGCAGAGTAGAGGGGCAGGATCACCTCTGTCCACCTGCTGGTCACTCTCATTTGGATACAGCCCATGAGACGGTTGGCTTTCTGGGCTGCAAGCGCACACTGCCGCCTCATGGTCATTTTTCCATCAACCCACACCCCCAAGTCCTTCTCCGCAGGGCTGCTCTGAATCTCTTCTCCGCCCAATCTGTAGCTGTGCCTGGCATTGCTCCAACCCAGGTGTAGGACTTTGCAGTTGGCATGGTTAAACTTCATCAGGTTGGCATCAGCCCACCTCACAAGCGTCTCTAGGTCCCTCTGGATGGCATTCCTTCCCTCCAACTTATCAACCGAACCACACAGCTTGGTGTCATCGGCAAACTTGCTGAGGGCGCACTCAATCCCACTGTCCAGGTCACCCACAAAGATGGTGAACAAGACCAGTCCCAACACTGATGACTGAGGGACACCGCTCGTTACTGGTCTCCAGTTGGACATTGAGCCACTGAGCACTACTCTTTGTGTGCGACCATCCAGCCAGTTCTTTATCCACCAAGTGGTCCACCTATCAAACTGATGTCTCTCCAACTTAGAGAGAAGGATGTCATGGGAGACAGTGTCAAAGACTTTACACAAGTCCAGGTAGATGACATCAACTGCTCTGCCCCTGTCCATCAGTTCCGTAGCCCCATCACAGAAGGCCACCAGATTGGTCAGGCAGGATTTCCCCTTAGTGAAGCCATGCTGGCTGTCACCAAGCACCTTGTTGGTTTTCATGTGCCTTAGCATGCCTTCCAGGAGAATCCGCTCCAAGATTTTGCCAGGAACAGAGGTGAGATTGACTGGTCTGTAATTCCCCGGCTCATCCATTTTCCCCTTCTTAAAAATGGGGGTTATATTTCCCGTTTTCCAGTCATCGGGAACTTCACCTGACTGCCATGATTTTTCAAATATGATGGACAGTGGCTTAGCAACTTCATTTGCCAGCTCCTTCAGGACCCGTGGATGGATTTCCTCAGGTCCCATGGACTTGTATACATTCAGGTTCCTAAGATGGTCTCGAACCAGATCCTCTCCTGCTGTGGGCCCAGGGTCTTCATTCTCACTGCCCCCGCGTCTGCCTTCGAAGACTTGGGTGGTGTGGTCAGAGCATTTGCCAGTAAAGACTGAGGCAAAGAAGTCATTAAGAACCTCAGCCTTCTCCAAATCCAGGGTAGCCAGTTCTCCCGATAGCTTCTGGAGAGGACCCACGGTGTCCCTAACCTGTTTTTTATTGGCAATGTACCTATAAAATCCCTTCCTGTTATCCTTAACATCCCTAGCCAAGTTTAATTCTAAGTGGGCCTTAGCTTTCCTAACCTGGTCCCTAGCTTCCCAGACAACATCCCTGTATTCTTCCCAGGCCGCCTGACCTTGCTTCCGCCTTTTATAAGCCTCTTTTTCCCTTTGAATTTTGCTCAGCAGCTCCTTATCCATCCAAGGAGGTCTCCTGGCCCTCCTGCTTCACTTCCTTCTAGTTGGGATGCATCGCTCCTGAGCTTGCAGCAGGTGAGCCTTGAATATCAACCAACAGTCTTGGGCCCCCCTGCCCTCTAGGGCTGTATCCCATGGAACCTTACTGAGCAGGTTCCTGAAGAGGCCAAAGTCTGCTCTCTTGAAGTCCAGGGCAGTGAGCTTGCTGCACGCTCTTCTCACTGTCCTGAGGATCTCAAACTCAACCATCTCATGATCGCTGCAATCAAGGCTGCCCTGAAGCGTCACATTCCCAACCAGCCCTTCCCTGTTGGTGAGGACGAGGTCAAGCATGGCACCTCTCCTTGTCGGCTCCTCTATTACCTGCAGAAGGAAGTTGTCTTCCACGCAATCGAGGAACCTTCTGGATTGCTTGTGCCGGTCCGTACCATCCCTCCAACAGATAATTTCTTGTGATTCAAGTTATTTATGCATTTACAATCTGATGCTCTTGGTAGCATTTTACATTCATGTAATTTCCCTTGTATCCATGATTTTTTATTACATTTGGTCTGTGTCAATTATATACATTTGTAATTACATAGCACGTGGATATGTATGTGCCATTTGCTTATGAAAGAAAAAGTAATTATTAAAGGACATTTAAAAGGCATCAAATTTAGGACCACAAAAGGCACTTCTGGCATATGGTGTTTGAATGCCTTCCTCTTTGTAAGCATTGGCCTTCCTTTCCTTGGTGCTGGGTATGCAAACATTCAGTGTATCATACTGTGACATTCAAGGCAGTAAATCTGAAACCTCTACAAAACGAGTTTATCTAGCATGTAACATAGTTCAAGTTCTAAATATAAAATAGAATTATGAATGGCAAGAACTTCCTAGTTTTGAAAAAATCAACACTAAATTGCAAAAAAAAAACCAACCAACCAAACAAAAAAAAACGTACTTTCCTGAAAGACTGCTAGTTTTTTCCTTAAAGTGAGGAAATGGCTTCAAAAAACTTGATGTTCTTTCAATGATCATTAACTCAAATGAAAAGGGCAAAAGCAACTCCCCAGCATGGATCATTCAGCTAATGCTCAGAATAGTCCCTGAGATTCTTTGGGAAATTAGGTATATATTTGCCCTGGAGGAAATTAACCCATGTTCTGCATAGGTCATACTTACAGCATTTCTCCTCTTTGATCTCAGCTAATCTAATAAAGGTGTGTTATTAATCTGCCATGTGGGGTGAGATAATTGAATTTAGTGAAGTAACAACTTGCAAGAGAGAAAAGCAGCATATTTATCAGTGGCTCAAGCTAAGTAATCTATCTGAAAATCAAGTTTATATAAAAAAGACTTGTGTCGTAAAAGCATGGATATTCCCAGCCCACATTATATCATTATACAGTTGCCCCCTGCGGACGCAAATGATCCAACTATATATGTACCTGCTGTTTTTAGTCTCAGAACAGAAAGAGAGATATCTCCATTCTGTGGGATCCCCTAAAGAGTGGTCTTTTGCAGAATGGTACCATTCTAGCGCAAAGTTTCATTTCCTGGCAAGAAGGTGAAGAGTGAACTGAAATACTGCACACCAAAGAGGGTGATGTTTTTTCAGACCTCTCTTGCAAAGAGCTCTGTTCCTCTACTCACATAATATAAACAGCAAAATCAACCCTATGTTTTTATTCTTCAGAATAGGTCAGAAAGACCAACCTTCTTTTGAGAAACAACAGGACAGTACAAAATGGTTTCAACTAGCTTTCCTTGGCTCATAAGGTAAATCCTGGTTGTCAGGAAGCAGTAATTGCATTGTTATTCATAATCTTCTGAGCTTTGCCCAGTAATTCAGTACATACTTTTGTTCTTTCATTTATTAATGACTTTTCTTATTTTTAAAGAGCTTTTTTTTTTGTTTTGTTTTATAGAGCATTAAACTCACCTGCATTTTTATAAATGTTTGAAGTAGAACAAACATTGCTTTTATATGCAGTAAGTGGAGGAATTTTAGTTAGTAAAAAGCAGTGATGATTTCGATATCACCAGAAAAATACCAGTGAATAAAATAAACATAAAAAGACAGAAAAATCTTTTGTTCAAGTGTTCCTATCAGAAGTATTTCATAGTATGTGGGACTCAATTTGGTAGGCTAGGTCTACTGGGGGCTGGTGGAGCAGATCTGACAATGAAGGGGGAGAGCGGTTTTGGTAGGAGGCTTGCCAGACTGGTCAAGGAAGTTTTAAGATAGATATGCTGTGGGAGGGAGGCATCATTTCATCCCAACACTCCCAGTCAGTTGCCAGCATGCATAATAAATGTTCGGAACAATGTAGAGATATTCCAGCAGCTATAGCCAATGAGCTGGCTTCATCTGGGGCTTGGCTCAGATGCCTCTATACAAACACCCGTAGAATGGAGAACAAACAAGACGAATTAGAGTTGTGTGCATGTCTACAGGGGTATGATATAATAGGTATCACAGAAACATGGTGGGATGGCTCCTATGACTGGTGCATTGGAATGGTAGATTGCAGACAATCCTTTGGGAATCCTTAAGGAAGGATAGACCAGGCAGACTGGGAGGCGAAGTTGCTATTTATGTTAGGAATAGGCTGGAGAGTACGGAACTCTGTCTGGGGACAGGTGAGCAGTCAATAGAGTCTGTGGGTCAGGGTTAAAGGGAAAACAACAATGGGAGACATTACTGTGGGGATCTGTTACAAACCACCTGATCAAGAGGAGTCTGTGGATGAAGTACTCTTCAGGCACCTGCTTAGTAAGGTTCCATGGGCTATAGCCCTAGAGGGCACGGGGGCCAAAGACTGTTGGTTGATATTCAAGGATCACCTGCCAGAAGCTCAGGAGCAATACATCCCTACTAGAAGGAAGTGAAGCAGGAGGGCCAGGAGACCTCCTTGGATGGATAAGGAGCTGGTGAGGAAACTTCGAAAGAAAAAAGAGACTTATAAAAGGTGGAAGCAAGGGCAGGTAGCCTGGGAAGAACACAGGGATGTTGTCTGGGAAGCTAGGGACCAGGTTAGAAAAGGTAAGGCCCACTTAGAATTAAACTTGGCTAGGGATGTGAAAGATAACAGGAAGGGATTTTATAGGTACATTACAAATAAAAGGCAAGGTAGGAACCACATGGGCCCCCTCTGGAAGCTATCAGGAGAACTAGCTACCCTGGATTTGGAGAAGGCTGAGGTTCTTAATGACTTCTTTGCCTCAGTCTTCACTGGCAAATGTTCCGACCACACCACCCAAGTCTTGGAAGGCAGATGCAGGGACTGTGACAAAGAAGACCCTATGCCCACTTTAGGAGAGTATCTGGTTCAAGACCATCTTAAGAACCTGAATGTGCACAAGTCCATGGGACCGGATGAAATCTTCCATGGGTCCTGAAGGAAACGACAAATGAAGTTGCTAAGCCACTGTCCATCATATTTGAAAAATCATGGCAGTCAGGTGAAGCTCCCGAAGACCGAAAAAAGGGAAATATAGCCCCATTTTCAAGAAAGAAAAAAAGAATGACCCAAGGAATTACAGACCAATCAGCCTCACCTCTGTGCCTGGCATCACCTCTGTGCCTGGCAAAATTTTGAGCAGATTCTACTGGAAGGCATGCTAAGGCACATGAAAACCAACAAGGTGGTTGGTGACAGCCAGCATGGCTTCACTAAGGGGAAATCCTTCCTGACCAATCTGGTGGCCTTCTATGATGAGGCTACAGAACTGATGGACAGGGGTAGAGCAGTTGATGTCATCTACCTGAACTTGTGCTTATTACCTGATAGAAACTTGTAGCAAGGTTGGTGCTGGTCTCTCTTACCAGGTAACAAGTGATAGGACAAGAGGAAATGGCCTGAAGTTGTACCCCGAGGGGTTTAAATTGGATATTAATAAATTATTATAATTTATTTTATTTTTATTTTTATTATTTTTTCATCAAGAGGATTGTCAAGCATTGTAACAGGCTGCACAGGGAAGAAGTTGAATCACCATCTCTGTAGGCATTTAGAAAATGTGTAGATTTGGCGTCTAGGGACATGGTTTCATGGTCAGATTGGCAATGCCAGGTTAATGGCTGGACTTGATCTTAAAGGTATTTTCCAAGCTGAATGATCTTATGATTCGATGGTTCTATGATACTATAAAGGACATTATGGAAATCCTCCTACAGTATCATGCACTGGAAACATCAGTGTCATTCACAACAGGGAGAAAAAAAATGATTCTATGTGACATTTTGACTCAAGAATTGCAGAAGTGAAGACCAAAAAAGTAAAACCCAACTTCTTTTGTAATGCGTTTTAATACTTAAAGCTTCAAGGTGTGAATTAACACCTTGAATAATTAATTAATTAATAATTAATTAACAGAATCAGGAAGCTTTCCTTGTAAGCACATGTTTGCATAATTGTGTATCTTTTGATAAATATTTTCTTCTGAGTCGTCTGGGCCTGTTAAATGGTGAACTATTTGCTGGATTAGATATGAGACTAATCTAATCCAAAATAGTGTCTCTAAGGACTTAATGAACTGCTCATCAGATACTTTCATCTGGTGAAATGTGGATGTACTCATACCATCCTACGTAGGAAGTAAAAATCCCGCATATTTAGCTAATTGTTCATTTGCAAGTTCAATCTTCTGGGTGGTTTTTTTTTTGGTTGTTTTTTTTTGTGTGTGTTTTTTTTTTTTTTTGTTTTTGTTTTTTGTTTTTGTTTTTTTTTGTTTTTGTTTTTTTTTTTTTTGTGTGTGTGTGTTGGTTTTTTTTTTTGTGTTTTTTTTTTTTTTTTGGTGGTGGTAGGGGTGTATGCTTGCTTGTTCAGGTTTTTTTTCTCCTCTCCAAATTAATAACAAATTAAAGATACCAGCCAAGCACAGAGATGCTATTTTGGTAAGAAACTTTCCTCAGAAGCCTCAGATGAATTCCCAAGACAAAAAACCTGTGAGACAATCACTTGTCTAGCTTCCTGGAAAAGTATTATATTTAATTCAGTTTTATTTGAATTTCCAGGGTTTATTTTTTCTTAGTTTCTAATAGATATAAGGAAATTTAATTTCTTGACCTCAGAGTGTGAAATTCAACCGAGTTTTGGTAACAGAAATTTCTCTATTGTAGTGAGATAGAGTGCATTTCTGAAAGCCATAAGAGATCAGGGAATTCATAGCATGAATAGTAAGCATCTAACAAAAGAAAGTGTCTATTTTGCAAGGCAGTCCTCCCCAAGTAAGACCTCTCACATCAGTAATTCACCTGTGGACCATGGCTTGCAGGAGAGAAGCGAAGGTAATAAAATAATAGAATCAGAGAATGGTTTGTACAGGAAGTGACCTTAAGGATCACCTGGTTCTAAACCCCCGCCACAGACAGGGACACATACCACTAGACCAAGTTGCTCAAAGCCCCATCCAATCTGGCCTTGAAACGTTACCAAGGATAGGGTAGTCACAGCTTTTCTGGGCAATGTCTCACCACCCTCACAGTAAATGCTTTCTTCCCAATGTCTTATCTAAATCATAGAATCATAGAAACATAGAATAGTTAGGGTTGGAAAGGACCTTAAGATCATCTAGTTCCAACCCCACTGCCAGGGGCAGGGACACCTCCCACTAAACCATGCCATCCAAGGCTCTGTCCAACCTGGCCTTGAACACCGCCAGCGATGGAGCATTCACAACTTCCCTGGGCAGCACATTCCAGGGCCTCACCACCCTTACAGTAAAGAATTTCTTCCTCAGATACAATCTAAACCTCCCCTTTTTAAGTTTGAACCCGTTACCCCTTGTCCTCTCACTACAGTCCCTAATGAAGAGTCCATCCCCAGCATCCCTATAGGCACCCTTCAAGTATTGGAAGGCTGCTATGAGGTCTCCATGCAGCCTTCTCTTCTCCAGGACCAACAGCCCCGATTTTCTCATCCTATCTTCACACACGAGGTGCTTCAGTCCCCTGATCATCCTTGTGGACCTCCTCTGCACTTGTTCCAACACTTCCATGTCCTTTTAATGTTGAGGACACCAGAACTGCACACAATACTGCAAGTGAGGTCTCATGAGAGCAGAGTAGAGGGGCAGGATCACCTCCGTCCACCTGCTGGTCACTCTCATTTGGATACAGCCCAGGATACGGTTGGCTTTCTGGGCTGCAAGCGCACACTGCCGCCTCATGGTCATTTTTCCATCAACCCATACCCCCAAGTCCTTCTCCGCAGGGCTGCTCTGAATCTCTTCTCTGCCCAACCTGTAGCTGTGCCTGGGATTGCACCGACCCAGGCGTCGGACTTTGCAGTTGGCATGGTTAAACTTCATCAGGTTGGCATTAGCCCACCTCACAAGCATGTCAAGGTCCCTCTTTCAATGTAAAGCCGCTCCTCTTCGCTTGTCACTACCTGCCATTAGGAAAAGTTTTCTCCAGATTTGATGTGGGTCCCCTTTATGTAGTGGAAGTCTCTACTGAGTACTGAAAAGGTACAAGACAGAATAAAATTCAGTGAAAGGGATAGAATAAAAACAGAGAAAGTAATCAAAGCTAGACTGTACATAATGGAGATTTAAAAGGTTAAAAGTTGCCAAATATTTTTTGCTCTCTGTACATGAATAATTCTTCAGTCCTTTCCAAAATACTTCTCTGCCTGATTCTAGCAATCACAGTGTTGACAGTTCTTGTTTCTATCCATCTTCAGTAGGTCCAAAATATCCTCAAATGAAGTCAGTCTTATCTCCCACAACTGTAACTGCTATGCTAAAAGAGAACTGAACATTTTGACTTAAGTCATTCTTACTTTACAACTTCCCAGTTTTTCTCTGTAAGCATATGCAATTGATGATGGAAATCATGTTAGCTGCCTAAGCCCAACTTGAAGTCCGGTCATCAGCTGTCAGGAAAAAGTTGTTTTGGCCTACTACAAGAAATTTTCTTAAGTATTAATGGACATTAAGATCAAAGTGAGTGAACTTTGTTTAGTTTGTGTTTCCTCACCCTAAATGCATATTTAAGAAATTGTTGCAGCTAACAGGCTTCAAGTGTTTTGGTTTTTTTATATCATTGTATACAAAAATGACAGGTAAGCTTATTCCAATTTATTCACATTTATTCCCATCATGCAGCAAAACCAGAATCTACATTTTTACAATATTTCACAAGTAAGAGTTTGCCTAATATTGAAACTCTTGTTGTCCTTTATACCAGAAAACCGATCCTTTTCTAAAATATGTACCTGAGGTGTATTTCTTCTGACTGAATTTTACTTTGTTTGGCTCTGTGCCACTTATTCTACTTCTCTGCATGCAAGATCTATCAGTTTGATAATGACTAGTGTTTTACTGCATACTGATCAATAAAATTTTCAGGATTGTTTTTCCAAAATCTTCCCATGAAAGGCACTTCTCCATGAAAATGTTTGGCTAAAAGCAACAGATAATTTTTATTTTTTCTTTTTTTTTCAGTGAAGTGCCAGAATTAGGCTCTTATATACTTAATTCAGTTACCTAAGGAAATAATCTTATTTTCGTACATACTGAGTACTAATTAAATAGGAGTAGACAGAATCTGATGGTTGCTCAGCATGTTGAAAAACATTAAACCACTGATTAGGAATTTCTACAGCCATCTAAGTTTACTTTTAACCATTCAGCTTTATCCAAGAAAAGAAAACAAGCTACACAGGACTGTCTTGAATGCTGAACTTCTGCAGTTTCAGTAGTGAATCCCAAACTACACAGTTTAACTTTTGGCAAAATTTCAAATATAGAGAATACAAAGGCAGCTTAATTTGCTGTCTTAATGAAAGATTGGTTCTTGTCTGAATTTATGCTGTTAAGAAACAGCTTTAGTCAATTACTCAAACCTTCAAAACAACACAGATCTTAATCTCAGCAGCTTTGCTCACAAGAGACTTGAGAAAGCTATTTCTGTAAATAAAGCAGTTAAAACACGTTTCCAGATAATCTGTTTGAGATTTCTGTCACATGTGTTGCGTTAAAGAGTGTGTGGGGGGGGAAAACAAACCCCTTGTTTCACTTTCGGATATGCTGCTATCGGTCCGACCGCGTTCACTTATATTGAACCTCTAGTGGTCTGGGAGCCAATCCGACCGCGTTCGCTTATATCGAGCCTCTAATGGTCCGGGTTTCAACCCAACCGCGCCCGCTTATATCGAACCTCTAATGGTCCGGAGGCTAATCCGACCGCGTTCACTTATATCGAACCTCTAATGGTCTGGATTTACCGATAGTGACAATTAGATATCAAAACAGTATGACTTATTAACTAAATTTATTGGTGCAACAGGTACAGGTTCTTATGGATTGCCGGTGATAAATACTGTCTGCAAAAGCACGTGCATATAATAGTTACATGAATACAAGCGCTTGATAAAGTTGACACAGCTGAGCTCTAAAAGATACAGGTGACAAATAAGAATAACTCTATAGAGATTCTAAGTTTTTCCTAGGAAAGCACTGGATACAGTGCGAGTCTTACCCACAGGCGTCCCTATGGGGGGGGGAAGAGAGGTCCAGCCCGTCGACCGGTCCCAGGAGTCGGTTGATGTTATTTTCCTTAACTCGTCCACGATGGTATCTTCCCCTAATATCCCCCTCTTTCTTGGGTCTTTTTATATTATTTTTTATCTTTAAGGTGGAGCTTGAGTGACTCTAGTCATACGTACTATTATTATTACTCAGAGAGGGTTGATCTCATTTTGGAGTGGGGGTCTCATTAGAGATGAGTGAGTAATTGCATTATAATGACGTTATAATGAAGCAAAGTCCACACTGAGGGCGGCATTCTGTCAAAAGAAGACAGGCTGCTGGCCCAAGGTAAGAAGTGTACAGCTTATCGGCTTCTTGCACCATCTCGTTCCGGTCTTTGTTGCCAGTTACACAGCTTATCAGTTTCTTGTACCATCTCGTTCCCGTCTTTGTGCTGAAGTTAGGACAAAGTGTAACTGCGAGATCTCCACCTCGCCCTACGCTTCGTCTACGGGAATTGCGGTGGAGTGCACATTCCTGGCATACCCGGTGCGGCTGCATCTCGCCCTGAGAGGCCTTGAAAGTCCGTTTTCCCTTATGTGTGGACAATGCTACATTTAAAATATAAGTTTAATTCCTAATTATCCCATATTTCCTAATTATTCCACAACATGTTTCTGTAACTTTTTTGTGTTTTATTTCAGCTTCTTTTAGTATGGATAGTATGAACTTTAATCTGATGCTTCAGAGAGGCAAACAAAAAAAATTCGGGTTCAAAATTTATATGTACATTAAGGACAGGTATGTACAAGTATATAAACAAGTTCATTACACTGTAGATATAGTAGAATGTAGAATTTGCTGAATTACACTGAAATATAAATTTATCATATTTGTAGTGCTGTTTGCTAGAAATGTTTTGATTAATAAGCTAATAGAAAGGCAATTTGAAACAAGACAGTAAGTTTGGTAAGACAACACAAAATTTGGCAACAAATTTCAACTGTAATTTAATTCTGATTGAACTGTAGACAAATTGATGTTAATTAGGACTAGTTTAACTTCAGTTTAATCTCATGATCAAGAAGAGTGTTCAAGGTACATGAAAAAGGCTTGAAGAAAGATGGTGAGTTAGGAAAATGATAATCAAATGACTAGGAGTCATTATATTAAAAGACATTAAAGTCATTAAAAAGACATTCAATTCAAAGGAAGGGTTTGACTGTCTTCTCATTTATGTGAATATATATTAAATAATCATGCAAAAGCAGCAGAGCACACTTGTAAAATCCACAAGGATCAGAGCCAAATCAGAACCAGATGTTTTTATGAATATCAGTTATTAAATTGTCTCTCACAACTACTTCAGCTTTTAGACTAGAATGAAATTTTGCTTCTATTTATGCCCTTTGAAACTCATTTATACCAGCAGCTTTCACCATTGTTTTCTGTATCAAAGACCTAGTAATATGCTTTACTGGAAGAAACATTACTGGTAGACATTTAAATAATATTGAAAAATTGCCTTTATTTAAAAGGGTTTTTTTCCACACATTACAGATCTACCTATCAGGATTCTTTAAAAAAAAAAAAAAAATCTGCTTCATAAACAAAAGGTTAGCAAATACATCTGCATAGAAGTGGGAATTTGCAGACATACACAGTGGGAGGAAAGGAGGTTTGCAGGTGCCTACAACAATTATCAAGTCCAACCGCCTGCCCAATTCAGGGCTGATCAAGAGTTAAAGCATGTTGTTAAGGACACTACCCAAATGCCTCTTAAACACTGATAGGCTTGGGGCATTGACCACCTCTCTAGGAAACCTATTCTACTGCTTAACCACCCTCTCTGTCAAAAAATGCCTTCTATGTTAAGTCTGAACCTTCTCTGATGCAGCTTTGAACTGTTCTCAGGTGTCCCATTACTGGCTACAGGCAGATGAACTCATCTGCCTTCCCCTCTTGCTCTCTACAGGAAGCTGTGAAGTGCAATGAGGTCACTCCCAGCCTCCTTTTCTCCAAGCTAGACAAGCCACAGTCCTAAGTTACTGCTCACAGGGCATTCTTTTCAGACCTGTCACCAGGTTTGTTGCCTTTCCCTGGGCACACTCAAGGACCTTCGTCTCCTTGAACTGTGGGGCCTAGAACTGCAGAAACTATTCAAGATAAGGCCACACCAGCACTAAAAACAGCAAAATACACAACTTCTTATGCATAGAATATAGATTTACACTGACTAAAGCTTGCGAACATTCTTCATGTAGAAGCTTCAATGATTTCAGGAAGGGCTGAAGTGTTTTAAGACAGGCTGTGTTCCGTGTGATATGACTGAAAATTCTCAATTGCTATTAAATGTTTCAAGAATTATTTTGTTTCTCTTTAATTGTAGATACAGAAATATGGGGGTGGGGAAGAGAGTGCCCTCCATTTTTCCAAATATTTTTATCTTTGATAGGGATTTTATTTGTTCCATATTTTGTTGCTAACAGATCTATCTTACAGTACTATGATTTTAAGTGGTCAGTGAATACATAAGTTTCCCCATTACATCTGATTTAATGGTATGCAGTTGGAACTAACTGTGGCTAATATTGTATTTCTACTTAACCTCCAAGACATACACTGAACTTGCTGAAGAACAGTGCTACCTGCCGTCGGTAGAGCAATCCCTGAAAAGAAAAACCAGGAGAATAAAGCCAGCTATCTTCACCACCATGTAGATCCCACGTACATCTAGTCTGATGATGGTCTTCCAGTGACCTGCATTGACTAATGAAGGCAGAGATATGTTTCTAGAGATATGCTTCTAATCACACCATTCTCCAGGTAGTGCCAGTTCAGGCAGAGAGATATCAAAGTAAGTAATATTCTCTGTAAACAGTAGGTGAAAATGTCATACCAGGGGAATGAGGAGAATCATTTCTGTTGTTCTGTAGTGAAAGCCCTACAACGTCAGCCAATGGCTTTTCAAAGATGCATACCTGATTGCCCATGAAGCTGTAATTTACAGCTCAGTTTTATAAGGCTCATCTGCCTATGACCCAAGTCCCAGTTTCATGATCAACTGTGTGATTGTGGAGGAGCAATTAAGCTTAACACCTCCTTACATGATGATGGACAACCACAGGACAGCAGATAATTGAATGACTATATTGATTCTTAGCCTATTTGTCTGCTCCTAATCATTTACCGCACCCTGCTAGGTAATGAATAATTGTGTGCTCATAAACTGTATGCCGAGAAAGCATTACAAGGCTATTCATCATCTTCCTAAAGCTGACTACCTCTGCCTTTGATATTCATGGAAAAATTGGTTTGTATTGCATGAATCTCAGGCATAAGTTTCTACACTCTTGCTTGCACTGCTAACACATGCCTCTTATGTGCCACAAATCCCCCTGAATTGTGCTTACATGTGTGGGAAAGGAGGATTCACCTCACATAACTTCAGTCATTGAAGTCAGTGTTTTAAACTAGCCACCGTAGGTTGCTTTTCATAGTAATGGGGGGAGGAAGAGGACACTCCCTCAAAGGGTAAATCAATGATTATAAAACGCACTTCTGAAAAAGTTCTGTATGATTTACTGTCTTTGCCATTTTTTAAAGTCTTTGTCATTGATTAAAAAAGGACCCTAGATGACAGGATTAGAAGTACAGGATTAAAAGTCTAAATGACAACCATCTAATGTAAGGAAAGATGAGTAATAGCTTCATAGCACTAGACATGGAAGAATCACAGAAGTTTGGCATCGTGTGTGAATTCTAACCTAAGCTACTGCAACAGTGTAAATGTTGTCCTTGTCTTTCAGTGGTAGTGGAGAGTGCACGAGCATGTGACTATTGATGGGAATGTTGTTGGAGCATGAAAATCTTCAGCTATGAATTACTCAAAATTAGGATTTTAACTATGTTCTTGAAGTTTTTCAATACCTTATGTTCTAATAAATTCTTCTGTAATAAACAAATTTGCAGATAGATAGATGGGTATATATAACATCCATCTTTCAAAAATTCATGTACACATGCAGCTAAATGTAATTAAAGTTCCAGCTTCCTCTTAGTTTTAGCAAAATCAAGCAATAGTTCAGCAGGAGTCCCCAGCTATACAAAACATAACACAATGTGTCCTTAGAAACCCATGTATCACATACTCAGTCCACATTTCTATGATAGCTAATCAAATATAATTTAATAGCATTTCTAAATGAAGAAAAAAATTCTAAGGAATTTACCTAACTTTTAAACCACAGTTGCAGCCCATAAAAAGGAGCTCCCAAAAGAAGAAAGTAATTATCAAAATTATTATAGGAACACTGAGAAGTATAACAGACTGTTCAAAGAGATGTTATTGAATTCTTTCACTTCAGCTGCTCCTTCGAAAAATATCACAGATATGCTACCATTAAATATTAAATCTTCAGATAAAAACTTGTTAAAGTATTTCCAGTATTTTTATGATTGTATGAGGCTTTTCTTTTTCTTTCTGTAAATAGGAAGCTAGCTGACTGAAGAAAATATTTTCTACAGAAAATGAAAAATATATTATTTTAATTTCTTCTATATTTGACTTGACTCTGTGTAAGCACTTCTTAGGAATAACTAAAACATCCCTGTGTTACGAACATTGACTTGATCACCAATCCAAAAAAGCATGGTACGAGCTACTATGAAGAAAATTAACTCTATCCCAGCCAAAACCAGTACAAACGCATGCAATTAAAGAATGCTATTTAAACATAAGATTTATATTTAAGATTTATTTACATTTAATTTTCACAAATCATTATGTGATTAGACAGTTTGTCTTGAAATATAAGTATGCTCTAGGATTAGTGAATATTCAAAAATTTTAAAAACCATCTGTTCATTTTGACAACTGGCATCCTATGATAAACTAAAAAAACAAAAAAATATTTTTCATATAACTCTATGGAAAAAGGAACTACTTTAAATCACTTACTTTATAGAAAAGGTTGTAGTATTTTTCATTTTTTTATTCCATTTGTTTTATTTTTACTTTCCAATGTCTCCATCAGAACTTACTTTTAACTCAGTATTGTTCTCCAGGGCAGTGGTTTGGGTATCTACTCTAGGATGAAGTATTAGCTTTTTCCTCTGAACACAATTTGTAATATGCTATTGGATTTCTGAGTAGAGCAGTGACTTTTGAGGTAGAGTAATGAAATTGCTTACTCCCTGATATTTCTTCCTCTGTGCAGGGTTAGACTGTAATCATGAAAATATAATTAGGGCAAGCAGAAGTCAGTATAATATGTAAGTATTATTTTCAGTAGTTTTGCATATATATGCAGAATTTTTTTTTCTCAGAACATACTATTCATGTAAGATGATGACACCAAATATACTACTCAGATTGCCAATATTTGTCTTCATCTGCTAAATGCTTTCTGGTTTTCTGCTTTTAATCTAAAAATACAAATAGAAATGTAAGGTTGCCTGCCCCATAGTTCCAGCCATCTCTTATGTCTATTTTGTTAACTCCACTACTAAACCCAGAAGTTTTTCTTTTGATCATGCTATAAAGGTTCAAAAGTACCCACGACTCCAAAGATATTAAGATCCACTACAATTACCTTCCAAATGGCCTGAAACCTTAGTTCAGAGAACGAAACAATAGGAGCAGACAGAAGATCAAGGATACTATTGCAGATATTCCAGATATCTCGAATGCAGAAGAAAACTGCTGGCTGTTGAGATCTCTGTAGTGACAGGGCCAGTTCCAGGACAGATCTTGCCTATAACTGATTAAGTAAAAATAATTATGGAGAAATTATACTACATGACTTAGGAAGCAAATTTGAGCCCTGAAAATTACAAAAATATCATTGTACTTCTAGTTTCATTAAAAAAAAATATTGTGGGGATACCTGCATTGCCCATCTTTGGTGAAAGGAGTTGGATAATTGCAACTATAAAGATGGGAGTATCAATGTAGCCAGTATGTGGAGTTGGGACAGCCAAAACTGCCTAAGGAAGCATTTGACCAAAAATGATTATGCTGAAGAGATGATGCCTACTGGCTGGATTAAAGAGTAATCATGGAATTACAATGGCATTTTTAAGACTAAGAAAGCACAAGCTTGAAAAGCAAAGAGGAATCACGGAGATGATGTCCCACAGCGGACACAAGGTCAGGCAGAGCAACTTGTGTGTGTGTACACACATCTGTGTGCGTCATCCAGTCAGCATTTGAGTGAGGTATGCGTGTGACTCAGGGAGAGCAAGAAGGGAATTTCTGGGGGTTAGTTACAGAGAGGTGTTCAGACTAATATAAGTTAGCATTTTGCGTTTAGTCCTGCTGTTTATTTGATATACTGCTGATACTGATCTGCAGTGTACAGGTCACTGACTGCCAGTTAATTATGTGTCTTTGATAAATTAATCTATTTCAATGTATTTCAAATTAAAATCTTGTTTAGCTACTTCTGGTAAGAATGCAGACTAGAACACTGAACTGATGTAAACTCAGATGCTGCATTTATTATTAGCAAACAGTCAATAACAAAATATTAATATTCAGTACACATTACTTGAAGGGACTAACCACTAAAATAAAGTAGAAATTACTTAGCTGTTTAAGCCCTGCCAGTAAGTCAGAACCACACAGCCCCTCATTCGCTCTCCCCTTTCTTCTCCCCCCCCCCGCCCCCGACTGACAGGGAAGAGAATCAGAAGAATGTATATCCCATGGATTGAGATAAGAACAGCCCAGCAAACATAGCACTGCGTCAGCTACTAAGGAGAAAAGTAACTGCCATAGGTGAACCCATGACACTTATTTTACCAAAGGAATTATAATCTTGAATTTTGGTTTTCTCTGACATGTTGAAGAATCTGTTCAATGCTATCCACTCATATTTAAGGATTCCACCAGATAAAGCACAATTTCATGAAGTGATACATTTTTCAAAGTAGTTCTAAGCGTCAGTTTTCTTGTTTCCTAGCACCTTCTGACTTTATGATGAATTTGAATTAGTAAGTAATAATACATACATTCCCAAGTGTTTGATCACCTCAAGTTCTTAGACGTTCTTTAAGTTAAATGCAACAACAGTCAGCTTTTTCTAGAACACTTTTACAGATATGTATGTGTCACACCTGCCACTTCTGTAAAACAGATTTTGGAATGCTCTTGGGTTTAAGTTGAAAGGTTGATCATGAGCTAACAATCCGCTGGGCCTCAAAATGTATGTAGCTTAGGGCACCTATTTTGCTTCACAAACACTGCAGTTCTTATTTGGGTATCAGTTATAAACACTTTAACATTTACACTCTATAGAATGTTTCTGCAGTATGATTCGCTTTTGCTGTACAGCTATATATTTCCATGCACTGGATCACATTTTCTGTTGGTTAAATGTGATACCGAATTTCCCATACATACTTAAAACTAATAAGGACTTTGATCACATTTAGTATTTGATGCACAGCCTGGAATTTATTACCATTTTATTTTTTAAGACTGTGATTTGTTTTCTCAGGGTGTGTGCGTGTGTTTACACGCCTGTGTGCATGTCTCTCACTGGTAACTTATTTCAACTCTAAGGTAAATCCATTCATAACTCATTTATGTCCTTATTTCTCGGCAGAGGAGCCCTATTCAAAACATTACTAAAGCTCCTTTTGTGTTCTGCCTATCAAGAACTGTGCATCTTACACGTTAAAGCTTTGGACATAGAAATGTTGCCAAATGCCTCCTTGCAACACTTGTCTAGTAAGTATACTTTTTGCCTCTTTCCATCTTGATAGCAGTGTGCATTAGTGAAAAAGAACCTCTCAAAAATGTCATAGCTTTGTTTTACGAAGATAAAATTTTCAAAGTGTCCACTCATCAGATCTTCAAAATAATACCTATTCTTTCTCTGTAACTGAAGTTAAACTAACAAAACTGCAATTTATCCTTTCCTTAGACTTTTATTTACATAATGGTGTTACATTAGCCACCTTCCAATCTGTGAGGTGCTAACTGAGCATGGTAAAGTGCCATTAAAGTCCACTCAGTATTTTAGTTAGAATGAAGTCTCATCTGTGCTATATATCTTGTCATGGTAACACACAAAACATCATGCAGTGTTGCAGTTAGTTTAACAGTTCCTGTTTTAATATCTGAAATCTGTTATTTTCCCTATCAAGCAACCCCACAAAGAACCACTATCCCTCCCATGCAGTGTTACAGACATGTTCAAACTGCAGAGTACTTACAGAATGAGTCTCAAGAACTCTTCAATTATAACTTGGATTAGTTTCATAGAAAATGTGCCATCTATGGCAATAACTGCTATGCAGTGTTTCTCAGTGATCCAATACACTCCTGCAATGCATAATGCAAGAATTAGATACAGAGCAGTAACCCTTCATGCGAAATTTAGCAGGAACTGTTTATGGTACAATCTATCAAACTTGAAACATATGCTTTCCCCCGAATCCAAATCAATCAGTATTTTTTAATAGTCCAGAAAATAGATTGTATAAACTGGAGATATACAAGTAGGCTAGAATCAGTTTATTCCCTAATTACAGTAGTTAGCAGCAGGCATAACATCAGTAATACTTGCTACTATATGCACCATTACGACACCACTTATTTTAAGAAAATAAAATAATCAAGACCATAACCACTACATATTAAGCAATGTAAGACTAATCTGTTCTACTCTTTCTACTACTTTAAAGTTTCTTGTTATAGGTGTCAAAGCAGCAGTACAATGGTAACATGGAGCTTTTGTTATCAACAAAGAACAGAGCAAACTTGACTGCAAAAGCAGCAATGAACATGAAGGCAGAGAGGAGTTCACAGTGCCTTTTTTTTTTCATTGTCTCATCTCCTGACTCCATAGCTGTTCTCACAGGATCTCTCTGGACACATCTGGGTTATCCAGCTTAACACTTCCAGGGCCTTTTCTCTAGCCTGACACAGCTGCCACAGGCTCTTTATAACCACAGCACTGTGGCTATGAAGTGCTTTAGCATCTATGACAAGTCTCCACAAGGAAACTGTTGACATGAAATGATTCCTGCCCCATATCTGGCTCCCATGTCTGGCTCCCACACTCTGCTTGGAAGAATGTTGGTTGCCTTTTCCCAAAGCTGTGCTCATGATCATTCTGACATTTAAAGTATACAATTTTTTAGTTCCTATATCCTTTCCTGTGACTTGACATCATTTAATTTATTAACATGTGCATAGCCAAAATGCTTGAGATTATGCTGTTGTTTTCCAGTTCCACAGAAACTAAAGATTAAGATGCAGTGTTACGCGGGATTTGATTACTCCTATCTGCACCCCCCAGATGTCTTAAGCCAGGGCACATGAAAAGATTTTTTTACAGATATCCTCTGTTTTCAAGCTTGAATGGAAGGTTTTGGATGTTTTCCTAAAAGAAGAGGAAAATGCAAGGGTGTTTGGCTATCAGCTGATTTACTGAATGACTCATTGGCAAAATAATTTTTGCTAGTAAATAGTTTTGGTTTTAAGTCACTTTGATTGAGGGTTTTTGTTTATGTGCTTTGGTTTGGGTTTTTAAAACACATAGCAAAAGAGAAAAATGCAAAGAAAGACAGAATATGTTCCATCTGTTGTTCTATGGATATTTTGTGATTGTGACAGATTCTGGTTTCGAGCTTGTCTTCAAGAGGAAGAGGTAGAATACTCAGGTATTTAATTAGAATAATCACTGAGATAGTGCTCTCATTTACTCAAAATATAAGCAAATATCTTATTTTTGAAGTATCACAAATCTTACAGACTTAAAGTGCCTCTTAAAATTCTTACTGCTTCCAACGAGGCTGAATTAACGTAATAAGAAAACATGTTAGTAATAGCATTTTCTGCTATTTAATGCTTGTCCCTTCTGCCACCATGTCTGACAAAATACAATGCTTGATCTGTGCAGGCAGATGTGAATTTATTGTGGTATGGGTTGAGTGCTAAACTGAAAATCAGCTCAGGCTAAAATACTCACAGCAGCAGCTGAGATTCTGGGCTACTGCTGTAGGATTTTTTTTCTAAGAGCCAAACTAGCATCTCCACACAGCACTGCATTGTGTCTTAAATGAAGACACCTTTTCTGGAGTTAACATGGAAGTATTTAACATAAAGGTTCAGTGGATCTTCTCTGGCTTGAGATGATGAAACTCCTGACTTGCTTTCCCAAAAAATCGATTTTTGTTTGTGGTCAGTATGTTTCACCAGACAACTCTCTGCTGCTCTGTACGTGTTTGATAAGACACTGGCACTGATGTTTGCGCTTGAAGAAATTGAAGCTGTTAACACTCTATGGAGTCCTCTTGAATTCCTTCTTAAATTGTAAGAGATTTTGTTAGTTTTAGAAGCCAGTGTTCTCCAGAAAAAACACACCACACACACACACAAAAAAAAAAACCCTACAAACTTTTATCCTGAAAAGTGTTAAGAGCCTTTTAGATGAACAAGAATTATAGAACCTTGGGTGGCATGATTTAGTGGAAGGTGTCCCTGCCCATGGCAGGGGGGTTGGAACTAGACGATCTTAAGGTCCTTTCCAACCCTAACTATTCTATGATTCTATAATTTCAGGTTCTTAACAGGGCAAAAGTGCATTCAGTTAACCAAAGTTACAAATTAAACCTGTTGGATTTAGGAGGAGATATCTTTGTACTAGATTTCAGGAAATGCAGAAGCTTCTTGAGACAAAATATATTATTCTTAGTTTACCTATGTCAAGGAAGGCATGCATCATGGGAAGTGTGTACTAAATTTATAAAGCTTCTTGACTAGAACAGTTTCCCAAAAGATTACTGTGAAGACATGTAATTTCCTAGGTTTAAGCTACTTAAATTTATTTGCAGCTTGTCGAAAACTATCTGCATTACAATACAAAAAGTAGTATTTATAATAATAAAGTGTCACTATTAAAATAAAGCGGAATGTTGCAATAATAGTCAATTTTATACATATGCCCACAGTACCAATAATTCTCCATTTAAACCCAAATTGTGTACAAAACCAATTTGAGTTAAAAGCCTATGGAGGACAGGAAGCATTAAAAGTAGCAAATCTGCTACTGCTGACTTTTAAAATTTCAGAGATGCCTATTTAAACGAGTTGTACAGTCTAAAACACTCTATAATGTCATTATTGTCTGAATCCTGCGCAGGTAACTGTCAGCTATCATCCAGCATATGGGATTACTATGGCAGGCCATATGCTTTGTAACAGTTGGGTGTTCAAATGCAAATTTGTGAAGTCAAATAAGAAGGTGCACCAGACAGCAAAGCCTAATTACTAGCACCTACAAGAAGCTGCCTGTTCCAACTCTAAGTGTTTTCTTGTCAGCTTGTTTTTTTGGACTGAATTGTATTAAACTGTTCAACAACTCCAAAAATGTACTGGCAACATGAAGCTCTGTTTCTACAATAAACTTAAGACCCAATAAGCTTGACTTGGTAAGATACAGGTGATTTGAAGTAGGATATTTACTCTTGTTTTGTTTATCTGAGACGTTTATAGCATATCTGTAGTTTAGGCTTGTCAGTATGCCTTCATGTGATCAAAAATATAGTTCTGGAGAAGCATGGGGCAATTATAAACTCATAGCTTACAGACATTTCATACTACAACCTCAAGCACTAAAGGTCTGATTCATTTCCATCTGAAGTTGCCCTTTCAGCTTCAGCCTTTTTTCTGACACTGCTGTATGTTTCTAAAAATCTTCTCTGGAATCCTTCTGACAGACTTTCCTGCCTGTTTAAAGCTATATACCTTTCTCTTTAAACTTGAATCACTGCTTAACTTCTGAAGTAGATCTCTTGATCATCCCCACTTCCTGCGCTTATCTTAGCATCATACCATTTTCTCTGGTTATATCTACTATAAAAATGCAGTGTGCAGGATGTTGGGGGGTTTTTAGTGGGCTTTTTTTTTTTGAGGGGGTTGGAGGTAGGGTCTTGTTTGTTTGTTTGTTTGTTTTGTTTTCTCAGTTTTTGTTTGTTTTGGGTTTTTTTGCTTTTTTTTTCTTTTTTTTTTGGGGGGGAAGAGGTAGGCAGATGAGGTGATGGTGTTTTTTTGGGGAGGGTTTATTTTGTTTTTTTTTTACTGAAGTTTGCCTTGCATTTTGCTGCCTTACCATGTGCCCTAGATGGCATCTTTGATGTATTCAAAGCAGCTTTTTTCCCTGTGGAAGTAAAATTTAAGTCATGCAAAAGCATCATGCAGACTAATGTAATGTAGACTAATTAGCTCTGTCCTTCAGTTAGTTATCTGTGCATGTGCCTAAGACAGGCACCTGCTGTGAACTTAATTTCAACAGATACTATGTGAAGTCAAGTCCTAGAATTGTAATATATGACAATAAAGAGAGCTTCAGTCTATTTGCACTGCGGCAGTTAGTACGTGGAAGTTTACTCCAAATGTGCAAATTGGATTCTCTTCAACACAAGGTAACTTGAAAGATGGCCCCAGGATACTATAATGGCTAATGGGTATTTTAGTAGAAGACCAGGTAAGACTCCCAAATAAAATACTCCCAGTGAATTCAGGCATCCTCAACTGCTTCACTGTACAGATCTGCTTCTATTGTGCTTTTCTGTTTTGTAAAACATGACAAAAGTGTGAGGTCTCACATACCTCCCCCATTGGCACTTTATGGCCCAAACTAAACCTCAGTCACTGAATGTAGTTCTCAGGAGTTACTCTCCATTTCCTTTAGAATTTATAAAAAGAGGATGAATCAGGTGCCTGTCACTACTGAGCACAAAGGGAGCTTTAATTAAGTATGTTCTTACACAATCCACTTTGGTTAGATGCCCAAAGTAAACTGGAATGAACCCAAACTAATTAAGGCTTATTTAGGGACAATATGGTAGAAAAACAAGAAACAGTTTAAATTAAGGATTTTTCTTTAACTGGAGAACCTTTTCAATAACTGAAAGCAGGTTTAAGAGTTTTAAAAGGGTTGCAGAGTTGTCGAAGTCCCTCTTCTGAGTCCCATTTGTATATTAGCATTACATTTATCTGCAATAACAGGGTTTCTATACATGAGAGTTTCTAACCTTGTGTAAAGCCCTTCAACCATGTGAGCAGACTGAGACTCTGGCTCTTGAGTGGACAACAAAAAGCTTTAAGCAAACACATTGCCAAACAAGAAAAAGCAAATAAGACATTGTCCTCAAGCAAGTGTACATATACTCACTATAAAAATTAAGCACTTAACAGACATAATCCTATTGCAACACTTCTATACATCAATAAATCAATCCATTACTACTGCAAATTAACTCTGCTTTCCTTACTACCAAAGTCAAACATTTTCATGAGCAGAACTACTAGAATTGAGGTGAGGTTACTAATCCCTAAAAAAGACCAAGTCTTGCAGCAAGAAAAGAGAATGATAATAATGGGTAACTGCTGTTTTCACTGCACAAGCATGAGGTAACAGTTTTAACTAAAAATCTAGTATTTATTAGTAGGAAACTTCCGGAAGTCTTCCAAGCATTATCTGCAAGTCTTGATTAGGAAAGAATGAAAATAACACAGATCTGAATTATACTAGCTCACCTCAGAGTCACTGCTCCAAAGACTTGACTAGCAAAGTTTATCAGACAGCCCATGAGCTGAGCTTGCAACAGTACAGTAACACAAAGAATAGCAACCATACTTATGGATCCAAATACAAAAACGCAGCATGCCAGTACCTGGAATGTCTACACCTGAAATAGGGCAGGGGAGGCAAAATTCCATAGTAATTATTTTTAAACAGATATCTTCAACTTCGTAAGTGACAGAGAAGTGGTGATAGAATTATGTGGCCTAGGGTTACAGAAATAATTCCACATCTCACTTTTCTCTAAGCTTGCTGCAGATTTCAGGGTGTATGACAGTACCAGGCGTTGCAGTAATGTCAGCAGTTTTGTGGCAAAAATAAAATGTGGCAATATACATCTCTGTGATTTTTTTGTTGGAAGTCAAATAGGTCAGATTGCAGACATAGCAGAAAATACAGCTTTGGGCAGTACCAAAGTTCAGGTCCCCAGTCCCGTCCCTTCCCCCCCCCATTCTCCAAAGAAACATGGAAGCAACTGTAGAAAAAACCTGCGTCATTCTCTCATGTTTAGTTGGTGGATATAAATGCTGATACTATAATCCACATGTTTGAAAAAGTTCTCCAATTTTATCTTATACCAAGGATAACACCAGTTATTTGACATTATTTGTTTAAGGACCAGAATGCCTTTGTGCAAAAAATTAAAAAAAAAATTATTTTTTTCATTTATTTGCAATATATGCATCCAAGAAAATTCCAAAGCAACAGGAATTTTACATTTGATAATATAAAAAGTTATACATACATATCTTTTCAAAACCAAAAGAGACAAGATCTCAGCAGTCATCTGGTCATATATGAAATTAAGTAGTATTTCAAGATGCCTACATAAAAAGTGGCAATATATCATTATGAAGCCAGTGGCTTCAGTGCTGGCCAGGGTGAATCCACCACAGCACTAGAAATAACCTTAGACATCAGATGTCTAATAAGCCTGCAGCTGCCCAGTCTTAAATATCTGACATCCCTGCATTTAATGAAAGAGATTAATAGACTGTTCACAACTGTTACAAGTACAGTTTACAATGCTTGCATGCATACTATTCATCATGTCAACCATTCTACCTTAATGTCTAAAGTATTACAGGATAAAGTAATTTTCTGCCATTGAATGCTAGTGAATGTAAAGCTTTCCCCACTCACACCCCCCCCAATAGACTCTCCCCCCCCATCTTGCTTGATATAGACATGCTGATCACATAGGCTTCTTTCAAAAACTAATGTGCAAAATCATAAACACAAGTCTCCATTTCACAGATGTGCTTAAATTAGGCACTAACAAAAGACTCCAAAATTCCATGAACAACTGTAGTTTACCATCCCCAATTAAAATTCACATACCATAAACAAATGAATTTCTGTGCACACAAAGTCATTACATCTTTTAACTGCATTTAGTATGATTAACTCTCCAACCACTATAGTGGTTCTATGTCATGTACTAAAGAATGGAGGTCTCGTTCTTTCCGTATCATGAGCAAATCCTTTCTCTCCAAGTAGACCCTCTATGTTTTCTGTTGTACACTAGATTTTCAACATATTGTTCCCTTTTCTAATTTTTCTACTCAGTACAGTATTTTCTAAATATTGATTAAGGCCTTCACAATGAAATCAGCTCCACCTGACAAGACATAACACTTCAGTTCTAAAAGTAAAGTTATGTTTTAAGTATGTATTTCCATACCATAAACTGAACTTCAGTATTTAACAGTATCGAAACCCAAGAAGACATTTTACTTCATTTGAAGAAGGCTGGTTGTTTGGAGGGGGGAGTGTTTGCTTTTGTTTTTTTTTGGCATGGCTTTGCTACCTTTCCAAGTTGATCTGTATCACTGGATTTATCTGTATCATTAAACTGATTTCCTCCTGACCCATGTTATAAATGATCAAGGCCCAAATTATAAAAATAAAGTAATTTATTGCAAAATAATACAAAGAGACAGTAAGCAAAGCAGTGCTGGGTGCAAAGCAGCACTGGGTGCACGGGGAGTCTCTGCTCCACCAACACACACACTGGGGGGTTAAGCGAGCAGGTATTTATTACACACAAGCATGCATATTCAGTAGGTTTCCGAGACAAAAGCAGAGATATTACAATTAGTTCAGGTACTCATTATCATAAGCCCCCTCCTCTTTTGACGCTTGCGCACTGTCTTCTGATAATTGTGAGCCGGGGCTCTTCAAGATGAAGTAAGAAGTCTTCCTCCTGTGGGCAGGGGACTTCAAGATGAAGTAAGTGGTCTTCCTCAGGCCGCACTTTTCACCTTTAGCAGGTTGAATGCCTCAGTCATCACAATTAATTAAATATCAGCAATGTCTGCAAGTTTCTGACAGTTGGCTAAAATTTAGAGCACTGTGGTTGTCAAACAAGCGATAAGTAAGTCAGGTGCGTGGATGGGGAGTACACAAAGCTAGCAGATTTATGGGAGACACTGTTTTTAGGGGAACTACTAAATCTTATTATCACATCACAGAATTACAACACAAACATTGTAAAAGGGCTATTTCCACTTCACAGCCTTGTAACATTGTAAAAGGGCTATTTCCACTTCACAGACTTACATTGTTCTCTAAGTTGAACTAGAAGTACTTTAATCCCATGTTTTTTAAATACTTGCTTATACTCAATGAATTTACAGATGGTGACTTTCATTAACGTTGCCTTAGCAATGTGGATATAATAACGCAGGTTTTCGTATAGTTAATTATTAATGGTTTCTCATTTCATAATTTTTCCTCACCATATTTTATAACAAACTATCACTTTTTTAACACAAATCATAGTCATGTTATATCACAATGCTAATCAAGCTTAACATACACGCCTTGCTCAACTGGCAAATTAATCATTCAAGTTTATTACAATTTATCAGCAAATTAACTGTTTACATTTATCACACCCACTTTGCAGATGTGAAAACCAATCTGTTTAAAGATCAGTCAGTTATCTTTGGAAATTTCACCACACCCAAAATTATTCTGAACACAAGATATTAACTTTTAGATCCTCCCTACTGCATCTTCCAGATACTTCATGTTCCTGTTGAAATAACTAGTGGTCACTTGAAACTTCTTCAGTTAGGCTCCTGGAACTATTAGCACACTGATTTAACAGTGAATTTGAGTTGGCGAAATACTTGAGCTTGACAACTCTATGCTTGCATTCAACTTGTACAATCATTATTTCTTCATAAAAATCTAAAAGTATCAATTTTCTTCAGTATTAATTGCATGAAGAAGAAAGCTTTTGGTTTTATGTAGCATTTTTTGTTTATAATTACATGCATAAAATTCTGGTGATAGATGTCCATCTTTTCTAGTCCCAAGTCTTTTTTCTTTCCTCCCTCCTTGATACAGTATATACATTTTTACAGTATAAAAGTAAAGGAAATCAAAAAGTCACTTAAGAGCTAAAGCATTAAGGTAACTAACACATTTAGTGGAATTTAACAAGGGAGAAGCACTACTTGATGATTTAAGACCCAAGATTTCAATATCTACTTAGAAAAAATTTGAAGAAATATGATAGCTCAACCACAAAAACTACACTAGAACTTCATATGGAGATAGGCATGGACATTAGAAAAAAGTCAATTCTGTGTTCTTCATAGTTAACACTGCAGACCACAAGGATAGTAACAAAACCTACACAAAACCAAAGACAACAGCAACAGAGTGAGCAAAGTGTAATCTCTTTTTTTATAAATCAAGGATTAGGGTCAGTAACATGAACAAAGGATGTTTTAAGAGGAACTTGAATACCTCGAAAGATTCGTTCTGCATTTGTTGAATAAAAATAATCTAAATATATGGCCATTAGATGAAGTTTTAAAATGGTTATTTCCAAAGCCTGCAGTTTTTGAGACATTCCGTGGTAAAGATTAATTTCTCCTTCCACTCCCAGGGGGGGGGAGGGGTAGATGAAAGACAAAAAAATACAGAAGCAGCCAAAACTAGTAGAAAAAATTATGTACTAACAGAGATTGAAACTGTAAGAAGGTATTTTTGATACTGGATTGGGGTCAAGAAGACCCAGGATGGCATTTCCAGGATACGCACTGAAATTTTTTGCAGCTGAAGTAGGAGGAAGCTGTGAACATGTGGCAAGGTAAACAAGAGCTGAAAATGGAACCTTGAAATCCAAACAAAACGTTTTGACACATTTACCAGGTGGACCATCAAGCTGACAATTAAAAAAAAAAAAAAATCACTGACATAGCATAGTCAGAAAATAGAAAGAAATACTGGCAGAAAACGTGAGAAAGAATATGCCACACATCAAGGTGCATTACAAACTGCTAATGAGAAAATGGAATTCAGGAAACATGAAAAAAAATCCAAACACGAAATACAATAATATAAATTAATGTGAAGTGCTTTATAAGCATAGGAGCCAATAAGCCATTTTGGGCACCCAAAGACATGCCTGACCCAAAGGTTTCAAATACCTCTTGTTTTGATTAGCTTTACGACTCCAAAGTAACTGATGACATATATAATGTGTACTTGAGACGGCATTTTCTGCCAATATTACTTTTTATATTCTACTTGCCTGTTGCCAGCACTTTGGCAAAGTTCCCATCACTACACATTATCTGCAGGATTCACTCTACAAACCCAACTGTCTAAAAATCTTAACTGAATGAACACAAGCACTCCAACCTATAGCTTACCAGCACTGTTCAACTGTTTAGTGTACAAGAATCAGGCTGTCTTTAAGCTCTCTTTAGGTCCATGACTGTCCCACTTCAAACATGAAATGGATGATAAATCACAAGTTTTGGCAGGTTCAGTTCTCAAATACAGGCTAGAACACTGTGACAAACAGATGGATCAAATGTCCTACCTAGCATTGCGTCCAAAAAAGAGATTAAGTAAGCCAGAAAACAGTCCTAGAAACACTTCACATGTCGCTGAAGTTAAAATATATAGCATTAAGCAGAGAAACCCAAATCCAAACTAAGCCAAGGTTACTTGAACTTCAGGATCTTGTTTCCTTTCTAGTGCTTTCAAATTGTGGAGCTATTGATTACAACTATGATTAGCCTCAGGATTATATCTCTTTAACAAATTTTCTGCTTATTATTGCCTATAATCCTCTTCCAGATTTAATTACTGTTACATTAAGAGATATTATGAATTACTATGAAATATCAAGAATATTTGCAAGAAAAAAATAGAATTCTGCACTATGTCCTGGGTTCAGCAGTAGCAGTCATTTTTCTCCTTCTTAGTAGCTGGTGCAGTGCTGTGGTTTAGACTTTCAGCCTGGGAACAGTGTTGATAACACCAATGTTTTTAGTTGCTGCTCAGTAATGTTTAGTCTGACCAAGGACTTTCTGAGTCTCATGTTTTGCCAAGGGAGGAGGGGAAGCTAGGAGGAAGCAGAGACAGGACACCTGACCCAAACTATCCAAAGAAGTATTCCATACCACAGCACATTATGCCCACCATATAAACTGGGGGCAGTTACCCGGAAGGGCTAGATCACTGCTCGGGTTGGGCTAGGTATCCGTCGGCAGGTGATGAGCAGTTGTATTCTCTTCCCTTGCTATTTCCCTTATCATTATTATTACTGGTGGTAACAGTAGTGGTTTTGTGTTACACCTTAGTTACTGGGCTGTTCTTATCTCAACCCCTGGGAATTGCATTCTTTCAATTCTCCTCCCCATCCCTCTGGGAGAAGGGGGAGGAAGGCGGGGGGGGAGTGAGCTAGTGGCTCTGTGGTTTCTGGGTTGCCGCCTGGCCTTAAACCACGACACACTATTGTATTTATTATACCCATGTTATTTTTCCTCCTTGTTTTTAACAGATAAGGATTTAAACCTCTGTGTAAGAGGTGTCAGAATCCATTCTGAATGTTATGACCAGAAACCATTTTAATAAATACAAAACCCATTTTTAAGCGTTTGAGTTTTTGGCTTTAAGAGCTTTCAGTTACAAAGAGATTCACAATTTAGCTAGGCATTTTTTAAACTGTTTCATCAGGCGGAAGTTTTCTGTCTTCACTTTCAGTGGCTTTACCTGTGACATATACAAAGAATTACTGTAATTAATTACAAAGAATTAATGAGACACAATTTCTCTTTGTGGAATTCATATAATCACATTGCATTTTATGTTGTTAACCCAAATACCTCAGGGTTCTTTTTACTATTAATTTCATGATTATTTGAGAGTGAAACTCTAAGTCCCAAGGAAGGTCTGGCTTTTGAACAAATAGCAGCAGTGGTCATTATGAATATATATTTTTTGCTCTCCCTCTTTGCTCTGGAAGTCAATTTTTCGTTCAGTCTCTTAACACTCGGTATGAAAGTTTTCAGCTTTCTAAGAAACAGCTTTTCCTTTCACCCCATTGCACATGTACATACATCCTCCTTGCATTTTTATAAAATATGTATATCAGTCTAACAGTAAAGGCATACAACAAGAATTTTGATAAAATTCAAATGTCTAGAAATTAACTGTCCAATCAGCTGTGTGAAAAAAGGATTGTATCAGAAACACCAAAATTCAGCATTCCATCTTTATTTTTTTTAAGTAAGTCAAACGGATCTGCCCTATTTCTTACTGACAAAATTCATTACAGATTTTCTAATTCTCCTCTCAGTCAGCTTCTCTGAAAAATATTTGATTTCCTACACTATCATCTTCTCACCAAATTAATCTTATTTGCATCAAAATCTTAGGTACCATCCACTCAGAGATGACAATTGTATCATTCTCACATAAAGCTATTTATTTTCATATATACCTTCACATATACATGTCACTAAAAGAAAGTCCCTACTTGTAATTCAATCTTTCCATTTTGTATGAATTTAATAGTGACATATTATAGAAGCACAGAACAGTTAGGGTTGGAAGGAATATTAAAGTTCATCTAGTTGCAACCCCATGCCATGGGCAGAGACACTTTCCACTACGCCAGATTGCTCAAAGCTCATCCAGCCTGTCTTTAAACACTGTCACAGGTAGTATCCCACCCCACCCAGGACTTCCAAGGGAAGCTGATGTTTTACTACACTCTGCACAGGCTGAAAAAACAATTCTATTGCAAACCTTCTCGAAACTGTCAGGAGGATCAAAAGTCTTGGCAAGTTGTTGCTCTTATGAGAGTAGAAAAAACCCAGAAAAAGAGCATCCTACTTTGTGGATCCAGTGATGTCCCCTCAGTCAGCGAGAAAAAGTCCTTTTGGGTGTAGTCCATGCAGCCCTTGTAGTCCTTGAAGCTCACTGACAATCCGAGTGGAAGAACTCACACCACATGGTTGAGTGGACGGCTGCCTTTTTATGAGGTTGGGTCTCTCGAACCCCTCCCATAGACAAGACTCATTTGTACACTTGCACGTGCGGTGTGAGTTGTTCTGGAAGGTTCCAGGTGGTGGTAGAGGGATCAGGTAAACCACCACATACAGTTAACTCTGTCTTGATGGGGGTATCAGTGTCGGTGTTACTGTCTGTGGGCAGTTTGTTGACCAGGCAGTAGATCTTAGCAGCGTTAAGGCAGACGACACAGGGAAACATTCCCCACGTTTGTGGAGCTGGATCGCTGCTCTGCCACTGAACTCATGTTTTGCCCAAACAGTAAGGAACTGTCAGTCCCTCATATCTTTTGAGCTGTTTTGAGAAAAACACAAAAAGGGGCTCTTGACCATCACAATGGAGCATCAATTTAATTCAGCTTATGGCATAATATTTGAGTCCTTTAAGTATTCTCTTTTAAAACATAGACTTATTGCTGGTTTTAGTATTGAGGGGCTTTTTCCATCCGCTTCCTGCCTCCCCCCCTCTCCCTCCCTCCCTGGAGTGACTGACTGCTTTCTTCTACTGTACCAATAGAGACTGACATTTTGAAGTAGTTGTCCTTTGGTACATTCAGTGCTAATTCTTCTACCTAGCTGTATTAAGAGGCCATATGGGAATAGCAACACACAAAATAGTTTAAGAAATAAAGGTTTTTTTACTTGAAATATTCATTTTAAAGTGAAGCATAAACTATCTAAATCAGATTATTCCTAAGGCACATTTGCTCTGAACTGTGCAGTGAGAAACAGAATTAACAAATGCAGTGAAACAAAATATATTTTGAGTAAGTGTTGAAGTATTTTTTCCTCAGAAATTATTATCTCATACAGGCATTTATCATAGCTAGGAGAAAGGTATACTGTATATATATATATGTGCGGACTAATTCAAAAAAGCTATCAACTTTTAATATTAATTACATGCAAGGATAAAAGATGTTTCTGCTATGAAGATCTTGGTATGCTTTCAAACTAAATAAAAAAGAAAACTTAAATACTTGAATGTCTGCTTCTACAAAGGCTGAGTATATGGTATACTGTAACATGTGGTTAGTTTGTTTCCTCCAGATTCTCCAAAATATGAATATTTTTCTAAAAGTACAAAATACCTGCCCACTATTTATATATATGTATGAAATTAGAACCACTTGCAGCTGCAATGGGGAATGAAAGATCGATTGTGTGGAAGACAAATTCCTTCTGCAAGTAATAGAGGAGCCGACAAAGAGAGGTGCCATGCTTGACCTCGTCCTCACCAACAGGGAAGGGCTGGTTGGGAATGTGACGCTTCAGGGCAGCCTTGGTTGCAGCGATCATGAGATGGTCGAATTCAAGATCCTCAGGACAGTGAGAAGAGCGTGCAGCAAGCTCACTGCCCTGGACTTCAAGAGAGCAGACTTTGGCCTCTTCAGGAACCTGCTCAGTAAGGTTCCATGGGATATAGTCCTAGAGGGCAGGGGGGCCCAAGACTGTTGGTTGATATTCAAGGCTCACCTGCTGCAAGCTCAGGAGCGATGCATCCCAACTAGAAGGAAGTTTAGCAGGAGCACCAAGAGACCTCTTTGGATGGATAAGAAGCTGCTGAGGAAACTTAGAAGAAAAAAAGAGGCTTATAAAAGGTGGAAGCAAGGTCAGGCAGCCTGGGAAGAAAACAGGGATGTTGTCCGGGAAGCTAGGGACCAGGTTAGGAAAGCTAAGGCCCACTTAGAATTAAACTTGGCTAGGGATGTTAAAGATAACAGGAAGGGATTTTATAGGTACATTGCCAATAAAAAACAGGTTAGGGACACCGTGGGTCCTCTCCAGAAGCTATCGGGAGAACTGGCTACCCTGGATTTGGAGAAGGCTGAGGTTCTTAATGACTTCTTTGCCTCAGTCTTTACCGGCAAATGCTCTGACCACACCACCCAAGTCTTCGAAGGCAGACGCGGGGACAGTGAGAATGAAGACCCTGGGCCCACAGCAGGAGAGGATCTGGTTCGAGACCATCTTAGGAACCTGAATGTATACAAGTCCATGGGACCTGAGGAAATCCATCCGCGGGTCCTGAAGGAGCTGGTAAATGAAGTTGCTAAGCCACTGTCCATCATATTTGAAAAATCACGGCAGTCAAGTGAAGTTCCCGATGACTGGAAAACGGGAAATTTAACCCCCATTTTTAAGAAGGGGAAAATGGATGAGCCGGGGAATTACAGACCAGTCAATCTCACCTCTGTGCCTGGCAAAATCTTGGAGCGGATTCTCCTGGAAGGCATGCTAAGGCACATGAAAACCAACAAGGTGCTTGGTGACAGCCAGCATGGCTTCACTAAGGGGAAATCCTGCCTGACCAATCTGGTGGCCTTCTATGAAGGGGCTACGGAACTGATGGACAGGGGCAGAGCAGTTGATGTCATCTACCTGGACTTGTGCAAAGCCTTTGACACTGTCCCACATGAAAACCTTGTCTCTAAGTTGGAGAGACATCAATTTGATAGGTGGACCACTTGGTGCATAAAGAACTGGCTGGATGGCCGCACACAAAGAGTAGTGCTCAATGGCTCAATGTCCAGCTGGAGACCAGTAACGAGTGGTGTCCCTCAGGGATCAGTGTTGGAACCAGTCTTGTTCAACATCTTTGTGGGTGACCTGGACAGGGGGATTGAGTGCGCCCTCAGCAAGCTTGCCAATGACACCAAGCCGTGTGGTTCGGTTGATACATTGGAGGGAAGGAATGCCATCCAGAGGGACCTTGACACGCTTGTGAGGTGGGCTGATGCCCACCTCATGAAGTTTAACCATGCTAAGTGCAAGGTCCTCCACCTGGGTCGGAGCAATGCCAGGCACAGCTACAGGTTGGGCAGGGAAGAGATATAGAGCAGCCCTGTGGAGAAGGATTTGGGGGTGTGGGTCAATGAAAAAATGACCATGAGGCGGCAGTGTGTGCTTGCAGCCCAGAAAGCCAACCTTATCCTGGGCTGCATCAAAAAGGGTGTGACCAGCAGGTCGAGGGAGGTGCTCCTGCTCCTCCACTCTGGTCTCGTGAGACCTCACTTGGAGTATTGTGTGCAGTTCTGGTGTCCTCAACATAAAAAGGACATGGAAGTGTTAGAACAAGTGCAGAGGAGGGGCACGAGGATGATCAGGGGACTGGAGCACCTCTCGTATGAAGACAGGCTGAGAAAGTTGTGTCTGTTCAGCCTGGAGAAGAGAAGGCTGTGTGGAGGCCTCCTAGCAGCCTTCCAATACCTTAAGCGGGCCTATAGGGGTGCTGGGGATGGACTTTTCATGAGGGACTGTGGTGAGAGGACAAGGGGTAATGGGTTTAAACTTAAACAGGGGAAGTTTAGATTGGATCTGAGGAAGAAATTCTTTACTGTGAGGGTGGTGAGGCCCTAGAATGGGTTGCCCAGGGAAGTTGTGAATGCTTCATCCCTGGCAGCGTTCAAGGTGGGGTTGGACATAGCCTTGGATGGCATGGTTTAGTGTGAGGTGTCCCTGCCCATGGCAGGGGGGTTGGAACTCGATGATCTTGAGGTCCTTTCCAACCCTTATTATTCTATGATTGTATGATTTTAAATTCGTCTATATTTTTGTTCAAACATTGGGCCACATCTTCTTCAACCAGATTCTAAATACCCAGCTGACGCTCCTGCTTGTTTGTGTCAATCAAGAAACAGACAGAAACAATAAGTATGAATTTTAAAGTCAGTACTACCACAAAAAACCAATTACAGACCCTGACAGATTTTGGCTTTAGACTTCTGGATTTTCTGCCAAATATGTAATTCCATGAAATAACATAATTGACCACAAAAAGTATGCATGCCAATTGTATTACCACATGAAAAGTACATTCTTTCTTTACTTATTTCTTGCTTAGTAAAGCTAAGCTGTAAATTCAGCCACTACAAGATCTGTAATAGCTCTGATAAGGCAAATATATTACTTGTGTACTATGCATAACCTCAGGAATTTTATTTAGGGAGATGAAGTTGAAAAAATTGTTGAAAGTAGAATAACTTTAGTAGATTTCGTTAGAACAAAAACAATACAAAATTGAAACAACATATTTCATTTTTCCTAGATAATGACATCACATGCCTTAGAGATAATTTAAAATTATTTTTCTAGTCTATGAGCTGACCAAGAATACTGACATATTATATCCTATCAGCTTAGTTCCCAGGATGTGATTACAGGATTTGCTCATTTGTATGTATCTGAAAAATATATCCTTGAAGCAAAAAAATGGCATTTTAATAGAGAATATATGCAAGAACATGCCTTTCCTTCTAAAGAACTACCTGAAGATGTAAAATAGGGGAGTACATGCAGTGAAACAACAAAGCGAGCCCAAGCTTCTCTAGATATTATGAATTAGTTTAACACAGATTCTGACAATTTGTACTCTAAGTTTCAAAGTAGCTTTTCTTACAGTAACTATTTTTAGCCTGTGAACTGTAATAATATACTGTCCTACAGAGAGTGATTTTTTTTTCCACAATTGCCTGGGGAGTCAGTTGTAACTAATTGAACTCACTTTTATGCCTGTGTCTTCCAAATGTTCTCCTTCAGCTGCATCCCATTTGAGAAATGTAAGTTCCCTCACAACAACACTAGCTTAAAGATAAAAAGTTTGACAAGCATATCTAAGAGAAAAATAGTCCATTTTTAGATCATCACGGACATCTTTTTTATTCTTCACAGATATTACTAACATACCTAATTTCTGAAAAAAATCCCACTATTTTTAATTAATCATGATAAAAAAGCCTCCCATAGTATCCGTAGGGTCAAAGGACTCAACAGAAGGGATCATTCTTCCCTTAGGCTGAAAATATGGACTGTATCACTGGGTTTCTGGAAATTCTTGGGTTGAAGTATGAAACCAGGAGTACTCCAAGAGCTTTGGAGAACCATTTACTTCCACGATGTGCTACTCTGGAATCTGTTTATAGAATCATAGAATCATAGAATAGTTAGGGTTGGAAAGGACCTTAAAATATTCTAGTTCCAGCCCCACTGCCAGGGGCAGGGACACCTCACACTAAACCATGCCATCCAAGGCTATGTCCAACCCAGCCTTGAACACCACCAGCAATGGAGCATTCACAACTTCCCTGGGCAACCCATTCCAGGGCCTCACCACCCTTACAATAAAGAATTTCTTCCTCATATCCAATCTAAACTTCCCCTGTTTAAGTTTGAAGCCATTACCCCTTGTCCTCTCACTACAGTCCCTAATGAAGAGTCCATCCCCAGCATCCCTATAGGCCCCGTTCAGATATTGGAAGGCTGCTAGGAGGTCTCCACACAGCCTTCTCTTCTCCACGCTGAACAGACACAACTTTCTCAGCCTATCTTCATATGGGAGGTGCTCCAGTCCCCTGACCATCCTCCTGGCCCTCCTCTGCACTTGTTCTAACAGTTCCATGTCCTTTTTATGTTGAGGACACCAGAACTGCACACAATACTCCAAGTGAGGTCTCACAAGAGCAGAGTAGAGGGGCAGGATCACCTCCTTCTACCTGCTGGTCACGCTCTTTTTGATGCAGCCCATGAGACGGTTGGCTTTCTGGCCTGAGAGAGCACACTGCTGGCTCATGTTCATTTCTCATCAACCCACACCCTCAAGTCCTTCTCCACAGGGCTGCTCTGAATCTCTTCCCTGCCCAACCTGTAGCTGTGCCTGGGATTACTCCCACTGAGGTGGAGGACCTTGCACTTAGCATGGTTAAACTTCATCAGGTTGGCATCAGCCCATCTCATAAGTGTGTCAAGGTCCCTCTGGATGGCATTCCTTCCTTCCAACGTGTCAACCAAAGAGCTTGGTGTCATCGGCAAACTTGCTGAGGGTGCACTCAATCCCACTGTCCATGTCACCCACAAAGATGTTGAACAAGACCGGTCCCAACACTGATCCCTGAGGGACACCACTCGTTACTGGTCTCCAGCTGGACATTGAGCCATTGAGCACTACTCTTTGTGTGCGGCCATCCAGCCAGTTCTTTATCCACCGAGTGGTCCACCTATCAAATTGATGTCTCTCCAATTTAGAGACAAGGATGTCATGTGAGACAGTGTCAAAGGCTTTCTTTTAAGATAACTTGTGTTTATCTTGTAAACTCTGTTTTATGACCTCAGTTTAATCCAATAGCACCTATAAGCCATACAACCAAAAAATAAAATAAAAAAAATAAATAAATAAAAAAAAAGAAACCACAACAATATTTTTGTCTTGATTCCTTTAAAACATTTTTACGCATTCTTTTCTTTGCCTGTTTTATTTAAATCTTTCCTACTTAGTTAGGGACATTTATGCTGATAAGGCATCAAAATTTGTCAGACTGTATTGTTAAATTACAAAGCAGAACTCCTTTTTCCCAAGACGCAGCTTCACAGCCTTTTTAGTTTTGCCAGCGTACACACTGCAACCAGTTTGGGTGCCCCACTTCCTCTCAGTATTGGCCACATGCTCTTAATAATTCCACTGGGTACAGCGGTAGTAAGACTGCTGGCTGAACTCGGGGAACTGGCTCCTTCTACTGACGGAAAACTCATAATTTTTTTTGTTTGATTCCTCCCCCGGCATTATACAATTTACTCTGCAACCACTAAGTCTCTTATACAAAATATAGTGATCTTTCCACTTCTTTCTAACTGAAAGAATTTCAGTTTGCGCATGTTCCAGTTTGCCCTATTTCCCCTTGTCCCCTTCAGATATGCATCTTTCGTTGCTAATTCTTACACTGCAAACTTTGCAAAAACTTAATATTTGGTATACCCTAAGATCTGCTGTTTGGAAGATTTTGCATCTGTCATTGTTTATCTAAGTAGCAAATGAATTACTCTATCATTGGAAGATGTCCACACAAAACATATACAATAGTTTTTATTGCCAAACATGATTTTAAGTCAATAAAAAGAAGTACAGGAACTATGTCTTCAGTTTTGAACTAAGGAGAGGGAGTAGATTTTGATTTTGCAGTTGTATATGCCATTGGTAAGACATACATAATTGCAATATTTTATGTAGTCAGTCAAATCTGTCGTTTGTCTCTAATATTGTGATCAATTATTTCTGTCAAAAAAAAAAGTTCTTTTGTACTACAGTATATAAAATAAAATATGCTTAACTTTGACATGAAATAATCTTACCTTTAATATAGTTATTAGTGCTTGAGACTAAGCATTAACAGAAAGCCATTTAAATAAAATTGCCATGTAGGCCAGTTACATTTTCATCACCTAATTACAATATTTAAATTAACATAGTAAAATAATAACCGCTTACACTGCATCTATTGTTTGATGTGCTGGTGATAACTGTCTTTCCATGTGACTCATTTTTTTCTACTGTTCATTCTAACTTAGAAATCAGCAGGATTGAATACAGTCATAAATAAACTTATGATCTCTGATTGCTCACCACACTATTTCCAGTGATAAAAAAGGTCTTTCCACATTTATAAGGAGTCAATAGCATTTTGAATTTAATGCAGGTAGTTAACATCCTATCATCAAACTGTTTTATAAAAATTATTAAACAATTTAAAAGATCAGTGCCTCTTTCCAAGGTTTTATCATGACACTTAAATGATAGAAAAAATGCAAGCACACAGGGTTTGGTCTGTTTCCTTGGAGACATAAAGCATTAATGCACGTCGAGTTACAGGAAGCGTTGTCCATTCAAGGAATCCCTTCTTATCTCAGAGTTGCTAGCTCTGGTCTTCTACCTTAAATTTCTTTGGCCCCAGTTCCTGTGTGACCAACAAACGGTAGGATGGGAGGGAATTATCCTTTAGCAATTAATACTTTAGTGGCAACTCAGTATGTAAGAGAAATAGCAGAACTCTGATTTAAGTCTTATAACTCTGACCAGCACTGGTCTGTTAGTCCATTCCCAGACCTACGAAATCACTGATATCAGTGGGACTTTGTGGAATTAATCCCATAAGTGGAGTGCTGGGAAAGAGTGCTACAGGATATTCAGGCAGGTAGGCAGACAGGCAAGGTGGAGAAGTTGCACTGTATATAAGGGAGAGGTGTGCCTTCACAGACCTCACAGTTAGGAATATTGTGGTTGAGAGCCTCTGGTTGAGGATGAAAGGCATGGAAAAGAAAGCAGATGTTGTTTGGGTGTCTACTGTTCACCTTGCAAGGATGACAGCACTGATGACTTATTCTACAGGCAATTAGGAGTAACCTCTGAATTGGCAACCTTCGTCCTTAAGGGGAGATTTCAACTTCTCAGACATCTACTGGGAATACAAGACTGCTGTGACAACTTGGGAGACATATCTTTACTGAGAAGTTTCCTAGGGAGGTGATCAATGTCCAAAGCCTGCCAGTGTTTAAGAGGCACTTGAATAATATGCTACTAGGAAAAAAAGCATATTATCATGCCTTAACAATGTGCCTTAACTTTTGTTTGGTTTTGAAGTGGTCAGGCAATTGGACTAGGTGATCACAAGTTGCATCCAACCGGAATTATTAGTCTAGTCTAGTCTATATGGAAAACTAGAACACCAGTAAGGAAAACCTAGAATATCAATATCAGCATATAAAATACAGCTTATAGCCATTCTTTATCCTCACCTCCTGAGAATTAATGATTGGCATCTAAAAAAAATTCAGAATTTAAGTCATGCTTACTGTTGTGGTTTAAGCCTCTATAACTCATGCAGTTGCTCTCTCACTCACTCCCCACTCTTTCTTCCCCCAGTCCCAGGGGGATGGGGAGGAGAATCAAAAGAATGCAACTTCCACAGGTTGAGATAAGAACAGTTTAGTAACTAAGATATAACACAAACCACTACTGCTACCACCAATAATAATAATGACAAGAGAAAATACAAGGGAAAAGAATACAATTGCTCACCACCCGATACCAAGCCCAACCCAGCAGCGCACCTCCCACAGTGCTCCCCCACCCTTCCTTTCTGGGTCTCTGCCCTCCGTTTTTACATCCTGGACATGACGTGCTGTGGTATGGAATAACCTCTTTGGTCAGTTTGGGTCAGGTGTCCTGTCTCTGCTTCCTCCTGGCTTCCCCTCCTCCCTGGTAAAGCATGAGTCTCACAAAGTCCTTGGCCAGACCAAAACATTACCAAGCAGTAACTGAAAACACTGGCGCTATCAGCGCTGTTCCTAGGCCCAAAATCAGAAACACAGAGCTGCGCCAGCTACCAAGAAGGAGAAAAATGGCTGCTGCTGCTGAGCCCATGACACTTACTCACATATTTATAATTACAAAATAATTAGCTCTAATGAGCAACATTTTTTTTACCTGGCAAGTTATTATTTTGTAATAAAGCACTGGAAAGACAATGTGATCTGAAACTTTATAGGCAGTATGATGGCTGCTCAGTAGCTGGCCCTAAATTCAGGTCCAAATATTAGATAATGTACTAAGGTGTAAAACTGGCAGTATCTATCAGGCAAATATATACAATGACAAAAAACGTAAATACAGAACATTCAACATTTGATGTGCTATATATACTATTCAAGCTATGTGTAGAGAATCAGTCAAGACAGAAAAGAACTTTAAGTATGAAAAATCCTCAGCTTTCACGTATTTTCTAGGTATAAATATGAGGTCCTGAGCTCTGTTCTACTACTGCTATGAGTGTTCAGGTGAATAAAGTTAGGTTTAGTATCTCAATACCAAATGATGATCGCTTCAGAAATCCAGTTAGACATACTATGTATCGTCTAGATACTGTGCGTGTTCTAGACAGTAGATGCTGTGACAGTAATCTCTTCTTAAAATTATCATCCAGAGTTATAGATTAGCACTATTGATTACAACAGCCTCTGAAACAGATTCATATGTACAGGAATCAAATTTTCATACTGAAATAGGCCATATTTCTTTTTCCTCTCTTTTTGTCCTAGTTGCAGGTATAGATCTGTCGTTAAGATGGTATTTTTTTTAAAAAAAACTGATCAACTTTTGTTTTCACTGATGTTTTAGTCGTTGCTCAGTAGCGCTTACCCTGATGAAGGGCTTTTCTGTCTCTCATGCTCTGCCAGTGAGGAGGGGCAAAAGAAGCTGGGTGGAAGCAAAGAAAGGGCACCTGATCCAAACTAGCCAAAGGGATATTCCATACCACAGCACATCATGGCCAGTATATAAACTGGGGCAGTTACCCGGAAGTGTTTGATCGCTGCTCAGGTCAGCTGGGCATCAGGTCAATGTGTATTTGTATTGTGCACCAATGGCACTTTCTGGTTGCTTTTTTTTCCCTATTTCATTTTATATTTCTGTTCTTGTTATTTCCTATTCTGTTATCATTAGTAATATGAATATTATATAGTACCTTAATTATTAAACTGCTTTTTTATCTCAAGCTATGAGGTTTGCATTCTTTTGGTTCTCCTCCACATCCCACCCAGGGGGAGGTTATTGAACAGTGGCATGGCACTTAGTTGCTGGCTCGGTTTAAGGTACAAGAAAATGAAAGAAAAATTGCTCTAGGAAAAATAAAAACAAAAATGTGTAGCAAAGATTTTCTTCTTATATGAAATGAATGTGTGTATCTGATAATAGTTTGTTCAACTTGCACTTTTCTATTAACTTACATGCATTTATTTGAACCAAATTCTTTTCCTTATGGAAGTATTTTTACTAACTTGATCTTTTAGTATTTATTTGATTTATAAAAACACTGAAATTAGAGGCTGAAATATCCACTACTCATCAGTAATAGTAAATACAGCAAAGACATTTTTACCCTAAAAAAATCTACAGTGCTTCACTCCGTATACATGAATTATACACTACCGGATACAAATTACATTAGGTCTTATCAAAGCAGATTGTTTGACATACATAGAAGTGTGTACCAGCTAGACATTTAAATTAAAATCAAAAAGCTTATTCTTGCTGTAGAAAAAGTCCAATAGACGGAGAGAACCATACTCATCATGTTAAAGTATCCCTCTCATGCGAGATTGTTTTTCATTCAGACTATGTTTTAAAAGACTCTGCTGGTTCTCTGGCACTTCATACCAGCCATGTTTTCTCAGAAATCTCTTGCTTTGTTAAATCTTTTACAAAAATCTTCCATTGGCTATAATTCTTTTTCCCTTTTTTTTAAAGGGAGGTATCAAATAAGAATGTGGGAAACATGGGTAAAAACCCCACCCAACCACAAAACATGAGAAATAGACATCTTCTGTACTTCAAAGTAATTTTGATATAGAAAATAGAGAAAGTGGATACAAAAAAAAACACTGTTGGCTGCAGAAGTGCTCATTTTTCCATTTTTTTTTTCTTTTTTTTTTTTGGTAGTTGTAGGATATTGCTGTCTTGCACAGCATTTTACAGAAGAAAAAACCCAACAAAATTACACAGCTCAAAATCTGATACCAAAATATGATACTCTGGGCTATAGTATATTTATTAAAATGCATAGTATACTTACTGATGCAGCATGTGTGTTGGACATAAGTGATTATCTGACAAGCTCTTCCCAACTCACCGAGATTCTGGACACTTCAGTCAGTCCATGCTGCCATCTTATTGTAAAAGAGCTAAAACTTCCTTTGAAAACATTATAGAGAACATTGTTAGCATATGGACTAAAATCTCTCCACTTTCAGGTACAAAGCTGTTTCTAGGTGGGCTGTATGACTGCTATCATGAATGGTGATGGTGGAGGATGCTTAAGGTGGTTTTAACAGCATTATATTAAAAACAAGAAAACCAGTCTTTTAAAAACTAGTTTTGCTTGCTGAATGCAAGAAAATCTGTGCTGAAAGGTGATAGACAACATTCCTGGCAGCCTAATGAAGAAATTGAAATTTTCACACTTAGCTTTTTCTCTGCTGACATAAGGAATCCACTTTCATAAACAAAAGTTCACAGACCACCTTACAGATAACTAACTTGGAGCTTAACTTAGTTTTGTTTCTTGATTGTATTAGAACTGTCATCAAAAAATAAAATAAAGTATAAATAAAGTAACTTTGGACAGGATTGTGTTGCTCTGCCTGGGTTAAGCTGTTACATCAATTGTCATTCTCTTTGATCTCTTTTTAGCTGCTTCTATCCTGACAGTTTTCCTGATCTGTCCCCGATACCTTTCTGGACTCATTCATTCCACCTTTACTTTGGAAAACTCTTGACATGGTCCCAGACAAGTTCTGTAACTTTTCTTCCCTGTAAAGAAAAGGTCAAAAAAACATCCTGAATGATCCTGCTCCACTTTCTAGAAGATAGAGCCATCAGCTATAGGATCTGATCATTAGACAATTGTCATACAAATATATTTTGAATGCCATTTCTATATCTCTTTTTTACAACCTCAGACATTTCTCTTGAGTCTGCCCCATCTCTCAAAAGCAGTCTGGCATTCAAAGCATTTAAATGATGATAAAAAATACATTAGGCAAACCTGCTAGCATGACACTCTCCAGTTTGAAAACACAGTTTATGTTAATCTAATGAGCCTTGAATAACTAATGGAATGAAAATAGCTAAGAAAAGCTGCCACCAAAATATTCCACAGATTCTGCCATGCACACCTTTTCTGATCACTAGAGTTGTGGCTTTCAGGATGTGCTATAACAGTGCAGTCATATTCCTCAGAGGAAATATTTCCTCAACAAAAATAAACCAAACCAACCAACCAAAAAAAAAAAGTTCCTGTGGCTTTTGGGACTTCCATGACTTCATTTGCAAGAACCTGTGGACACATGCCATTTTATATGCCTATTACAAATCCGGAACACTAATAAATGTACTAGGTGGTGGATTTCCAAAATTGTTTACCTTCCACAAGGAATTAGTTGCTTGCCCAAGAGTGCCTAGAGCTTGGGGAACATGCCAAACAGCGGCACTTCTGTTTAGTGAGATACGCATGAATAAATAGGATGGCAATAACTAATTCTGAAATGGGTTTCTTGCTGTATGGAGAAATGGAAAATAGTAAGGGGGTTTGGAAGTAGACTAACCAAGGTGTTAAGTGCTCGCTGAGAAGTTGGCATTGTCATAGTTTGAAAGTGCTCAGATACATGTGTGTATCCGTTCACTTATCTCTAAAAATATTTTATTTGCAACCTGTCTGAAAAAAAAAAAGTAATCTGTGGGCACTGCAATCAATAGAAATGTATCCACGTTTTTTTTTTTATGAGTCTTTGATGAGTCTGACCATCCCATTAAAGCAGCAAAACTTTTATATCTCTATACTGGCTTGCCACCCATGTATCAAATTAATGAGCCATGAAATGTCGGGAAAGTAGTGTATCATTTCATAATTAGTGTATGAAAAAGTGAAAGGGAGGAGAAGACAATAACAGTGTATTTGGAGAATTTATGGTGCAGGGCAAAGAACTAGAAATGAAAAAAGAAACTGCACCTAGCCAAAGATGAGACAAAAGTCATCTGAGTGGAATTTACTGGTTTTACACGAGTAGCAAGTCACTGTAAGAAAAAGGGACTATTTTTTCCTCATTACATTATTTCCACAACGTGTTACAGAAATAGGAGAAATTGGATATTTTTCATGTTAACAACTTGAAAATACATAATCAATTCCTCTGTTCCATGACAATTATTCCTTCTTCTTTATGGCAAAAAAAGAAAGGTAAAACAAGAAAAGAAACAACAAAAAAAAAAAAAAAAAGAAAAAAAAAAAAAAAGAAAAAAAAAAGAAAAGCCGTGCTTCCGTAAACCGTAAATGGAGTTGTGCATAGGTTGATAAATTAAAGGTATCATAAGGTTAACAAAAATGAAAAGGCAGAAAAACACCTTGCTATCAAATCAAATCAGATATTGGCAAATCCCAGGAATCATGTTAACATTACATCTGGCAGACAAAGGAAATAAGAAAAGCGATAGAATGCAATTCATGCAGTAATAAATAATTCTAGCAAGTAATGAAACAATGAGATATCTTTTTCACTTTTAGACTTTTAACAATGAGAAAAGCTAAATGCATAGGCAGAAGGATTGAGACTCACCAAAGATTTCACTAAACATACTGAGATCTTCAAGTTTTTGTTCCCTTCATCCTGAGCTATTGCTTGATCTCATTTCCAATACTGCTTGTTATGAGGCATGTCCAATATATTCTTAGCCTCCTCTGTGCTGCATTACAAATTAGTCTTATTTTTTTTTCCCTTACCTTACTTTTGCCTTCTAAAACAAAATCTACCTCGGTTAATCAAGACAGCGTATTAGTCATTTATTCCATGGCTATAACTGCAGAAGAAGCTTCTTTGTTTCTTCTTGGACACAAATATACCGCTTTACCAATAAGACAATGCAGTATGGATTCACAGGAAATGCTAAAAAGTTTGCATCTTTCTGCTTTAGACTGCCATTTTCCAGCAACAAGTTTGTAAGAAACAGCTGCATTTTCTAGATTTGCTATGCTTTTAACCTTTTCCCCCCATGTATTTCTCTCTTTGCAAGGAAACAAGAGTTTGACTTTAACAATATGGAAAATAAAAATGAAGATCCGCTCATTTCAACTCGCTATCTTTCGTTTGAAAAATAATATATTTAAAGAAAATTGATGGCATCTAAGTGACTGTTTCTTTAAGAAAAAAAGTAAATTTAAGTTGAACAAGGTCTATCTTGAAGGACTGTGAACTAGGCTGGTTGTTAAAGTGAAAGCCTCCACTAATATTATCTCACTATTCTTCTAGCTGGATATTTTCTTTCTTCAATATTTATTTTTTTTTCCCCCCAATGTTCAAGATGATGAGCATACTTTAATGCCTTAACTGGGCATTAAGAAAGAAGTCTGGCCTTCTTATTCCTCAATATCAACATTAAGAACAATTAGAAGTTCCATAGTGACACTGTCTGCAGGGCCATTTCAGCTGCTATTTCAAGTGACATGTCTTAACAGTGCTGCAATAAGTGTCATTCATTTAGTAGCAAGTTTCTCTAAAGAGCTATCTTCGAAACTACTGTGACTTTGTCTCTCATATGACTGAAGAGGTTCATTGCAGTTTATATATGTATAGCATAGGGAAATTAGGTGATGGAGAGAAAGAAAGCCATTCCTGGCACTATCACATTCTGCACATTTTGGTTCTTAAGTATTTACAGAGAATTCCCTCATTATTGTATTTACACTGACAGCCCTGTTTATTAAGTCCTTAAAATTTATGTGGTTCTATCTTAAATGTATCTAACAGAGCTATCCACCATTAGTTATTGTTAATAGCACAAACATTTTGCTCAGGATTAAATAAAATTAAATTGATACAATAACTTTTACAAAGTTAATAAATGAGCAGTGATCTAACGCTTCTGGGTAACTGCCCCCATTTATATAGTGGGCATGATGTGCTGTGGTATGGAATACCTCTTTGGTTAGTTTGGGTCAGGTGTCCTGTCTCTGCTTCCTCCCGGCTTCCCCTCCTCCCTGGCAGAGCATGAGACTCAGAAAGCCCTTGGTCGGAGTAAACATTACTGAGCAGCAACTAAAAACATTGGTGTTATCAGCACTGTTCCCAGGCCGAAAGTCAAAACCACAGCACTGCACCAGCTACTAAGAAGGAGAAAAATGATTGCTACTGCTGAACCCAGGACATACATTTTGATCTTAAACTTTCAATAACATTACAGACACTTGAAGTTTTACAGTGCGATATAGCGTCAGGCTTTTGTTGTTATTCTATTTATAACAAAATATGTTTACAGAGGATGAGCCAAAAGGAACAGGCTGCTATTCCTAAAAATAACAGAAACCTAGAAAAGTGGAGTGAGAACATGTGAGAGAAACAGCTCTGCAGACACCAAGGTCAGTGAAGAAGGAGATGGAGATGTGCTCTAGGCACCAAATCAGATTCCCCTTAAGCCCATGGTGCAGACAGCCCATGGTGAGGCAGGCTGTCCTGATGTAGCACTTATCCTGATCAAGGATTTTTCAGTCTGTCATGCTCTGACACCGAGGAGGGACACAAGAATTCAGGAGGAAGCAGAGACAGGACACCTGACCCAAACTAGCCAAAGGGATATTCCATACCACAGCACATCATGCCCAGTGTATAAAAGGGGGGAGTTATCTAGAAGGGACTGATCGCTGCTCAAGTCAGGCTGAGTATTGGCTGGCGGGTGGTGAGCAACTGCATTGTCATAGAATCATAGAATCATAGAATAGTTAGGGTTGGAAAGGACCTTAAAATATTCTAGTTCCAACACCCCTCAGGGTTGTCCTCCCACAGGGACACCTCACACTAAACCATGTCACCCAAGGTTCTCTCCAACCTGCCCTTGAACACTGCCAGCGATGGAGCATTCACAGCTTCTTTGGGCAACCCATTCAAGCGTCTCACCACCCTCACAGTAAAGAACTTCCTCCTTATATCCAGTTTAAACTTCCCCTGTTTAAGTTCAAACCCGTTACCCCTTGTCCAGTCACTTCAGGCCCTAATGAAGAGTCCCTCCCCAGCATCCCTATAGGCCCCCTTCAGATATTGGAAGGCTGCTAGGAGGTCTCCACACAACCTTCTCTTCTCCAGGATCAACAGCCCCAACTTTCTCAGCCTATCTTCATAAGGGAGGTGCTCCAGACCCCTGATCATCCTTGTGGCCTTCCTCTGGACTTGTTCCAACACTTCCATGTCCTTTTTATGTTGAGGACACAAGAACTGTACACAATACTCCAAGTGAGGTCTCACAAGAGCAGAGTAGAGGAGCAGGATCACCTCTTGTGACCTGCTGGTCACACTCCTTTTGATGCAGCCTAAGATACAGTTGGCTTTCTGGGCTGCGAGCCCACACTGCTGGTTCATGTTCAATTTCTCATTGACCAACACCCCCAAGTCCTTCTCCGCAGGGCTGCTCTGAATCTCTTCCCTGCCCAACCTGTAACTGTGCCTGGCATTGCTCCCACCCAGGTGGAGGACCTTGCACTTGGCATGGTTAAACTTCATGAGGTTGGCATCAGCCCACCTCACAAGCGTGTCAAGGTCCTTCTGGTTATTGTGCATCACTTGTGTTTATTTTGATTATTCTTTTTCCCTTTTAGTTTTATATTTCTCTCCTTGTTGTTTCCAATATTAGTATTAGTATTAATATTGTACTTTATCATAATTATTAAACTGTTTTTATTTCAACCTGTGGGTTTTACATTCTTTTGTTTCTACTCCCTATTCAGCCTGGGTTAGAGGAAAAGCGTGTGAGCGAGTGGATGCTTGGAACTTAACTTAGTTGTTGGCTGGGTTTAAACCGCAGCACTTGACAATTCAGCATTCATTGGGCTTATTCACACATTAAAACTTACAGAAGTTTTCTCTCTTCTATACAGGTGTCATGGGTTCAGCAGCAGCAGTCATTTTTTTTTTCTCCTACTTGGTAGCTGGTACAGCTCTGTGTTTTTGATTTTGGGCCTGAGAACAGCGCTGATAACACCAGTGTTTTCAGTTACTGCTTGGTGATGTTTAGGCTGGCCAAGGACTTTGTGAGCCTCATGTTCTGCTAGGGAGGAGGGGAAGCCGGGAGGAAGGAGAGACAGAACACCTGACCCAGACTAACCAAAGAGATTATTCCATACCACAGCACGTCATGTCCACGATGTAGAAACAGAGAGTAGAGACCCGGAAGGGTGGTGAGGGTGCACGGTGGTGGGGGTGCACGGTGGGGGGTGCACTGCTTGCTCAGGCTTGATATTGGATGGTGAGAAATTGTATTCTTTTCCCTTGTATTTTCTCTTGTCATTATTATTATTGGTGGTAGCAGTAGTGATTTGTGTTATACCTTAGTTACTAAACTGTTCTTATCTCAACCTGTGGGAGTTGCATTCTTTCGATTCTCCTTCCCATCCCTCCATGAGCGGAGGGAAGAAATAGTGGGGAGTGAGTGAGAGAGTGGCTGTATGGGTTTATAGAAGTTTAAACCACGACAACAGGTTATTATAAAAACCATTTAGCACAAATGATGAGTCTCTGTCATTTTAAGACTGTAATTTCAAGACTGTCATTTCTCTGGTGTTCAGCATAGAAGGACAAATGGATGTGGTTTCGAAAGAATAATTTAGTAAAATAATTTTTTAAAAGATGATCTCTGATGATGAAAGAGTAGTCTGATATATTAAAGAGACAGTTGTCTCTATGTATTATAGACAGTAAAAAAAGAACTGTGCAGAATCCCTTATCTTTAAAAAAAGCTGAACAGTATGTACCTATCCTGAAGGTGTACATTTGGAACTTTTTTAAAAAAGTAGCCCTTTTTGCTTGGTTTAATCCATGCACAAGCTGCAGGAAAACCTTTATCAAGATTAGGGAATGTAAAGTCATGTGATAAGTCATCTGTGAAAGCCAAGGACTAATGCAAAAAAAGTTCTTCAATACTTTGTCCAAACAGAGGCAAAACACCCACCACTGATTACTAGTCTTGCCTGTAAGCACAAAGTAGAGTATGAACTCTCTGACCATACAACTGTCATTTAAATGCTGCTTTCACAGAAATATTGAATGGGTGAGGTGGGAAGGGACCACTGGGGGTCATCCAGTCCAACCTCCCTGCTCAAGCAGGGTCACCTTGAGCACATTACTCAGGTTTGTGTCCAGATGTCTCTTAAGTATCACCAGGAAAGGAGGCTCCACAACCTCTCTGTGCAACCCATTCCGATGCTCAGTCACCCTCACAGTAAAGTTGTTCTTCCTCATGTTCAGATGGAATTCCCTGTGCTTTAGTTTATGCCCATTGCCTCACATCCTGTTGCTTGGTACCACCAAGTAGAGTCTGGCCTCATTTTCTTGACACCCTCTCTTCTCTTAGCTGCTCAAGCTGGTTTTTCATTTTTACTATGTCTTATTCCTATCCTTTGGCCTTAAATATTTTAGCATTCACTTCATCAGGAGAACTTAAAAATTCAGTGGCTGTTTAAGCAAGCTAAATATAGTCAACACCACAATTATTGAATTACAATTGCAGCAACCAAAAAAGTCTTTTTCAACTGAAATCTAGCAAAACAAGTGCAGTGCATGAATAGCAATGACACTGCCCCATTTTAAGGCACTGCATGGCCTGTAGGGCTCTCAGGGTGCCAGAGCCCATTCCGCAGCCCCAGCCAGGAGCAGGACAGCCAGAAGATACCAGGGGCAGTGCAAGCCCTAGGCATCTGAGACCTCCCTGGCGACAGGGCAGTGATGGGCTGGGGTTTGGGTGGGAGGGTGGGATCCATATATAGGCAGGGCAGGGATGGGCTGGGGTTTGGGTGGGAGGGTGGGATCCATATCTAGGCAGGGCAGGGATGTGGGAAGCTGGAAATTGGCAACAGTGGGAGGGGGCAGGACACCATGGGGTCTAAAAAGAGGTTGTGGGCAGTGGACAACTTTGGGAGAGCCCGAGGAAAGGCAGGCCAGGAGAAGTTTTGCCTCTTATTGCCCTCAGACCCCTGACATTATGTGCTTTGTGGAGAACTGCAAGAAAATTAAGAAATCACAGATGTTTTTAGTGAACGATTCTAGCAGGATGTAGTTGGACAGGCAGTAAAGATATAGAATCATAGAATCCTAGAATCATAGAATAGTTAGGGTTGGAAAGGACCTTAAGATCATCTACTTCCATCACACTTTGCAGTAAACCATGCCATCCAAGGATCTCTCCAACTTGCCCTTGAACACCGCCAGCAATGGAGCATTCACAACTTCCCTGGGCAAACCATTCCCATGCCTCACCATTCTTACAGTAAAGAACTTCTTCCTTATATCCAACCTAAACTTCCCTTGTTTAAGTTTTAACCTGTTACTCTTTGTCCTATCACTACAGACGCTAAGAAGAGTCAATCCCCAGCATCCCTATAGGCCCCCTTCAAATAGCCTCCTTATGGGTCCCCTTCAGATACCGGAAGGCTGCTAGGAGGTCTCCACGCAACCTTCTCTCCTCCAGGATCAACAGCCCCAACTTTCTCAGCCTATCTTCATAAGGGAGGTGCTCCAGTCCCCTGACCATCCTCCTGGCCCTCCTCTGCACTTGTTCTAACAGTTCCATGTCCTTTTTATGTTGAGGACACCAGAACTGCACACAATACTCCAAGTGAGGTCTCACAAGAGCAGAGTAGAGGGGCAGGATCACCTCCTTCTACCTGCTGGTCACGCTCTTTTTGATGCAGCCCATGAGACGGTTGGCTTTCTGGCCTGAGAGAGCACACTGCTGGCTCATGTTCATTTCTCATCAACCCACACCCTCAAGTCCTTCTCCACAGGGCTGCTCTGAATCTCTTCCCTGCCCAACCTGTAGCTGTGCCTGGGATTACTCCCACTGAGGTGGAGGACCTTGCACTTAGCATGGTTAAACTTCATCAGGTTGGCATCAGCCCATCTCATAAGTGTGTCAAGGTCCCTCTGGATGGCATTCCTTCCTTCTGACGTGTCAACCAAAGAGCTTGGTGTCATTGGCAAACTTGCTGAGGGTGCACTCAATCCCACTGTCCATGTCACTGACAATGATGTTGAACAAGACCGGTTCCAACACCGATCCCTGAGGTAAGCCACTCGTTACTGGTCTCCAGCTGGACATTGAGCCATTGAGCACTACTCTTTGTGTGCGGCCATCCAGCCAGTTCTTTATCCACCGAGTGCTCCACCTATCAAATTGATGTCTCTGCAACTTAGAGACAAGGGTGACATGTGGGACAGTGTCAAAAGCTTTGCACAAGTTCATGTAGATGACATCAACTGTTCTACCCTTGTCCATTAATTCTGTAGCCCCTTCACAGAAGGTCACCAGATTGGTCAGGCAGGATTTCCCCTTAGTGAAGCCATGCTGGCTGTCACCAACCACCTTGTTGTTTTTCATTTACGTTAGCATGCCTTCCAGGAGAATTTGCTCCAAGATTTTGCCAGGCACAGAGGTGAGGCTGACTGGTTTGTAGTTCCCCGGCTCATCCATTTTCCCCCTCTTGAAAATGGGGGTACCATGCCTCCAACAGGTATCAGGGTGGTTGAAGTCCCCCATGATGACAAGAGCCTGTAAGCATGAGGCTGTTCCTATCTGGCTATAGAGCACTTCATCCTCAAATTCCTCTTGATCAGGTGGTTTGTAACAGATCCCAACAGTAATGTCTCCCATCGGTGTTCTCCCTTTAAGCCTGACCCACAAACTCTCTATTGACTCATCACCTGTACTCAGAGTTCCATACTCTCCAGCCCATCTCTAATACAAATAGCAACTCCCCCTCCCTGCCTGCCTGGCCTGTCATTTCTAAAGAGCCTGTAACCTGCCATTCCAGCACTCCAGTCATAGGAGGCTTCCTACCATGTTTCTGGTACCTATTGTATCATATCCCCATAGACGTGCACACAACTCTAACTCCTCTTGTTTGTTCCCCATGCTACGGGTGTTTGTACAGACGCATCTGAGCCGGGCTCCAAACAAAGCCAGCTCATTGGCAGGAGCAGCAGAAATATCTCTACATTGCTCTGAGCATTTATTATAGGTTCTGGCAACTGACAGTGAGCGTTGGGGTGGAATGATGCCCCCCCCCCCCCCCCCCCCTCCAAACACATCCAGTTTATAGCTTTCTTGACCAACCTGGCAATCCTCCTACCAAAACAGCTCTTCCCCTTGTCAGACTAGCTCCACTAGCCTCCAGTAGACCTGGCCTCCCAAACTGAGTCCCATGTTCTAAATACCCAAACCCCTGACTATAATACCACCCTTCTAACCATTTTTTAACCCGGCCAATCCTCCTAGCCTTTTTAAGATCCTCCCCTTTATAGTGGAGAATTGATGAAAAGACTATGTGAGCTGCAGAGCCCCTAACCACCTCTTCCAAGGTTCTGTTTTCCTTTTTAATGTTCTCCGGGCTACTGCTACCTATATCACTAGCACCCACATGAATGACTAGAAGTGGGTAATAGTCAGTGGGACTTACTAGAGCAGGCAGCCTCTCTGCAACCTCACTGGTCCAAGACCCTGGCAGGCAACACCCCTCCCTTGAGACTGGGTCTGTCTGAAAGATGGTTGCCTCTGTGCCTTTCAAAGTAGTCTCTACTATTTTGACCTGCCACTTTTTCCTGGCAGCACCAGTAGTCATCTTCTTTACCAGTGCATCAGCCAGTTGCTCATGTTTCAAGGTGTGTGTTTTCTCATTAGCTCCTTTCAGAATTACAAAGCTGTTCTGGGTGAGGAAATTAGATTTTAGGAGAAAGCCACTTGCTATTAATTGTCCTATTCTTCCTTTTTTTCTGGTGTTTTTTTGTTACTGTTTCCCATGTTCCTGGCTTAGTGGCCTCCTTCTTTCCTGCATGAGCTACAGCGGACTCCTGAAACCCCTGCACAGTTTGGTCCTGGAGCAAGCAGTACTGCTTCCTCTCAGCTTCCCTAACATCTTTCATCCTATTGACAGGGTCCCCTAGCTCAGCCACCTACTGCAGGAGGACCTCCACCAGGGCGCATGACTGCAGCCCTGCCCCTTGTGCACCCTCACCTCAGGAGACCAGTGCAGGCACTCTCTACACCCCAAGCTCTGCACTCTTGTCTCCCCTCTCATCAGCTCTGTCTGGGTGCCTACACTGGCCACCACCAGGGCAGCCAGAGCAGAGCTCCCAGACTGGACCCTGGTCATAAAGTGAGTGCTCACCATCCCACTAGAAATGCCATGCAAACTGACATACTCCGCTCCTGGTTGCTCATGCTCTCTGGGGTGGGTTTTTAACTGTGGCGTACCAAGACACGGACTTAAGTTGATGACAAGACTCAAATCCAACTTTATTACAATCAAGCCCTTTTTATCCCTTTGTTCTGTACTTTCCCAACCTGCATTAGCATGCCACATTCAATCTCATTGCCCCCTGTAAAAATCCGCAGGTAGACAGTCCAGTCTCAATGTTGAGAACACATTGTTCACACAGCGACGGTTTCACTTTCTGGCTTCAGATCTTCCCAGGACCTCCACATCATCTGGCCTCCAACTGAGATTCCTTGTTGCAACACCTTGGTTTATCTCCCCAAGACTTGCTTGTTTATCTTTCCTGTCTTTCAACATTCCTATTTATCACTCCAAGGCTTGTTAAGTATCAAGGCCTCAGAGCTTGTTCCCAGAATGTTTCTCATGCAAATCCTATCAGCTTCACTCCTCGCATTTAACCAGTCAGGACTGGTGCCGCCCCTCCTGGCCCCGCCCCCTGTGAAGCAGCTGCTCGGGTCAGCTGAGTTGCTGGCTCCTGGCCAAGTCCTGTCCATACTTGATGCTCCCTCAGTGGCTCTGAGTTGAGGGTCCTGGACCCTGAGCTTCCTCACCCCCTCCACACCCACCCCCTCCATCAGGTGTTGAAAGCATTCTTTCTCGAGGTACTCACCTCAGCAATTGACCTGTAGTGGTTGATGATGACCAGTTTAAATCTGCTGCTGCCCCTCCTGGCTCCACCCCTATGAGTCACCGCTTGCCTCGGCTGAGCTTCCGGCTCCTGGGCAAGTCTTGTCTAGGGCTTGAGGCTCATGAGGACCTATGATGATGGGAACCTTTTATTTTAAAAATGAGCACACGCAAAGCAGGAAAAGACAAAAGTTTTTTAAAAGTACAATACATAACTCAAAAATAGAGCTTCATCTTCATCTCAATATTTTTGCAAACAAACTGTTGCTTGTGCCTGTTATTTGTGCAGAGTTGAACTTGTAAACTAGGATGTCCTATAAGCAGAAATTAATTTTAGGCAGACAGAAACAATATGGATCTGGGGGAGCGCACTGCATAATTTTCTGGTCTGAATATAACAAATGCAATTGTTAACTAGAAGTTCCAATTGTAGAATTATTTTTCAGTTCCACTATTTTTGGCGGTTTGCCTTCAGTTACATTTATGCAACCTGACTGAAAGTAATAGAGTTGCACAAGTGAATCTGAAGGCAATACTTGACCTGCAAAAATCTTTATTATTGGTGATCCATGAGTCAGATAGAAGAGAAATAAGCTTCCAAATCCCAATCCTAATTTAAAGGGCTGGCCAGTCAGAATAGCATTTCAATTGCAAACCGAATGAATTTGATTGAAAAATTTGGGGGGGGGGGGGTGTGGAAAAAACCCGATTGAATGTGACAATACTATTTTGGTAGAGTTTTCAGAAAAGCCTTGCACTTTAAGAATTAACCACTTTCTGCTGCTATTCCCTACTTGAAGGTAAAATGCTCCATTTTGATATTACACTTGGTTGCCATAGAAATGATAATGAGGTAAAAAAAAAAAAAAACAAAAAAACAAAAAAACAAAAACCAAAGAATTAGTATCTCAGGTGAGGCATAATCTGCAGAAACCCTTGACAAACAAAGAGCTTTCTTCCTTGTGTCAGTCACAACGTATGTAAAGAATGGAAATGTTATAAATATTTTTACATATACACACACACATATAAAAGAAATCAAATAACGTATTTTTCTTTTTAGAAAACACTGCTCATTTGGTCTCAAAGAAAGAATGATGGGGTAGCACATTGCTATTTAAGACCCTAACTATGCAAAACCAAATTCTAGTGTAGGTCTTAAAAGCTACCACATACACACCCAAAACCAACCTACCCAACCGCAAATGCTCACCTCAAACAAAAAAAAAAAATCAAAAAAACCCCAACCAAACAAACAAAACCAAACAAAAGATCCAAAAACCTAGATATCTGTTTACCATATGACACCTACAGGCTATTAATATTTTTTTCTGTTTGTCTTAAAAATAAGAACATGTAGTTATTATTTTTCACATTATTAGATATTACTGGCTTTTAGCAAGTGTTATGAAAGACAGAACCCAGACTGTGTCAGAATTATTTATATGCTTGCAAGAAAAAATAAAAGTAAAATTTTTTTTATATATATATAAAAAATAGGAATTTGTGGGTGACAGGATAGAAATAGTTAACAAAATGGATTCAGGCATTATCTCCCTGGTCCAGTTTAAGCCTTGGAACAGTGAAGAAAACACCAGGTGCTATTGCCCTAGTCTGGCCTAAGCCTTGGGAACTGTAAAGACAACAATGAAGGGTAAAGATTGGTTAGAAAAACAGAACAAACAGTTTGCAAGATAAAGCACGACATGCATCTCAAAGACAGACCAAGCAATGTGAATATTTGTAACCCTTAGTGGTTTTGCTAAATCGGGATGATAAGGAAGCAAGAGAGTGGAAAGTTAATTCTTAGCACTCAGTAGACTATGAAAGGGATGGGAGCTGTGAAACAAAGGTCTTCAGATTTCACCAGAACTGAAGTCCATCTTTGATATACCACAGGAATTGTTCTTAAAGTAAAAAGTCTTTAACCACCCTTTTTCTGGAGTCAGCTGAAGAGCAGATACAAATCTACTTAGGTGTCTGTACAGCAGATCTGGCCCTATAGTCATACTGCAAATTGCCAGATTAATTGCCCTAGATATGGTCAGTAGGCACACTAGTGTGATGCAGGAATGTTCAAGTAGTTTTCCTTTCTGAGTGGAGGCTATCTCATTGCAATGAGTGGACATAAGTTCCCAGTTAACACAGTCTTCTTGAATTATAAAAAAGAAATACATGTGCTACTAGTGTGGGTTTAAAATATTTTCGTTCCATGATATTGAACTATTACTGAAAAAAATTGCATTGATAATATATCCCAAACTGAAAACAACATTCATATTAACACGATTGCAATTAAAAGATATAAGTAACCCTGTCAAAAACAGCACAACATAATGTCCCCTCTATGCAAACCATTCAAATATATATTCTGATGAGTTGCCTAAGAAATGACAATAGTGTGCCTATAAAGTTTCCCTAAAAAACAAGCATAAGGCAATGATCTCCTCATTTTTCTAATCTTTTATTGATGAATACTTGGGAGCATTTATTTTGAGGGCCTGGAATAAAGAGAGAAGGAGACTGGAGAGCCATAAAAGAGCAGGAGTAGTCTAGAGAGAGATATGTGAATCAGGACCTTCACTCATCCTTTGTGAACACTCTAAACTTGAGGGTGATATCCTTCCATCTGTCTTTTTTAACTTGCCCTGTGAAGTATGCTTGGGAGAAAATGAAAGGTATTTCCACAGTCTTACCTAGGCTAATGAAAAGGGCATTTCCATAGTTAAGGTTGGTTCCTCAAAGTCTTTCAAATGAAGTACATACTCCTTTCTCCAATATCCAGTATAATAATCTTCATTGTTGATAGTTTTTGATATACATTTTTTTACACTACTTCCTCTTTTCAGTGCTCTGACGATTTTTATTATCCTCCTTGAAATAGTCTTTCTTTATTTCACCATCATGATGATTTCTTCCCTGGGCTACTTAATGTTTTCTTTGCAGTTTCCTAAGGTGACAATGACAAGCATCTGCAAAGCATATTTGTGATGCTTACATTTTTCACTCCTATGTTTACACTCTCATTAGAGGCTAATACTGAAAAAAATTGTCACTACTGTATTCCTTTGTTTATTTGCCAAACCTATCACTTGTGGATTTATTATGCAGTAGTCATAATTTTACTAATAATTTCGCAGCTGATATCAGAAAGTTAAATGTCAAAAAAAGGATTCATTACAAGGGAAGAAAAAAACCAATTGTCTTCTGAGTTAGTAAATAAAAAAACTACACTGCATAAAAATGTCTCATTATTGGCTGTCAGAATCAGGACTGCAGATTAGCTCCACAAATTCACAAAAAAACCTATATGCTGTTGATGGATACAGATTATCACACAAGTGGGATAGCCAAAAAGTCTCCTAGAACAGCATATTAGATGTGTACGATGTGTTCAGAGATTCAGACACATCATTAAGTAGTGAAGTTTTCCTCCAGTGAGTAACTAAAATCAGTATAATTTAGTCAAGAAGCTTCACTAAAGATTTTTGGGGATTTTTTTTTTTTAAATTGTTTATTTTCAAGTGGCATGCATGAAGTGTGTTTACTAATGAAATGAAAAGTGATGTCAGATGCATAAGGAGCATTGCTGGCATACTCCAGAAGATTTCAGGGCAGTTAACAGGTCTAATCTGTTAAAGCCTGAAGTAAAGTCAAGATCTAATTTTCTTGCCTGGAAGAAAAATTATTCTATTTCATCCATGACCACAGAAGATATCTCCAAAAAACACATGTTAAGCAAACCTGGATTTTGCTAAACCTGAATTAGAATCATAGAATCATAGAATAGTTTGGGTTGGAAGGGACCTTCATAGGTCATCTAATCCATCCCCACCCCCTTGCGATGAGGAGTGCGTCATCTTCAACTAGATTGTTACCGACAAACCTCGGTTAAGAAAAACCTTGTAACACCAATGAGTGTTAAAAGGGAGGCATTCTTTATTACAGGGCTGGATGCACGGGGGATCTTTCCTTCAAGTGTGCATAACCAGGGTTCAAAACGTTCAGATATTTATCCATAAGATTGTTACATATTCGTACGTTCCATTCTATATTCCAGCTTTGATTGGTCCCAACAAACACACACCATATGTTAATTTCTACACATGTGCACAAACTTTTTCTATTGTTCTAAATTGAGTCTGGGGTGTGATTTGAGTAGGGGGCTATTGAGTCGGAGGTCCCGATCTACCCCTTCCAGAATTACCCTTCATCTGCATTCTCATTTTCTTGTCAAGTTAATTACAATCATTTATCTTGAAAAAATACCTATTTTTGATTGTTTACTTTAAACATTTTCCTGAGACCCCATTGGCCTCTTGGGAAGGAACTATACAATGGTGACAAAGCAGCATAAGTAGCAAATCTTCACAGTTATAACTAATTACCTAGTTACAAAATCTGTTTCAGTCCCAGGGTTACAAGATCAGGTTGCTCAGAACCACATCCAGCCTGGCCTTGAATGTCTCCAGGGATGGTGCATCCAACACCTCTCTGGGCAGCCTGTGACGGTGTTTTACCACCCTCATTGTAAAAAATTTCTTCATCACATCCAGCCTGAATGTCTTCTCTTTTAGTTTAAAACCATTACCCTCGTCCTATTACAACAGGCCCTGCTAAAAAGTGTCTCATTATCTTTCTTATAGGCCCTTTTTAAGCATTGAAAGTCCACAATAAGGTCTTCCCAGAGTCTTCTCTCCTCCAGGCTGAACAATTCCAACTCTTTCAGCCTTTCCTCACTGGAGAGGTGTTTCATCCTTCTGGTCATTTTTGTGGCCCTAGATTTCATTAATAGTATATTTCTTCTTTTCACCTATTACTGGTTGCAAGACTGTATTCATACTTCATTGTCCAACATGCTAAACTGAGCAGCAGACCTGAGATGAGCCAGATCATTAAATTTGTACATATGCACTGTCTGCTCTGTACATACTAGTTGAAACTGAACAGTCAGAACACAAATTTTTATTTCTGTTTATAAAGGTTACAGTACAGCAGGCTAGTTCTTACGGATCAATGATCAAATGGGCTTAATGGCCCTAAAGAGCAGTTTGGGTTAAATAGGTGCTCATTAACTGAGGAGAAATGTCCATCTTGCTTTTTGATCTTTACATGCCTTAAAATCTATGACCTGGGTCAGACTTGCATCGATCTCCTTCATCTCATCGTACACAGCTGTTACGCTCAAGACACAAAATATTCATTTAAACACTTAATGTCAATAAACCTTTTATTTCAGTCACCAAAAACTTTCTTTCTTACAACAGGTGATGATATGCAGAGAAAGGTAATCTCCCCTGGTTGATATTGCAGGCTAAAAATAGAGCAGTGAGTAAACTTGACCTCAATAAAACTGTAAGTAGATAAACTTTTTTTACTTGAGACTACTTTTAGAGAAAAATGGTGCTTATAAATCCTTGCAGAATACTGATTTCTCAATATTGCAGTGAAAATATAAAATGTTTAAATGTCTAGAAATGTGTATGACTTACTGATTACATTAGAGATTTAAGACACAGGGATAATATGACAAAATATATCTGTCACATTAAAAATAACTTCATTTGTAACAACGATTATATATCTTTATTGATATTCATCACTAAGATAACAAAACCCTGTGCTTTTATATGAAGTCCATTTAAGCAAGATCTGCCAGATGAAGTTCCTCTCTATTTATTTTTTTTACTTCAATTTCCCCCTCTTTTATTGTGACAGCACAAGCATTTGACCTAACCTACAGAAAAGACATTGACCTGAAAAGAACTTAGAAAAAGGACCCTCTCAGGCAAATCAATGTCCCTACTTAGTTCACTCTTGAGCTGCAACAAGTTCTGTGAAAGGCTACATAAGTATAGAAAAGAGTTTGAAGGGAGAATTCAGTCTTCGGCAGCAGCGATACATTTCATATATGTGAACTGATACACCCTTACCAAGTCAGTCACAATTTGCCTATTTGGTCTACCTAAATGTCCTTTCACCTATTTTTTAAGCTCATAGCTAGGCCTTTGCCTGGCAGCTGAATGATGTTCAGCTGAATGACGTCCAGCTGAATGAATTTTGTTGGACCTGTGCTGATTCAAGTAAAATTCACAGATTGAGAAGAAGATTCACAGAATGCAGTATTTTTTCATGTTTTCCGTCTGAAAGTGTAGGCCCGGGTTTCAGTGAGATTTGTTTTGTTTTGTTTCAGGGTGGCATTTTGTTATTTTAGTTTCTTTGTTTTTAATTCCAAACTTATTTTTCCGTCAAAGTGTTCTCTGTCCAACAACCATCCAGAATCCAGAATATCTGTTGTAATCCTTCTGGACTAACTCTCACACTTTGTAGAATGAGTTAAATCACTCAGAAAATAGAGATGACTTTGAAATAATTTGATATAGAGCAAATTATCTGCTCTTAAATTCTTCACTATACTCTAAAAATGTCTGTTCAAAGTCGCAAACATTCTACGTTTAATCTGTAGGGTTCCTATAAGGGCTGTGTCTGTGCATATAACCTATAAAACATTACAGTTTTTTTACCTAAACTTTTACATTTTAAACATGTACTTTTAAGAATGATTTTAACACTCTGTAATTTGCCTTTCATTTTGAACTAGAAATTGAACCTTTTGTATATTGTTCTGTATTTGAACATGATGTTCTATGGTCCTCTATTAGTTTTGATAGGTTACCAAGGAAACTGGAGGGAGAGAGAGAAAGAGAGAGAGAGGAGAATACATTTATATGCGTAACTACAGTGAGTTGCATCCTTTTCCGCATTTCTGTGAGAGAAATTAGTGACTGAATTTTCAGACATAAGCCATAGTACTACTTGTATTTTTGGCAGCATCTAAGTTATTAATGATTTATGCTAGATTTGCATTAAAAGCTTTTGTTTATACTAAAAGCATGAATGTCACTGACAGTGCAAGTTCAAGCTGTCTGAAATCTTTACCCACCTACACACCCAGCCAAAATGGGGCATAAGAGTAAAAAGCGAACGTACCAAATTGGTGTGTGGTAAGGCATCAGAAAGTAACTCCTAATTCTAAAAAGAACAAAAAATCATCTCCTGGAGCCTATTGAAATGCTCTCAGATTACAGTGACCTTTTGCCCTGATCAATGTGGGTTAAAATTAAAATAGTGATGAAACGGTTCGTATTAAGGACAAATTTACAAGGCTATTCTATTTGAAAATGTGAGGAAAAAAAACACAACAGTGATGGAAACAAAGAATTTAGTGGATTCTAAATACAGGTTAGATATAAAAAAACAAGGTTAGAGGATTTATTTTTTTTTTTTTAGGGTAAAAAATATTAAAAAAAGAAACAAAAAAATTTTTACAAATAAAAATAAACAGAAATTTGGCAGTGATATTATATCTTACTTGTTATTACTTGCATTGGAGAAACTCAAGGATAACTTATAAAGTGTGTCATGCGGGGAGAATGAAATGCTTGAGATAAATCCCCCAACCACTGTCATATACGTTGTGTATTTACACAACATATTTTAGATAGATGCCCTGTCTTTGTCTTGAACTGACTGTACGTATCCATTGTGAGATAGAATCATAAAATAGTTAGGGTTGGAAAGGACCTTAAGATCATCTAGTTACAACACCCCTGCCATGGGCAGGTGTGTCATATCACAGACGGACTCCAGTTCTAGTGAAATCTGAAGACCTTTATTTTGCAGTTCCAATACCTTTTATAGTCTACTAAGTGCTAGGCATTGACTTTCCACTCTCTTGCTTCCTTATCATTCCAATTTAGCAAAACTACTAAGGATTACAAATATTCACATTGTTTGGTTTGTCTTTGAGATGCCTGTCCTGCTTTATCTTCAAAACTGTCTTCTTTGTTTTGCTAGCCAATCTTTACCCTTCATTGTTGTCTTTACAGTTCCTAAGGCTTAGGCTGCACCAGGGCAATAGCACCTGGTGTTTCCTTCACTGTTCCCAAGGCTTAAACCGGACCAGGGAGATAATGCCTGAATCCATTTTGTTAACTATTTTTATCCCGTCACACACCCACAGGCAGGGACACCTCACACTTAACCGTACCACCCAAGGCTCTCTCCAACCTGCCCTTGAACACCGCCAGGGGTGGAACATGCACAACTTCCCTGGGCAACACATCCCAGTGCCTCACCACCCTTACAATAAGGAACTTCTTCCTCATATCCAATCTAAAGTTCCCCTGTTTAAGTTTGAACACATTATCGTGCCTTATCACAACAGTCCCTAAGTTAATAGTCCATCCCAGCATCCTTATAGGCCCCTTCATATATTGGAAGGCTGCTATGAGGTCTCCATGCAGTCTTCTCTTCTCCAAGCTCAACAGCCCCAACTTTCTCATCCTATCTTCATACAGGAGGTGCTCCAGTACCCTGATCGTCCTCATGGCCCTTCTCTAGACTTGTTCCAACAGTTCCATGTCCTTTTTATGTTGAGGACACCAGAACTGCACACAATACTCCAAGTGAGGTCTCACGAGAGCAGAGTAGAGGGGCAGGATCAACTCCTTCAACATGCTGCTCATGTTCCTTTTGATGCAGCCCAGATGCATGGTTTAGTGGGAGGTGTCCCTGCCCATGGCGGGGGGGTTGGAACTCGATGATCTTGAGGTCCTTTCCAGCCCTTACTATTCTGTGATTCTGTGATTCTGTGATACGGTTGGCCTTCTGGGCTGCAAGCGCACACTGAATCCAGCTCAGGGTCATTTTCTCATTGACCAAGACTCCCAAGTCCTTCTCCGCAGGGCTGCTCTGAATCTCTTCCCTGCCCAACCTGTAGCTGTGCCTGGCATTGCTCCGACCCAGGTGGAGGACCTTGCACTTGGCATGGTTAAACTTCATGAGGTTGGCATCAGCCAACCTCACAAGCTTGTCAAGGTCCCTCTGGATGGCATTCCTTCCCTCCAACGAACCAGCCGAACTGCACAGCTTGGTGTCATCAGCAAACTTGCTGAGGGTCCACTCAATTCCACTGTCCATGTCACTGACAAAGATGTTGAAGAAGACCAGGGGGTGTTGGTTGATGAGAAAATGAACATGAGCCAGCAGTGTGCACTCGCAGCCCAGAACATCAACTGTATGCTGGGCTGCATCAAAAGGAGCGTGACCAGCACATCAAAGGAGGTGATCCTGCCCCTCTACTCTGCTCTCGTGAGGCCTCACTTGGAGTATTGTATGCAGTTCTGGTGTCCTCAACATAAAAAGGACATGGAACTCTTAGAACAAGTCTAGAGAAGGGCCACGAGGATGATCAGGGGACTGGAGCACCTCCCATATGAAGATAGGCTGAGAAAATCGGGGCTGTTCAGCCTGGAGAAGAGAAGGCTGCGTGGAGACCTCATAGCAACCTTCCAGTATCTGAAGGGGGCCTTTAGGGATCCTGGGGATGGACTCTTTATTAGGGACTATAGTGATAGGACAAGGGGTAATGGGTTCAAACTTAAACAGGGGAAATTTAGATTGGATATAAGGAGGAAGTTCTTTACTGTGAGGGTGGTTAGGCACCGGAATAGGTTGCCCAGGGCAGTTGTGAATGGTCCCCCCCCGGCGGTATTCAAGGGCAGGTTGGAGAGAGCCTTGGGTGACATGGCTTAGTGTGAGGTGTCCCTGCCCCATGGCAGTGGGGCTGGAAGTAGATGATCCTGAAGTCCTTTCCAGCCCTAGCTGTTCTATGGTTCTGTATTTCTTGGCATCTTAAACAACCAGTCTTGTTTTGGAATGGAAGTGACTTGAGGAACTCCGCATTGCTTCAGAAAGCTAATATCCTGAAATAGGTGCTGAAAATATTTGTGTGAAATACCTAGCTCTTGTTTGGTGCCTGCGTATGTTTTGAATTTAGAGGTTTGACTGAACTTCTGCACTTCGATTAACTTTTACAGTTCTAATTGATCTTTGAATGTTGGAGTTTCACCAAATCAAAGAATCTCTGACTTAGTTAAGATCACCACTAAAATTGTCACTGTATTCAACAGTCAGGACTGTTTATATATAAGGATAAAAACTCAGCTTCAAAATATTTATTAGAGATAGTTCATCAGTCAACTGCATGCAATGTTTGATTAATTTTAAATTACCATTCTATCAGGATAAATTTAAATGTTCATGTTGAGAGTATGAGTTGGTACTTGCAATGAAACAAAAATGAAAGTAAATAATCTCTATTTATCTCAGTTATAATTCTGCAGAAGAATCTGTGCTGGAGTATGAACAATTTTCAGTGCAACAGAAGATAAACTAAGATACTAAAGAAATATCCTACTGGAAATAAGGGATTGACTACTTTGGTACATGTTTAAGTGACAAGAACCTTGAAGATGTGTTTAATAATGAAAGTATTCTGCATATTCCCACTGGTTGAGTGTATTATCTATCAATGCTTTTACACAAGGAACATGCATCAGTCAGAAACATTTTAAATTAAAATGATACAATGTGGTCCTAGTGCAAACAGACACTGAAAAATTGATTAAGCTATTGAAAACTGTCCAAGTACTGAATTTTAAGATGACAAGGTATATAAAAAATCATTACGTAGTGATGGCAGTTGTACAAGATCAAATGAAGTGCCACATACAGTTACTGTTACTATCTTCGGCTTTCACATAAAGACAAAAATGTTATAATTCTGTTATTCAGGGATGTTACTTTGATATTCAGACATACTTTTTGGAGAACTTTTTTTTTTTTTAATCTCCACTTGGAAGGCAAACAATTTTTCTCAATTCATATGAATAGCACTAACATCATTGAGCAGATGTCAATTTCTGTTACCAAGTAACGGTACAGAAGCATTCAGACCATTTTAATATTACACAAGGCTCCACAGCCTTCATCATACTGATCAGGGCACAATAGTGTTCTGATTGAATGGTATTTGCCTACAGAATTTTTTTGCAGTTTTAGTGTTTTGAAGCACTGAAATGAAGTATTTCTGAATAAAAATAATACTATGAAAAGGATTTTAATGAAGAAAAGAATCAATCAATAAAATTCATGCTGGAAATAACTAGTATGTTACATTACATAAGTTCTTTTTACATTAGTCTGAAAAAGAATTGAGGATTTTCAGTGAAATAAAGTTCCATTCATGGGTGTTATCTTTCCTATGTAATTTGATTTTCTTGCAGATAGGCATAGAAGCTATTTTATTTATTTATTTGCAAATGTTTTGTTGGGTTTTTTTTACACTCTAGTTTGCACTTGTCAAGACACACCTGGAATACTGTGCTTAGTTTTTGTCCCTGCTATACAAAAAAAGGGAGAAAGAAAAAGAGGTTAGGTGGGATTTTTTTGTGGTTTGTTTTTTTTTTTTTTTTTTTTTTGGGGGGGGGGGAAGGGTGTTTTTTTTTTTGTTTGTTTGTTTTTTGTTTTTTTTTTTTTCTTGTTTGGTGCTGTTTTCTTTTCAAATAGTGATTAGACTGGAAAATTAGCCACTTTGGGATTTTTCACCCATTGGTAACATATGGCTACGTTAGTGATGAACCACTGAAGAGGCTGTAGAGTTCATTAGGGAGACTGACTTTAAGCATGCGTCTTCAAATTGGCAGAATGCCTAGTAAAAGCAGTGATCCATCACTTACAGTAAGTCTTTAAAATAGTAAGTGGACAGATCTATTCAAGGGAGGGAAGAGAGGGGAGAAAGCTTGCACAGACAGTTTTTTTTTTAATTTTTTTTCTTCCCTCCAAAAAGTTTTGAGGTCAAAACAATTCCTCAATTTTTGCTCATGTTACTTTCTGGCATAGCTTTTTTTCCTACTCGTGTCTGTTTAAAGGGGGTTATAGGTGATTTTTATTTGATTATTCATAGGTTTTAGAAAAATAACCAAATAAAAACCCCTCCTTTGAAAAATAACCTTTTTTTTTTTTTTTTTTTTCCCCTGTGGTTTTAATACAAGCTTATTTTAAGCATCTGAAAGGAAGGTGACTGGCATTGTTTGTTTTCATTTTTTATTTTGGTGGAACATTTACCTGTGGAAAATGTCTTCAATTTTTAGTTACAGTTCTAAGAGTAGGTGCAGGAGGCTAGTATTTTATTGTAGGCTAATGTCCTGGGTTCAGCAGTAGCAGTCATTTTTCTCCTTCTTAGTAGCTGGTGCAGTGCTGTGGTTTTGACTTTCAGCCTGGAAACAGTGCTGATAACACCAATGTTTTTAGTTGCTGCTCAGAAATGTTTAGTCTGACCAAGAACTTTCTGAGTCTCATGTTTTGCCAAGGGAGGAGGGAAAGCGGGAGGAAGCAGAGACAGGACACCTGACCCAAACTAACCAAAGAGGTATTCCATACTACAGCACGTCATGCCCAGTATATAAACTGGGGGCAGTTACCTGGAAGGGTTATATCGTTGCTCGGTTGGGCTGGATATCCATCGGCAGGTGGTGAGCAGTTGTATTCTTTTCCCTTGTTATTTCCTTATCATTATTACTATTGGTGGTAGCAGTAGCAGTTTTGTGTTATACCTTAGTTACTGGACTGCTCTTATCTCTAACCTGTGGGAGTTACATTCTTTTGATTCTCCTCCCCATCCCCTCGGGAGCGGGGGGAGGGAAGGAGGGTGGAGGGGAGTGAGTGAAGGCTGCATGGCTGATTTGTAGTCTGGGTTTAAACCACGACAACTAAATATGGTCTTAGACCACAATATTTCTAAATTATGAACAATACTAATCTTTGTTACTAGATACTTTATCAGAACTCATATTTGCTACTTTCTACAGTTATTAATTTCCCTTCGCAAAAAGTTGAATTCAGAAGGTATTAGAAATTAGTATTTTGAGAACATAATTACTTCTTTAGCTTAGGAAATTAATAATTCTAGGGGGAAATGTGGCCAAACTTCTGACTAATTGAAATTCTTATTACCCAGTTTGCATCTTATCTTTGTTCTCTGGGTAACACCAGTGCAAATGATTGATTACATATTGTTTAAATATGCTAAATAGTAGCAGTAATAGCGTGCAGTTCAGTTTTGCACCTGTCACTAGCTTCCAGGTAGGTGAAGCTGTAGGTGAAGCTGGTTCTCTGTCAGTGGCTTTTTAACTTTTGCGCAATATTAAAAGCATAATGAAAGGTACTTACAATAAAGAAATGCAATCTGACAAAATGTTTAAGGTGTCTGCTTTAATTTTTGTTAACATTTCCTACAAAAGTATGTAGATATTCAGATATAGAATTTTGTCTCTTTGAACATGTCTGTGTGGTATAAGGATGTGTCCTGCCCATAAATTATATTAACTCGAGTGTTCAAATCAACAAAGGCACATTCTGACTAACATTTGTCCTACATTAAAATTATATCTTTTTAAAAAGGCTGTCTAGTCTAAACAAAGTACTACTCTAATACAGCTATATTTCTCTGTTATTCAAACTTGCTGGTAAGTTCAGTGTGAAGACACCCCTTATGTTTGCACAGATGTTCACACAGTCATTGCCTGCACCTCATTCAAACTCACAGGCATTACGAAGCAAAGAAGAAATTACTTCCTGCGTCAATTATAATTGTTACGTCTTGGACATAGGTAAAATAGACTTTCTGGAAGTTCATTTTTATCTTTTTAGATCAAAGTCTGTTTCACATATGAACTGAAAGTTCTGCATCTCCCAGATCTCCACTTCCTTTTTTCATTCTAGAAATGGCTACTTGTAGGCTGCTGTATTTTCTCCTAGAGTTTGTTACAGTTTGATATTCTGCTACCATTACCCATCTATGAATATGTTATGCTAGCATATATGAATGAATATTACCATACTAGTAATCATGGATGATATCAGAGTAACTTTTTTGCAGGTATAACATTTCCTCTCTTTCTACAGAGATCTTCATCTGCCTAAGTTTGTACAAAATATATATAATAAAAAATCAGCTTTCAGATATAGAAACCTCATGCCTCTAAAATAAGTCTTTTAATATATGTAACTTACTCTTTGATACTGCTTGATTTTAAACAGACAAATACTTTAGTCTTTCTATCCAGTATATAATTGAAAAGTCTGGAAACATTCTCAGGAGGTGTTCTTGCAGGAAGGTACTCACTGAAGCCTGTTGGCATTTGTTTTTTGAAAAAAACTTTTACCCAAACCCTCCTTTAACTCTATTAATAGCTATACAAGTAATTATGCTGAATAGAAGTACCCAGGAGAAGCACCTCTATAAATCATCATTTTTGAGAGCCCTCAGCTAATAATGCCTATTCAGACTGTATGAAACCTCAGTAATTTCAGGAACTGGTGTTAGAAAAGCAATACCTCATATCTGCTCTGATATTCTGAAGTCACATCATATTTTACATAATTGTCCTGGGTTCAGCAGAACTGAACATTACTGAGCAACAACTAAAAACATCGGTGTTATCATCGCTGTTCTCAGGCTGAGAGTCAAAATCACAACACTGCACCAGCAACTGAGAAGGAGAAACATGACTGCTACTGCTGAACCCAGGACAATAATGTAGTTAAAAACACCACTCGGTAGATAAAGAACTGGCTGGATGGCCGCACGCAAAGAGTGGTGCTCAACAGCTCAATGTCCAGCTGGAGACCAGTGGCGAGTGGCTTACCTCAGGGATCGGTGTTGGAACCGGTGTTGTTCAACATCTTTGTGGGTGACATGGACAGTGGGACTGAGTGAGCCCTCAGCAAGTTTGTTGATGACACCAAGCTCTTTGGTTCAGTTGATACATTGGAGGGAAGGAATGCCATCCAGAGGGACCTTGACATGCTTGTTAGGTGGGCTGATGCCAACCTGATGAAGTTTAACCATGCCAAGTGCAAGGTCCTCCACCTGGGTGGGAGCAATGCCAGGCACAGCTACAGGTTGGGCAGGGAAGAGATTCAGAGCAACCCTGTGGAGAAGGATTTGGGGGTGTTGATCGATGAGAAAATGAACATGAGCTGTCAGTGTGCCCTTGCAGCTCAGAAAGCCAACCGTATCCTGGCCTGCATCCAAAGGAGCGTGACCAGTAAGTCAAGGGAGGATCCTGCCCCTCTACTCTGCTCGTGAGACCTCACTTGGGGTATTGTGTGCAGTTCTGGTGTCCTCAACATAAAAAGGACATAGAACTGTTGGAACAAGTCCAAAGGAGGGCCACGAGGACGATCAGGGGACTGAAGCACCTCCTGCATGAAGATAGGACGAGAAAGTTGGGGCTTTTGATTCTGGAGAAGAGAAGGCTGCGTGGAGACCTCATAGCAGCCTTCCAATATCTGAAGAGGGCCTATAGGGATGCTGGGGAGGGACTCTTCATTAGGGACTGTAGTGATTGGACAAGGGGTGACAGGTTCAAACTTAAACAGGGGAAGTTTAGCTTGTCTATAAGGAGGAAGTTCTCTACTGTAAGGGTGGTGAGGCCCTGGAATGGGTTGCCCAGGGAGGTTGTGAGTGCTCCATCTCTGGCGGTGTTCAAGGTTGGGTTGGTCAGAGCCTTGGGTGACATGGTCTAGTGTGAGGAGTCCCTGCCCATGGCAGTGGGGTTAGAACTAGGTGATCATAAGGTCCTTTCCAACCCCAACTATTTTATGATTCTATGATTCTATAAAAAGACCAGTCAGCACAGGTTCATGAAGGGGAAGTCCTTCTTGACCAAACTTATCTCCTTCTACAATAATGTGACCTGCCTGATTGGTAAGGGAACGGCCATGGACATTGTCTATTTGGACTTTAGTAAAGCATTTGTGGAGAAATTAGCTGCTCAAGGCCTGGAAAGATGTATTCTACATTGGGTTGAAAACTGGCTGGATGGCAGAGCCCAGAGTGGTAGCAAATTGTTTTACATCTAGATGGTGACTGGTGACTAGCCTTCAGGGCTTGGTATTAGGGCCAGTGTCATGTAATATCTTTTTTGGTGATCTGGATGAAGGAATTGAGTGCACCCTCAGTAAACTTGCAGATGACACCAGGTTGGGTGGCAGTATTTATCTGCTGGAGGATAGGAAGGTGGTGCAGAGGGGTCTGGACAAGCTGAATTGATGGGCTGAGGCCAGCGGTATGAGATTCAACAAGGCAAAGTGCCAGGTCCTTCACTTGAGCTGCAACAACCCCATGCAAAGCTACTGGCTTTTGACCTGGAGTGCTCATTGACAGCTGCTAAGCATGAGCCATCAGAGTGCCTAGGCAGCCAAGAACAACGGCCTTGTGGCTTGTATTAGAAATAGTGTGGCCAGGAGGACTGTGGAAGTGATCATCCCCCTGTACTTGACACTGGTGTGGCCGCACCTCAAATCCTGTGTTCAGTTCTAGGCTCCTCACTGCAAGAGAGATATTGAGGGACTGGAGCGGGTCCAGAGAAGGGCAGAAAAGCTTGTGGAAGGTCTGGAGAATAAGTCTTAATGAGGAATGTCTGAGGGAACTGAGGTTGTTTAGTCTGGAGAAGAGAAAGATCAGGAGGGACCTTATCACTCTCTAGAACTACCTGAATGGAGGTTGCAGTGAGGTGGAGGTCAGTCTCTTCTCCCAAGTAACAAGTGATAGGACAAGATGTAACAGCCTTAAGCTGTGCCAGGGAAGGTTTAGATTGGATATTAGGAAAAATTTCTTCACAGAGAGGGTAATCAGGTATTGGAACAGGCTTCCCAGGGGAGTGGTGGAATCACTGTCCCTGGAACTGTTCAATAAACATGCAGATGAAGCCCCTAGTGACATGGTTTTGTGGTAGACTTGTCAGTCCTAAAGTTTGGACTTGATGATCTTAAAGGTCTTTTCCAACCTAGTTGATTCCGTGATTCGATATGTCCCCTTTGGTTATTTGGTTGGTAAAATCAGTTTATTGGGCATGTCAAGTTTTGGTAGCAGGTAGCATGGCGGGCTGCAGGAGTGACTTCCTTGAGAAGACACCAGAAACTGCTCCCATATCTAACAGAGTCAGTTCCAAATGGCTCCAAGAAAGACCTACTACTGGCCAAAGCAGAGACTATCAGTGATGTTGGTAGCATTTTTATGATAACTTATTTAAAAAAGGACAAAAAATGCTGCACAACAGCAGATGGGAGAGATGAGGTAGAAAATGTGACAGCAAATGCACTGCTGACACCAAGGTCAGTGAATAGAGAGGGGAAGGAGATGCTCCAGATGCTGAAGCAGAGATTCACTGGCAGCCCATAGGGAAGACTATAGTGACGCAGGTTATCACCATGCAGCCCATAAAGGTCCATGTGAAGCAGATATCCACCCTGCAGCCGCTGGAGGAACCCCCTCTTTCTTGCTTATCCTTTCTAAAGAGTTTATACCCATCCATCGCAGCATTACAGTTGTGTAAGTCATCCCATCATGTTTCCATAATTGCAAGGGTATCATAATTTTCCCAGTCTACAATGGCTTCCAGCTCTTCCTGTCTGCTGCCGATGCTGTGTGCATTGGTGTAAATGCAATTAAAGCTGGGCTATTGATCCTGCCACCTTTCTGGGGATGCAAGCTTTAATACCGTCATGACTCAGTCTCAGGCACTTCTGTGATTTCTAACACGCTCATAAGCCTTGTGATGTGGAAAGAATCAAGTATTTAGAGAGATACCAAAAAAATGCATTGCAGATAGCTTGTAGTAGTAAATGATGCAATTTTTTCAGCAATTATAACAAGTACTTAAACTTTTGAAGCTAACCATTCAAATTAATTTGTTTCTGTGTAAGTCATCTTCATGGTTGAAGCACCATTTGGGAATCTTTCATGACCATTTGTTTTTGAGTAGTGAACCTGAAATGATTCAGAAAATTCACTAGAGGCTCAAGTATAATATAATACAGTTGAATCAGGTACCTTTCCATTAGGCATATACTGAATGAAAATGACACCTTTTTGGATTGATGAGTGGGAAAATTAATGACTAAGTACCGGTTTTCTGACAAAAAGAAAGAAGGTTAATGTTTAAATTCCATTTTTTTTTTCCACCTGCTTTTCCTCAGGTTACAGTAGAACTTTCAGTGCAAGATAAAGGTCAGCTAATAGCAAAGAGGAAATATGATTTAACATTACCCACGACATATTGCTTATTGATAACAGTGCAAAATAGAATGTGCCACAAAAACCAGTTTGTTTTGATCATTTGCCTTCTAAATTACACAGTATGTTGTGTACTTGCATTCGGATATGCAGACATTAGCATTGTTAGTTAAATCAATCTACTCAAATATTATTGGAAACTGTAAATATGCTATTGGAAAAAAAAAATAAAGATTATTTGATTTTTAAATATTGAGTCATCATAATGACCAAAATTGTTGGTATTAGTCTACAAGGTATTTGTCTTTGTTTTGTTTTATGCAATCAAAAGGAACATCCAATTAAAAAAAAAAAAAAAATTAGTTGGAATTCAGGACAAGTAAAAGTTTGGGGACCAATGGCTAGAAAAATGATACTATCAATTACTATGTAGAAGTGTGTGTATATATAATTATATATGTTTGTGTCCGTGTATGTGTATAAACCTTTTCCTTTCTAATAAATGTTGTACTGTTTTTTCTTTTGTTTTTAATTTTGTATCAAATTTTCTCTTGCAATAAATACTTTGGAATAAAAGGATTTTAGTATTAGGCTTAATTTTTTTGCAACATTGCTTATTCTGCATTACTCTGTTGAAATAATTATTTATAATGACCCTGTACATTACAGAAGAAAATAAAGAGTACCTGATGTCATAAAAATGAGTTAAAATCAATTTTTGTGTATCACATGAGCAGATTTTTTTAATCTTTTTTTCAGATTAATAGAGGAAAATGCTAATGAGAAAAACACAATGTTCAGTGTCTTCATGGAAGCCATCTTTAGATCAATGATTACGCTAGCATTCAAAACTGAAAGAGTAGTATCTGAGTTTGATTCTTTATACTGGCAACTACTAATATATCACTCTGTGAAAAGCGATACTGTTATCTCTGATTTAAAGATAGAAAGCTGAAATTTAAATGGCAATATTCACTTCTCCATTGACAAAATCTACCCTTTAGACTGGGTAAGCAGTTGTGAGAAGTAGGCAGTTCCATAACAGAAGTATTTACAGAAGAAAACAGAGGAAACTTCCACAAAAAAAAAAAAAAAAAAAAAACAACAAAAAAAAAACAAACCAATGTCTCAGTATTTGGACCTGTAACTTTAATTTTAATTTATTCTTCTATAAGTATAAATCATAGTTTTAGCTACTGTGAGGGTCCTTGAAAATTATACATGCAATGTTCTTTTCTCTTGGGCAGCTATGAACAAGTATGTCAAACCCTGGCTGTGCAGCTTGCATCAAGTTTTGAACTGTGGATTTTTTTTTTTTTCTGAATATTATGTAAATCTGATTTCGCCCAGGAGTATCAAGAGCATTTGATAAGAATTTTATACATAAGGAATCAAATACAGCAATGCATGTTCAAGTTATGCTGTCAAATGACAGGTTAATAGCTTCAAAATTATTCTTAGAAATAATTATAAAAATATTAACTTTGAAAGGAGCAATTTTAGATTGTTATATTCTGCAGATAATTTGTTGTTGCTACTTTCACCACAATAAAGCAAGGTGTGCCATCTCTTACTATAAACATGTCATTACACTTCACTGCTGTTGAAAAAAGAAAAAAAAAAAAAAAGTACTTTTTTCCTAGAAAGTATTTACAGCAGTTCATGAATACGGATAATATGAACTAGGTTGAAAGTTTATCCAGTGGCTCTAATTCCAAAGAACACTTTTTTTTTTCACAAAAACAAGATAAGACTTTGCAAGGTGTACGAAGATACATCCTTGAGTGCCCTAAGTAGGCAAAGGTTGCATATTTTGCTTAAGAGCTATCTTTTTATTGAAAGAAGCATTCCTGTCAGGAGATGATAGTCTCCAGTGTATTTGTAACACGTATAAGTAATACATGTTTCAAAGTTGGATATATATTTGTCAAAACATGATACCATGGAAGAAAAGTAAATCATATATGGTAAAAAAGCCACACATAAAATAGTAAAATAATTTTCACCAGCAATAAAAACCAAAAACAACACAAAAAAACCCAACCAAACAAAAAAAAAACAAAAACACCACACACACAAAAAACAGAGAAAAAGGAATTTGTATTCCAGTTCTCTATAGTTGTACCACATCTCTCCCAGTTCAGAGCTCTGGAATAACCATTAAAAGTCAGTTTAGAAATCATATATTTTACCTTTCAGAAAGAACAGATGCTGTTCTTTTCCTCCTTTGCAAAGGTGAAATACATTTTTAAACTGGAACAAACTTTTTTGTCTTTTATCTGGTAGCACATAAATTGTAATGTAATGCAAGAACAAAATTTTCATGGTTTGTAAAACTTTGAGACGCCAATAGATATACTATGCATTCTAATATTCAAGTCAACAGTTTTATTTGCTGTCCTCACAGTCCAAAATATCATGAAGACTATGGAATCCTTAAAAAAATCAGAAGATATTTTCCACTGAAAACACATTAAGAATCATTAGGGACTATGGTGATAGGACAAGGGGTGATAGGTTCAAACAGGGGAAGTTTAGATTGGATATGAGAAAGAAATTCTTTACTGTAAGGGTGGTGAGGCACTGCAATGGGTTGCCCAGGGAAGTTGTGAATACCCCTTGCTGGCGGTGTTCAAGGCCGGGCTGGATGTAGCCTTGGGTGACATGGTGTAATGAGAGGCGTCCCTGCCCATGGCAGTGGGGCTGGAACTAGATGATCTTAAGGTCCTTTCCAACCCTAACTATTCTATGATTCTATGACTCTATGAATATGACCTTGCTTTGGATTCTTTTGCTGCTAGTGGGTAGCACTGATACTCAGTGAAGGTCATTGTTCTTCACTTATATGTAAAGACCAAAGTAGATTACTGCAGTGCACAGGTCATGTGTGTCCTTGGAGAATGAGAAGTAGGATCATGGTTCTGATTTAATTTAATAGGTGAAATAATGTAATACCAGTTGAACGTCTGTTCACTGGGGAAATCAGGCAATTTATAACACCGCAATATTCAGGGCTTGCATCCATCTACTCTTTCACAGCTAGCTGAATATTTGCTTTCTTGGATTTTAAGGCCAACATCTGTGGATGTTGGAAATACAGATGGCTTTTTAATACCATCCAAGTTCTGTTATATTGAACAGCACAGGTAGCTGAAATGATGTATCTGAAGTAATGCAAACGGTACTTCATCATATGTGTGGGCCCAGCAGACTGATGCTTCTGGAACTCCACTTCTGGGACTTTTCTGTCCAATCTGGGACAACCTTACCAGTCAAGCATATTTTCCTTCTTGAAGTAAGGGGTTCAAGCATGTGTTTGGAAAGCTCATTAGCTTTGATTGAAATGCAGAAATAGCTAGAGAATATGTCACTTCCCTTTGCCTTTCACGTGCTTTCTGAAGGACACTTAGAGGGCTGCAACATCACCCAAGTGCATCTTCACATACTGCATCACTGTGGATGACTCCTCATACAATTCATGTGACTTTGCTTCACTGGTTTTCTAGCTCTGGATCAGTCTGTCTATCAATGGCACTACCAGATCTGCGCCTTTTTCCTGAATAATTATTCATTCTCGCTATTTAAATATTCTCATCCTTGCAATCCAAATGGGTTCAACAGCATTTTTCATCATTTTGCTTATGTTGTATGTCCACCATTAGAGAGTACATTTTTCCTCATATAATCTTTTTTTTTTTTTTAACTTAACCGAGTTTCTGCAGAACCCATTATAAAAACAGCAATAAAAACTACTCAAATGGAAGTGTGAAAAACTTCTTAATAACTCTTCAGTATGCATGCAGACCACTATGTATATGTGCATATAAGGCAAAAGAGAAATAATTTTGTCAGCCTCAGAAACATATCTGCTTCTGGAGAAAACAAATGAGAAAAATAATATCTTCAGGGAATAATCAGAATCAGAGCTGAGGAATATGTGGAGTTTCTCTGTAGCTAACAAGGACAAATACGAAAAGACAATGTATGTCATCTACACTTTACTGTTCTCAGACATAGGGACAATGCCCCTCACCTAGCTTTGAAGAAAGTGAAGAATTAAAGTCTTGGGGAAAAAACCAAACCAAACCAAACCAAACCAAACCAAACCAAACCAAACCAAAACAATAGTTTTTCTTCTTTTTTTATGTCTTCAGCTAGAAAAGTGATTCAAGAGAAAATAGAGCAATTTCACTACTTTATCTATATTCTCAGTCATGCTCTGTGTGACTAACGACAGCACTTCATGAAGGACATCCGCCAATTAAAGCACACGCAGAGTTGTCCTTGTTAATGTGTAAACTTGAACAGTAACTTAGAATCATAGAAACATAGAATCAAGAAATAGTTAGGGTTGGAAAGGACCTTAAGATCATCTAGTTCCAACCCCACTGCCATGGGCAGGGACACCTCACACTAAACCATGTCACCCAAGGCTCTGTCACCAGAGCCTTGTGTCACTGGTGTGTGAACACTGCCAGCGAGGGGCATTCACAACTTCCATGGGCAGCCCATTGCAGTGCCTCACCACCCTTACAGCACAGAATTTCTTCCTTATATTCAAACTAAACTTCCCCTGTTTAAGTTTGAACCCGTTACCCCTTGTCCTATCATTACAGTCTCTAATAAAGAGTCCATCCCCAGCATCCTTATAGGCACCCTTCAGATACTGGAAGGCTGCTATGAGGTCTCCACACAGCCTTCTCTTCTCCAGGCTGAACAGCCCCAACTTTCTCAGTCTATCTTCGTAGGGGAAGTGCTCCAGTCCCCTGATCATCCCCGTGTTCCTCCTCTGGACTTGTTCCAACAGTTCCATGTCCTTTTTATGTTGAGGACAACATCCCTGTATCTTTACCAGGCCTCCTATCCTTGCTTCCACATTTTATAAGCCTCTTTTTAAACACAAAGTTTCCTCAGCAGCTCCTTATCCATCCAAGGAGGTCTCCTGGCCCTCCTGCTAAACTTCCTTCCAGTCAGGATGCAACATTCCTGAGCTTGTAGCAGGTGATCCTTGAATATCAACCAATAGTCTTGGCCCCCCCTGCCATCTAGGGCTGTATCCCATGGAACCTTACTAAGCAGGTACCTGAAGAGGCCAAAGTCTGTTCTCTTGAAGTCCAGGGCAGTGAGCTTGCTGCATGCTCTTCTCACTGTCCTGAGGATCTTGAACTCGACCATCTCGTGATCACTACAACCAAGGCTGCCCTGAAGGATTATATATCCACCCAACCCTTCCCTGTTGGTGAGCACAAGCTCAAGCATGGCACCTCTCCTTGTTGACTCCTCTATTACTTGCAGAAGGAAGTTGCCTTCCACACAGTCGAGGAACCTTTTGGATTGCTTGTGCCAGGCTGAACCATCCCTCCAGCAGGTATCAGGGAGGTTGAATTTCCCCATGAGAACAAGAGCCTGCAAGCATGAGGCTGTTCCTATCTGGCCATGGAGCACTTCATCCACAGAGTCCTCTTGATCAGGTGATCTGTAATTGATCCCCACGGTAATGTCCCCCATTGCTGTTCTCCCTTTAACCCTGACCCACAAACACTCTGCTGACACATCACCTGTCCCCAGACAGAGTTCCATACTCTCCAGCCTATACCTAACAAAAATAGCAACTCCCCCTCACCATCTAATGGGCCTGTATTCCTGGGTTCAGCAGTAGCAGTCATTTTCCTCCTTCTTAGTAGCTGGTGCAGTGCTGTGGTTTTGACTTTCGGCCTGGGAACAGCGCTGATAACCCCAATGTTTTTAGTTGCTGCTCAGTAATGTTTACTCTGACCAAGGACTTTCTGAGTCTCATGCTTTGCCAAGGGAAGAGGGAAAGCCGGGAGGAAGCAGAGATCTCACCCAAACTAACCAAAGAGGAATTCCATATCACAGCACTTCATGCCCAGTATATAAACTGGGGGCAGTTACCTGGAAGGGTTAGATCACTGCTCGGGTTGGGCTGGGTATCAGCCTGTGGGTGGTGAGTGGTTGTATTATTTTCCCTTGTTATTTTCATTATCATTGTTATTATTGGTCGTAGTAGTAGTGGTTTTGTGTTATACCTTAGTTACTGGACTGCTCTTATCTCAACCAGTGGGAGTTACATTCTTTCGATTCTCCTCCCCATCCCTCCAGGAGGGAGGGGGAGGAAGTGGAGAGAGTGAGCGACTGCATGGCTGATTTACCAACTGGGTTTAAAACACGATGCTTGTCTTTTCTGAAGAGCCTGTAACCTGCCATTCCAACACTCCAGTCATAGGAGACATCCCACCTTGTTTTTGTGATACCTATTGTATCATATCCCCATAGACGTGCACACAACTCTAACTCCTCTTGTTTGTTCCCCATGCTACGGGTGTTTGTACAGATGCAACTGAGCTGGGCTCCAAACAAGGCCAGCTCATTGGCAGGAGCAGCTGAAATATCTCTACATTGCTCCGAGATTTTATTATAGGTTCTGGCAACTGAGTGGGAGTGTTGGGGTGGAACGATGCCCCCCTCCCCAAACACATCCAGTTTATAGCTTTCTTGACCAACCTGGCAATCCTCCTACCAAAACAGCTCTTCCCCTTCGTTGTCAGACTAGCTCCACTAGCCTCCAGTAGACCTGGCCTCCCAAACTGAGTCCCATGTTCTAAATACCCAAACCCCTGACTATAGCACCACCCTTCTAAACATTTATTTAATCCGGCCAATCCTCCTAGCCTTTTTAAGGTCCTCCCCTTTATAGTGGAGAATTGATGAAAAGACTATGTGAGCTGCAGAGCCCCTAACCACCTCTTCCAGGGCTCTGTTGTCCTTTTTAATGTTCTCTGGGCTACTGCTATGTATATTACTAGCACCCACATGAATGATTAGAAGTGGGTAATAGTCAGTGGGACTTACTAGAGCAGGCAGCCTCTCTGCAGCATCCCTGATCTGAGTCGCTGGTAGGCAACACACCTTCCTTGAGACTGGGTCTGGCTGAAAGATGGTTGCCTCTGTGCCTTTCAAAGTACAGTCCCTACTATTTTGACCTGCCACTTTTTCCTGGCAGCACCAGTAGTCATCTTCTTTATCAATACATCAGGCAGTTCTTCATGTTTCAAGGCGTGTGTTTCCTTGTTAGCCCCCTGCAGAACCGGGAAGCGGTTCTGGGTGAGAACATCAGATTTAGGAGAAAGCCCCTTGCTTTTAATTGTCCTCTTCCTCCTTTTTTCGCTGGTGCTTTTTTGTCGCTATTTGCATTCTTCTTGGGTTAGCGGCCTCCTTCTTTCCTCCATGAGCTACAGGGGATGCTTGAGGCCACTGCACAGTTTGGGCCTGGAGCAAGCAGCGCTGCCTCCTCTCAGCTTCCCTGACATCTTTCAACTTATTGGCAGCATCCCACAGCTCAGCCCCAGCTGCAGGAGGACCTCCACCAGGGCACATGAGTGCAGCCCTGCCCCTCGTGCACCCTCGCCTCAGGAGACCAGTGCAGGCACTCTCTACACCCCAAGCTCTGCACTCTTGTCTCCCCTCTCATCTGCTCTGTCTGGGTGCCTACACTGGCTGTCACCAGGGCAGCCAGAGCAGATCACCCATACTGGGCCATGGTCATAAGGCTCACCATCCTACTTGCCTGCCCACCTGAACTACTGCACCCTGGCTGCTCACACTCCTGGGAGCACGAGGGGTGTATTTTTACTCTGTCAGGGCTGATGCCTCTCCTCCTGACACCGCCCCCCATGAGTCAGCTGCTGGTGGCAGCTGGGCTGCAGGCTCCTGGGCAATTTCTGTCAAGGACTTGAGGCTCCCTCAGTGACTCTCGCCTCTCTGAGTTGTGGCTCCTGGATGCTGAGCTTCCCCCCACTCAGGTGTTGAAGGCGTCCTCTCCCGAGTTACTCACCTCAACTATTTATTACTTTATTGCTTACTTGCGGTACGCCCTGTAGTACAGATCTGTAACTAATTACTTTAGTGATTACTTGTAGTAAAAGTTATCCAATTAGATTAAAGTTCATTGTTAAGAGTACTAGAAATAATTTGTTTTACTAAGAACCCCATCCCCCACGAAAGGAAACATCTGTGCCACATGCAGGAAGAGCATTTTTGTCTGTCATATGAGAACAACATAATTAGTGTTTAATTCCTACCATAGAATCACCGAATAGTTGAGGTTTGAAGGGGGTGAAGGAGAGGAAGGGAAACTGAGGAAAAAGAGTTCATAGAGAAATAAAATACAAGTGATTTCTGTGTAACCCCAGTAGGAAGATAAACCCCACACAGACCCTCGCTCACTGCCCTGCAGTGGGATTGGAGACAGAATTAGAAGTATAAAAGTGAGAAAACCCATGGGTTGAGATAAAGATAGCTTGATAGGTAATTGTGCAATATTTAGCAAAATAGATTTATTATTTGAGTGGAGCTGTTAGGGTAATGAACACTTCACAGAACATTGGCATTTGTCACCAACTAAAATTCCAGATGTAAGTAGTGAGTTTCCAGGAGACCTCACCAAAAAAAAATTAACTGAAATATCCCTTTATGAATTTTTAATTTTTTTTACCTATTTTTTGCAAACATTATGACATATTACTTCTGTAAGAACTGACACATTTCTTAAAAAAATGAAAGGATATAAATATGTAACAGATAGCTATAGATAGTTTTTATGCTCACGTTCCACAACTACTTCTGGCTCCATTTCCCAGCTTCCCTCCACATTATGGCAGGAATCAAGTACACAGGCGGTCTGCATATTCATCCTCTTAACCAGAGAGGAATCTTAAGTACCCAGAAGAAAGACTAGATCAAGAAGACAAGACACTCTGTACATTAGTGTACACTTTCCACATGACCTAAACCTAGACCAGGAGAGACATCAGTTTACATGAAAGATGGTTTAACTTCACTGTTGTAACTGAATGTTGGTTCTGTAGGAGTAAAAGATTTTGGACAGGAAAAATACTGTTTTTAATAGGTCAACATAGAATATTCCAGGTGGTCTGAACAATTCATAGGGTTAGCTATGGCAAATGCTGCTGTAAGATCCCAAATCAAAATCAGTTATGGTCAATAAGAAAGAAAGCCAAAGGTAGATTGCTGTCAATTTCAGCCTTCAGTTTCAACTTTGTGAAAGTTAGTTAGCATCTAAATTGAACTCTTTGAAACATATTATCAAAAGGCTGAGCCTAAAATTGGAAAGCAATAATTCATTTTCAAGTGTTCTTACTTCAATTTCAAAAAAAAAAAAAAAAAAGAGAAAAAGAAAAAAAATCCAAAGGCAACAAATTATTTTCTTTCAGCAGAGTTATGAAGCATGCTTTTCAGACTGGAAACTGGACATGTTTGTCCCATGAGATATAATGACAAAGAAATTACTGTATATAAGTATTATTAGATATCAATGTTCGTTGACTCTACAATGAATTGCTAATGATCTCCTGTGTGTACTGTGGTAATATATCTAAGTGAATGAATATCTAATAATATATCTGAGCTCCTTCCTTCCTTCCCTCCTTCCTTCCTCCCTCCCTTTGTTCCTTCCTTCCTTCCTTCCTTCCTTCCTTCCTTCCTTCCTTCCTTCCTTCCTTCCTTCCTTCCTTCCTTCCTTCCTTCCTTCCTTCCTTCCTTCCTTCCTTCCTTCCTTCCTCCCTCCCTCCCTCCCTCCCTCCCTCCCTCCCTCCCTCCCTCCCTCCCTGTGGAGATGTAAGGCACGGACCCCGTTTCTGGTGAGGAAACGAAATCTTTTATTATCTGATGGTCCAGGGTTGATATAGGCTTTCTGTAGTACCCGCGTGTACAAGCGGCTAATACAATTGGTTCACTAACACCCCCCACGTGGGTCTCTTCACTTCTTCATTGGTGGATATCTTGCTCACTGGTTGCCTTGATTGGCTGCTTGTTTCTCACTTCTCTCTTCCTTCTTATCTTGCCCACAGTACTCCTAAAACTTTCCCATCAACATTCCTCAGCTGTCTCAAAGCTTTCCCAGGAGCTAGTCCAACTCAGAAATCTTTCACATTTACACCCACACCTCCCTCCCTCCCTCCTTCCCTCCCTCCCTTCCTCCCTCCTTCCCTCCCTTCTTCCCTTCCTTCCTCCTTCCCTCCCTCCCTCCTTGCCTCTCTCCCACCTTCTCTCCCTCCCTGCCTCCCTCCTTCCCTCCTTACCTCCCTTCCCTTCCATTCCCTTTTGTTACTTTAAATAATGTTAAGTACAGCTCTCTAAAAGACAGTGACCAGTCAGAACCAATTATTAAGGCTTTGCTGTCGTATATCCTCCAAGCATTATAATTTTAGCTCTATCAGAAGCCTGCACAATCTTAAATTCTTAAATGCCTAGTTTTATGATATATTGGCACACATTCATCTGGAGTAAGTCCTAGATATTTGGACAGAAAATGTCTGCTTCTGACGTGTCTGTCTGGGTCCTCATTAGAATGAGTGGTGATGCAGCCAGTATAATCAGTCTGGCCAAGGACTGATTCATTACATCATCATTTACAGTCAGCATCTAAACAGATGCCACAGTGGCTAAACAAATCTACATTTCATAGAGGAGGCGTAGAAACTCTAAGATATTTATACTGTATCCCACTTGCAGAAGATGTAATAAATCCAACCTCTAGTACTCAGTAGAAAGAACCCTGTTTTAATCTAATGACATATGAAATCAGGTTAGGTGACTACTACCATAAAGGTTAATTTATGCCATTCAGAAAATAATAGGTAAGAAGGAGTAAATAAATCTCAGGCACAGCTAAAGTTTGGGAAGAGAAGAGATTCAGAGCAGCCCTGCGGAGAAGGACTTGGGGGTGTCTATCAATGAGAAACTCAACATGAGGCAGCAGTGTGCGCTTGCAGCCCAGAAAGGCAACTGTATCCTGGGCTGCATCAAAAGAAGAGTGCGCAGCAAGTCGAAGGAGGGGATCCTGCCCTTCTATTCTGCTCACATGAGATCCCACTTGGAGCACTGTGTGCAGTTCTGGTGTTGTCAACATTAAAAGGACATGGAACTGTTGGAACAAGTCCAGAGGAGGACCACGGGGATGGTCAGGGGACTGGAGCACCTCCTGTATGAAGATAGGCTGAGAAAGTTGGGGCTGCTGAGCCTGGAGAAGAGTAGGCTGTGTGGAGACCTCATAGCAGCCTTCCAGTATCTGAAGGGGGCTATAGGGATGCTGGGGATGGACTCTTTATTAGAGACTGTAGTGATAGGACAAGTGGTAACAAGTTAAATCTTAAACAGGGGAACTTTAGATTGGATATAAGGAGGAAGTTCTTTCCTGTGAGGGTGGTGAGGCACTGGAATGGGTTGCCCAGGGAAGTTGTGAATGCTCCATCCCTGGCGTGTTCAAAGCTAAGTTGATCAGAGCCTTGGATGGCATGGTTTAGTGTGAGGTGTCCCTGCCCATGGCAGTGGGATTGGAACTAGATGATCTTAAGATCCTTTTCAACCTTAACTATTCTATGATTGTATGATTCTTTGTATTTTTGTGATATCAGTTCACGTTCTTACTCCTAAAATAGGAGAAAAGCAGATTATCAGCAGATGCTGTTAATCTTTCAGTGATGATAGCATTTTAATGCCTCCATTAAAATCTTTTCAAGAAAAATTAGTCTAAATATACTCTCTGTGTTACATCTTCATCTAATTATGATATATTTAATCTACATGAAGTTGTGAAGTGAAAAGTTACTTCCTCTTGATCCTGTTGAAAAGCTTAATTTATTTTCTATTGTATTAGTTGCCTACCTTTTAGTTGATTTGTGCGACTAAAAAGTGCTGTTAAATCAAGGATTGGAGGACAAGAAATACAAAATGTCATATTCGGCTCATGGAGATGTTTTAATGTTCTTTTCCATCACTTCATTGAGAACAAAACCATCTTTCTTTCATGCATAGTTTCATTCAAAATTAGTTTTTATTGTCCTTTCATTAGCTCAGTGCCACAACACGTCTTTTATACGAAGACTTTATTAATGTTTAACGTATTTGAATTATCTTTCTCCATATGGAAAAATCTTAAACAATCCTTTTTCTTTCTTCAACCTAATACCTCAGATATTTGTCTAGTTTTGTGTTTCTAATCTCATGGTATTCTTCATCTAAAAATACTGAAATACCTTTTTTTTCTTGAACTGGAATATATAACATTATCTACATCAAGACCTTTACACCATAATTTTATGATTAAATACTGCAATAAAAAGATATTTAATTCCAAAAGTTGCTGTTTGAAACTTAAATATTCCTGGTTTTTTTGGTTTGTTGGTTTGTTTGTTTTTTTTTTTTTTTGTTTTTTTTTTTTTTAATACTACTGCATTTTTCCTGATAGAAAATTTTTGTATCATTTAACCAAGTGATTTTCTTTTTCCCTTTTTCTATTTTTTCTCCCCTTTTTCACCTTTCCCACCCTTTTTACTCAACTTTCTTTTTCTTTTTTCCAGCTTTCCTACTCTTTTTCCTCAACTTTCCCTTTCTTTTTCCCATCTTTCTTCCTTTCCCACCACTTTTTCCCTGCCCTGCTATATGCTACTCTTTCCTATTTCATTTAATATCCATATGCACAATATATTTTGGGGATATGGTATTTAATTTCCTTTCAGCCCCTCCTCTCCAACCCAGTTCTCCAATTAATAGTTTCTATTTTCATTTTCAATTCAAGATACAGACTGTGTGCTTACGTGTGTTCTCTTCCCTGGTCATTACATACATTGTCTTCCCTCATCTTTTTTACCGTTTTGAGTTTCATTCTGTGCTTACCTATTTTAGGTCTGCCACTGCCACCATCTGAGCAGCTTCCAAAGACAAACAGAGCAAGCTAATTAGCAGTTCTCATAAATCATTCATTCTCCACTCCTGATGCTAGGTAGGAATGATGTACAGGCATGTTAGTGAGGCAACTAAGATCAATATAATTTGGAGGTTAACTTAAATGTGTTTCCTCCTTAAAGGTGCGTTCTTTGTTTCGATGTCAGTTATAACTACCTTAATTTTTTTTACAATACAAACATTCAAAATATATGTCTTTGAGCTTCCTTGTTGTGGTCTATTCACAGGCAGCTACTATCCCCCACAGAGATGCTTGCTCACACACACCTCCTCCCCAGTGGGATGTGGGAGATAATCTGAAAGGTAAAAGTGAGAAAACTCGTGGTTTGAGATAAATATAGTTTAATAAGTAAAACAAAAGCCACACACGCCAGAAAACAAAACAAGGAATTCATTCACTACTTCTCATTGACATCAGGGCTTCAGCCATGTCCATGATGGAGCAGGGCTCCATTACACACATCTTTTCCTTGGGAATGCAAAATAGCATAACTCCAAATATTCCTCCCTTGCTGCTTCTTTTGTCAGATTTATACGCTGAGCTTGACATCATATAGAATAGAATCATAGAATAGTTAGGGTTGGAAAGGACCTCAAGATCATCAAGTTCCAACCCCCCTGCCATGGGCAGGGACACCTCCCATGGGCAGGGACACCTCACACTAAACCATGTCATCCAAGGCTATGTCCAACCCCACCTTGAATGCCGCCAGGGATGAGGCATTCACAGCTTCCTTGGGCAGCCCATTCCAGGGCCTCACCACCCTTACCGTAAAGAATTTCTTCCTCATATCCAATCTAAACTTCCCCTGTTTAAGTTTAAACCCATTACCCCTTGTCCTCTCACCACAGTCCCTAATGAAGAGTCCCTCCCCAGCATCCCTATAGGCCCTCTTCAGATATTGGAAGGCTGCTATGAGGTCTCCACGCAGCCTTCTCTTCTCCAGGATCAACGGCCCCAATTTTCTCAGCCTATCTTCATACGGGAGGTGCTCCAGTCCCCTGATCATCCTCATGGTCCTCCTCTGCACTTGTTCTAACAGTTCCATGTCCTTTTAATGTTGAGGACACCAGAACTGTACGCAATATTCCAAGTGAGGTCTCACGAGAGCAAAGTAAAGGGGCAGGAGCACCACCCTCGACCTGCTGGTCACACTCCTTTTGATGCAGGCCAGGATACGGTTGGCTTTCTGGGCTGTGAGCGCACACTGCCAGCTCATGTTCATTTTTTCATCAACCCACACCCCCAAGTCCTTCTCCGCAGGGCTGCTCTGAATCTCCTCCCCGCCCAATCTGTAGCTGTGCCTGGCATTGCTCTCACCCAGGTGGAGGACCTTGCATTTAGCATGGTTAAACATCATGAGGTTGGCATCAGCCCATCTCACAAGCTTGTCAAGGTCCCTCTGGATGGCATTCCTTCCCTCCAATGTATCAACCGAACCACACAGCTTGGTGTCATCAGCAAACTTGCTGAGGGCACACTCAATCGCACTGTCCAGGTCACCCACAAAGATGTTGAACAAGACCGGTCCCAACACCGATCCCTGAGGGACACCACTCGTTACTGTTCTCCAGCTGGACGTTGAGCCACTGAGCACTACTCTTTGCGTGCGGCCATCCAGCCAGTTTATTAACCGAGTGGTCCACCTGTCCAAATGATGTCTCTCCAGCTTAGAGAGAAGGATGTCATGTGAGACAGTGTCAAAGGCTTTACACAAGTCCAGGTAGATGGCATCAACTGCTCTGCCCCTGTCCATCAGTTCCGTAGCCCCTTCATAGAAGGCCACCAGATTGGTCAGGCAGGATTTCCCCTCAGTGAAGCCATGCTGGCTGTCACCAAGCACCTTGTTGTTTTTCATGTGCTTTAGCATGCCTTCCAGGAGAATCTGCTCCAAGATTTTGCCAGGAACAGAGGTGAGACTGACTGGTCTGTAATTCCCTGGGTCATCCATTTTCCCCTTCTTAAAAATGGGGGTTACATTTCCCTTTTTCCAGTCATCGGGAACTTCACCTGACTGCCATGATTTTTCAAATATGATGGACAGTGGCTTAGCAACTTCATTTGCCAGCTCCTTCAGGACCCGTGGATGGATTTCATCCGGTCCCATAGACTTGTATACATTCAGGTTCCTAAGGTGGTCCCGAACAAGATCCTCCCCCACAGTTGGCCCATGGTCCCCACCCTCACCGTCCCCGCGTCTGCCTTCCAAGACTTGGGTGGTGTGGTCAGAGCATTTGTTGGTAAGGACTGAAGCAAAGAAGTCATTAAGAACCTCAGCCTTCTCCAAATCCAGGGTAGCCAGTTCTCCCGATAGCTTCTGGAGAGGGCCCATGGCGTCCCTAACCTGTCTTTTATTGGCAATGTACCTATAAAATCCCTTCCTGTTATCTATTACATCCCTAGCCAATTTTAATTCTAAGTGGGCCTTAGCTTTCCTAACCTGGTCCCTAGCTTCCCGGACAACATCCCTGTATTCTTCCCAGGCTGCCTGACCTTGCTTCCACCTTTTATAAGTCTCTTGTTTCCTTCGAATTTTGCTCAGCAGCTCCTTATCCATCCAAGGAGGTCTCCTGGCCCTCCTGCTAAACTTCCTTCTAGTTGGGATGCATCGTTCCTGAGCTTGCAGCAGGTGAGCCTTGAATATCAACCAACAGTCTTGGGCCCCCCTGCCCTCTAGGGCTGTATCCCATGGAACCTTACTGAGCAGGCCCCTGAAGAGGCCAAAGTCTGCTCTCTTGAAGTCCAGGGCAGTGAGCTTGCTGCACGCTCTTCTCACTGTCCTGAGGATCTCAAACTCAACCATCTCATGATCGCTGCAATCAAGGCTGCCCTGGAGCTTCACATTCCCAACCAGCCCTTCCCTGTTGGTGAGGACGAGGTCAAACATTGCACCTCTCCTTGTCGGCTCCTCTATTGCCTGCAGAAGGAAGTTGTCTTCCACACAATCGAGGAACCTTCTGGATTGCTTGTGCCGGACCGTACCACCCCTCCAACAGATATCAGGGTGGTTGAAGTCTCCCATGAGAACAAGGGCCTGCAAGCGTGAGGCTGCTCCTATCTGCCTATGGAGCGCTTCGTCCAGCAAGTCCCCTTGGTCAGGCGGTCTGTAACAGATCCCCATAATAATGTCACCCATCGCTGTTCTCCCTTTAACCCTGACCCACAAACTCTCTGTCGACTGCTCACCTGTCCCCAGACAGAGTTCCATACTCTCCAGCCTATCCCTAACATAAATAGCAACTCCCCCTCCCCGTCTGCCGGGCCTGTCTTTCCTAAAGAGCCCGTAACCTTCCATTCCAACACACCAGTCATAGGTGCCATCCCACCATGTTTCTGTCATGCCTATGATACCATACCCCCGTAGACGTGCACATATCTCTAATTCCTCTTGTTTGTTCTCCATACTACGGGCATTTGTGTAGAGGCATTTGAGCAGAGATCCAATTGAAGTCAGCTCATTGGCTGGAGCAGCTGGAATATCTCTACATTGCTCCGAACGTTTACTGTAGGTGCTGCCAACCGACTGGGTGTGTTGGGGTGGAATGATGCCCCCCTCCCCCAACACATCTAGTTTAAAGCATCTTTGACTAGTCTGGCAAGCCTCCTACCAAATCCACTCTTCCCCTTCTTTGTCAGACCAGTTCCACCAGCCCCCAGTAGACCTGGCTTACTATATTGAGTCCCATGTTCAAGGTACCCAAACCCCTGACTGTAGCACCACCCTTCTAACCATTTATTAACCTGCCCAATCCTCCTAGCCTTTTCAAGGTCCTGCCCTGTGTCCTGGAGAATTGACGAAAAGGGAGTCTGAGCTCCAGAGCCCCTAACCACCTCTCCCAGAGCTCTGTAGTCCTTCTTTATGGTCTCCGAGGTACTGCTATCTATATCAGTAGCACCCACATGTATTACCAGGAGTGGGTAATAGTCAGTGGGACCGACTAGAGCAGGCAGCTTCTCAGCCACATCCCTGATCCGAGCCCCTGGTAGGCAACACACCTCCCTCGAGCCTGGGTCAGGCCGGCAGATGGGTGCCTCTGTGCCTTTCAGATTAGAGTCCCTGACTACTACGGCCCGCTGCTTTTTCCTGGCAGCACCAGTAGTGACCTTCTTTACCAGTGCACTAGCTGGTTGCGCCTGGTGGGAGCGCTGTTGCTCATCAGCCCCCTGCAGGACAGCAAAGCGGTTCTGGGTGGGGATGACAGATGTGGGAGGAAGCCCCTTGCTTTTAACTGCACTCTTCCTCCTTTTTCTGTTGTATATCTCTTTGGTCAGTTGGGGTCACTGTCCTGGCCATATCACCTCTCAACAACTTGTGTACCCCCAGCCTACTTGCTGGTAGGGTGGTCTGAGAAGCAAAAAATCCTTGTTTTTGTGCAAGCACTGCTCAGCAATAACAGAAACATCCTAGTGTTAACAACACTGCTTTCAACACAAATCTAAAACATCACCCCATAATAGATACTATTAATAAACTAAACTTTATTCCAGCTAAAACTGGCACATTGCCTTCAAAAACAAACAAAAAAAATGACCTTGCTCTGGAGGACCCAAGCTGTGAGGAAATAAATTTAATACCATCCTTGACGTTACTTTACTAGAGTTTACCATAATTGCTAAAAAATGCCACAGGCAGTTGACATCCATAACTGAGGAGTACACTTACTGGAATCCAGTGTCAGCCATTTGGACCTTTGGGAGTTGAAGAAGGGATAATTCATCTTTTCTACTATGTTGGGGTTTTTTTGACCATGCAGAACAATTTAGATATCATTGAGACAAGGGGGGGTAAAAAATTAAATGAAATATATAAACCTTCAGAATCAATTTCAAGTAATGTTGAGTTTGATGGCTTTGTAACAGTAGTAGTGGAAAATTACTGAGATGCATGACATACAGAGAAAAAATATAGAGTACAGCTAGAGAAAATACTGAGAATTTTTGTACAAGATAAACTGCTCTAGTTGACGTAGTTTAGGCCTTTATGACCTTAGTACAAAATGACTGTAAGAAAACAGACTAGAAGAACAGGAAGTAAAGATAGGGAGCATTTGGAACAGCAGGGGCCCAGGGTGGGCTGCAGTTAAATTAACTGATAAGTAGGAGGATGGGATGATTGTTATGTCTGCGGTGTTAACGGACCGATTAAGCTGGTATAAGCATCTACTGCGCGTGCTTCAAAGGCTGCCAGCAGTGATGAAGATTGATGGAAGAAGTAAATGACCCCAAAGACCCCCACCATATTTTTATACGCATGCGAGGAACTTTCTGGAAAATTATGTAGTCCATACGTAGCCTCATGAATATGTATGTGTGCTCGGTAGCTATATAAGGACTGTTCGTGTAGCAATATGGGGACACACGTTAGGAGAAGCTATCCCCTGTGCCTCCTGGCACCACAATAAAGAATACCTGCTTGTCAGCTAGAAAATTTTGTTGGCAAGTTTGTTCCTGGAGTTTTCTCCGAATCATCATCTAACATAATTTGATGCTTAGATTCATTTCTACATACCTAAATCTATATTACAGCCACCTAAAAAAGTGTAGCACTTGTTGTCTCAAATTGGTTTTCCTCAGGAAGCTGATCTCATGCAATGCGGTATAAGAAGAGGTCGGTCGTGTTTAGGAAACAAGTTGTTGAGTATGTCTGTGTATCACCCACCAGTCCAATCTGCCTAACTGGTGACTGACATCTTGATTTAAATGAGGAAGTTGGCCTCCAGTGTGGAGTCATGAAGCGTATTATTAGCATGGTGTAGAACAGACTTGAGAATGAGGATAAAGGAGAATATAGTGTAACTATACCTAAGAAAATATCATTTACAGGAGTTTTGTGAGTACAGATTACAGTGAATTTGCATTTGTCATTATTTTTATTCAAAGAAGCGTGTTGCAATAACTAAGATGATGTCAGAAAATGAGATGGCAACTGCCATTGAGACCAAGCCTGGCTGAGACTTGCAGCTATGAAATTGGCCAGGAAAAAGGTTTATGAAAATATGTTTGGTAATATTTAGTTTGCAATCTGGTCTCTGAATTGAATTTTCTCTAAGATGTCAAATGTGAATGGTGCTGTTACAGCGAGTGAGTGAGATATGAAGGGGCCATGAAGTGTGAAAGTCCTGTACTAGTGTGAATTCATAGCTGTATGTCATTAAATATTAGCAAATTTTTTCTTTATCTATTTTAATGTTTTAGTAAGGACTCCATTTGCTTTTAAAGCTAGACAACTGGTGTACAAAGATTACAGAATGGCCATGAGTTGGGTGTACAAAGATTACAGAATGGCCATGAGTTGCCCAGGCTTGCAGATCCCAGCTAATTCCACTGCTTCAGGCTGCAACTGATCAGAAAAGTGTAATTCAGATATAAGCTAAATTTGATGTTAAAGTGGAGGTGAATTTTACCATACAGCTTTGACTTAAAATGTGAAGACAACAGAAACATTTTTACAGTAAAATAATGTAGTTGATGTTTATTTTCATTTGTTTATGGAATCAAAATGTCCTTAAAATAATGGTAGTGTGTCATAAATGATTATCTACAAATAAAGGTGAAAACTCATGGCACAGAATATTCTCTTACTCCTAAAAAGCAAGAGAATATTTATTTATAAGAGAAATGCTTCTCTTGGAGCATCAGTTATGATTCACCTGTTCAGCTCTAGCGAGGTTATGCAATAGCCTTAATCTATCAGTAAAAGAAGATCATCATCAATTTACAAATGGGTAATAGTTCTCTGGCAGTCAGCTAAAGCTCTCATTTCTGTTTTCAGCCTTTGGTATACAGAGCTGTATTCAGTCTTGATAAATAAGTCTTTAGCAATTTTATATTACATTTTTACCTTAACATTGAAATATTTTAGTGCAATAGTGATGCAAAAAGGACAAAATAGTGATTAATAACATTTTTATTATCATACCAATTATCTTAAAAATCCAGACTAATAGAGTATTAGACAACTTATTTTTTTCTTGATATATTGAATTATCTGAGAAAATATTGTGCTTTAGCAGAAATTAAAGGAAAGTTATTTTGTGGGGAGCCAGGACAACCTCTTGCTGTTTGGTTTTCCTGACTTCCAAGCCATTTATAATAGATCTAAATGCAACAGCATATGAAGTAGAATGTATTTTTCCACTTAGCTAAAAGAGAAGCATTTTCTTTCTTTGCTTTCTAAAAATTCTCTAAAGGCACTGTACTTAATATCTGTATTAATGCTTGCTGAAGTAATTAGGAACCATGCAAAACATAAGATTCCTCACACATATGACATGCATAAGGAGATAAATATAACTTCGAAAATATAAAAAAGCTTATAAAATTATAATTGTTTTTGTAGGAACAGGACAAGCCCACTAAGCATAAAATCAATATGTGGAGAAAAAGTGTTTTACTTCAAGAGGCTTTGAAGGCCTCTCACAGTGATAACCTTGTACTGCTGTTGTCACCAGCTATCACTGAATCTCTCATATAAATATAGAAAAGCAGAGAGAATAACAGATTTGTTTCGGAACTGCTTTGACCCTAAAGCAGTTGTGTGTTGTGCGCTTGCAGTATGTTTTTAGCATCAATGCTTTTAGAACCAGAAAATCTTGACTCCTGACAGGAATCTCTGATTTTCAAAATTTATTCTATTGATTTTCATTTTTTTTTTTTTTCACAGCTGGGGTCTACCAAGTAGCCAATAGCTGAATGAGGTACATAGCACAAATATTTTTGTAATCACTGTTCAGTAAAAAAGGTGAACAGCGCCATATCTATTCATTCCCCCAGCAAAAATCTTGGCCAAATGAGAACTTTGATTTTGCCAGCCTGATAGTTGTAAAGCTGTCCTCCTGGAACGCAGCCTGGTCACTAAAATGATGTCTGAAATGCTCAGCAGACACACAGTAATTCTAAGACAAATCTAATGGGGAATCCTCTGCTTGTGCATGCAACTCATTTCAGTTTTCCCCAATGCCCAAAGTAAAGGAACATAAAATATGTATTATCAAACTGCACACAGCTCAATGGAGACCCTTTACAGAAAGGTTTTTCACCATTATTCTTGGAAATTAAATGCACAAAGACATAACCAGGATAGTGTTACCCTACGTAACTTACGTATGATCGAACACAACACTGAGGACAGCAAATTGCATGTATTTTTATACTACATAAAAAAAGTTTTCAGTTTGGTTGATCCTTGGGCAGCCAAAGCTATTCAGCTAACAAACATTCTTTGAATGAGGAATTTTAATGCTAAAATCAAATAACTAAAAAGACATCAACATGTCTTGTGCAGACATTTCCTTTGAGGCCACTATAAATTAGTTATACCTGAATCAACACCTTCATCCTCTCCAAGATTATAAGTGGGGAATATTTGTTTTCAATGAAGTACTGAATATGATTTTGCTAGTCCTGAAGGCCAGGATATTGACATCTGTATAAGATAGCTAGTAAATGCAAGCTAAAATAACCAGGCTTGAAACATTTTTCTTGAAAAACACAGAATTCTAGAAGTCAGGAACTGTGGCATATAAAACCTAGAGAATGGATATAAATTTCTCAAACTTGCAAACCCAAGGCTGTAAAATGTTTTCCCAGGTTCTGCAACACTAAAGATCTTCAATGGGAAAGGTGAAAAATGAACATTTTCTGTAAAAAATAAACCACCTCTGTAGCATGAAATTACCCAAATATCACCAATGTTGACATTATAGGTGGAGTTCATTGCATTTGGCTGAGAAAATTGGGGCTGTTCAGCCTGCAGAAGAGAAGGCTGCGTGGAGACCTCCTAGCAGCCTTCCAATACCTGAAGGGGGCCTATAGGGATGCTGGGGAGGGACTCTTCATTAGGGACTGTGGTGAGAGAACAAGGGGTAATGGGTTTAAACTTAAACAGGGGAGGTTTAGATTGTATCTGAGGAAGAAATTCTTTACTGTGAGGGTGGTGGGGCCCTGGAATGGGTTGCCCAGGGAAGTTGTGAATGCTTCATCCCTGCCAGCGTTCAAGGTGGGGTTGGATATAGCCTTGGATGGTATGGTTTAGTGTGAGGTGTCCCTGCCCATGGCAGGGGGGTTGGAACTCGATGATCTTGAGGTCCTTTCCAACCCTTACTATTCTATGATTCTATGATTCAATTTTAGTTAACATTAAGTAAAAGTGTTGCTTGAAATTCTCAATTGTAATAAAACAATGTTTAGTATATAATTTTTTTGGGGGGGGCGGTTTGTTTGTTGTTTGGTTTTTCTTTCTTGTTTTGGTTTTGGTGGTTTTTTGGTGGTTTGCTTTTTGTTTGTTTTTTTTTTTTTTTTTTTGAGAGAGAGGTTTGAAGCTGATCAAATCAGCTTTACTAGTCACATGCAATAAATTTCTTTCAGCAGCACATCTACTAATGCATACTTTATGCAAAAAGCTATCCTGTTTCTGGACAAGCCTATCCTGTTAGACACCTAAAAGTTGCAGGAACTGTTGTATAGAGCAGTGAGCAATATAGTGATGTGTACCATTAATATGACATATTAAAGTGAATATATAGTATGAACATGTGGAAGAAGCAGGTTGACAGTACTGGAGTGATTCAGATTTGGTTGACATGTACAGGTCAGCTTGACAGCCCGTAAGCAAGAAGTTCTGTGAGAACTTTTGTGTCTATGATTCTTTATACAAGTCATGCCCATTTGAATTTCCAGTGTTGCCACGACAGCTTTTCAATTCCCACAATTCTCTGCCTCATTCATTATTGACTTTCTAATTTCTACAGCAATAAGTAGGCAAAATGAAAATGATTGTAAAATGTAACCTCATTTACTAAACAACCTTGAACAATTGCCAGAGCAACATGTCTCTTGAGTGCACAAAGAGGCATAGTTCTGTGACTCATTGTACTTATTCCCAAACCATATTTCAGGCTAAAATAAATATTTCAAGAAAAATTTCTCTATTGTTCTTGAAACCCTAGAGAAAATGTCAGTCTGAGATATGCATGGATCTGTAAGATGGTGCAAGGCAGAGTCAGTGCAGATGTGTACAAAAAATTAGGACAACTAAATGAAAATATTTATCGAGTACATATAAAATGATGTTTTTTTTTCAAGTGCTCATAGCAGTTTGGAAGTAGCAGATTTTACATACGCCAGGGAGTCCAGAACGAACATTCATGCTGCTGCCCCACCAGATACTGCATGTCTACAAATCTTGATAATTATTTTTATTAAACGTACTCTGTAATTGCTTGCCAGGCTTGCTGCAGCTGTCAGCAAAGAAGCATTAGTATAGAATACACCTGTTAGACTGAAGACTGAAAGCATCACTTGGTGTGTAAATGCACCATATTAGAAACTAAATAATAGAATTAATAAAAAAATGTTTTTAATCAGAATCATCACATTCATAGTAAATATGTTTAGCAGGGGATTGAAAATGAGCACTGATACTGGGAAATGCATAAATCACCTGGCTTGGAAATATTTGCATTCTATCTGAATAAGGTAAGAGAGTATATGGTACCGGCTATTCTAACAACACAGGTGCAACAACTGTACACAAGCCATGGAACATCTGTTCTTTGAAAAATGTCATCTGAGATTGCAAGTATTACCCTGAACAGTGGGTTATGCAATATGCTTGTTTTTGGAAAAAGATATTGTAGAAAATGGTAATACTTACTATGACATAGGAAATTATTAAGTTAAAATGACAAATTCATAGAATAGTTTGGATTGGAAATAGCCTTCAAAGATCACATAGTCCAACTCCCTGCCATGGTCAGGGATATCTTTCACTAAATCAGGTTGTTCAAAACTGCCTCTAGCCTGACCTTGAGCACTTTCAGGGATGGGGTATCCATTGACTTCTTGGGCAACTTTTTCTAAGTCTCACCACCCTCGTAGTGAAGAATGTACTTCTTATGTTTAATTTAAATCTACCTCTTTTAGTCTGAAATCTTGTCCTGTCAGTACAGGCCTTGGTAAAATGTCTCTCCGCATCTTTCTTATGAGCCCTTCTTAAGCACTAAAAAACCTCAATAAGGCCTTCCTGAAGCCTTCCATTTTTACAACCCCAACATCCGTTCTTGCAACTCCAAGAACTCACTGTAGCAGTTCATCTTGAAATCAATGAAGTCAACAAGCATGCTGAGATATCTGAAAATCCTCTTCTCCCCGTCCCCCTCACCCGCCTCCGTCTCCCCCCGGGAAGTGGGGCTATCATGTTACAATTAAAACCAACTAATTTTTATGCAGCTAAGCAGACTGTCCAAATTGAAGTCTCTCCTCTACTATAGACAAGCTAAAGACTCAACGCACAGGTCAGTCCACAGATGAATTTGTGGTGTTTGACTTGTCATACTTCCTTCTGACACAAGCATATTCATGCACAAATGCACACTCATGCACACACAGAAGCACACACAGATCTACATGCATTTATAGGTACAGAACATAATCCAGATTAATCTCTTCATCCCTTTGCAGATCACAATTATTTCAGCACTTGATGTCAATTAAGCTTGCTTTAGTCTAGCGCCTTGATGTGTTTCAAATGCTGCTGAATGTGTTACATAGATTATGATTTTGTTACCATTAAGCAAACTGACAGAGATTTTTGCAAGTTGTCAATCACCTATGCCACACTGTCATCTTTGTTGCAATTCCAGACTGCTCAGACTAAGGTTATATATTTTTTTTTGTCTGCTGTAACCCCAAGGACCCTAACAGCAGAGTTTCTCTGACCAACTGTATGTATAATTTTCTTATTTGTGACATATTTCTTAGTAAATGTCACTGTAAATCCAGCTGATAATCTCGAAACTATGTTAAGTAATCATTAGTTTACTAAAATATTTCTTTTTCTTAATAATGACACATTAAATCTTGCCAAAATACAGGTTGTCCAACATTTGTTTTGGAAAAGTTCTTCATTTATTCATAATACTTCCCTTCAACTAAAATACTTATGAAACCAGTTAAATGTCATTATAAACATTTAGGCAGGTTTTTGATCACTTGTTTATGACTTTAAAATCCTGTCAGTGATGGAAACAGACATTACTAACCTTGGTTCATCTGAAACATTTAATCTCATTTTAATACATATTATTCTGCATGATTTCAGTTAGCTCCCTGTTACTATCCTCTGTGAGGCTATGTTCAGCTAAAATAAACATATTAATAGCAATTTATAATCAGGGATTAAAACATTTCTTAAAAAAAAATCTTGGAAAAAACTAAATACATTCAGAGCTGTAATTAAGTCATTATTGAGATAATTTATGGTTTGCATTAAAGCCATGATATAATTTCATTCTAACTTAACGCATGCTTAAGTGTGCCCAAAATAAGAATGTGATCTGAATGTGGGTTTCTATGAATGCTGGGATTTTTTTAGTTATATTTATATCAAGGTAAGAAAAGTAATTGATCACTGTATTCTTCATCGGAACACATTTTTTAACTAGGAGAACTAATGATCCAGTGAGTTGTCTTGATTTAAGCAGTCTCTTTCCTACACATATTCAACAGAAAAATTTTAAAGTGTGGATATTCCACAGCAAAGTTCAGAATAAATTAGGCTTTGTTCTGGGCAAAGTGAAGAGGAAACACTTTCATTCCTAACTGAAGCAAGAAAGAGAAAGGCAGAAAAAGGTGTTACATTTTTCTTTTTATACTAAATGAAATAACGTAGGTTTTCCTTAGGAAAAGAAACCAAGTTTCTACAATTAACACATTTATTTACATATGTATATAAACTACTTTTTCTGCTGTCAGGTAGTTATTTCGAAAATTGTCAACTAGATTCTTATTTGTCTGATACTACGGACGTGCTGCATGTTGGCAAGAAGTTTATTTATTTGCTCAAGCTACAACATTTTAAAGAGTTGGTTGGGGTTTTTTTTTCCATAATTGTAGATTTTTCTTCTTTTAAATGTACTTAGCATACCTTTAGTTTTTCTTTAATCTAGCTCCTGGTTCTCCATTTATTTCAGAATTCTATAATCACAGTCAAATGAATTCAACTTGCTTTTTTTTGATTTTCATATGCTTGTGAAAACATTCTCAGGACTGATGAGAACCTCATGTGTAGTTTCATCTTGTGTCTCTGCATGCACTCAAATTAAAGCCTACTGCTTTGGGGGAATCAATTCTGCCTAAAGATCAATTAATAGTTTTTCTTCTTTTACCTACATCTATGCCAGAGGTGACATTGTGTATGTCATTTGCATAAACAGCTGAGAAAATACAAAATAAAGTGATTAAAAATAAATAAAGTAAACAGTCCATTCTGGACTCCTGGGTAATTAGGAAATATTGGGTTTAATAGTTATATATTATGCTTGTGCATTTACTGAATTTAAAAGCCAATTATAATTTGTTCACTATTTAAATTTTACTTTGTTACTTACACATTTATTTTAAAACATGAGAATAAACATTGTTCGGCACAAACTGCTCAAATACAATTTCAAAGAAAAAAGAAGAAAAGGAAAGAAAACCCCATGGATTTCTTGCTCTATATATCTGTCTGGTCTTTGGTCTACATGCAATTCTTTCCAAACTGCTTACATTGCTGTAGACTTTATTGGAGTACCACAGAACTCTATTTCCACATGCAGTCTGCCAGCAAGAAACTAAAAGAAAACAACTAAAGAAAATTTTATTGGTGGTCAGCTCTTAAAAAGTCTTTTGCAAGTTCTTGAGGCTTCCCATCACTCCTGAATCTCCTGTTTTGATTTTCCAATGCTATCTCTGGACTGAAGTGTATGACTAAGTAACCGTTAATTGCCTAATAAGATTAAATTCAGTAGCTGTTCTATTAAATAGGTAAAAACATAAAATCCTTTGCTTCAGTTTGCTATAAATTTAAAATCCAAAACAACATAAAAAACCTGAAAAGAATAAAGCTTGCAAAAAGAGGCATTTCTTTTTCAGAATCTCTTTAGTTTGGATGGTAAAATAAATCTGACCTTAATGTAGATTATCTACAGTGCCTGAGCCATCACATTCTTTTCAGAACAGACTGTCTCTATTTCTAACACTTCTTCCCCAGCACTCCTTGTCTTTCAGCAAATCCTAGGACCTTTGATGTGTGAAATCTCTGATAGGTTTAAAGTTAGAACTGCAAAAACATTGATGAAAATCTCCTGAAGTATTCATAAACAATTAAATTTATATAGACTGATGCTCTGCTGTGTAAGAAATGGGTCACCTGAAACAGAATTAAAGAGCTGAGCAGGAGTTCAGCTACTGGCTTTAAATGACAGCTTTTCTTTAGACTTCCTTAAATGGTAATAGACTGCAGTTTTCAGAGAATAGTTGATTTTGTAGGAAGATAGATGTCTAACATCTTTGGGATAAATCATCTATTTTTTCTCTGTATTCATGATAAAGATAGCTTGTATGAGCAGCTAAGGATACTTGCTTAGCTTTTTCAGAAGGCTAAACTGAGGCGATAAGAATCCTAGCCTATATATCCAATACCACAGATAGATATATACCAGTTGTAAGTAAATACAGGTATATAAATTACTTAACAAATAAATCATGCAGTGGTCTAGTTACGGTATAGTGATCATAATGTTTTGCATGAGAAGAAAATCTTTAACATTCCTGTAGTGTGCCTAAATATATTTTTCTTAAATCTCTGTGATGACAAGAGTTTTAAATCTCATGGCTTCTTTAGTTTGTTCATATTCTGAACACCTATAATTAACATTGACAAGTGATCACAACTAGTATAGAACAAATCACATCTCAAATGAGTACAGTGAAATATGGTACAATACACTGAGAATAAACTGAATAACCACTAAAAATTTGGCAGCTAGTAACTTAAAGTCTTAACAAAAAAAGCTGCAAGCACTAAGACAAAACTGGAAAAGTGAATTCAGAAGTGAATTATTCACTTTGAATTTTCTGCCCATCATTCCCCACAAATAATTTCTTGACAACATTATGGGAAGTAAGCTCAGGTCTTCAGCTTTCTTTTGGTTGTGTGTCATCTCTCTCTCCAATTCTGTTACCAGGCAGCTCTTAGATAACTTTGGAGAGATGTCATTGACAGAGTCTCCTTTGCCTGTGCACACCACCAGTAGGTTAGTGGGCTTCCCATACCTGCATTTTATGAAACAGACTGATTGCTGATGCTTCTGCTCTCATCTGTCTTTAGATGTAGGCAGTAAAGTCTAGAGATGCAGCATAGTATTTGCTGAAAGATGAAGTGGAGTACCATGCCTGTAAGAAAATCAAGAAAGTCTCACAAAGAGTCTGGAAGAAACCAGTAAACACTGGTATGTCTGAGAATACCCCAAACAAGGAAATCAGGAAAAGGGTGACAAATACGTGATGGGAAAAGACAGCAGTACTGTGGTCTGTGAAGACAAAGCAGAAGAAAATGAAGAGAATGGAGAAAAAAAAACAAACACATGTGCATTGAAGCAAATTCTTACAAAGATACTGAGGTTATGTCTACATTACAAATTCATTACTATTGCCAGTCCTTTATTTACATTTTCTCAAGGGTGTGTAGCCAGAGAGTAGAGAAGAAAAGGATGTTCTAAACCAAGTATAGCAAAATGATGGTAAAATTATCATCATTTGACTATACTCAGTCAAGATTTCTGTTATCAATTGGGAAAAGGAAGACAGTGGAAGAGTGGAAGAAAAAGTAGAATGAGGATGAGGTGGAAGTAAAAAATGATCAGTTAGTAATTATGTAAAAGGTCTGGAAAAAACATAAATATTAAGTAAGAAATATGTGGTCAACACAGTTCTAAGGTTAAAAATCTCTTGTGGTCCAAATCCTTTCCTCTCAGTTTCTTAGTAGGTAGTGTCCTAGAATAATTGTTTGGAGGATTCAAGTGTAGAGCAGGAAAGCACCATCAAAGTTGGATGTCAATGCAACAGACATATTGAAATGTTCGCTAAAGAATAGCAAAATAATGATAATGATAGTAAAAAAGTAGAATAGGAAAATAAAAAAAGAGGTTAAGAATTAATCTCTTCACTAAATATCTCAAGTAGTTTGATTGTATTTTTTAGACTATCTGCCTCTTCATTTTATGTATAAATTTTGTCTGACATTTCCTACACACTGACATACACACTATCTGGTCAAGATATCAAGAGATAAGCTCAAAAGCCTTTGGTAAGGCTGACAAGGTCTGTCTATTCCCTCCCAAACTACAAAAATTATCCTGAAGGATGAAGGCTGCACATCCATGACAAATATACATTAACAATGGGACTCTGAAGAATGCTGACTGGTAGAAGCAAGACTCATTTTCCTCCCTTCAGGTTCACAGAATTTTATTTCCCTTGTTTAAATTTCAAGTCTTTGTGGTCAGAGTCTGGCTCTTCCAAATTATCATAATATGCCCGTTTAATTTTACAGTCTCACAACCATTCAGAGTTGTTTTTCTCTCAGATTGAAGTAATGATTACCTATAGTTAAAATATATGTATGTTAACATGATGAACTCAAAGTGCAATTTGAAGCATGAACAAGAAAAGAAACAAAAAGGAATTTTAGGGGTAAAGACAGAATTTGCATTTTAAAAGCTATCTGTTCTTAAAACATGAGCAATTCCCTCTAAGCGAATGCATACATATGAAAATAATTTATTTCAAACGTTAAATGTCACTTGGGAGGTTGCCCTTTGCTCCTGCTAAAATAATTAAGGAAGCATAGTGTGTGACCCATCCTGCTATTTCCAAAAGAGTGTCTTCTCCTTTGTATTTTTCATGTCTCATTACAAAACACTGTATTCCTGAGCAAATTTAATACAGTTGAATATTATAAGGATTTTAATTAACATCATAGCAATCAAGGATCAGGACACAGAAATGAAAATATCCCATTGTTTCATCCCACACAGGTAGTGGTCTTCTCAGGCCTAAAAAAAGTTACAATAATGTCTGATCTCACCTCTAAAGTCTAAGAATCTAACAGCCTTATGTTGAAAAGCATATCCTATTGGAAAGTTGCCTGATTTGGTGTTTTGATCCACAGGCATTTTACCTCTTCTACAGTGAAAAAAAAAAAAAAAAAAAACAAACAAAAAAAACAAACCAAACAGCACTATTTAAAAAAGAATAAAAAATATACTGCACATAGTACAGTTCTTTCCTATGTGTTAATGTAATAGTGAATTTTGACTGAGAAATTGGAAAGCCTGACTACAAAGCAGGCTTTTTTTTTTACATGAACATATTGTTCCAGAGTCTGAAGATTCCAGGTGAAGGAAAATGCGAGACAAATAGAGAACTCTCAACTAATTTATTAATATAGGAAAATATAGAGATAGTAAAGGATACAGTAAAGGATACTTCTGATGCTTGATTATCTTACCAACCCCAAGGACCCTGTGAAGACGATCAGGAAACCAGGTCCGAGAATCATCATCACAGTGCGAGGTGGCAGGCTTAGTGCCTTAGTGGGCATCCCCACGGAGGCAACGTTGACCTGCATGGTATGAGGTTCTGCCTCCTCCGCATCTCCTGAGGCTCAGGCTTTTATACTTACAAAAATACACACTCATTCTGACTCAGGGGGCCAGCCTACATCAGAAGAAGTGAACAGCAATATCTAGAAAAGTCTCCAAGGGTCGAGACTTTTCTGGGGAGTTCTAAAGCGGAACTTTCCAGGTAGGAACCAAAGCTAGACTTTCCAGGGAGCAGCCAAAGAAGGACTCTTCAGGGAAGAGCCAAAGCAGACAAACAGTACTTTTCTATCTTTGTGTGTTTCACCATGGACCATTATCTATTGTCCCTGACACACATATAAAGAAAGTAATGACAATTCCCCTTCCGCAATTGAATGAACGCCATATTTTCCACCCAAGTCTTCTGCAAGATAGAAATGAGGATCTCTGCTTCTAAAGCTTAAGGAAAGTCAAAATATGGAAAGAGAAAAAGTTAAAAAAAAGAAAAAAAAAAAAGCTACAGCTACTTTAATGAAACCTAACCAAAAGATAGGAGATTCAAGATCAAAACCTTGCCTGAATCTAGTGAGGTAATTATTTAGAACATTTTCTTCTATCCAGTGGAAAATCAAACCTAAAATAAGCCTTCCATTCTACCTGCCATAAACACACTTCGTCTTTGAGCGAAGGCATGAATAGTCAGGTAGAAAAAAAAGCAACAAAAAAATGATCCTTTAGTCTAATGTTTTGGCCACTGCTTTGGAAAAAACTGAAAAAAAAAAATAAATAAAAATCTGTTTTACAAGTACTGAATACAAATATTCTAGCTGCACCTTAATCAAGTGGTTTTGAAAGTACTCAGATTGATAGAATAGGAAACTAGTAGAGGTTGGAACAGAATCCGGCTTTCCTTCCTCCTGAAATCATACTGTAATCATGAAAATATAAATGAGATGTTTTCCTCCAATAGTTTTGTGAACCTAGATTGAATATATTTTTTTTGTGTCATGGTGAATTAGAGAGAAATTTTCTTTTGTTTTCTTTAATAAATTAAAGAAGACATTCCACATGAAACCTTTGACAATGTCTGTTTTCTGGGAAAAATATATAAATAAAAAATAATGCCTTTATTCATGTGAGTACTTACAGGTACACTTCACTTCAGAAAGGTAGCCCTATTACTTTTAAAAGGGATGAGTTTAATTTGAGTATAAACACTACATTATTTTGAATTCTATTTGAAATTTCTTATTGTATTATACACTATATACTTTGCTACATAATGTACTTTACTCTGTAAGGAAATAGTTATTGTTTCCCTCAAAAAAAAGTTCAAAGTTTTCTTCAATGCATTTCATGCATAATTTTGAGAAGTGCAATATTACTTCTGGAAAATATATTTACCTGGGATTATTTTCTTTTTCCCCTAAAATGTAAGATGAGCACATCTGTTTATTTCTCTATACAAAGCAACAAGTTACCATTTCTCTGATGACAACAGGCTATCATCAAAACTATATCATATGCTGAGCAGCATTTTCCACATCATGTAGCAGCACATTTAAGGGTGTGTCAACATTTCATGTACATGAAAATATTATGACTATTAGATGTAAGGGAACAAATAAGCACTAACACTCTTGTAATAACATACATTCCCTGGACTATTCAGTTATTCAAATCAAGAGATGACGGCGATGCCTGCTTTCATACTGTTAACAGAACCATTGTTAAGAAAGTCTTTTTAAAAAGACAGATAACGCGTACTACAAGTGAACGGATGGTGTTTGACAACTTAACTGGAACTGAAACAAAATCCTTCGATAAAACCTAGATCAGAACACTTTGTTAAACAAGATCTCAAAAAAAACTGTGATGTAATATCATAGTCATAGCACAAGTCTGGATTAAAAAAATGCATTGCTCATATTAATGTAAGGAAGATGACAGTGTAATCTGGATTATACCAGTTACATCAGTCAGTAGTAGGAGCTAGCTAAATTCAATGGAATTGCTGAAGTTGTCTAAGAATAGGATTGCTTTTACGTAAACTGACAGTGTGCTGTTAATCTATTCTAGCCATAAATGGGCAGGCACTCCATGAGATTGGATTAATCCAAAATTAAAAAAAATAATGAAATGTTTCAGGTATGAATGTCAGGCTCTTAGCATTAGCTGTTTCGCTCCATAGACCCACTTCCACAGGTCTATAATCATAGAATCATACAATCATAAAATAGTTAGGGTTGGAAAGGACATTAAGATCATCTAGTTCCAGCCCCACTGCCATGGGCAGGGACACCTCACACTAAACCATGCCATCCAAGGCTATGTCCAACCCAGCCTTGAACTCCGCCAAGGATGAAGCATTCACAACTTCCCTGGGCAACCCATTGCAGTGCCTCACCACCCTTACAGTAAAGAATTTCTTCCTCAGATACAATCTAAACCTCCCCTGTTTAAGTTTAAACCCATTACCCCTTGTCCTCTCACCACAGTCCCTAATGAAGAGTCCCTCCCCAGCATCCCTATAGGCCCTCTTCAGATATTGGAAGGCTGCTATGAGGTCTCCACGCAGCCTTCTCTTCTGCAGGCCAAACAGCCCCAATTTTCTCATCCTATCTTCATACGGGAGGTGCTCCAGTCCCCTGATCATCCTCGTGGCCCTCCTCTGCACTTGTTCTAACAGTACCATGTCCTTTTTATGTTGAGGACACCAGAACTGCACACAATACTCCAAGTGAGGTCTCACGAGAGCAGAGTAAAGGGGCAGGAGCACCTCCTTCGACCTGCTGGTCACACTCCTTTTGATGCAGCCCAGGATGCGGTTGGCTTTCTGGGTTGCAAGCGCACACTGCTGGCTCATGTTCATTTTTTCATCAACCCACACCCCCAAGTCTTTCTCTGCAGGGCTGCTCTGAATCTCCTCCCCGCCCAACCTGTAGCTGTGCCTGGGATTGCTCCAACCCAGGTGTAGGACCTTGCACTTGGCATGGTAAAATGTTTCGATGCTAATTAATTGTGGTGAACACTAAAGACTGCAGTAAATATTCCCCCAGATCTATAAGAGTGTTACAACTAGCATTCACATTTTTCAGCATACTGGGGGTGGACAAGTCTTCTCAAAAAAACAAACAACCCACCTCAGAAGTCATGCATGACTTATATGTAGGTGAAGCTACTTGCATCTTAAGCAACTACTCTTTCACAACTGGGTGTTGTCATCTGAAGCTCCTTTCGAGAGCTGCTGTTACACACATACACACAACCTCTTATCTCTTTTATTGTGTCATGCTGCCAGGCTAAGTAAGCTATTAAGAAGTTCCATAGTAATAGTGTGCAGATAAAAACAGATGGGACTCAAGATCTTGATTAAAGAAACTAGATTTTTACAGGTTGCAGGCGTGTTCTTACAAAGCTTTGTCACAGCATGCCAATCAGCAACACCAATTCCTGGTCATAGGATTCTCCGTTTACTTCTTGTAGGAATGGGTTAGAATTTCTTTCCGTAGGATCAGGAGTAAAATCAGCCCTCCTACTCTGTCTGCAAAACTGTCCACTGGAGACTGGAGCAGCAGATTTCCTGGAAGGATACTCATTTGTGATTCTTTTTCCTTACAATTCGCATACCCAAGCCTCTAGGGTATAAGTAGGTTTTCTACCACAGTTCTCATGTCCCCTCTGTGGTCTTGCAGGTAAAACCACAGGCTACCCTCTGGTGTGTGCCTTCTATATTCACTTCCTTGAGAAAAAAAAAAAAAACACTAATTATCAATAGCTGAGGTGCTCTGTATAGTTTAAGAGTAGGATCTTACCCTCTTTGTGTTGTTGGACCAGTTTCTCCGCAGCTGAGACAAGTGAGGAGGAGAGATTATATTTGTATTCCTGCTTTTTTTTTTTTAATAAAAAAACAATGTTTTTCCTCAAAATTAAACCAATTGTAGCATAATTTAGAACAAGCAAGTCCTAAACAGTCCTACAACTTTGAAGAAGTGTGCTGCTGAATAGTATTTATTTGCAAAAGTTAATGATTGGCAGCCTGTTATACTGAAAATGTACAAAATCAATACACATATAAAACTCCAGAGCTAGCTGGCTCAAAATGCTCTTATTAATCTTAAATAACAGGATTCTTTAGTATTACTATATGTATGTTGCTATCCCCAAAATACTCAGACTGAACATGAATTGAATGATTGAACATGGACATATTGACAATGAAAAGTCTCAGAAAGCCAGGCAAGAATCTATAAGAGAAAGGAAAAATATGCATGACAAGTCCAAATATAACTGATAATGGAGGTGGAAAATGACAAATATCCCACACCATTTTTATCACTAGAGCCGCATTTTCGTGGTTTAAGCCTCTATAAACTCTCGCAGTCGCTCTCTCACTCACTCCCCTCTCTTTCTTCCCCCAATCCCGGGGGGGATGGGGAGGAGAATCAAAAGAATGCAACTCCCACAGGTTGAGATAAGAACAGTTTAGTAACTAAGGTATAACACAAACCACTACTGCTACCACCAATAATAATAATGACAAGGCAAATACAAGGAAAGAATACAGTTGCTTACCACCAGTCCCCAGCCAGAGCAAGCAGTGCACCCCCCACAGTGCACCCCCATCAACAGCGAGCCCCCACACCCTTCCGGGTCTCTGCCCTCCTTTTTTACATCCTGGGCATGATGTGCTGTGGTGTGGAATAACCTCTTTGGTCAGTTTGGGTCAGGTGTCCTGTCTCTGCTTCCTCAAGGCTTCCCCTCCTCCCTGGCAGAGCATGAAACTCAGAAAGTTCTTGGTCAAAACCAAAACATTACCAAGCAGTAACTGAAAACACTGGTGTTATCAACACTGTTCCCAGGCCCAAAATCAAAAACACGGCTCTGCACCAGCTACCAAGAAGGAGAAAAATGACTGCTACTGCTGAACCCAGGACACACATGGAATTCAGAAGAGGTAATTGAAGCATAAACCTAGTGTAAACAGGTAGAAACAATAGGAAAGTTGAATCTAGAATGCTAAAATACTTCTTTTAAACCAACTGTTAACATAAGTTAAGAAAGCAGCGATGGTAGTGAAGATGTATTGACCAAAAAAAGAAAAAAAAAAAAAAAATCCCAAGCCTTGACGCCATTGAGCTAAATCAATTCCCATAAAACAAGTCAGACTGGATGTTGTTTTGTAGCTACCTAAATGAAGGCAATGGAGTGATGTCCTTAAATATGTTTCTGTTAATAGAATTGACTCTTCTGTTCAGTAAGAAAATAACTGGAAATTATGTTTTATGCCAAATAAGTTGTTCTGAATTTTATTACCAACAGGAAAGAGAGCTTGTATCTGCTACTGAATGGTACAGATGAAACAATGAAATGACAACTCATGTAAATCACATTTTCTCAGGTACAATAAATTATTTTCTAAGTAAAATCAAATCTTAGAGACATAGTGCTCAATAGATTTTTTTAGGAGACTTTTAGAAGCAGGATATTTTAGAAAATATTAGCAATAAAAATAATGAGATGATTTCTGACATGTATTTTCTGTGGAGGAACATCATAATTTTGATTAAATTTTCCATGAGAAAAATCTTTACTGCAGAATAGAATCAAAGTACCATGGCAAAAGATTAAGAGTTAGTCTTTTCCTTTTTTCTGACCTTTATGCATTCCTGAACATCTAAAAAATTTTCAGGTAATGGTCTTCACTAGTGAAAAACTTGACCAGAAAGCCGAATGTGTGTTTTCTGTTTTAAGTTGAGTTAAGATGGTTTAATAACTTTGAATATTTTGTACATTCCAAAAATACTAGAGTGGAAAATATATACCAAATCTACATATAATCATAAATGAATATGCTTTATCTAAAATAATGTAACCTAACTTGTCCAAAGTGCTGGACATTCTGACTAAATTCTTTAAGTTGTTGGTCTCTTCTCCCCTTCTGTGATGCTGATAGGCAATATATACCCTCTTTAAATTTCCTGTTATTTGCAGATACCAAATATGACCCCAAGATAATTTCTGTGTCTGGGTGACGTGGTTTAAGCCTCTCAGCCACACGGTTTTGCTCACTCACTCCCCCCTCTGTCTTCCCCCTGCTCCAGGAGGTATGGGAAGGAGAATTGAAAGAATGCAACTCCCACAGGTCAAGATAAGAACAATTCAGTAACTAAGGTATAACACAAACCACTACTGCTACCACCAATAATAATAATGAAAAGACAAATACAAGGAAAGAATACAACTGCTCACCACCCGACACCAAGCCCGACCAAGCAGTGCACCCCCACCCTTCCGGGTCTCTGCCCTCCGTTTTTACATCCTGGGCATGATGTGCTGTGGTGTGGAATACCTCTTTGGCTAGTTTGGGCCAGGTGTCCTGTCTCTGCTTCCTCCCGGCTTCCCCTCCTCCCTGGCAGAGCATGAAACTCACAAAGTCCTTGGTCAGACCAAAACATTACCAAGCAGTAACTGAAAACACTGGTGTTATCAGCGCTGTTCCCAGGCCAAAAGTCAAAAACACAGCACTGCACCAGCTACCAAGAAGGAGAAAAATGACTGCTGCTGCTGAGCCCATGACACTGGGATATTCATGGCTTTCCTGAACACATATGAGAATATACTGGTGACTACTTTAAAGCCTTGATTAAGATTTTGGGAAAATGCAATTTTTTCACAAGCTCAGCACAGCGGAGATATCAGTAGCCACAGTCCTCACTTCTGCATGGCAGGAGGACAAACAAGTCATGTATTCCTGCACAAGCAATCCAGGAAGTTCCCCAATTGTGTGGAAGACAACTTTCTTCTGCAAGTAATAGAGGAGCCGACAAGGAGAGGTGCCATGCTTGACCTCGTCCTCACCAACAGGGAGGGGCTGGTTGGAAATGTGACGCTCCAGGGCAGCCTTGGCTGCAGCGATCATGAGATGGTCGAATTTGAGATCCTCAGGACAGTGAGAAGAGCGTTGTTGCGTTAAAAAGGGGGAAAGCAAACCCCTCACTTTATTCTCCAATATGTAACTACCAGTCTGGCCGCGTTTGCTATTTCGAACCTTCCTGAAACGGATTCACCGATAGTGGAAAACAAACCCCTTGCTTTATTAGAGGAAGCACAGGGAATGGCTCCAATAAGCAACAATCAGTCCGGCCGCGTTCGCTATTTCAAACCTTACTGATCTGGAGTCACCGATAGTGCATCACAACTAGAAATGGGGTCGTATTCAGTGAGAAAACTAGTTTATGGATGCAACAGATACAGGTTCTTATGGATTGCCAGTGATAAATACTGTCTGCAAAAGCACATGCGAATAATAGTTACATGAATGCGAGTGCTCAATAAAGTTAACACAGCCTGGCTCTAGAATATAAAGGTAGCAGTAAAAGTAAGTCGATACAGATTCTAAGTTTTCCTAGGAAGTCACTGGATACAGTGCAAGTCTTACCCACAGGTATCCTTAGGGGGGGGGGGGAGAGAGGTCTAGCCTGTCAACCGGTCCCAGGAGTTTGTTGATGTTATCTTCCTCGACTCGTCCATGATGGTATCTTCCCCAATATCCCCCTCTCTCTTGAGTCATTCTATATTGTTTTCACCTACAAGGTGGAGCTTGAGTGACTTTAGTCATACATACCTTTATTATTTATTATTGATGCAAATCTCTCTTGCTTCACTTTAAAGGCATATGACACCAAAAATTCAGGGTGCATTCTCAGAGGGGGGTGGTCTCATTTTGGAGTGGGGTCACATTGGAGATGGGAGTGTATTTTATCATGTAAATGCATTATAATGACATTATAATGAAACAAAGTTCACACAGAGGACGGTATTCTGTCAAAAGATGACAGGCTGCTGGCTCAGGGTAGCAATTATGAAGCTTATCGGTTTCTTGTACCACCCAGTTCCCATCTTTAGGACAGAGAGTAGCCGCAAGATCTCCATCTGTGTTGCCACAGGAACTGCTGTGGAGTGCACATTCCTGGCATACCAGGTTTGGTTGCATCTTGCCCGAGAGGCCCTGAAAGTCCATTTTTCCCTTATGTGTGGACAATGCTGCATTTCAAAAAAGTTTAATTCCACATTTCTTAATTATTCCACAAGCGTGCAACAAGTTCACTGCCTTGGACTTCAAGAAGGCAGACTTTGGCCTCTTCAGGAATCTGCCCAGTAAGATTCTACAGGATATAGCCCTAGAGGGCAGGGGGCCCAAGGCTGTTAGTTGATATTCAAGGATCACCTGCTTCAAGCTCAGAAGCAACACATCCCTACTAGAAGGAAGTGCTGCAGGAGGGCCAGGAGACCTCCTTGGAAGGATAAGGAGCTGCTGAGCAAAATTCGAAGGAAAAAAGAGGTTTATAAAAGGTGGAAGCAAGGACAGGCGGCCTGGGAAGAATACAGGGATGCTGTCTGGGAAGCTAGGGACCAGGTTAGGAAAGCTAAGGCCCACTTAGAATTAAATTTGGCTAGGGATGTAACAGATAACAGGAAGGGATTCCATCGGCACATTGCAAATAAAAGACAGAATAGGGACAATGTGGGCCCTCTCCAGAAGCCATCGGGAGAACTGGCTACCCTGGATTTGGAGAAGGCTGAGGTTCTTAATGATTTCTTTGCCTCAGTCTTCACCAACAAATGCTCTGACCACGCTACCCAAGTCTTGGAAGGCAGGCATAGGGACGGTGAGGGTGAAGACCTTGGGCCCACTCTAGGAGAAGATCTTGTTCAAGACCATCTTAGGAACCTGAATGTACACAAGTCCATGGGAATTGATGAAATCAATCCATGGGTCCTGAAGGAGCTGGCAAATGAAGTTGCTAAGCCACTGTCCATCATAATTGAAAAATCATGGCAGTCAGGTGAAGTTCCTGACGACAGGAAAAAGGGGAATATAACCCCCATTTTTAAGAAGGGGAAAATGGATGAGGAGGGTAACTACAGACCAGTCAGTCTCACCTCTGTGCCTGGCAAAATCTTGGAGCGGATTCTCCTGGAAAGCATGTTAAGGCACATGAAAACCAACAAGGTGCTTGGTGACAGCCAGCATGGCTTCATTAAGAGGAAATCCTGCCTGAACAATCTGGTGGCCTTCTATGATGGAGCTACGGAACTGATGGACAGGGGTAGAGCAGTTGATGTCATCCACCTGGACTTCTGCAAAGCGTTTGACACTGTCCAACACAACATCCTTCTCTCCAAGCTGGAGAGACACCAATTTGATAGGTGGACCACTCGGTGGATAAAGAACTGGCTGGATGGCCGCACGCAAAGAGTTGTGGTGAATGGGTCAGTGTCCAGCTGGAGAACAGTAACGAGTGGTGTCCCTCAGGGATCCGTGTTGGGACAGATCTTGTTCAACATATTTGTGAGTGACATGGACAGTGGGATTGAGAGAGCCCTCAGCAAGTTTGACGATGACACCAAGCTGTGTAGTTTGATTGATACGCTGGAGGGAAGGAATGCCATCCAGAGGGACCTTGACACGCTTGTGAGGTGGGCTGATGCCAACCTCATGAAGTTTAACCATGCTAAGTGCAAGATCCTCCACCTGGGTCGGAGCAATCCCAGGTACAGCTACAGGTTGGGAAGAGGAGAGATTCAGAGCAGCCCTGTGGAGAAGGACTTTGGGGTGTTGGTTGATGAAAAAATGACCATGAGGCGGCAGTGTGCCCTTGCAGCCCAGAAAGCCAACTGCACCTTGGACTTCATCAAAAGAAGCGTGACCAGCAGGTGGACGGAGGTGATCCTGCCCCTCTACTCTGCTCTCAGGAGACCTCACTTGGAGTATTGCATGCAGTTCTGGTGTCCTCAACATAAAAAGGTTATGAAACTGTTGGAACAAGTCCAGAGGAGAGCCATGAGGATGATCAGGGGACTGGAGCACCGCCCATATGAAGATAGGCTGAGATAGTTGTGGCTGTTGAGCCTGGAGAAGAGAAGGCTGCGTGGAGACCTCCTAGCAGCCTTCCAATATCTGAAGGTGGGTTATAAGGATGCTGGGGAGGGACTCTTCATGAGGGACTGTAGTGAAAGGACAAGGTATAACAGGTTCAAACTTAAACAGGGGAAGTTTAGATTGGATAAGAGGAAGAAATTCTTTATTGTAAGGGTAGTGAGGCACTGGAATGGGTTTCCCAGTGGAGTTTTGAATGCTTCATCTCTGGCGGTGTTCAAGGCTGGGTTGGACATAGCCTTGGGTGCCATGGTTTAGTGTGATGTGTCCCTGCCCCTGGCAGGGGTGTTGGAACTAGATGATCTTAAGGTTCTTTCCAACCCTAACTATTCTATGATTCTATTCCTCAGGAGTTCATTTTGCAGATGTGATTCATTTCACTCTTGGAGGATAAAAGGAAAATGAGAACAATGCACAGTAATCTTCAAATGAAACAAGTGCAAGTATTGAACCCAATTTAATAATTAACTTTCCAATAGGAGCCAAGTGAATGTCTGTGTTAAGCAAGTGAAAGGCTGTGTTAAGAGAACTGTAAATGTCAAGGATGGTTGTGATTTTTAACAAATACCTTGGATTTTATTAATTTGGAAAATTATACGTTTGCCGTTATTGGAGTTTTTAATTTTATAGTGCCATGTGTTTCTGAGTGCGAACTAATAAAAAAATCACTTTAACTACCATCGGGTATTACTAACCATATTAAAATATATTTGAAATATCTCCACAAAATTTACAGCAAGTATATCAGAGGATTAAAAACTGGATCAAAACATAGCAGAGAGGAATCAACAAAGGAGGACCCTATGTTCCAGCCCATTGAAATTGTGTAATTAAACATAGAACTCTCAAGCCTCACTTGCCTTTGAAGAAACTAGTTACAAACAAAACTATGTTTTTCTTCAACACATGTGACATCTAAATTGTGCACTGGAACTTAAAAGCACATTAAAATGCATCCACTTTCACCTGCTAACTCTTAGATAGTGCTGATTCTGCCTGCATCTGTGTTCAATTCTTTTTACCATAAAAGCTTTTTCTTTCAAAAGAGTTAAGCTACAATGCTTTTTTATTTCCTAAAAATAAATACAGTATTATTTTATAAGTGGAAAAAAATTGTTCTGTAGAATTTTCTAATGTCACATTTTCCAAGTAGGCATAATTTTCAGAACACCGCTCACTGGCCATTTAGGGACATCACAGTGTTGCTTGAGAAATACTCAACCATCATTTGGAAAAATCTAGAAGTCACACTCATTATTTCTAACTGCTGAACAGTAATAAAAAGCAATAAGAGGTAGACTTTTTAAAGGTGTTTAAGGTTTTTGTGTGTTCACCTACTTTAATTTAAAAGGCAACTAAAAAAAAATTAGAATACTATGGAGATATCAGCCAAAATACTAGCCTGGAGGTATTTTTTTTTTTCTTATAAAAAAATGATTAAAGGTGCCAAAGATACAGTAAATAAGTGTCGGTGAATTACCTATATTCCATTTGTTTTCACTGTTTGGAAGAGAAATACACTGCAATACAGATACGTAAGTGCTTTGCAAGTGTTTCAATGTTCAATTAGACCTATAAAAGTGTTTAATTTTCTATCTGTCCAGACATCTTCATTCTATTTGTATATTGACATGCTTGTGAGGCGGGCTGATGCCAACCTGATGAAGTTTAACCATGCCAAGTGCAAGGTCCTCCACCTGGGTAGGAGCAATCTCAAGCACAGCTACAGGTTGGACAGAGAAGAGATTGAGAGCAGCCCTGCGGGGAAGGACTTGGGGGTGTTGGTCAATGAAAAAATGAACATGAGCCAGCAGCGTGCACTTGCAGCCCAGAAAGCCAACTGTATCTTGCACTTCATCAAAAGGAGCATGACCAGCTGTCATGGGTTCAGCAGCAACAGTCATTTTTCTCCTTCATAGTAGCTGGTGCAGTGCTGTGCTTTTGACTTTTGGCCTGGGAGCAGCGTTGATAACACCAGTGTTTATAGTTACAGCTTGGTAATGTTTTGGTCTGACCAAGGACTTTGTGAGTCTCATGCTCTGCCAGGGAGGAGGGGAAGCCGAGAGGAAGCAGAAACAGGACACCTGACCCAAACTGACCAAAGAGGTATTCCACACCACAGTATGTCATGTGCAGGATAGAAAAACTGGGGGTAGGAACCCGGAAGAGCTGAGTTCACAGCTCGATCTCTGAGTGGTGAGCAGTTGTATCCTCTTCCCTTGTATTTCCCTTGTATTTCCCTGGTCATTATTATTATTGGTGGTAGCAATAGTGGTTTGTTTTATACCTTAGTTACTGGACTGTTCTTATCTCAACTCATGGGAGTTACATTCTTTCGGTTCTTCTCCTCATTTCCCCTACCCTCCCCTCCCGAAGTGGGGAGGAAGAAAGAGGGGGAAGTGAGTGAGTGGGCTACATAATTTACAGCTTAAACCATGACACCAGCAGGTCGAGGGAGGTGATCCTGCCCCACTACTCTGCTCTCGTGAGACCTCACTTGGAGTATCATGTGCAGTTCTGGTGTCCTCAACATAAAAAGGACATGGAACTGTTAGAACAAGTGCAGAGGAGGGCCACGAGGACGATCAGGGGACTGGAGCACCTCCCGTATTAAGACAGGCTGAGAAAATTGGGGCTGTTGATCCTGGAGAAGAGAAGGCTGCATGGAGACCTCATAGCAGCCTTCTAATATCTGAAGACGGCCTATAGGGATGCTGGGGAGAGACTCTTCATTAGGGACTGCAGTGAGAGGACAAGGGGTAACGGGTTCAAACTTAAACAGGGGAAGTTTAGATTGGATATGAGGAAGAAAATCTCTACTGTAAGGGTAGTGAAGCCCTGGAATGGGTTGCCCAGGGAAGTTGTGAATGCTCCATCGCTGGCAGTGTTCAAGGCCAGGTTGGATGTAGGCTTGGGTGGCATGGTTTAGTGTGAGGTGTCCCTGCCCCTGGCAGAGGGGTTGAAACTAGATGATCTTGATGTCCTTTCCAACCCTAACTGTTCTATGATTCTATGATTCTATATTCAACAATGCAAAAATGCATGTTTTTGTCATGTCTAGGTTCCTACTCTGCGCCTATGTTTACATGCAAAAGCGAATATAAGATGTTACTAGATCTAGTAATGCATAAATTTAGTTTATCACAACTGCAAAAGATATTCAAGGGAAGATGAGTGTAAGTATTTGTATGCCTGCTTGTGATATTTCAACAAGAGGGGAAAATATTTAAGGAATATGAAGAAAGTTTAATACTATCTTCTATAGAGAAAATTAAAAGATTTTTATTATATTTATTATTTTCCTGATATACAGCTGTAAAATTCAGTACTATTGCTATATAGAAAGGTTTGTTTGGTGTGGTTTGGCTGTTTTTTTTTTATAAGCATGTCAAGCAAGTGAGGTCTCCTTGATTTATAAGTATATGAATGGCACAATGTTTTGCAAATTATTTAAAAACAAGTAGAGAATAATTAGTCCTTTTTTCTGGAGTAGATACAATTCCCTTGTCCTTTAATATTTCTGTAAGAACAATGTTTTTTGATAAACCACTACACTGCACAGGTATCAGAAACTAATACACAGCACAGGTCTTTTTTACTGTTCTCCATGTAGTCATTTATAGTTAATTACAATGTTGTTTTCCTGATTTTTTTTAAGACATCATAGCTTTGTGTCAGCATTATGACATTTAATATACTCTCCAGTTAATCTTTCCCTGGTTTTCTTTTTTTTAAAGTAGATAATACAATACATTTAATGCTGTAGTAGACATAGATTTAACAGAGGAAATGAGGGGAGGAATCTCAGTTGTTTCCACTGGCTGTTGTAACATACTTTGTCCTGTACTAGGTGACTCAGTGACAGCTCTGTATCAGGACTGCATCTGACTCTTATATGGAGTTGCATTGAATTCTACTTAAAGTATTAAATCATGGTCATTCATTTCCTACGAGACCGATCTTTTATAAGAGTGATCTTTAATCTGTCTTCTCCAAGCCATGCAGTCTGCAATAATGCAAGTGACCTTTTCAAGCAGAGCTATGCGTATAGCTCTTGAAAAACTGAAACTTTGTCTGGAAGAAGTTCAGTGACAAAGGCAGGAAATTCTTGCAAGGAAACAGGTCATCTGGTAATACTTACATGTCAGTATCTTTACCCTTTGAGGTAATCATCCTTCATGTCTCCTTACTCAGGACAATATCCTCTAGAGATACAAGAATTAAGGTGGTTTCGGGGGGGGGGGGGGGGGGAAGAGTGTGTTTTGTTGTTATTGGAATCATAGAATAGTTAGGGTTGGAAAGGACTTTAAGATCATCTAGTTCCAACCCCCCTGCCACGGGCAGGGATGCCTCCCACTAAACCATGCCACCCAAGGCTCTGTCCAACCCGGACATGAGCACTGACAGGGATGGAGCTTGTTGTAGGCTTTTCTTTTTTTGTGGGTATTTTTAAAATACTTTACACTAAAACTCAGGATCTTTCCCTGTCACTGCTCTGCTCAGAAACTTAATTCCCTGTGTCTGTCTGATACTCTCAGCTTAACTTTTCCTCTAAGCACAAAGATTAAGACTTCATGTTAAGCTCAATACTGGACCAACTGCATTCTCTGTTCTTGTCTTTTGTGTTATGCTGAAAGTTACTTCAGGCTGTCTGAAGACAACAGCGTGGTTTTGTGATTGGAGCATCTGATGGCAGAGTACAGACTGTTCCTATATGTCTTTTATCATTTTCTCATATCAACACGGCAGATTTTAGGTTGAATGCTCCTTTCATTTTTGAAACTGTATGTGTGTTTTAAAGTGTACTGAAATCTTGCCTCAGATATTGAAAATGTTAAGAAATTCACAACTGTTTTACTCCTATATTATCTTGAAGGTATAAATGATGAACAGAAAGAATTTCAGGTGTTTTTTGAATCTGCCATGAGCTTTAGGCTCTGGCCAATAAGCAGGGCTAGCTTAACCACTCTTTGTATTCAAGCAAGAGAGAGAGATCTTCTGAGTCTGAATCAGTGCACACCACAGATTAGGCAAGAGTCCTGGCAGCCTAAATCTCCCATAAGGGAAAGGAAACAGGCTGCAGAATCCACTGGTACATTCAGGGTCAATATCAAAGGAAACATATTATAATATGGTTTTAACATGTACCGTTCCAGAAGAAAATAAGAGCGGACTAGGAAATATTAATCTCTAAATGACACACCAGTCTGTGTCTTAGGATTGCTGGAAATTTGGGAGGACAGAGGAAACAATTGTACTTTATGACACTAAGAACTGAAATAATCAACCTGGGCTTTTGCTAGTGAGCTTACTTAAAATACCCCCTCTCCAAAAAAAAGAAAAAAAAAAAACAAAACAAAAAACAACTAGAAACCAAACCCCAAAACCAGTCAAATAAAACAAAACCAACATAAAATGAAAACAAAATCCATAAAACAGTACCAGCAGAAATTATCAATCCCAGAACCAAAGAAAACAAAAAGAAGATATGTTACCAACAGGTTGCTAGCTCTATAGTAAAAATTTATACCAAAATTATGTTGTATTCACAAATTATTTCCTGTGTTGCAGGTCTGATTAAAAAGTCTGAAGAGGCTGAAATGCTCAGTGATATACACAGAAATTCAGTGTTCAGTTCACCAGAAATCAGCAGGATAAAATCAGGATAAAACGATGATAGTTGCCTATGCAGCACTGATACATGTATGAGATGTGAATAGAATGTGTACTGTAATTTTTTTATGTATAAGCAGATTCAAAGTAAAAATAGTGATAAATAAAATTTGCTGCATTAAGCCACTGGTACAAACATTTTTAGAACATGGATGTCAGTTGGCTGAAAACTGTCCTTTCATTTGTTCTTATGTTCTCAGTTTAGCATTACATTGAAAAAAAAAAAAAAAATCAACCTAATTTAGCTGTCTAAAATAAGTCAAATGCATCACAACAAAAATGTTTCCATGGATACCTGTTATACTGAATCTATTGAAAAAGATTAGATAATTAGCTGAGATGCAAATTTTTACTCTGCTGATACAGATGTCAACAAGCTAGATCACGAGTCATCTCAATATTTCAGGAAGGAGTTGAAAACAACACTAACCATTTTATGATTCTACGATTTTAATGTGTCTTTTTGTGATATTGTGAGAAGAACCAGATTGGAAAGATTAAGCAGAAATTCTCTATATTGTTTTTTTCAATTAGTAATTTAATAATGAATGCTCAGTTTGGGCATAGGAAATAAAAGGCAAAATTGCAGGAATGTCATCTCTCAGTTGAATGCTCCCACCAGCACTCCAAAGTCAGAATTCCTTTTCTGAAACAGCCTATGGACTGGTGAATAGATCATCTTCCCAGGAAAACAGTAGAGTGAAGCTCTTCAGATGGCAATTTTGAGCTGAGAATCTTAAATGTCATACCAATGTCTTCTAAATGATTTAGCTCCAAGGAAGCTGTGCGCAGCTGACAAGGCAAACAGGGTACTTTGCTGGGAAAAGCAAAACTGCACTTTCTTGTCCATCTGCAGTATTCTGGGCAGATGGAAGCTCACTCTGAGTCAATTAAAATATAGGCAGAAACCAGATATTATTAGTCTGAACTAAGCGATAAACTGTTTTCAGTGGCCTCTGAGTATGAACAGACAGCTTTAAATACACTTCTTCTTATCCCACTATAATTGTCATGCAAAACCATGTCTGCTCAGAGTCAAGACTGTGCACCTGTATTCACCCAGGAGTAAAAGTAATCCATAGTTGTGCCAGACATGACACAGTATCTCTCTTTTTAAGAAATGTAAAGCACTGTCTTCTTGACATTTCCTGTACCACACAGCTACTGATAAAACAAAAATCTGGCCATTCTACTTATGCCTCCTATCAAAGTACCAGAAAGGTTTTATGGTTAATTCTTCACCTACCCATATCTGAGCTGATCAACAGCTATAGAAATTAGGCCTCAGATGTAGAAGAAAATGTACCTACTTTACAAGACAAATTCTGTGTGCCCTCAACAGGAAAAAATAAAAAAGAAAAAAAAAGGGGGCGGGACGCAAAGACAAAAATTATGAAAATTATCCAATCTGTTTTATAAAACAAGGTTTCTTCATTGTTTCTCTGGTGTGAGCAAGATGTCTTTGCATCAAGGATTGTACCTCTCTCCATGCCAGCACACCTTGTCTCTGCTTCTGACAGATGTGTTCTAACAAGTTGATCAGCAATGGTTACTTCCCAGAACCAGTATTGGTGGCAAGTAGAGAGCAAGCAAGACAACCCTGCACTGAAAACATGTTGTAAGGACTCAGAAAAATTTCTGATTTTCTATCTTGATTTCTACATGATAGATGTAACTGACTAAGTAACTTTTTCCAGGATGTTTCTCTATTTGAGCTTCCAGGATACAGATGCTACTCATTTGGCTTAAGCTTCTTTTGTGGTTTACGCCCAGCCAGTAACTCAGAACCATGCAGCCACTTGCTCTCCCCTTTTCTCCCTTCTTCCCCCCACTTCTGGCTGGGATGAGGAGGAGAATTGAAAGAATGCAAACCCCACAGGTTGAAATAAGAACAGTCCAATAACTAAAGTATAATATAAAACTACTACTAAGAATGATAAGGGAAATAACAAGCGGAGAGTATATGAAACTAAAAAGGGAAATGAAAAAAACCCCAAACTATAAACACAAGTGATGCACAATACAACTGCTCACCACCTGCTGACCAATACCCAGCCTGACTTGAGCAGTGAACTGGCCTTCCAGGTGACTCCCCCCATTTTATATGCTTGGCATGATGTACTGTGTTGTGGAATACACCTTTGGGTAGTTTGGGTCAGATGTCCTGTCTCTGCTTCCTCCTGGCTTCTTGTGCCCCTCCTCACTGGCAGGGCATGAGAGACTGAAAAGGCCTTGATTGGAGTAAATGCTACTGAACAGCAACTTAAACATCAGTGTGTTATCAGCATTGTTCTCAGACTAAAGACAAAACACAGCATTGCACCAGCTACTATCTTCCTCACCTCTTGTTTCTCCCCATATCACTTCAGCTTCTTTTCATGTTTTCAGCTCTTCTCAATTCTTCTCTACTTAATCAGCTGTGAGAAAGCACGTACTGTGACATATGTAAGGGCTAATTATTCTGCCATTATATGAGTACGTATAGGACAACTGACAGGTCATACAGAACAGGTAACTGCCAAGTCCATACTGCAGTATCTCTCATAGTGGAAATACTAACATGAGCCTCCATGTTTTTTCCAGCTGCTAATTTTCACTGAAAATGCAGTATTTTAATATCGTGAATATTTCTTTCCCCATTGTCAATTTCAGAGGAAAGGCCAGCAGCTGCAGAAGTTGTAAGCCAGGTTGGAAGTGAAGGAGAGAGGGTTCGGGGGTAACAGTCATCCCTTTAATAGCGCAACCATGGAGTCTTGTTTCTTTGGGAAAAACTGTGTGTGTAAACCTGCCTAAAATTAGGGCCACTCCTTTTATTAAGTCAGTGTTTATTCTCTCTATTTAGTGAACATACATTCATATTTACTTAGCTTCAGGAGGAAGAGACGGGTCTTTCAGAAGGACATGGCAGGGGGGTTGGAACTAGGTGATCTTAAGGTCCTTTCCAGCCCTAACTATTCTATGATTCTATGATCCTATGATTCTATGATTCTATGATTTGCATTAGCAAATGCAAACTGTACACTTCCTCATGCGTTTATAAACCTTAGTAAGAAACTGCAAAATAATAATCGACACAAGAAACTACTAATTTAATACCTGAAAATTTCTGAAATTCTTATTATAAATAAGGGCAACGAAATCAAAGGAAATCACTTAACATTAAAATTAAAATTTTCTTGTAAACTGGACCCACAATCTGAACTCATAGTTCATAGAACAGTTAGGGTGGGAAAGAACCTTAAGATCATCTAGTTCTAACCCCCCTGCCATGGGCAGGGACATGTCACACTAGACCATGTCACCCGGGACTCTGTCCAACCTGGCCTTGAACACTGCCAAGGATGGAGTATTTTTCACTTATTTGGGCAACCTGTTCCAGTGCCTCATGACTTTCACAGTAAAGAACTTCCTTATCTCTAACCTGAACTTCCCCAGTTTTCATCTGAACGCATCAACCCTTGTGCTATTGCTGCAGTCTCTAACTAAGAGTCCCTCCCCAGCATCCCTATAGGCCCCCTTCAGATATTGGAAGGCTGCTATGAGGTCTCCACGCAGCCTTCGCTTCTCCAGGCTGAACAGCCCCAACTGTCTCAGCCTATCTTCATACGGGAGGTGTTCCAGCCCCCGATCATCCTCGTGGCCCTCCTCTGGACTTGTTCCAACAGTTCTATGTCTTTTTATGTTGAGAACACCAGAACTGTACACAATACTCCAAGTGAGGTCTCAGGAGAGCAGAGTAGAGGAGCACGATCACCTCCCTCAATCTGCTGGCCACGTTCCTTTTGATGCAGCTCAGGATACGGTTGGCTTTCTAGGCTGCAAACGCACACTGCCGGCTCATGTTCATTTTTTCATTGATCAACACCCCCAAGTTCTTCTCCACAGGGCTGCTCAGACTCCCTGCACCCTGTTCCACCCTGTGACGGGTTTTTCCCACTCAGGGCGGGGACACCCCTCCTGCCACCGCCCCCTGTGAGTCCCTCCTCACCTCAGTAGAGCTGCCAGCTCCTGGGGAAGGCCTGACGGGGGCTTGAGGCTCCCTCGGTGGCTCTTGCCGTTCAGAACTGAGGCTCCTCCACGCGGTGTTTCCCCTTGCCCCGGTATTGAAGGCGTCCTCTCTGGAGCTATGCACATTGGCAAAATATACTAGTTCTCTAGATATGGCAGAGATAAGATCATAACAGGAAGAAGTGAGAAAAGAATGTGAAATGACATTGTAGCTCTACGCCAGCAGAAGACTATAAAAGCTTTCGTACAGCACTCTCAGCTTATGAGGAAGTTGTAGACAGCAATGAGGTCACCCCTCAGTCTCCTCTAAGCTGAACAAGCCTGGTATCCACAGTCACTCCTCAAAACTCATGCTCTCTAGTCTCTTCATAACCTTTGTTCCCCCTTTTTTGATGCATTCTGATAGTTTTATATCCTTTTTATATTGTGGACCCCTAAACTGCAGGCAGTACCTGATGTAAGGCAACATCAATACTGGGTACAGTCAGCTTTCTCACATTTAAACTTCAAAAATCTGCAGGGATTGCTGTCTGGTCTTGGCTAATTGTGTTGTTTGGCTTTGAAATGTTTTGATTTGAAATTTTAATTTCAGTAAGGACTGGTTTTAGACCTCCTTTGCTTTGAGCATCAATGTAGAAATGCAGTTTTATTTTCCATGCAATATTATCTTTCGTATTCCTTTTTCACCCTTACATACTTCAGCAACTATTTCTAGCAAGCTTCTTGATTCTGATGTTCTTGAATCTGGTGTTATTTTTCTTCTGTGCTTTTTCAAATTTCATTTGCTAGTTTAAACTTTTTTATGTTTGTTTGTTTTCCCCTGTAACACTTTTGATGTTGAATAATGAAGATACTGAAAATTTTGTGGTGGTGTATTGTGATTTCTGTCCCCAGATGGTTCACCCAATTTACCCTAGCTTTGAAGAGATAATGACTATTACTGTTTCTGTTTTGATTTTTTTTTTTTTTAATGGAACAAGCTTCCTAAAATTGGTTGAGGTGCACAGTAACAGAGTAATGTCAAGTAAATTTCTCAGAAGCACAAATATTTATGTGATTTTTTTCCATAGAAAGTAGTGAAGGGTAGCTTGTTACATTTAGTGTTAATTTTACTTTATAATGTGATTAATTTGGTAGCATCCATCTGTACCAAAGTTATTTTTGAACATAATGTATTTCATATTCTCCCTTTCTTCTTGGCATTGCAACCTAATATAAGAAGTTACACAGAATTAATTTAAAAATTTAAAAGATTTTTTTTCTTTTCAGTATGTTTAGTATTGCTTACTTTATGTGCATGTGAGAGTTGAGGGGGGGAAATATTTTCATTTTTCCAAGTGTCAATGACAGGAATTCCATTGTATGTTTCAAAAGTATCAGAAAGTAAGGAATTGTGACTAAATTAATGAAGCAAATTACAAAAGGATATGTAATGTATACAATAGGTCATCTATCATATTAAATAGAGGAAATTTTAAAACAAACAAGCAGAAAACCCCTCCATCAGTATCAGGAAAGGAATTACGCATCTAAATCTATGGATTGTATAATATGAAAGAAGATAGAAAATAAGGATTAAGTCAGAGACAGTTTAAATGTTAAAAACATTTTGTGTGCATGACCTCAAAATCAGTTTAATTTCTATCATCTCAACATAGTTTGTTGGCACATTCACCCCAATATTACTAATACCTGAAATTTTAGTATTAGTGAACTATATTGGTACCTATTAAGCATTTAAACTTGACATGATTAAAGAAAAAAATATTACCAGCAGTCAGGTTTCAAGAGTACTTTCTTAGCTAGGCAAGAAATTGACACAGGAAACAAGCAAACCTGAAAGCTTTCTACCTCAAATATAAAATTATTTCTATGACATTCTTTTCTCTCTCAACCAATCAAGCTCCTAACTTTCTAGGCCTTTAAAAATACTTGTTTTCAAAGAATTTGGAAAAATTTCTACAACTTATATACATAAGCTGTGTCTCTCATAAATAAAATTATCTTAAAGAGTCTTAGTAGGCATGTTTGTGGAAATGGACAGATTTTATATTGTACTTTATTTCTTTCTGTATGGTGACTTATGGCAAAGCTAGGTTATTTAGACCTCAGCACAGCATTAACACATGAGGCAATGTATACTAAGGGGTTCAGCAAGAAATAGTTTCCGAAAGAATAGCCACTGGGAAATCTGTTCACATTGTAAAGTCTGGATTATATCTGTATCTCTATGAAATAAAGTTTTTCCGTCAATCAACTTTTCCCTGCATATTCAGCTCTATCTTGTTTGAATCATCCCTTCAAAGCTAGTTTAGCCATGCTTCTTCATATTTGCCTCAACTTCTAATACTGTATCCCATACTTACATAGACTATTTTTATTTTTCCATCTCAGGCTTTTTTTTTTTTTTCTAGTCAGCCCTTGTTATTTTTACACCTTTTAACAATCTTCATATCCAGCTCCCACTTTGACCCACTCCACTTACCCATGTGCTACCTGCTGGCTTGGTTTCTCTCCTTTTCCTCCCCTGCTGGGTCATTTCTTTTTATCCAAGCTTAATGCACACTTTCAAACCATTCTATCTCCCAATCTGAATTTTTCCTCTTTTTCCTGTCCTAGATCCTGTATCTGTATCATTCTACTTTGACATATGTAACCTCTTAAAATATGTTGGTTTTATTCTGTTATATAGTCATAGTTTCCTGCTTTTGGCAGCTTCAGTCTTCCTACAGGTTCTGACATTCTGCATACATGCAGGTATGCACATTCTGAAATCTTCCCTAAAATGTCACCCTTTCCTCCTCTTATTACTATCTTATGACCTCTCACTCCAAATTCAGATGCTCTAAATTCATTCCAGGCCAATTCTATTCTACTAAAATATTTTTCTTGAAAAATGAGAAAAAAACCTGCTATCCAAAGTTATCCTTCTTTAGCTTTGCATAACATTAAATAATATAGAAAGATCTGTGATAATAATTTATTTTTATTGGTGTCCCTGTACTTCCTACAAGCAGTTTACATGCTCCTTAGAAACAGATTAATACCTTATCCAATACATTGTCTCCATTTTTTTCTTCATTTATCTCAAAATGCTCAAGCAAAATATAACATGAAATAAAACGTATTTCAGCTGAAGATGTTTCTGAAGTATTTCTAAGTGCCTATGCATTTTAAGGTACAAAATACATGTTTATGTACTTCATCTGCAATGTGAAGAAAAGATAAAGTGTCTTCAGAAAAACAGGGAGGTATTAAATGGCTGGGCAACATACCATGTAGACTCAAATTGAATGGCTATAGTTTCATACATTTTCAGTAACATTCTTTTATGGGCGAATGCTTTCTGCATCCTTTTTCTATGCAAATTAGTCATTTACTTCCAATCACTGTAACAGCAAAAAAGTGTGTAGGAAACGGAATTATTTTTTTCTCCATTTGGTGCTAACATCTATCTTGAATGTCTTATGAAAACCTGCACAACATTAAAAATGCAAGCGGAAAGAGCTTTTTAAATGAAAAGCTTGAGTCACAGAAGACTATTTGAAAACTTTCTTTTTGTATTATTTTTCAGACAAGATCATGAATACACTTGTTTTTTGCTAGTTTATTACCTCAAAGACAATGTGATATTTTGTTCTCCGGTACTTCTGTGGAAGTCATTGAAAGTAAAGCTATATTGATGAAGACAATAATATTTGTTCCATGAAACTATCAGAAAATGTATAGGCATTTCTAATTGGTTTTCAGTGAAATTGCCAAGAATTTGTTTTTTTTTAAAAACAACGTAAGAGCCACAAACCAAAACCCAAAACCAAACCAAACAGAAACAAATGGGAAATATCACAAAAATATATGCTTTTGTAGGTAACAGAATATTTTTCTAGATTATCAGCTTCTCAGATTAGTGTTTCAGTATGTTGAGAGCACTGTTTTTTTTCTGAGCGCCTTGAAAATATTAGTTATGCTGCAATGTACATAATATTTTATTGTTTTATTTTAAGCAAAACTGTGATCTTCAGGGGCTACATAGAATAATGAACAAATGAATGTAGAAGATTCTACATTGGGCTGTTGGGCTCAATTATTCTTCTGTATGTCCTCTATCCTAGGAACAATTCTATGTACATATCTATTAAGATCTTAGTTTTCTGTGTTTCTTACTCATTAGTTTGTTCAGAAGTCAACTCCTTTCTCTTTTTATTTTCTTCCCTTGATTGCACATTTTCAACTTTTGCAACTTTTTACACCCAGTCTTGTTTGAAATATATGTGAAATACTGTTCACGTTTGTCTGCACATAATTATCTTGCAAACCTTAACAGTCTGGTATTACACCAAACAATTCTACTTAACAACTGATCTTTCTGATCCAACACATTTAATATAATACATGAATGAAGTTTTCAGCATTATTCTTCTCAGTCCTGTAGTCCACACATCCAAGTCTTCGTGGTGATCATTCACAGCAGTCTATCTCTAAATAAAAAAACCTCTGTGTCACTTACAGAAAGTGCAAAGTGCTGTTTTTTTTTTTTTTTTGCCCATGACATTATTTCACCCATGTCATGTAAACATCCACAAAAATCCCCAAACACTAATGGTAGCAAAATTCCCATTTCTTTTTCTGTAACACTTCGCCTGAAAACCCTAATCTCTGCATAAAAAACTCAGGTTCTTTTTCTTAGTTTAAACATCTTTTATAAATCTTTCCTTTACATTAATCTACTGGTAGATTTGACAGTATTATCTGCAGTTCTCTTTCTCTTCCTCTGAGATAGCAAGGTCCATTTCCCAAGCACTTCTGTATTCATTTGTCTGCTTCATCCACTAAAGCTCTTGTATACCATCCTGGGTTCAGTAGCAGCAGTCATTTTTCTCCTTCGTAGTAGCTGGTGCAGTGCTGTGGTTTTGACTTTCAGCCTGGGAACAGCACTGATAGCACCGATGTTTTTAGTTGGTGCTCAGTAATGTTTACTCTGACCAAGGACTTTCTGAGTCTCATGCTCTACCAGGGAGGAGGGGAAGCTGTGAGGAAGCAGAGACAGGACACCTGAACCAAACTGACCAAAGAGGTATTCCATGCCACGGCACATCATGCCCACTGTATAAACTGGGGGCAGTTACCAGGAAGGGTCAGATCACTGCTCTGGTCTGACTGGATATTGTTAGGTGGGTGGTGAGAGGTTGTATTCTCTTCCCTTGTTATTTCCCTTATCATTATTATTATTATTGGTGGTAGCAGTAGTGATTTTGTGTTATAGCTTTGTTACTGGACTGTTCTTATCTCGACCTGTGGGGGTTACATTCTTTCGATTCTTCTCCCCATCCTTCCGGGAGTGGAGAGTAGTGAGCAAGTAGCTACTGACAGGGCTTAAACCATGACATATATTATCCTTCATTCGCACAACACTGTCTTCTAAAAATTTTAGGAAAAATCTCTCAAGTATGCTATCTATAACAGTATCTTTAGGAAACCAACATGCAGTTCTGAACAAATTAGTAGTAAACAGGGACAATTATTTGTAATGAATAATCTTTGATCTTGTGTAAATGTCAAGTTTCAGACAGACAACCTGAGTAATAACATACTTTCTGATACTCCACACTTGTCATACTTTGGTTATTCATTATGGTATTAACTTAAGACTTGGAATTGGATATCCTCTTAGGTGTTTGAATACTATTGATCTGATTTGCAGTTTCAAGACACTGAGACTGTTTTCATTATAATCTTATAGTCCCTTTCTGATTTTTCATTTGAGTAGCAGAAACGTGATTCTTTCAAAGGCATACAAAGCACAACATCAATCCAAAGCAGACCAAAAAAGATGAGCCAGACCATGACAGGCTTCTTTCCTGTATTAACATAAAATTTAAACTTTGAACACTGAAAACAACTCAGGAGTGTTTATTGCTAGGAAATTCAGATCAGAAAATACAACCACCTCTGGTACAGTTGTGTGTTTTCTGCAAATACCTCAAACGGCAGCTGAGGTTTATGCTATAGAACTGAAAGTTAAAAATTATATTGCTTCATTCAATATTTTCTAGAAATAAACTAAAAATATGCAAGTACTGTAAAAAGTACAATTAATGATGCCCTTTATTACTTTATAGTATTATTTTCCCTTTACATGAGATCTTTTGAACTTATTTGGAAATTAACTACATTATTTAAATGCTAATTATTATTAGAAATACAGTACTAATCAAGCTTGAGGTTTTATAAACTATATAAAATTAATAACAAATGAGAATAAGCTTTTACATCTGATCAGAAAAAGATCACAATGTGATAAAGGTCTGTCTCAGGGTATATCTTCATATCTGATTTCAAATGATAGCTCTTAATAAAACACAGTGCTATTCTTTTTATTTTATGGCTTTGTATCACCTATAGCTATCTGTAGAAATATATAAAATACAGGTTCTAGTATGCATAGACATTATCAAAATTTGAATCTCTCTTACTAGAAGTACTGCTTTCCTCACAGTGGGTTAACAAGTTTTTGTGTAAGTACTGACGCTGGAACATATCCAGTATCAATATCTGTGGTAGTGACTGGAGTCTCACTAAAAAGATCAAATAACAAGTGAAAAGGAGCAAGAGGTAAAGTTCTTGGTGGTACTTTAAAATATGAGGTAGAAATATATGCATCCTCCAAAGAAAGGGATGACTTTACAGAGGTTGTTACTAGCCAAATTTTTCTTTCTCAACCATAAATTATTATTGAATAATGATAGGCTACCCATTAAAGAAGGAGAAAACATTTTATATATTGACATGATAAATTTGAGTGAACAGTTTTAAGCAAGACTGAGTAACACAGGGTAACGAAGCCTGAGAGATAAACAAATACAAAATTATTTGAAAATGTTCTATAATATAGTAGGAGCAAAGTCTCAGTGCAAAACTACTGAACTACTTAAGCAATGGTCACTGAAATCTTAGACCTCTTATAAGCTATGTTTAAGAGCTCATACACATGGCACATGCATTAGGATTTTGGATGATTTGAGAAGAGTAAATTCAATGTTAATACTTCAACTAGGAATTTAAAAGAAGCAGAGTTAAATGTAGACCAGTAACATGAATGTGACATCAGTACATTTAACTTCCTTCTGTGGAAGAACATAACAGCTGAAATTGGAGAAATGATCTAAAATTAGGATGGAATCTAACACTGACAAGTATCCAAATTCAAACTTAAAATTTACTAGTTATCTGCATACATATGGCATAGGCAGTAATAACTGAGCAGGTAGAAGATCAGCAGGAAAAGTATCCAGAGGGGAAAATCCTTGAAATAGTTTTATGAAACTTCCCCTGAGAAGTACCAGCAAGACTGTATCTGAATCTCTTTTAGACGCAGAACTTCACAATGATGAATTTCAATGGGAATAATCAGTTGCGTAAAAACACGGTCCATCAAAAACAAACAAGAAACTAGGCATGCTTACCTAGAAATTAAGAAAACTTGAAACTGTAAATTTCAGAAAAAGGAGTAGACCTGTTCTGATCCCTAGGACTAAAAAGATGAGAACAGTTATAAAAGTTAGCAGGTTTCATCAACAGGTGATCTTTTCTTTTAGAAGCAGGTTGACACGTAGTTTAGAAAGGAAACCAGAAATTCTGTACGTGAAATGCATCAGAAAAGTTTGTAAGGCAAGTATAGGGATCACTGACTGGGAAAACATTGCGCACAAAGCAGTTGGTGATCCATGTAACTGCTGACTAGAATATGCTCAGATCTGTCCTGTTCTGTGTGTCCAGCATGGCCTTCATGCTGCATCGTCCTGCACAAATCCCTTGGCCATAGGATAAGCTTAGTAAACTCACTGTAGCAGAGGAGCCTGAAGGCAGCTCCCACTTGGTACCATTGGTTATGCCACCTGCATGGCCTCACTTATAATTGAAAGTACAGCAAGAAATTCTTATGCAAACATTATTTCTGTTTAACTGTAAAAATGATGGATAGAGTTATTTCCTTGCAAGAAAATCCTGAACCATCTCGAATGACTGAAATTGGAGAATCTTTTTTTTGAATGAAGTCTACGCTGCATGCTGCGTGTGGATAAGAGGCCCACGCAGTGCTACAGTCACTAGGGTTCCCAGCATCTAGAGGGATGTATAGTGTTTTCTCTGTATAGTGTTAGCTCTAATAAATAGCATTTTATGCTATTTATGCAGAGTGCCTTTCTCTCTGGCATCATGGACGAGCATCTCCTGCTGCAAAACAACAAGTAAACAGTCAAAAAACACTTTCCAGATGCCATTTTGGATTAACCAGATGTGGATTTTTTTGTATTCTTGTTCTTTCCTCACCTGTGTGTTTTCTAACACTCTTTGTTGTCCGCTACAATGAATGCAAATAGAAATGTATAGCTGCATTTATCATAACATGAAATAGGTTAAGGGTATTTTCAAAATTAATGAATCCCTCAAGATTATAGTATATTCATGATGTGGAGAACTAGGACCCTTTTGAAGGTTCTTAAGCTCTCCAATGCATTTCTTAGAACATCCAACAAAATGTCATCCCACAGATAGTATTGCATAGACAGGACTGATAATCAGTAAAATCCAGCAGCAGGGGAGGAAGAGATGTCATCCAGTGAATAGGAAGTGTAATCTTTGGCTAAAATGCAAGACAGTGCAGAGCTCGCCAGAACTGAGTGCATAGCTAGGGTGTTTGTCACACCTTCTTTGTAAACCCTTACACACAAGCTTGACAAACAGGAGTCTGAAAGGATACAGAAATACAGATACAGAGTAAAGATACAGACTACAGGGTGTGACCTTGGACTGGGAGATGAACTTTAAGGCTTTTTAAAGCACCTTCCAGCCTTAGGGCTGATTCTGTGATTGGTACTCTCCTGTGTCTTCTTTAAAGCATAGGTAGGAAAAAAAAAAAAGGGATTTTTTTTTTTTTTGTTTCCTCTATTTCTGTAGAGTGTATCTATGTACTTTAGTTGCATTGCCTATGACTGGATTCTTGTAAATGCATTCTTGTACTGCATTTTCTCTGATTTTAAGAGTAAGTAGTTCAGAGTGACAGGGGAAAAAAAAGCTGTGCTATTCCTTGGACAACTTACTTTCTGAATAACTCTGGGCAATCTTAGGGGCAACTGGTAATCCAAAATCATTTTCATGGGCATCTGAAGAGTAGCAGGGTGTTTCTGTACCAAACTGTGTAAGCAGCATGATCTTATAATTCTCACAATAGGGTCGATGAGGGAAAGATGCCTCCTGATGACTAATACTAACAATAAATACCTGATAAAACAGAAAAATATGGGGGGAACCCTGGAAAAGTTTCTTCTGTCATGGTTTTTTTTTTACCATATACTATAAATATTAATTACAAACTATATCCAAATGATCAAGAAATAAGTGTTTTCATTATGTAATCACTATTATATATAAAACTTCCAAGCTTTAAAAAACATCAGCACTCCCACCCCAACCTGTTGTCATTAGTATGTATAGAGAAACTGTTTTTATTTTCTTCTTTGTACTTCATTTATAGGAGGAGCTATTCTTATTTCTCTTTTGCAAAACATTCTTTCCCCTCCGATGGTAAATCTAATACAATCTAGTTAAGGAGGTATTTTCCCTTTGAATGTTCTCAATTTGTTTCCAATAGAGCAGGAAAAGAACTTTTCACTAGTGTTATATATTAACATTAATTTGCTTCTTTACATACACTGATGTTGCTATTATTTTGCCTTTAATATGAATGCTGTTTGGAGTACAGTTATGCTGTGCAGAACTCCCCATGTCTGATATGCAAAAACTTAATAAACTTTTGTGACCATGTCCTTCCTTCTGTCCTTTCTAGGCCTTCTGTTACTGTAGTAGATCTTACTGTAACAAGTGTAGTTGCTTCTTGATTCTTTAGTTTGGTATGCCTTAAATTGATACATATTTTTGTATTATGAAATTGTGGAGAGCTAACTGTGGAAGCACACAGGGTTTCAAACTTACAGAATTTCTATTGTGGTAATACTGATTCTAAAGCTTCCGGGAAGGCAGATTTTTCAGATTTTTCTTCTCCAGTATCATTTCAAAATTTGAGAAGGTGTTTGTTTGATGACTTGCCTGTATACTGCAATGTCAGGCTTGATCTGTAGCTTCTCTCTTCTTTGTCTTGTACATCTAATTTCATTTCCTTTGATCCTTCTTTTTTCGCCTTTGTAGATATTTTCTTTGTTCTTCTTCCCCCATCCCTGTGGTTTGCTCTTCTAAGGCTCAATCACCTTAATTTTCATGTAATTCCTATCTATGCCACCACCTATATCTTTGTTGTCATAATTTTGATGTCTCTCTACCAATTACCTTTTTATCTGGCTATCTGATTTTGTTTAGCTTTTAGTCTTTTAAATTCTTTCCACTGCTAGCATCTTTTTTAATCTTCCCTTAGTACTGCTTCTTGTTATAGCTCTCGATCTTTCATAGAAGGGTGACAAAGTTGACAGGGATGATTGCTTATTAAATTTAAATTTAAAACAATAATAGTGATTTTTTACTGTGTGACCAGAATTAGACATATGCAGCACAGCAGTGCCTTATTTCTGCACCTGAGGCACCCAATGATTCCAACGAAGGCTTGTGGCTACTCAGGATCAGTGACGGGTAAACTTTCAGACCATGTATGACTTTGTTTCATGCCAATTAAACTGAGAAGTTTTATGCATATTTGAGCTACTCATACATTTCTGATGGAGGATTTAATTTGAATGCAGGAGTGCTAGCCTAGAAGATTTGGCATATTTTTCATGCATCCCTGGCCAGAAAGCACAGCAGCCAAGCAAGTGTTGGAAGTCAGTAGTGTGCTTGTCATCAATAGGTGTCATAGTTCGAGAAATAACCCACAGTACCACGCACCTCCTTCTTCTTCTTGGTGGTCTAGGGTGGGGCATCCCTGCCCATGATAGGGGGTTGGAACTAGATGATCTTAAGTTCCTTTCCAACCCTGACCATTCTATGACAATTCCATGATAATTCTATGATAATTATTAATGCCTATTGCCCACAATAGACAGGCTCCCAATGGGGTTAGTGCTTTCCTAAATCCCTTGATAAATAGCCTCCTCTCTGAGTAGATTAAACTAACATCTAACATTAGAGAAGAGATTCAGAGAAGCCCTGGCCAGAGGGACTTGGTGGTGTTGGTCAATGAGAAAATGAACATGAGCCAGCACTGTGAGCTTGCAGCCCAGAAAGCCAACTGTATCCTGGCCTGCATCAAAAGGAGCGTGGCCAGCAGGTCGAAGGAGGTGATCCTGCCTCTCTACTCTGCTCTCGTGAGACCTCACTTGGAGTATTGCATGCAGTTCTGGTGTCCTCAACATAAAAAGGACATGGAACTGTTGGAACAAGTGCAGAGGAGGACCACAAGGATGATGAGGGGACTGGAGCACCTCTCATATGAAGATAGGCTGAGAAAGTTGGGGCTGTTCTGCCTGGAGAAGAGAAGGCTGCTTGGAGACTTCCTAGCAGCCTTCCAATATCTGAAGGTGACCTATAGGGATGCTGGGGAGGGATTCTTCATGAGGGACTATAGTGATAAGACAAGGGGTAACGTGTTCAAACTTAAACAGGGGAAGTTTAGATTGAATATGAATACTGTCAGGGTGGTGAGGCACTGGAATAGATTGACCATGGAAGTTGTGAATGCTCCATCGTTGGTGGTGTTCAAGGCCAGGTTGGACAGAGCCTTGGGTGACATGGTCTAGTGTGAGGTGTCCCTGCCCATGGCAGGGGTGTTGGAACTAGATGATCTTAAGGTCCTTTCCAACCCTAACTATTCTCTTCTAACATATATGCAAATATCATACCTTAAGAAATGACATAAAAATTAAACATGCATTAGAAATTAAATTCCACATTTTAATGTGGATGTAAGAAAGAAAATTAGGGAGACGCATGAAAACAGACTTTTAGAATATCTGAAATATTACTTTGACTTCCTCAGTGTTTCTGTGTTTGTGTTCTTGGGTTAAGTTGCTTCCTGATTTAGAGATCAAAAGAGATTTGCACCAGAAATCTTGTCCAATTTATTTCTACTTTTTTGCATACGTGTGTGTATATTACCACATGTGTAAAAGGCACATTTATGCTTCCATAGTCTAATAAGGAGCAAAAATAACATACATATATATATATATAAATGCTGAGATATATACATATGTATATATAAATGTTGAGATATATGCATGCATTTATCTGTTTAAACTGAAGTTTCTCTTTAAGATTTCCTTTGAAATTCCAAGGATAAGAGAGACACCTTGTTCAGCAGATTGATTACAGGTATTTGTGGCAATCTATGATTCATTTATCATACTTTTGTCAGAGAACATCCACACCTATCCAAGCAATTTCATAAATGCATTTTTTAGGTTTGCAGGTTCAAGAGTCTGCAAGTGCATAGAACTAATGTGCAAATACATTAAATTAGCAGATGGCTAGAAAAAAGGCAAGTGGCTTTGGCTTCAGCTTCAGCTTTTCTGAAAACAGGATCTTTTTAAATTGCTTTCAAGTTTTAATAGATAACATTGCAAAAAAATTTCTGGCAGTATCAACTAAAAAAAAAAAAAAAACAAACAAAATTGTGTCAATACTGATATTCTGTGTCCTTTCTGCTTTTTGATATTTATATTTTTCAGAAAGCAAAATTTAGAATTTATTTTCAGGTTATATCATATTTGACAACATCAAAGACATAGACATCCTACAGAAAACCATGTACCAGTTTTCAGACTTTTCTAAAGGGCATAGTTTATCAACAGAAAACTCTGAATTCAGAAAATGATGTAGTGTTGCATAAAAAAAAATTCCCCTTTTTGCTACAGCTGTCAGCCATGCCTATCCTTTCTCTAAAACCCTCACAGACCACCACTCACGGACAATTACATCACTTCATGGTTCCATTCTAGATGATTAACAAAATAAATAAATGTTTGAAATTGGACATACTCTTCCTCCCTCTTTATTGTTGCTCTTTGAGTAGTTCAAGAACACCTTAAAACTTTTTTTCTGGTTTCTTTATCCCATTGGCTTTTCCTGAGAGAGACCAGATATCAGGTTTGGTTTTTTTGGTTTTTTTTTTGTTTGGTTTATTTTGTGGGTTTTTTTGGTGTGTTTTTTTTTTGTGTTTTTTTGGTTTTTGTTTGGTGTGTTTGGGGTTTTTTTTGTTTGTTTGTTTTTAAGTTCTGTGTACCATGGTCCTGCTGAGAAGCTTTTATAAATTCTGATAATTCTGATTAAATCCAACTTTTCACAGTTATCAGTGATCTGCTTTTACTCCTGTGGATCTTCCTTGTTCTTAGCCTTTCTTCACAGGGATCCTGAGCCAATACAGTCTGTTTAATAGCTATTTCACTGCACACCTAAGGATAGCACTGCAGGAAAACAGTGGGTGGACAGCTCAGCATTGACTTACAGTTTTAGTGAAGGTGATGGATTGATGGATTAAAGCATTACTGGGTCTGACACACTGACAGACAGAACGAGAGAGATGAGTGTGAGAGAAGTCCTCATCTACTTCACTGTATTCTGAAATCTTCCTCGTATAAAAAGTGGGTACATGTGTGACATCCACTCCTTGTTTTTTCTGGCATTTATAAAGCTTGTGGAAATTAAACTTGCTTTGAAAGTATAACCTCTAACTACCAAGCAAGTGCAGTTTTGAGGCAACCTGAAACATTAAACATTTAGGTTGAAATTCTAGTTGCCTTTCTCACATTAATAAATAAACTAGTGATGTTTAACTTGTCATTCAAGTAATATATTCTGCTCACCTAAATATTTCAAGGCATCTGGCTTCCACCTAATCAAACAAAAAGCTGTGGATTTTTAGATTTAAACATAGGTTTTCATGTCACTCCCGTTTTACTTGTATAAGAGCTCTTGTTTACAGCTATGATGGTTCAGCTGTACTCTTAATGATTACATGAAAAAAGTATTTATAGACACTTCACAGAGCTGCTAAAAAGCAAAAGAAGTTGGTATCTCAAAAAATATATTTAAACACCATTTGTATAAAACCATGCAATAGGAAAAATTCAAAGGAAGAAAAGCTTATGTGATGAGGGTATCCGAAACAAAAAGAGCATCCAAGTGGTTCTAGTTATTTATCATTGAGTTATCCTAATGAAGCCAGAAACTCTACTTATGCTAAGCCATAGATATATTAAGACTGAAAATCTCGTAACAATGCTAATATTTCAAGGAAACATCAGGCTGTGACTTAATCAGTACTTGGGTTTAATTGGCATAAAATAATTGGTATGAAGTAATGCAAAGGTGGGTATTTGAGTTTAAGAGTTCAAAAAAAGATCAGAAAAATCCCAGTCAGTTTTCAAAACATCATGAGTAAGACTTTGTCCTCTGTCATACAGGCAGATGGGATAAGAAATGGGAAAAGAACAATGTCTCTGATGTCTCTGACATCAACAATATTGTCCCTTGGAATAAATTCACAAGGTCATCTGTAGCATACATTTGAAGAAAAACATGAAAGGGCATGCCTGTGAACAGCAAGAAGTATCCTTCCAGAGCACAAAGGACCCCAACTACCAAAGCAGCTGTAGCACCAGTGACTAGACACCCTCTAAGTCCACCTGCAGACTCTTTTTTTCCATCAATAGGATGTTTATGTAGGCTAATTGTGAAGCCTCTATGTAGGCAGTGGATCTGACAGGTAGAGCACTTAAAATAAGTGCAAATGCAGTTAAAGAAACTTATACCTAAACACCTTGGAGCACTGAAATCCCCGTTATTTTGTGGCCTTGAAACTGCCTTCAGCTAGATCATAAATTTCAGAATAGATTTTATAGAAATAATTCTGATTCAGCAAATTGTTCATGCAATAGGTGTTTTAATAATTTCATGTGCTACAAACTAAATCTGTATTTACAACACACCTTTGTAGGCAAATGAATTATCATCTAATGTTTTCATTGAAATAATGATGATGAAGTTGTAGATGATGTGACTTTTTCTACCCATTCTCCCAAAGCAGTTATTAGGATAGTTGTCGTCCTGTCTTATTTAAAAACGAATAAAACACAAATGTAATATACTTGACAGTAAGGCTATTTCAGAGATAAAGGTAATAAATTTTAGTAGTTTAGTCATATTTAAAATGAAAAAAACTTTAAAATATATAACACATGAGAAAGAGAAGCTAATATTCTCATTAACGACAGTTGGAAAGGAACAATTTACTACTTAACAGAATTTCCTTGAGGGGATTCTTGCATGAAGAAGGCATGGTTAATTGAAGTTGTCATAATCGATACAGGAAAGGACACCTATCATGGTCTTTAGGTTGAAATAAATCCAGGGAAAACACTTAAAAATGCAAGCCTAAGCTCTTTACAACAAAAATGTTACAGCAAAACAAGAATGTTGTATTCCAGAAGATATAGAGGAAGCTTTCTTCAAATACTAAGCATGTTAACACAGTGTATAGCAGAAGACACTTCATTTCTCATGAGAGTAGAAGGTGATCTACAAGGAAATGTATGGACTAATTATTTTTACAGCGAATACAGATGTTATATTTATACATATGACAAAGGATGCAAAAAATATTTTCTTTTTCTATGAAGTCCTTGTAAAGAGTAAATATATCAATAGATTTAAGAAAAAAAAAAAAAAAAGAAACAGTTTAAGGGCAGTAACCTAGTTTCTAACCAACACAAAATAATTTCAGGGCACTTATGCTGATTTATATCACCTGAATAACAGATGTGTTAGGTTTAAATTGATGTTCTGTAAATATGGATGAAGAAGAATCTGTCCTCTGTCCTCACTAAATTGTTATTCTCAGCTGTATAAAATGTTGCTAGGCCCACCTTAAGGGTTATTTAGATGTTGAGTTATGGGACCTATAACTTTGAGCCTGAAATTTCTTTGCCAGATATTTCCTTATGGAAATCTCCATAGTAGCACCCTGGCGTCCATGGTTTGCATAGAAAAACTGATCTGAGAACTGCTGAAACACCAGTTCACCACCTTAGATCAGTCTGAAGGTTTTGTTCGAGAAGTAATGTCTAAGAACTTTCAAGTTGGTCTGCTTTGTAAGTATGAACATTGCTTTGGCCTAGGATGAACCAGAGGGTGGGCTAGTGAACTGCTGATAACACTAGCTTTTTCAGGTTTTGCTTGTCTGGAAGAAACAGCCATGTGAGAAGTTTTTGCCATTGATGCTTAAAGCCTGAAAGCATGTTAGTCTCTGTGGTCAGTTCACCAGAGCTTGTACTGCAGGGATCTAGTGGGAAAACTTTCAATCCTGAGAAATGACTTCTGAAGACCCAACTTCATGGCTGGGGCAACAAGGCCCTCTTCAAGCTAATATGAAAAATTCTTTGTCACCTAAGCATCACAGATTCATACCCCTGTTTGTAGGGAATAGTGGTTTCTGTATGTGTCACAAATATGCGTGGCTTAAAGTTGCTCAAAGAATGGCTATTAAAGATATTAATAAGGATAGTTTTAATACAGATTTATAAAAGTGTGACTTAACAGGATTTGTTGGAAAGGTTCACTCTATTATTTCATAAAATCATAGAACTGTAGAATCAGCTGGGTTGGAAAAGATCTTTAAGATCCATCATCAAGTCCAACTATCACCCCAGGACTGCCAAGTCCACCAGTAAACCGTGCCACTAACTGTACCAGGGACAGTAATTGCACCACTTCCCTGGGAAGCCTGTTTTTCCTAATAACCAATATAAATTTACTACATGGATAAAGCATACAAAAAAAAAATTGAGGTTAAATCAAGTTAAAAACTTGTTCAGATCAAATTATCAATTCAGCACAAAGGGTAAAGAAGGTCCTTCCACTGAGTCACAGGGTTCAATATAGACCCTCTTCTTTTCTAAACTCCTGACAGACTGTAGGTGCAGCTGACTTCAGTCTTAGTCTCAGACATGGACAGTGGCTTGTGTCTAATAGAAGAAACTCAGGAAATAAGGAAATACTCCTGTTGAGTCATGAGGTTCAGAATACACCCCCTTGCTTTCAAAGCTCCTGGTGGAGCCTAGGTGCAGCTAGGTCTAGTCTCAGCCTCGGACTTGGTCAACAGTGTATATCTAAGGGAATAGAAGTGTATCAGTTTACTATAGGTGGGGTTTTTACACAGTTTTTTCCTTATGGCAGTCTGCAGTTTTGGATCTTAACATTTACAAAGTAAGTCCATATAATTTACTGTACTTGTCATAGCAGTTTATCCATACATACATGCACACACAAATACAGAGAAATACAAAGGTATACCTGTTAAAATTTCCCTCAAGTTCAGTGAAATATTCATGTTAAATGTCTCACCATTTCTCAATGAGTTGAATCTTGAGGAGTTGGGGGACTTCAGCCCCCATCCGGTTGTCAGCTTTTGGCAATGGTCCTCCGATTATCACAGACTTGAAGAGTTTATGAGCTCTGAGAGGCATCCCACTCAGAGAGGGGTGTTAGTCACAGCCCACTGTGGTCCAGGAGAGTTTGAAGTGTTTCACTCAGGAACACTATTTGTAGAGTCTCAAGATTATTTGCTTTAGTCATCAGAAAATTTCCGTCCACAGCCTGACTTGGTAATTACTAGAAATCATTGATCAGCGCCTCCCTCCTTAGCCATGCAAGAGTTCCTGGTAAGGTCAAGGGATGTTTCACCACCAAAGGGTGGTAAGGTCACATGGTAAGGCCAAGAACCGATAGGAATTTGTAGAGTAACACAGAGGATTGAGGGGGCTTGAGGGATGGGGTGTTGGGGAAAGTTGCGCCACCATATCATATTAGTGAAACCTCAAGAAAGTGGTATCTCTACCTATAGTCAATGTTGAGGCCAATTTCAGAAGATATGTACGGTAGCAGGCTAAGACCAAATCTCACATTTGATTGTAATGTAGCATATAAAAAAAAAAAAAAAAAAAAAGGAGAATGAGAGATAAATTCAGAATTAGAAAGCAAATATTTTTAAATCTGCAAAATGCATTGCCAGCGCTGAGAAACAGGGAGCTCTGAGACTGTAAGGCAGTGGTAAATGTAGGTTTTGAGAACCTCTGCTTTAGTGGTATATTCCCATGGTGAAATTCACAGGAATCACTACTACAGAGCATTTCCAGACCCCAGAAAGTTCATCTTATCTGCAAAATTTAATGTTTCTGTTGTATAGCACTCCCTCACTATATCATTACATATATGTTTTAAAATATTTTATCTATTAAAAAGTTTCATCTTAATTCATGTGTCTTAAAGACATGTTAGTACACCATAATTGCTTTTCAGATTTTGTGAAATAAGTATTTTCCTCATCATTTCTGTTCAGCAAAGCCAAATTCATGGATGAAGAAAAGTGGAATAAAAATATTCATGCAACTCATACTTGCTACTGGTCAATTATACCAAGCATCTAGTCAAGTAAAAATAAGGTTTAAAAAGCTAACATGAAAACAGCCGGAGAAAGACCAGCAGTGTAAATACTCTGCATAAACGTAAGTTTCTGAGTTAATATCAAACCAGAAATTCAGATCTCAGATATTATATTGCTATGTCTATTACTCAAAATTTTAAGAAGAATCTCATGAAGCCCATTTAAAAAAATTGAAATATAACAATACACAATACTATAAACCAATTCTATTTTATTCTATATGTTTACATTTGCATTTTACAATAGAGGGAATAATATCTCAAGCCCTTGGGTTTGTTCTAATGGTGATTACACAAAGGATAACCCAAGCTGACAAGTTCACATTGACACTATAAATCGTTAGGTACAAGGCTAGGTTTTGAAAAATATGATTCAAATTCCAGCAGTCTCTTCTGAACTAACCTTGACTGCTCAGTCTCAAAAATAAAAGAAATTGAAGTGTATATTATGACTTCATGGTATGACATGTCATGTCAAATTAAAAATAATAATTAAAATGTTTTGGAAGTGTCAGCACCTTATTTGTTGATGTTAAATTAAATTTTGGTCCAACCCTAATTATATATATGCTTGAGTAAAAATAATGACAAAATCACAGATGATCACTGCAAGAACAAATTATGTATGAATTATTTCTCTAGGTTAAAAAGTAATTCTTTCCTTGTATAGCAGAAGCAAAAAGAAGTATGGAAGTACCATGAAAAACATGAAATCTAAATTATTTTTTTCATTAATTATGTTATAGTAAGCCCTTAAGGCTAAGAAAATAAAAAAAGAGTTTGTTCGCTACAACACATCTGAATGTTACACACTGCCTTTTTGCATAAGTAACTAAAATTTATTTCTTTTTTTTTAATTCCTGGTCAATATCCAGTAAAGAATAATACTGTATGCTCATATGTCATGGGAAGTAAGATTTTTGTGTGTGAATGTGTGTTTAAGTAGACAATGAAGGGGTCCCAGATTCACAGTTTGATTCTAAAAGTACCCATGTAGCACTTTGGTTTTGGTTTCTTTATTACCTTTGTATCCCTGATTACTTAAGCATTTTTTAACCACAGTCTTATCAGAGTCAGAGCACACATGCTCCCACACCCCAAGAATCAGATACACAAACACAAATAGTGAAGTTCTGTCCCATACCACTTTAAATGATTTAAAAGTCTCTTGTGATACTCTGATCCAGACCTGTTCCAAAGCTAAAGAAATTTACAATTCAGAAAGATGCGGCACCTGGCTCTGTTAAGAGAGCCCAGATTTCTTATTGGTGCCCAGATTTCTCCCCTTCATCCCCCCATTTTTCTCCCCACTCATTCATAGGGAGACTTCATAATTAACAAAATTATAAGGCATTTATTTATAACACCATGTTTTCAGCTTTTCAGTTTCAGTTACTGTCTATATGGATATTTTCTTTTGTCTCTTATTTCTTTGTACATCTAATTAATGTTAGGAGTAAATGCTTGTTAAGTAATGTGACACTAGTGTGAGAATATCCTATAGCAGAAACCCAAACTGAAATTGCTGTCAGTAACAGGGGGAAGTAAGAGCTCAAGTATCTTTAAAATCTGCCTAATTTGTCCAAGCAGAACCCTAACAGTCTAGCAGCTTTTATTCTCTAGCAACAAGGAAGAATTTCTCCCTCTTCACATCCCTAGTAATAACTATAGCAGCCTGGACATAATTAGACTATTACAGTAATCTCATCCATCATATGATATCAACTACTTCATTGCCAAATGGTGGTGGCTCTGGATCTTTACCCAGTCAAGCGAAAACAAACGGCTGATATATCATCTCAGGAAAGGAAGTTGAGACTTATTGATTATAAGTTTCATTCTTGTAGATCTATGCTCTATATGAGGGAAGCAAAAAAAAAAAAAAAAAAGACATCTTCAGATTAACAGTGAAAAATTAATTTTTTAATAATTCAAGTGGGATCTTAGTTAAGACAATTACATTTAAGTTACATGCTTACATACACATTGCATTATAAACTTATCACTTATCACTTATCAGGAACACTTAGAATATTTTAATTATTTTTTTTTCTGGAAAGATGCAAATCTTATCTAAAGCAATGTTTCTAAAGGCCTTCAAATAACATTTATTTATGATCAAATAACTAGATTCTGCCCTTCCAAACAGCTTTTAACCTAAAAGAAAGCAAGAGCACAAACTGACTTAGAAGTGTACTCATGTAAGCTATCTACCTGACTATAGCATCAGTTTGAATTCTGAGGAGAGACGGTAAGCAGTCTTTGAAAGGTAAAATGCTGCAAAAATTCTAAGAAGAGATATCATGTTTTGTCTTTACATGCTTTCTTCCTAGTTCATTGCATCATGACTATGACAAGGTTCTTTGGCCTTTGAAATGCTGAATTCTGCCATTAATCATATGTGCTTAAAAAGTGTGAGGTAGAATGAAACACATTTTTATCAACGATTTCTGGATAGAAATCTTCAGTTTGTATTCCTTTCAGTGTATAAAATAACAACAATAATAATTTGCAAAAGTGGCAGCAGATGCTTTGGATTTTTTCCACCCTACACTGAGGAAAAAGCTCTCCATCTTGTCATTAATGTTATGCACAAAAGGTTGCAGTTCATAAGCGTTGACTTTTCGTGATATAGCAGGTGGAGTAGAAAGCCATGCCTTGAATAAAGAAGTTGCTATCACCAGCCTTGAACCTTGTCTTTTTTGCTAAACCTCTTTCTTGTCTTTAAAGACATTTTTTTCTTGTTTTGTTTTTGGTTTTGTTTTTGTTTTTGTTTTTCTATTTTAATAGGCATTAAAATAAGTATTTAAACCCACTGGTCATATACTCACAGCACAAGCTAACTTAGAATCATAAAATCATAGAATAGTTAGGGTTGGAAAGGACCGTAAGATCGTCTAGTTCCAACACCCCCGCCACGGGCAGGGACACCTCACACTAAACCATGCCATCCAAGGCTATGTCCAACCCAGCCTTGAACACCGCCAGCGATGGAGCATTCACAACTTCCCTGGGCAACCCATTCCAGGGCCTCACCACCCTTACAGTAAAGATTTTCTTCCTCATATTCAATCTAAACTTCCCCTGTTTAAGTCTGAACCTGTTACCCCTTGTCCTATCACTACAGTCCCTCATGAAGAGCCTATCCCCAGCATCCCTACAGGTCCCCTTCAGATACTGGAAGGCTGATATGAGGTCTCCACGCAGCCTTCTCTTCTCCAGGCTCAACAGCCACAACTTTCTAATCCTATCTTCATATGGGAGGTGCTCCAGTCCCCTGATCGTCCTCGTGGCCCTCCTTTGGACTTGTTCCAACAGTTCCATGTCCTTTTTATGTTGAGGACACCAGAACTGAACACAATACTCCAAGTGAGGTCTCACGAGAGCAGAGTAGAGGGGCAGGATCACCTCCCTTGACCTTCTGGTCACACTCCTTTTGATGCAGCCCAGGATACGGTTGGCTTTCTGAGCTGCAGGCACACACTGCTGGCTCATGTTCATTTTCTCATCAACCAACACCCCCAAGTCCTTCTCCACAGGATTGCTCTGATCTCTTCTCTGCCCAACCTGTAGCTGTGCCTGGCATTGCTCCCACCCACGTGTAGGACCTTGCACTTGGCATGGTTAAACTTCATGAGGTTGGCATCAGCCCACCTCACAAACATATCAAGGTCCCTCTGGATGGTATTCCTTCCCTCCAGCAGATCAGCAGATCAACCGAACCACACAGCTTGGTGTCATCAGCAAACTTGCTGAGAGTGTACTCAATCCCACTGTCCATGTAACCTACAAAGATGGTGAACAAGAGTGGTCCCAACACTGATCCCTGAGGAACACCACTCATTACTGGTCTCCAGCTGGACATTGAGCCATTGAGCGCAACTCTTTGTGTTGATTACAGCAGATTTTTTTTAAAGACATACCTTGAGGATGCCATTAAGTAGAATCTCCAAAGCAGATAAATTGTCTCTGTTAGCGATTTTATTGGCAACTGAAAGAGATTACACCAGATGCTACATGTTCCTCTTCATTCTTCATCCTGGTTGAGTCCTGATGCTGGAGGCAAAGATAATTATTTTTCGGTGTGAGTAAGTTAGCCTTGTACAATAACGAGAGTTTTTTTATTATTATTTTTAATCATTCTTTGCTTTAAAAACAAATCAATTTAAACCAAACCAAGCAGAAAACCCCACACCAACTCCCACCCCCCAAGCCCCCAAAAGTATCTTCAAGCCTCAGAATTAAAATTTGGTCAAGTAATTTCCATGAATCATTCCTATATCTTAAGTTGACGACTAGGTAGTCTCTGCTATTCAATACCCACAATGTATGAGGAAGTCATTTGACAACTCCTTATTGCACCAGCTCTATTTCAACAGTGTTTTATATGCGGTTGATATGGCCCAGTGTGCCAAAAAAGGCTACAGACTACAGAATAAAAGCAAGATGACTCATCAATTAATGCCTCTAGATGGATTAGAATTGACTTTTTTTTTTTTATGTGAAATTTTATTTTCACCAGGGAAGTAGAAGAAAAAATGTCTGTCACAGAAGAGAAACTGAACACTCAGTGCAGAGAACAAGATAAAAGGAAGCTGTGTTTAGATGCATTGAGCAGGAAACAAAAAGCTCTAACGCAGTTGATCTATACAATGTTAGCCGAGCAAAAAGTCAAGTCATATGTAAGAGAGAGGGCAAAAGTGAAATCAGAGGGCAAAAATATTTCTTAGATGATCAAAAGACATATTTTTATACACAGAGTGATTAAAATAAGGAAACGAGAGGATTAGAATAGAGGTGATAATCAGAACAGGCTGTTCATTTTTTCCATTAATGTGCATACCAGAGCTGTCCTGATTTGCAAATTCATGAATTTCTAGACTTTTAACCCAGAGTCTTCTTAGCCAATTTGCTCACATTTCATCTAGAAGCCATTAGTGGACCCCAGAGGTAGAAGTGCTTTGTTCCTGCTATATGATATTGCTTTTATATGTCTGAAAAGTATCCAGCTTTTTACCATTTTTTGGTTCATGACATCACCAAGTTATAGATATAACTCAAAGGTGCATTTATCTAAATAATGAAAGTCTGAATTCCCGCTGGCAATGAAATTAGTATTCATTTGTTGTAGCTGAAGAAGGTATAATAGGTTTCCTTGTTGAAAACAAATGAAGAATTATTTGAAGAAACTTTTTTACTCTTTGTTGCATCACAAAACCAAGTAGTTTTGTATTATGACTTTATGGGGGATTCAGGAGTGGTTGTATTGTTAACTAACTAAAAGGACTAGTTAATCTAGATTATAAATTGTGGAAAGAATGGTACATATCAATATTGATGTAATATGTGCTGAATAGGTTAGATTAATAATTTCAGGGAAAAAAAAAAATAAGAAAGAAAATGAAGCAGACTTACTATTTTACTATTAGTCCTATAAAGATACTGTAACTTTTTACAACATTCATCTTTTTCTAAAGCTGCTGAAAACTGGCTGAGGTTTCAATCAGTATTCAATCAATCATTGTGCAAAAAAAGATGAAAATTTGAGGAGAAGCAAAAAAAAGTTAAACAATGGACAAATAAAACCCAATCTGTATTTCTTTTTAATTTTGGCTCTTCTAGTTATGAAACAAATCAATAATTAATACAGTCCTGAATATGTGGACAAACTTTAGGTTTTAACTAGATTCAGTTTGATTAAATAAACATAGTCAATTATAGTACAGAATATTTTCACAAGAAAACAAAATATGTTGAAAAAGTTCTAAGCTGTGTTGTGGGCTTGTTTTGTTTTTTATGGTTGTGGGTTTGTTTTTTTTTTTTTTCCAAATAACATTTTCGTCCCATTAAATACTTTACTTTTCTTTGTTGCACTATGCAATGTTACAATGAAGAAAATACATGTTTTGTTTCTTTTCTCATAATTATTTTTCCTTACATTAGCTTTTTTCTATTTTTCCATATATTATTTATTTATTATAGTGATATTTTCCTTTAATTTCTCATTTCTAGAAGTATAGGTTATTTTATTTATTCTTATTCACCACATTGTAAGAATTTATTGTGCTATTTTTTTCAATGGAAATAGTGACTATTGTTAAAGGAAACCCTGCTCAAGCTCTGTAGCCTTAGAAAACTGTTGTCTTCTTAAGGAAAAAAAAAATTCTTAGTGTAAAAAAATTTAAAAAAAAAGAATAGAAAAAAATTATTGATCCTTGAAACATTTTAATATTTAATCATTCACCAGTCTAGAGAGGGGAAAGTATATATATTCCTAAGCTCAATTTTTCAGAAATGAACTTTCCTGTGAATTCATCCTTATTCCAAGGGAAAACTGTTTACCCTTCCATCAAATATTCTAAGGCTCTGCACTGTATTCAGAATATAAAACTGCACATATATTCCTATATTGAAATGTATTGAAAATGTACGTACACAAGAAGACACCTTTTAAGAGATTCTAACTCCTTGTGCACATGAGATTGACACCAACAGAAAAGCAGGTGGAAGCCAGAACCTCTTAGGCTCTAAGTACTGGACTTCCAGCTTACCTGCACTGGAAGATAAAAGTTGTACACTCAGCTTGCCTTCTTTTACAAGAAAAACACCAGAAAAAAAGCTTTTCTCTTGCTTTTATCAGAGTAAGCTGCCAGACTCCAGTCACTATGGGAGCTGTGCTGTCCATCTGCTTAATTCAGGAACCATGCTGGTTATTGCGTCACCGGTCAAGGTACTGATAAACAGTTCAGACCATACATTATATTCACCTGACAAAATCTTTTGCCCTTCGTGCCCATAGAAGAGCACTGCAGTAACTACATTAGACACCATGCATGAGACTTCACTTTATCTAGCTTTAACTGTCTAAAATCAGGTGACTAATCCATACCATCCCCTAGCATCCCTCCAGGCATTTCAAGGCGATTTGCCTATCTGACAATATATGTTCAAGACAGCAAGGATGAATTGTCAGTTGGAATGCCTTTCTCTCTCAAATGACAGTAATGGAAGCCTGCCTTCCCTAAAATAGGTGCGTAATTTTAGATGGAGCTAATAAGGCAAGATAAATCCACTCCCACAGCAGGAAATATGAGCACAGCCCTATGAATATAAATAACATTTCCTAAAAATCTTGGAGTCTTGATTTCAAACTAACCAATTTATTACATACTATAAAATGTTTTATTTAAACTTCATTTTTTAACAGGTCAACTGTAATATCCACAAGTCACACCGGTCACTGCAGCCACTTACAAAGAGATGGTGTTATCGGACTGGCAAATCTATGGATTTTATCATTATGTCAAGCACTTTCTTGAGGCAAAAGAAGCTGAAGTTAGCAGAAACATAAAAGCAGAAACTTAGAATAAAACCACCAAACTCACCTGCCTTAGAAATTCAACTATAAAATGTGAACAACTGGAACATAATTGTACTCCTGAGACTAATCTCCTATTTGCATACTTGATTATTTCAATCTTAATAGGTACCCATTCAACTAGTAAATAAATTAACTCAATACGAAGCTTTACCAACAAAACATAAACTTCACAAATACTAGAGTTAAAACGCTTGGAGACCATGAAACCTTCAGCTTAAATTCTTCTCTGTATGCCTGAAAGTCAGAAAGGTGACTGCAGAATATTCAAAAAAGAATAAAAATAAAAACATAGTCTGACAAGCAGAAGCACTGTAAAAGAGGGACAAATACCAAAAGATAGCATGTCTGCTGACAAGGCTGAACCAGAATGTGTCAAGCAAGTATATTGCTAGAATATTAACTGATTAATAGTGTTGTAAAAAACTTAAGAGTGACTGAAAGGAATAGGTTACATCTTCCGACTGAAGAAAACATTAGGACTATTTCTTTTTTTTCAGAGTAAAAAAGGCAAATATGCCATTGTGGTGGTTTAAGCTTCTCAGCCACGCACAGTTTTGCTCACTCACTCACTTCCCCCTCTTTCTTCCCTCCGCTCCTGGAGGGATGGGAAGGAGAATAGAAAGAATGCAACTCCCACAGGTTGAGATAAGAACAGTCCAGCAACTAAGGTGTAACACAAACCACCACTGCTACCACCAATAACAATAATGACACGAGAAAATACAAGGGAAGAGTTTTTCTTCCCCCCCACTCCAAGGCGGGGGAGGGGGGAGTGTGGAGAGCTATTTGACTGTGAATGGGCATGTGAGCAATCCAGACAATTGCTTGACAATTGTAAGGTAGTGACCCACAGGCACTGAGGCCTCGCCTGGGGGTTACTAAATTTCATGTACGTGCAGAAGCCTTGAGAAAGCACGGAAAGCTACTGAGAGAGAGGTGCAGGAGGGAACTGATAACTGTAACCTTGAAACATATGCTGTAATAGTTAACCAATCATTAAGCTGTTACTAACACTTAGATGAGAGATATTAACCAATCATATATTAAGCAGGACACCAAGTAGAATATAGGTGGAGAGCACTATATGCGTGGACAGAGGGTCTGAGCAAATCCTATTCTGCATTTAGTCGCGTGAACAACGCATGTATCCAATTAGAGTTGTGTGTGTTAATGATAGACAAGTAGAATGCCTATATATACTGAGCTATCTGTGCAATAAACTTGGCACAGCCTGATCATATTGGTCTGTGTGCTGTGTCCGGGACTTCTGCGTCAACAGGGGAGGAATGGGAAGAAGAATCGAAAGAACGAAACTGCCACGGGTCGAGACAAGAATAGCCCATCAACCAAGGTACAACACAAACCACTGCCGCCACCACTAATAATAATAATAAGAGATATACAAGGGAAGAGGATAGCACCGCTCACCACCCGAGGACCGAGCTGTGAACTCAAACAAAGCCTCTTCCGGGTTCCAGCCCCCAGTTTTGTTTTTTTTTTTTTTTTTACATCCTGGGCATGACGTGCTGTGGCATGAAATAACCTCTTTGGTCAGTTTGGATCAGGTGTGCTGTCTCTGCTTCCCCTCGGCTTCCTCCCCCTCCCTGGCAGAGCATGAGACTCAGAAAGTCCTTGGTCAGACCAAAACAGTCTAAGCTGTAACTATAAACATTGGTGTTATCAGCGCTGTTCCCAGACCGAAAGTCGAAAACACAGCACTGCACCAGCTACTATGAAGGAGAAAAAATTGACTGCTGCTGCCGAACCCATGACAGCCATATAAACCCTCTAATTTGACAGTGTATTTCTGACATTCTGAGCTAAAAAATTGACTTCATGTCTAGATGACTGGCTTTCAGAATGGTTAAAAACATTAGTTTAAATTTAATAGATCACTATGAAAATAACTTTACATAATCCAGTTTTTCCATGGTAAAATTTTAGAATGTTCGACATTGAATTCATAGTGTATGAATTCCATATATTTTTAGATGAAAAATATGTGCAGTGATAGTTTGATGTATTTTAGCCTCTCTGATTTTACTTCTATTAGGCTTTCACTGCTCATAGCTTCCCACATCTCTTGTCCTTAGATTTGCTCAGATCTCATGTCCTCAGCACAAAGACAGCTGTAATTAAAAAAAAAAAAAATTATTAAAATAATCTTTTTTTTAGTTGTCTAGACCAAAAAGCGTAGAAGTGAATGGGATAAATGTTTCCTCAGGTAATTACTGGATAGTGTACAGATACTGCAGTAAGTGGTGTGATACAGTAATTTAGCCAAAACAAGGTATCTGTTGAGACTGTTACTGATTCAGGTCATTTACAATGCTTAGTTCTTACATTCTCTTTTTTTTTTTTTTTTCATTTTCTCTCTTTCGTAAACAATCCCATCTGTGGGACAATGATGACAATATGACAATAATGTGGAAAATTAGTGAACAGCAAGCTAGCAATGTTACTGATTAAAGTTATGGTCTCTATTGTAACTTTAACTTAAGATAAGCTCACCTTAGCCTCAAAATCCATGATTTGGAAGCAGTGCTGAAGAGTTAGAAAAGTTCCCAGAAAACAGAAAATAGAATCAACCTAGGACTGTAAAACTCAACCTCCCTTTGGTCTAACTGTTTTGCTTTTCGGATAAGTGCATTCAGCAGTGCTTTACAGCTGAAATACCCTGTAGCCCTACTGCCAGAGGAATTTTGGTTCACACCAGGGCTTTTTTTTTTCTTTACGTGAGCTGACATGCTGCAAAATGAATAGTGAGTATCTTGTAGGTACATAACACTGAATTAGACATAATCACTAGGACTGAAGTTTGAAAAAGGCAAACACATGCCTGAATAGAGACTCCATCAACCTGAAACCCTCCCGAACAGGGACTGAGAGTGGACCAGCTGGTAACTAGCCCGTTTTTTTTTAAGTCCTCCAAATTAGATGTTGAACTCTTCAGGGCTCATACCTCACTCTCCATTTGTACACATAAGGAAATGCTTCCTCTTCTAGAATGGTAAAACGGGAATTATTGGCTAAAAATTCTATCTGTGATGGGCCCAGATGCATCTAGGATGTCTAGCTGTTCTTTGTTTTACTTTGTCAAACAACATCGTAAATGCACGTAGTATGAGCCACAAGCAAAGACTGCCTATGGACCTGCTGTTGGCTCAGTAAACACAAGACCATCAAATACAAGCTTTATATAAATATAACTGCAAAAGACTCAGATAAGGCATATAATATGCAAATATACGGAGAGGGTTTGGGAGAGCAGAAATAGTCACTGTGGGCTGGAGACAGATTACAGGGCAAGAATAGGATTACATAGTTTAATAAATATGGGGAAAAAGTTTCCTCTGGAGTCATCTGGATTTCTTCTTTTGTCCCTAGGTTTCAGGATCTATGCTAGGTGCTTTAGTGCTTTCTGAGATTTTTAAATATATTTTGAAAGTAGTATGTGTTCACTTTTAAGAAGATAGAACTATATCTGTTTCTGTGTAATCACTTTGTTTAACTAATATTTTGTTAAAAGGTGATTGATATATGCAAGTACAAAACTTCTATAATTCTTTTTATATTTATGTAGTTGAAAATTTTTGTTTGTAGGTCTGAGAACTTTTCAGCAGCATATTTTATGTAGTTTAGTCCATATTAACTCCTATTGAATATTGCCCTTATTTAATGTTCTTTTAATTGACCTTGTAATTACTAAAGAAATAACCATACCTAGCAAAGGAAGACAATGTTCCCTAAAGGAAATTATCTTTACATATCATTATATTTAAATGGCTAAATTCATGTTGTTTTTATAACTTTTTTTATTTCCATGGGATAACTGTTTTTATAACTGGTTTTAATTCCAAGGGATGCAGCCCTAGAGGGCAGGGAGGCCCAAGGCTGTTAGTTGATATTCAAGGATCACCTGGTGCAAGCTCAGGAGTACTACATCCCAACTACAAGGAAGTGCAGCAGGAGGACCAGGAGACCTCCTGTGATGGATAAGGAGCTGCTGAAGAAATTTGAAGGAAAAAAGAGGCTTATAAAAGGTGGAAGCAAGGGCAGGCGGCCTGGGAAGAATACAGGGATGTTGTCCGGGAAGCTAGGAACCAGGTTAGGAAAGCTAAGGCCCACTTAGAATTAAACTTGGCTAGGGATGTGAAAGATAACAGGAAGGGATTCTTTAGGCACATTACGAATAAAAGACAGGCTAGGAACAATGTGGGCCCTCTCCAGAAGCTATTGGGAGAGCTGGCTACCCTGGATTTGGAGAAGGCTGAGGTTCTTAATGACTTCCTTGCGTCAATCTTTACCGGCGAATGCTCTGACCACACCACCCAAGTCTTGGAAGGCAGATGCAGGGACAGTGAGAATGAAGACCCTGGGCCCACTGTAGGAGAGAAACTGGTTTGAGACCACCTTAGGAACCTGAACGCATACAAGTCCATGGCACCTGATGAAATCCATCTGCGGGTCCTGAAGGAGCTGGCAAATGAAGTTGCTAAGCCACTGTCCATCATATTTGAGAAATCATGGCAGTCAGGTGAAGTTCCTGACAACTGGAAAACGGGAAATATAACCCCCATTTTTAAGAAGGGGAAAATGGATGAGGCGGGGAACAACAGACCAGTCAGCCTCACCTGACAAAATCTTGGAATCACTGGCAAAATCTTGGAGCAGATTCTCCTGGAAGGCATGCTGAGGCACATGAAAAACAGCAAGGTGCTTGGTGACAGCCAGCATGGCTTCACTAAGGGGAAATCCTGCCTGACCAATTTGGTGGCCTTCTATGAAGGGGCCACGGAAATGATGGACAGGGGTAGAGCAGTTGATGTCATCCACCTGGACTTGTGCAAAGTGTTGAACACTGTCCCACATGACATCCTCGTGTCTAAGTTGGAGAGACATCAATTCAATAGGTGGACCACTCGGTGGATAAAGAACTGGCTGGATGGCCGCACACAAAGAGTTGTGCTCATTGGCTCAGTGTCCAGCTAGAGACCAGTAACGAGTGGTGTCCCTCAGGGATCAGTGTTGGGACCACTCTTGTTCACCATCTTTGTAGGTTACATGGACAGTGGGATTGAGTACACTCTCAGCAAGTTTGCTGTTGACACCAAGCTGTGTGGTTCGGTTGATACGCTGGAGGGAAGGAATGCCATCCAGAGGGACCTTGATATGTGTGTGAGGTGGGCTGATGCCAACCTCATGAAGTTTAACCATGCCAAGTGCAAGGTCCTACACGTGGGTGGGAGCAATGCCAGGCACAGCTACAGGTTGGGCAAAGAAGAGATCAGAGCAATCCTGTGGAGAAGGACTTGGGGGTGTTGGTCGATGAGAAAATGAGCATGAACTGGCAGTGTGTGCCTGCAGCCCAGAAAGCCAACCGTATCCTGGGCTGCATCAAAAGGAGTGTGACCAGCAGGTCGAGGGAGGTGCTCCTGCCCCTTTACTCTGCTCTCGTGAGACCTCACTTGGAGTATTGCGTGCAGTTCTGGTGCCCTCAACATAAAAAGGACATGGAACTGTTGGAACAAGTGCAGAGGAAGGCCATGAGGATGATCAGGGAACTGGAGCACCTCTCATATGAAGATAGGCTGAGAAAATTGGGGCTGTTGAGCCTGGAGAAGAGAAGGCTGCGTGGAGACCTCATAGCAGCCTTCTAATACCTGAAGGGGACCTATAGGGATGCTGGGGAGGGACTCTTCATTAGGGACTGTGGTGAGAGGACAAGGGGTAATGGGTTTAAACTTAAACAGGGGAAGTTTAGATTGGATATGAGGAAGAAATTCTTTACTGTGAGGGTGGTGGGGCCCTGGAATGGGTTGCCCAGGGAAGTTGTGAATGCTCCATCGCTGGCGGAGTTCAAGGCTAGGTTGGAGAGAGCCTTGTGTGACCTGGTTATTGTGAGGTGTCCCTGCCCCTGGCAGGGGTGCTGGAACTAGATGATCTTACGGTTCTTTCCACCCCTAACTATTCTATGATTCTATGATTCTAACTGTGCAAATTTATGGTGCATTTAATGATAAACAAGTAAGACATGTCCTCTCTTCCACTCTGCTGAGGTTTATGTGCCTGTGATGTTCCAGGCTTCAGATGTCCAGAACGTTCTTGGTAATGTTGAAGTTAAGTTTCTGGAATGCTTTTTAAATTGCTTGTTGCAGTTGTGGACTAGGAATGCTGTGGTATTTCACGACACGGACTCAAGTTGATGCAGAGACTCAAATCCGACTTTATTACAACTAAACCCATTTTATCCCCGTTTGGTACTTTCCCAACCTGCACATGCATACAACGTTCAATCTTCTTGGCCCCTGTAAAACTCTCCAGGTAAATAGTCCAATGGTGCGGACCCTCTCACAACCCCCACATCCTCTGGCCTTCAATGCCCCCACCCATCACCCCAGGGCTTGTCAAAGCATTGAGGCATCAGAGCTCATTCCCAAACTGTTCTTCATGCAAGCCTTATCACCTTCACTCCCCACATCTCCCCCTTCTTTGTTTTGTATATTAGCTATTAACATCTGCTTAAGGGCTCAATTAATAAGAAACTGTATAAGCTAATAAAAACTAAGAAAACAAACATTCTTAATACAATTTTTTCACTCATGCTCCTACCCTAGCAAATAAACAGTTGAAGAACAGTTATTCTGCACAGTCAATTGATTTCATCTATATAATGAAAATACAGGTACATCTCCATTTTCACATATTTTAAGAAGTCAGTTTCCTATGGCTGTTTTGTTATACCCCCCAACCATCCCACATGTCCACAGGATTGGAGGCTGCCATTGCTTCCAACAGCAGTCTGAAAAGACTCGTAGGTGTGGCAACCGACAGGCGCAGGGTGTCTTGTCCTGTTGCATTGGTTGATGTTCTCTTTCGGCTGGGCAGGAAGCCAGGGTAGGCTCAGACTCTTGTGATGAAGAAACAGAAGTCAAGTCAGGACGAACCCGTAGTGCAGGGACCAAATGAGGACCTATATCTGTGAAAACACAAGCATACCCTCGTCCCCAGGTTATTAAAGGGAATGGGCCTTCCCATTCATGAGTTTCAAGATTACATACTTTAACATGAGCTTTCCCCAGTTCAAAATTCTTAGAATCCTTGAAATGGCACTGTATAGGAGGTCCATACTCCGTCCAGCGATTTAAAAAATTCAAAACATTACAAATTTTCTCTCTACATTCTTGTGGGGTTAAACCTGAACTCCCCCTTTTTTTCCTGCAACATAGTTTTAAGGGTTCTATGTGTGCATTCATTAATGGCTTGGCCTGTGGGAGAATGTGGAATACATGCGACAGGTTGAATTCCCCACTGCTGAAAAAATGCTTGTGTTTTTTGTGCTATATAACCTGGGCCATTATCTGTTTTTGTGGTTTTTGGAACTCCCAGGGTAAAATATTTATTGGAGTAGTCCACAATTTAAAAACATGGACTACAGCAGAGAGTTCTGCTACCTGAAGTGATCCCATGACAATGTGTATATCATTTTTCCAGTGTCCTTCAGCATCTTTCCAAACTATTACTGCTCGGCCTGTCTTGCCACACCCATTAATGAATACTGTGAAGGCCTCAGTTATTGGCGTAATCATAGTTAATTGTGAAGCAGGCAAAAGAGGAAGAGAATGTAGGGATTGCTCAATTTTTTGTCCTGGGAAATGAATACTAATTTGCCCCATAAAATCTGCTAGAGCACATTGAAAAGCAAAAGGCTGGTGAATATAAAGAGGTTAGTTGTTTTGTATGAAGAGGCAGATAGATAATATTAGGTTCAACACCATCTAAAGCCAGTAACCTCTCTCTTCCTTTTTGAATGACCATAGCTATCATTTCAATGGCTGTTGTAACTGTTTTTCCAAAATTATGTGACAAAAATATCCATTCCAAAATAATCAATGGATCTACGTCTTGCGGAACCCACTTTGCTAAGAGCCCACAGGGTTGAAAAGATGAATAAAAAATGAAAAGGCTAATAGGGTGGTCCATTTTTTGCCTATGAGCAACTTGACTGGTTAATTTTACAACCACTTTATCAAGGACAGTTCGCGCAGAGGGGGTGAGTGTTTGAGGAGAGGTCAAATATGGATCCCCCTCCAATAATTTGAAGAGGGGATGGAGTTCTTCCGTAGATATTCCCAAGAAAGGACTGATCCAATTTATGGTTTCTAAGAGCTTTTGTAAATCTTTTAGAGTCTTTATTCCTGTCTGCAGGGTGATATTCTGAGATTGAATATTTTTTTCGGATATTTTCCATCCTAAATATTTCCAGGGTGGAGCTTCTTGAATTTTTTCTTCTGCAATTTGGAATCCTGCTGTTGAGACTGCTTGGATCACTTGCCATTTCACTTTCTGGGCTGTTTGTTCTGATTCTGCAGCAATTAAAATGTCATCCATATAGTGATAGATCAAAACATTCTCAAAGCACCCTTGTATAGAGCTTAAAACTGTTGCTATGAATTGGCTGGCATAGTGTAGGGCTGTTTTTTATGCCTTGCGGCAACCCTTTCCAATGATATCTTTTATGCGGCTCTGCAGCATTGATCGAAGGCACAGAAAAGGCAAATGGCAGTCCATCTTGTGGAGCAAGAGGTATAATGAAAAAACAGCCTTTTAAATCAATGACTATGAGAGTCCATGTTTGTGGTGACGTTGGTGAGAGGAGCCAAGGTGCAAATCTCCCATATCCTCAATGACCTCATTTATGTTTCTTAGGTCTTGTAAAAGCCTCCAAGCGTTATTTTTCTTCTGAATCACAAAGACAGGTGTGTTCCATGGGCTGGTTGTGGGACTTATGTGGCCAGCTTTCAGCTGTTCATCTGCAAATTTGTGTAATTGCAGCAGTTTTTCTTTTGGGAGGGGCCACTGATCTACCCACACAGGCTCATCTGATTTCCAGGTTAAAAGTGGGACCTGCTGCAAAATAGTGGCCGCTAGGAAAAATCCATACTTAAATGTACTCCCCATTGGCTTAAACAGCCTCTGTCCCATAGGGTAGGAGATCCAGATAGCATAAAAGGCCTAATCGAGGCAGATCTCCCTTCTGGTCCAAAATTAACAACAAGCTCACTGCTCTGCTTTGGAGAGGTTTGAACACCAATTCCCGATAATAAGGCAGGAGTGTCCATTAAAGGCCAATGATTGGGCCATTGTGATGCAGAAATGACTGTAACATTTGCTCCACTATCAACAATTCCTTGCAAATGACCACTGGCAGCACAAAAATACCCCTTATTGCTGTAGAGGGTCATCCAATTAACAATGCTGCCTTTCCATGCCCGAGTGGGCCATATGTGCCTGTTGGAATAAGCACAACTAATATGTCTTGAATTATTGTCTCTCCCAAGGTGACCAGGTCCACTCCAGCACTGCCACTTGGGCTGGGGCACAAGCTGTGGCAGCTCCCCGAGGGGGCCATTCAGAGGGGTAATTTGTTGTCATGGTGGGGTCTCTCTCCACACTCTGCTTGAAATTTCCTGGTAAAGTTAAAGGCTGGGCATCCCGGTCAAATTTCAGTCGGCAATGACTTACATAATGATGCCTTTTACAGCAGTGTGAGCAAGTTCCAGGTGCTCCTCTTTTATTATTTGCTTTTATTTTCGGACAGTCTTTTTTCAAAAGGTTGCACTGACCACACAAAAAACACTACTGTGACTTAACTGACAACCCTGCAACTGCTTCTGCAGAGACAAATTGTGTTGTCTAGACCCAACATTCATACAAGCATTTAACATATCATCTATGCTTGGATCTCTCAATGGCCTCAACGCTTTCTGACAGTCAGGGTTAGCATTCTCAATAGCAAGTTGTTTGAAAATATATTCACTTGCTTTCTCATTATTAATATGCTTCTCCAGAGCTTCATTAAGTCAGTCTAAAAACTTCATAAATGGCTCATTTGCCTCTTGTTTGATTCAGACAGAAGGCTGTCTCTGTTTACCAGCATCAGGGACAGTTTTCAAAACCCGGAGTTCAATTATTTAACTTGCTGCAAGCCTGCCTGGCAAATCCTAGCTTGCGCAGCATTGGTGCTAAAATCAGCTTGACCCAGTAATACATCAGCAGCAACCATTTGCAGTGGGTCATGTGCCCTCAATGCTTTCTTTTCAGCGGCCTAGGCACCCGCTAGCTGCCTCATTTTCGATTCCCACATAGTATATAGTATGTCCATTATTACCAAATGAAACAATGTTTTGAAATCATTTGGGATAAATACATGAGTATCACAGGCAGACTGTATCAACTGAGTTGTATATGGGGCTCCGAGTCCACGGTCCATCACTGTTCGCCTGATATCTTTGATAAGAGCATACAACAGACCTTCCCATCATGGGTCTTGATCTGGCACACACACCACCAGGAAAGCACGCAATACATCTGCATCCCCTGCCTGTCTCACTTCTCCCTCTACAGCTGCCCATTTGTCATAAGGATCCGGGGGATATAAATCAAACTCCTTTTCTGGATCAATAGGCCCCGGGTCAAAAGGACCATCCAAGTCAGCATTAGAATTATCAGGCGGCAGAACTGCAGCAGCAACAACAGCAGACTGATTTTTTGATCTCACGGCAGAGTCTGGCAAAGAGGGCGGTGGTAAGGGAGCTGAAGGTGCCGCTTCTGCTTCCTGTGTTTGTAAACTGGCATGAAGTTTTAAAGTTTCAGAAATAACTCGCCAAGGGCTCAATAAAGTGGTGGTAACTTTATCATTTTTTGCAGCACAGTCCCACAAATTAACACAAATTTTGTCCCAAATCTCTGGGGTATAAATGCTAGTGGAATTAACAGATGGATCGATTTTGATGCCCAGAGAAGGATACGTTTCAATTCTTCCTCATCTTTTTCCCATACTGCTTAAGAAGTATAGCAAAACCTTCTAGAACGTTTCCTTGCTCTTTTGTTAAAGCAGACCCCATAATTCTCAGTTGCTTACCCCATCCTGCGAGAGGCAACCCACGCAGTTTGAATTCACTTCCTTTCAGCGTACAGCTTTGCTTACTTTCAGCAAGCAGTTCGGCTGAGCCACGCCACCGGATTGGCGACTAGTCACTTTTCATGACCACGTTGGGCGCCATTTCTGGCATTTCACGACACGGACTCAAGTTGATGCAGAGACTCAAATCCAACTTTATTACAACCAAACCCATTTTATCCTCGCTTGATACTTTCCCAACCTGCACATGCATACAACGTTCAATCTTCTTGGCCCCTGTAAAACTCTCCAGGTAAATAGTCCAATCACAATGGTGCGGACCCTCTCACAACCCCCACATCCTCTGGCCTTCAATGCCCCAATCCATCACCCCAGGGCTTGTCAAAGCATTGAGGCATCAGAGCTCATTCCCAAACTGTTCTTCATGCAAATCTTATCGCCTTCACTCCCCATAGAATACGACCTCTGTGTATTCCATTGCTACCGGAAAAATATAGGTCTTACAACTCAAGCAGAAAGATAGCAAGTGCCAGAAGAACTGTGTTTAGCACATCATGGTGTAGCCCTGGCAGGCACACACAGTTGCTTGCTCATTCCCTGCAGTGGTATAGGAGTGAGAAAACTCTTGGGTTGAGAAAAGGACTGTTTAGTAGGTAAAACAAAAGCTGTGTGCACAAACAAAATAAAATGAAGACTTCATTCACTTCCAGTTTCCTGCTAGCATAGACAAAAATGAGTCTTTAACTATGATGCATCCTTAGGTGCTAAAACATTGCTTCTGTGATTTTTTTTTTGTAAGTGTTCATTTTTTTGTCCTCTGGAGAATGAAATCTTAACTTTATTGTTTGTCCTTCAGAAATTGGTGCTGTTTTTTTTTTTTTTTTTTTCTGAGTAACTAAATTCAGATACACTGTTAGCTTCTAAATTTACTGCAGTATATTGTGGAAAGGATGGGTTGTCATTACCAGCATTATGCTGATTGAAAACATCTGCTTATGTAGCCAAACAAGCAAAAACATTTTGAATGTTTAAAATCTGAGCAAGAGGATAAGATTAAAAATTGTGACTATACCAGAAAATCAGTGTTGATATTTTCACATGCAGCACATGATCAGTTTTGGGCATGTGTAAATCAAAAAACGTATGGTTTTATTACAGCTGTGGGTCTCTGCCTAAATTTTAGTGGTCCAACAATTCTTACCAAGAAATAAAGGCAAAGAAAAAAGACAATCTTGTTTTTTCTCTTGTGATTTTTTTTTTTATTTTTTTTTTTTTAAGGAAAACATTAAAGCATTCAAAAGAGCAAGGTTTCTTTTACATCCATCAGGGATACAATAGGTAACTAAAAATATGACACAGAAGGACTTCAATGCACACAAAAGCTAGAGAGCAGATTGATGTTTCTGAAATTTCACACTAAAGGCAGAAATGTAAGCCTGATTAGTGCATTCTATTGATTTTAATATAAATTAAATTGCATTTATTTTTTTAATCGGTTAATCTTATTTAAGATCAGTGTCAACAACACCCTATTATAGGAAGAACTATAGATGAGCACTTACCATGCAGTTCAACAAGATCCACCTCTTTTCTAAAGATTTTAAGGAAATTTAGCTGATCTCAAAGAATTCTCCATATATGCAGAATACTGAATTTTAAAGACATTTCAGATTCAGCACTTCTGAGTGTTTCTATAATAGACATTTTAAAGAACAGTTTTGGAACTCATTTCATTTCAGTGCAACAGGAGAAAAATCATTGTTACTGAACACTTTTTCTGCAGAAGAATTTGTATTCACTCATGTAAAACCTGTGCATGACCAAACATAGAAAAATGTCTGCCTTCTTGAACTGTAGTTACTTGTCCACAAAATAAAACAAGCACTGAGACTGAAGACTACCTTTTGCTGCCATGAAGGAAGAAAATATTTATGCTTGACATTTACTGTTACTACACAATAAAAAGAGAATTGACTATAAGGTTTGAGAAAAGACAATGTGTACAATACCAGTATTTAAAATTCTTTGGCAATAAGAGAATCAGTAAAATGTGAAGACAATGGCACCTTTTGAAGCTAACAGTCCCATTAAGGATATGCTATTGAAATTAAATTACAATAAAACCCCACACAACACATTCAGAAGGTATAAAATAAATTTTTTACACTTTTGGGGAAATAATTTTTTTGCTATTATGCTAATGAATTAGTTTTTGTATGTCTGAATAAGGCTATGAAGAAAATAATTTGAAGCTGACAAAGCTATCTCTTTGCTGTTAATTTGGACAAATTCCAGCTTTTACCTTACCCATCAGTCTAGATGAGTATCTTCCTCAACATCCAGAATTAACCTATAATCACAACTTTTTTGTCTATAGCACCAAATAAACATATCCAATGCCATTATAGCTCATTTGTATTCTGTTTTAAAGAACATGTATGGAAAACTGCACTGCCAGCTCTGAAGTCTGATAAAATGAGAATCCCCAACCAGTACTTGTAGTGACATTTGAATCCAGCTCTGTATTGTGTGTGGATGAAGTCCAGGCAGACATTATGGAGAACCATACTGAGAGACTATGATGAGATTATTCATTTGACTGTTTCCAGTCACTGATCATGTTAATTAGGAGAATGAGGCATGAAACAACAATAGGCTAGAGATCTTGCCAATGCACAGACATAAAATGGGTAGAAGCCTTTTTAAGATTGTTGTCAGACCATTTTGCTGTATTTTCTCCTCACTGTAGAGGGAATACTGGGTTGGGAAGAGAAGAGAGAAATGCACTTTTTCTATGGCTCTCTAGCGCCTTTCATCTCAGTTCCTAAAGAATGTTGTATGCTAAATTATATTTAATTCAATACATAATCTAGGCAACTGTTTGTAGGACTCTAAAATCCACCCCATGGACTCCAAATAGTTCTTGTCACCCACAGTTTCTAAATTGTACCTCTGGGAGACAAGCACTGCTTAAAAATTAAGCATTGCAAAAGGTCTTTTAAAACTCTGTGTTAATTTGTCCTGAAATTCTCTGATTCTCAGCACAAACAAGGACAGCAGTCTAGTTCTCTCATCTGCTGCTGAGCTGTAACATAAATAAATATAGAAAGACACAGGGAAAGCTCTTAAATCTATCATTTTTCCTTAGTTTGAGCAAACCATGTAGGAACACATTCATTTGTTGTTTAGGTCAGATAATACTAACTAATGCTTGTATTTTGGTGTACGCATTTAACTGTTGTCTGGTGCAATCTGTGAAAAGTGGTAGTGAAGGAAACTAGGTCAAACTAGCACCACTCGGTTCTCTCTCCAGTTCCCTAGAGTAGGCTCTGGTCTTCTAGACCCTAGTTTATCAAGCAGAAAATATTTTCTTCCTGCAAAGGCAAGCTAGTAGAGAAGCAGGCCACCACAGAGACCTTTTAGTTTATTTATTACTACCGTTCTACATTGCAATGAATCATTTAGGTACCAAAAAGAAGGCTGAAATGAAAAAAAGACACTTCAATATATTTTTTAGAGATTTAAAATGCTCACAATTGATCACTTTGCCATTCAGTTAAGTCAGTCAGAATTGTAAAGGTATATTTTCAAAGCATTGTCTGGGGCTTTGACTTTGACTCATGGTTTAGTGACAAATGTGAGCAAAAGTCCATTTAAAGACAACCCTTTGCATCCACTAAAAAAAAAATCTGATGACGATTTTGACACTGTTGCAAAACCATAGCATTCACATTTTTAAGGGCTAGTGAATTCTGGCACTTGCTGTCAGTACTGTGATGTAGTAGCTTCTTTCTGTTGATGAGACTGTGAGTCATGAGAATTAAGATCTATTCTTAACTGCTATTATAGAGTATCTCATTAAAAACACAATGAACTATTAAATCCTTGGATTTGGAGTCAAGCTTTTGCAAAACGCTGTGTGGTTTCTTTCTGTGTCACTGTGCACCAGAGTAAAAAGGTGAAATTGAAGGACATGTTTATAAAATTCTTTAAGCCATAGTGCTCAAAAATGCCACATTTTTTATTCATTTTACCATCTCCCTTAAAAAATAATAGTAATCAGTATTAGTATTTTATGAGGCAAGAAGAAAAGGATGGCCTCTCTTTGGAACCAGAAAATTATATTGTGTATATCAGAAAACTATTTAGAAGGATAATTGAAGGAAATTTAGAATATTTTATACTTAAAGAATATTTGCCAATGTGTTCCTAGGTAAAATTGCTACAAATATTATCCCGGTCAGAAGTAAACAAACTTTTCAAAATAACAATTTTTCATCTGAGAAATTATATATTCCTTCACTACCTGATTTTTGACTGAAGACATGCCAGAAGAAATGTGATTTTGCATTCTAGGCCACTCATCACAGCTTTATTTGGAGGCCTGTGCTAGTTCATACTTGTGCTAGCCTAATGTTGAGTCACAGTGGCTGAGAGAATTCATATGCAAAGCATATCGATTTCAGCATTACCTTCCTAGGAAACTACATGACAACACTTCATGAAAATGATATCCTTGCGTGTTAATATTCCAGTGTCAGGAGAGAAAAATGTGAAAATTACACACAGCAGACTACAAACACTGAAAAAATATATGAATTCTTGAATTGAGAAATAACATAGAAACCATAACCACAAAAACTGATATCACTAGAAATTGTGCTGAAGTTGTAATTACACATGAATTGCTTGTTATTTTTCTAATTATGTCAGACCAGAAGTTGCTTCTGTAATAATTTTTTAGTTTTAAATTGGGACAGCCATTAACACATCTCCAAGGAATTTAACAATTTACTGTAGTAGCTTTTCATTTAAATATTTCTAAAAGTTGTTTTTGCACCTGCTGTTAAAAACAAAAATATGAATTTAAGCTCTTTATCTTTTTGTCTTTTTAATTTACATTTTAAAAACTAAATTTTTTAAATAATTATTTTAAAATTTTATTTGGGCAATGTGGAGATTTTTAAATGTTCAGGCTGAAATATTCCCTTCTATGTTTATAGGTAAAATCGTGGATACTTCAGAACACAGAGGTTGAAGCTTCATTCTGTGAATTTGCTGCTTCAGCTGCATGGTTAAGTAGAACCAAACCATTACTATTACCCGCACCTTCCTGTTCAAAAAACACATCCTGTGGCTTTTGAATGCTTCAAGCAGATTGCTGAAGTTAATAGATTTTTTCCCATTGAGTTCATAGGAAGGTCCAACTTTCTGTCTTTTCAGAGAACAAATAGATGCACAGATCATCTTTGGTGGTACTTTTCAGAATTTTTAGAGGAATAAAGTAATATTTCAAATATTTCAGGTTTGTTGTGCTGTGAAGCCAACCTGCTACTTAATATAGACTGGATTTCTTAAAGCTTGATCTTCTACCTCTGAACTCGGTAGATATATTTAATTTATTTCATTAGTGCCCAATAAGAAAATCAGTGAGACGTAAGCAGTAGCTATGGATATCTCCTTCTTTGCAACTGGAAATACTGTCAAGTCAGCTCCTTAGTGTATCTCAGAATAAAAAGTGTGAGTGTTCCTTTGATACATATGGTTTTCTGCCAGCAAGTAAAATTTGCTTTCGTTCTAGAATCATAGATCTGCGAAAAAATGTATGTAATTATCAGCAGGGAACTAATGAGTACCCATGGCAGGTTCTCACATCCTTCTTTGTACTTTTATTAAAGAATACAACATATTCATGAGCAAACAGCTGTGAAGACTATTTCTGCCTGTGGTTTGTAGTTGCCTTGGATAGATTTAATTTTATAAAATGTAGATGTCTGCAACACAGAGCTAGTTACTCTGAAAGATCCCTTTGAGTGAAAGTAAAGGACATTTTTAGCTTTTAGGTCTTATCCTAAAGCATACATCTGAAACTAAACAGCTCTCTTTGCACAGAGACTATTTTCTCCATTACTTCTAAAGAAAGCTTTAGTGGGATGCCACTCCTGAACCCTGAAAAAACATGTAACAATTATGACCCATCAAAAACTCAATACACAGGAAGACTGCACAGAATGTTGGTTTATATTGTTAGTTAGAGCTGCCTGCCAGAGAACTCAGCATCTTTTTCTAACAGAAAGCTGTAACTTTAATCTTGTATTAATTATCTCTTTTTCTAGGTGGTGGTTGCTTTAGAAAAAATGAGAGAAACTTCTTCAAAATCATCTGGCTTAAGAAATCACCAACTAAATCCTTAAGAGTGGGAAGCTAACTTTCACTAGTGAAGAAAAACAATGTGGTCTTTTGGAAATTGTGGAAGCGTTTCTTGTTGAGAGTGGACATGTGAGCAATCCAACCTTTGACTTAGCCTCACTCGAGTAGTGAGCGGAGGGCTTCATAGGCTACTGAAAGGGTTAACAAAGGACACGTGCGTGCCCACAGGAAGAAGAAGTTGCCTTGGGGGGGCACTGAGCAGGATGTCGCGGCGCCAGATCAGGTTACCACAAAGCAAACCTTGCTTGCAAAACAGTAGCCTGTCGCTATGGACGTTTCATAAGCTGCAACGAATCATTAAGCTGTTGCTAAGAGTTGGCTAAGAGGTGTTAATAAATCAGATGTTATCGAATGTTTCAGTGCTTTGTAACTTTTCCATAAAAGGTGGTGCTTGCGTTTCAATAAATTGTCAACGTTTGATCATATTGGTCGTTGCTGCGTTGTCCATGATCTCCTGCCGCAGGAAATGGTATTTTGAACTGTTCATTTGGTTTCCAGAGATTGCAAGCACTGGTACTGAGCAGGACAGAAGACGGCTTTTTTTTTTTTCACTGTGAAGAATAATCTTACTAGCATAAATTCAGTGTGCTCATTTGCTCCCCCCTTATAGAAAATTGTGTTTCTGGAAACAACACAATAAAAATGAGGTAATTAAAATGCAAAGAATGAATGCCACTTATTCAGTTTCCTTTTGATGAGTTGTAGGATTAAACTATTCAAGAGATTAAGTGCAAGAATCATCATTAGGATTCTGAGTTGCTGCTAGTGCTAACAGAACTTCTTTTTAGTCCAAATTTTTTTTGCTTTGGGTGTCACAAATATAAATCATCTGGTTTGCCAGCTGCCTCTATTCTTCTTACGTATAGAGCAAGAGTGGGTGGAAAGTCTCCAAAACTGCAGACATTATCCTTTTTCTGCTTATCATCATCATCACCATTATAATCCTTGTTGCATTTTAATATATGACTTTGCTTCTTTGTGGCCTCTGAGATCTGTCAATATGCTGTAGAATTGAGTTTTTTTTGCTTCCAGTGAGGGCTCTGTGTGATTCAAGGAGAACAGAAATCTGGAATATATCATATTACGGATTTGCTGTTCACCACTTGGAATAATTTATTCTACAAGTTGACGCAAATTTGACTACTATATTTATCCACCTGTCCATTTTTAGAAAAGTTTAATTTCTTTGTACAAAATAATTTTAAATGCGGTTGTGAAGTATAATAATTCTAACCTGAGGTTGAATTTTGTCCTCTGTGATTTATTTCACTTAAAGTTTTGCCAGAGCTTCTAGCAAAAGATGTGTCTTCTGCTGATGTACTAATAGAATAATAATTTAATTACACCTTAGCTACAGTTTATCACCCTTCTGCTTGAAAAAGAGCAAAAAATGTAGTTAGGATTCAAAGGTGAATATTTTGCTCATATAAGTGCACTGTTCCATGAGCAGTTTCACTCAGTTTGAGGGGATCCCAGGACTCTGGTCCATTATTCTCAATAATTGTCCAGACTGTTATTCAAACCTTTTCCAGGCATTTCTTGGGAAGCCAGCTTTTCTCTATATTGAATAAAACTTTTATATTCAACATAACTTCTCATGTACATGTCAGAGGAAAAAAAAATCCAGACAGAGACTTATTTTTCTGTGACAGCCATCCCTCTGGGTAGATAAAGCCTTTGTCTAAATGGGGTTTTTGAATTTGGAAGGACACCAGAGACTAAAAATTTGAAGATTGATTTCACTCCAGAATCTGGGAGCACAATGTGGAAAGAACTAAAGGAACACCACACTAGTCCTTTCTTCAGGAAATTCACCCTACTCAGGCTGTCAAGGGAACATTATACGACTGCACATCAAAAGCAAAATATCAGTTTATCAGCCTTATTGCTAAAAATCAGAGTAAATGCACACGTAAAGGAAAACCTGCTAGGATTTTGTTCTGTTTCCATACAGACAATCTTGTTAACCTTCTTTGCTTGGCAGAACAAGATAGTTCAATTCTGAAGATACCGTCTCAGAGAAAAGTTGATCTAAACTAGTAATATTTATCCTGGCTCATTGTCAAAGTTGTCAAGTCTTAGAACAGTCCTTTGGTATTAATGGCAGAAAAAGCTCTAAAAAGGCAGAAATATGCATTGAAAAAATCATGTGAATAGTGTCATGGGCTTGTTTTTTAAATAGATTATAAGTTAGTATAGCCCTGTTCTGAAGAGGCTCCATAGAATACATGAGATTGATGACTTAGTGGAGGTGATAAAGAAGCAAAATTGTCATCTTGAGCCTTAGTGTGCGATGGTACAGATATATAAAAGCATAATTTTTTTTTGTCCTGGATTACACAGGAACATTAGTGTGCTACAGTACATAAGTAATCTCGACCTGTCAGGAAGTATCAGACTTCAGTGAAATCCAAAGGGTGACAATTTTCTAGGCTTTTAAACACCTGTTTGGGCTTACTATACAAAAGAACTACATCTGGGAAACTAAACTGCATGTAAAACAGAATTAAAAAAAAAGAAGATTAAATAAAAATCACAATGTCTTATGGGCATAATTTTTAATGATCTAAGAAAAAATTAGTGAAAAGTCATATGCCTTTCTGTGTGAGGTTCAGGAAATCAGCCATCTGACTCTTTTAAAGGAGAGGAATCAATTCAGGGAACTTTTACTGTCTGGATATGGCTCAAAACAGTGAGAAAAACTACCAAAATAAGTGAAAAGATAAACTGAAAATAAATGACCAGCATGACATCAACAGAAGTTCTTTATATTATGAATAGATTTTTTAAATAAGGAAGAAAAATTAAAAAAATAAGATAAAACCATGCAGCACACCAAATAAAAAGGCTATTGAGCAGCATGCATAGAGTTGTGCTCAATGGCTCAATGTCCAGATGGAAACCAATAACCAGTGGTGTCCCTCAGGGATCAGTGTTGGGACTGGTCTTGTTCAACATCTTTGTAGGTGACAAGGACAGTGGGATTGAGTGCGCCCTCAGCAAGTTTGCTGTTGTCACCAAGCTGTGTTGTTCGGTTGATACACTGGAGGGAAGGAATGCCATCCAGAGGGACCTTGACACGCTTGTGAGGTGGGCTGATGAAGTTTAACCATGACAAGTGCAAGGTCCTCCACCTGGGTGGGAGCAATCCCAGGCACAGCTACAGGTTGGGCAGAGAAGGGATTCAGAGAAGCCCTGCGGAGAAGGACTTGGGGGTGTTGGTTGATGAGAAAATGACCATGAGGCGGCAGTGCGTACTTGCAGCCCAGAAAGCCAACTGTATCCCGGCATGCATCAAAAGGAAAGTGACCAGCACATCAAAGGAGATGATCCTGCCCCTCTACTCTGCTCTCGTGAGACCTCACTTGGAGTATTGTGTGCAGTTCTGGTGTCCTCAACATAAAAAGGACATAGAACTGTTGGAACAAGTCCAAAGGAGGGCCATGAGGATGATGAGGGGTCTGGAGCACCTCCCATATGAAGATAGGATGAGAAAGTTGGGGCTGTTCAGCCTGGAGAAGAGAAGGCTGCATGGAGACCTCATAGCGGCCTTCCAGTATCTGAAGGTGGGTTATAAGGATGCTGGGGAAGGACTCTTCATGAGGGACTGTAGTGATAGGACAAGGTATAACAGGTTCAAACTTAAACAGGGGAAGTTTAGATTAGATATGAGGAAGAAATTCTCTGCTGTAAGGGTGGTGAGGCCCTGGAATGGATTGCCCAGGGAAGCTGCGAATGCTCCAATCTCTGGTGGTGTTCAGCCGGGTGGGACAGAGCCTTGGGTGACATGGTCTAGTGTGAGGTGTCCCTGCTCCTGGCAGGGGGATTGGAACTAGATGATCTTAAGCTGCTTTCCGACCCTAACTATTCTATGATTCTATGATTCTAATATGTTATCTCTCAATGGACAGTGAAGACAGAAAGTAATACAGATAATAAAAAAAGAGTGAAAAATGCAAAGTGAAAGATTTTATAACCCCATTGTTTCAATGAAATAACTGAGCCACTGAAAATATGCTTTAGGCAGTATAATTCTTCACACATATATGAAAATTTGTGACTAGCAAATAATGAACACAATGTGCGGTAAGAATAGGTCAGGAGTTTAAGTTACAGAACAAGGGATGCTTTTAGATAAATATAGAATTAAAGGCACCTTAAGGAAACAAGAAAGGAGTCTTTGAACCTTCAGTATCTATAATAAAAATCATAGTGATGTTTTGGAATATTAGAAGAGGGCAATAATAATTCTTTTACTTGAAAAATGCAAAGATAATGATTGAACAGTATAATTTTATATCTGGAAATCTGGAAAAAATAGTTAATATCCTATTAGCTAGCCACTAATGGATAATAATTTCTGGCAAGAAACAGGGGACATGGATTTGTCAAGAACAAATCATATCAGGCCAATACACTAAAAATCTGAGTGATGGAAGATAGTATGCTTTTTGCACTGATTTGGGAGAGGCTTCAAGATAAGACCTATTATTCAGAATTATTTTGATGCATTGGAGAAATGGTGAAAAGTAAATATGTTTAATTTTAGTACAGGTGTATATTGTAGTCTCTTTTAAGGAGCAGCAGGATTGAAGAGCTGTGGGAATTTGGGAAAGGGCTGACTGACAGATGAAACTCATAAAAAGTGAGACATAAAACATTCCGAAATGTTATAATGAAGATTTGCAAGTGTTATGTAAAAGAAAATAAAAAGTGTCAAGACAGAAAACTTTATAGATCTGACAACACATCATTTTGCTGTCACCAGCTGTGACCTTTCAATTCAATAGGGCATTACAAATGAAGCATTGTGAGTTTATTATATTTACTTGCACAAACTAGTAAAAAAACTTACTGGTAATGGAATGAAAAAGGTTAGAAAATTGCAAGAAAATAATTGTTTAATAAACATTGTACGGTTTTGCACAAGCTATACCATACAACCATGACTTTTAATGACAGCAACCAAAGCTTATCTTTTGGAAGATAAACCCATGATACTATTTTTTTCCTTCAGTGAACAAAATAGCACTTCCAAGAACCTAGTTAAATAATCTAAGCTTTTACAAGTGTGGGGTGAAAGGGATAAATGCAGACTATGACAATGTTTGCACACTTCTAGCTTACTCTATGTCTCATTAGTGAATATTGCTCACATGCTGTTATTAATGTAGACATTTGGAACCAAGATTATGAAGCTGATAACTTGTTATACCAAGAAGTGTTTTAAGGAAATAATTAGTAATGGTAAAATACTAGCACTTCTGACTGGGAGAGAAGAAGTTTCTAGCCAGTTCATGAATCATGTGTCCTTTTATACTACATCTATAAGCTAACCTGCCTTGGGAGACCCTAAAGTTTGGATTTTTTTTTCTTTTTTTTATGAGAGTGGGTTTGTTTAAAAATTAGTGATGGCAATTTTCACAATGGCTACAGAACCCCTGAAGATAACAGTTAAAAATACAGCAATGAAGGGGAAAAATTTTGAAAGTTTTGCTAAAACAAGAACTTTCTCCTCATTTATACTGACAGGAATTACTGGAATTTGGTTTCCACCACTTCTCCTCTGTCATGTTAATATAAAGTTGCTTCTAATGAAAGACCAGGGCTATGACATACAAGATTTCTATTTTCTTTAGAGGTATGCCCAAAAGCTTTTAGATTCTCAAATAAATTTATTGCTAGAACAGGAAGATGTTCCACATCATTCTTTCCAAGAAAAAGAGGTATGTTTTTTGTCTAAAGTCTAATAAAAGGTCAGCCTTAAAGAACAGCACAGGGTAGCTTGATGGAAAACTTGACAAAATTCTAACAATACAAATGCTTAATCATTTAATAATTCTACAGTAGCCAACTCTTATCCTTGTGCTGAAATATTATTTCTTGCAGTTTTTTACTATAGGCAGAGCAGACAGTAGCATCTATTCAAGCTTTTATCACCTGAACTTCCTAATGTAAACTACTTTTTCCGATTGTGTATAGTTTTAACAAATATTTCAGTGATTCCTTTATGAAACTGGAGAAAAATGGTTAACTATTCTAATGATTCTGGCAGTATACCTGGTTCCCCATATCAGTGGATATATCTTACTTTAGTTCATTTGAATACTGATCTGCATTTACAGAATAAAGATAATACTACGTACATGCCATAGAAAGGAGCTACAAAAAGAAAATTCTCAGTAGCTTTGAGCTGCTAAAGTGCTTCAGTTTTGTGTTCCAAAGAAAATTATATGAGAATACATTTGCTCTGTGTAGATGATATTTTTTGCATTTCATTTTTTCCACTTTGGTCACTAGTTGAAAAAAAGGTTCACAAAAGATAGCATAGAATGGTGTAATGATATGACTTCATTCACCAGTGGCAAACTAAAATTCCTTAGATTAGATTAATTGCTAAAACTGATTCCGGCATTTCTTATCTTCCAAGAGCTTGACCTTGAAATCTCAAAAATACTATATTTGTTATTTAGTATATATTTATTTGTCTATATATTTTATCTTTCAATGGTTATTTTAAATTGATTGTTCTATGAATTTTATGCAAGTTTCCTTAGTTTTTTTCACATTTGATTCTTCCGTATACCAGTTTAAATTAATGCCGTCTTGAATGTTTGTAATCTAAACTTTTACATATCCGGATTTAACTGATTAATGATTGTCTCTGTAGCTGAAAGGTGAAAATAATATATTACAGAGAATATTACAGGTTATCATCTCATTTCAGCCATGCCGTAGACTGACTCCTGTGCAAGGAATCACCCAGTTATTTGAATATTATTCCACTGACAGGCATTGCTTTACCAGATTTAAATTTCAAAGCACTTGGCAACTCTTCAAATTGTTGGTATTTTTTTCTTTTTTTTTTTTTTTTCTTGTTATATTCATGCTTCATCTCCCCTTATGGAAAATACAAGGAAGTCAACAACACAATATTGAAAAAACTGTTGAAGAAATGGAAAACATCATAGTAGATTTGATTGCTTGTTTGAAGGGTAAATATAATGTTATTGCAGCCTACCTTCACCAGAAAAATGCTAGTTTAAGGTCTTGTAAATTTATGTAGTTTATATGATAGCGGTGGTGAAAATCAAAGCCTTTTTCTCTATTATTTCCTTCTTTGGACCTTCATGCTCAAAAGTTTAAAATCTAGCCATTAAAGCATAATGCAGAAAACTGTGACTCTAACAGAAAGAAAAGAAGTAAATACACTGAAATAGAAGCCACATTTTTTTTTTCTTGACATATAGGCCATTAAAATAACTTTTTCTCACACTATTTAGTGTGTTAAGATTTGAGTTGGTATGTTATTCATACACTGTGAGGTAATAAGGACAGAAATCAAATTCATAGCTATAAAGAACAGAGGAATACTTCTTTGTTCATTGACAAATTCCATCTTCACTGCAGAAATATTTCATTATGGTAGAGGAAATCTCGCAGGTAGACAGTAAAGCATTTAACTCTGGTATCTTCACTTCATCTACCTGTTAGATAACTCATTTGACTGAACTATCTTCTTGGAGTAGAGAAAGATAAGGGGTTTATATTATTAGTGTTGTTAATACCAAAATTCTAACAATTTCCCAGAAATAAATAAGAAGAATAGAGGGAAAACCCATTGAAAAAAAAAAAAAAAAGAAAAAGTGTATCCTAAAGCAAAGCAGCAAATATTTTGAGACAAATGTCCTGAAAAAAAAAAAAAAAATTAATAATTAAGTCTGTTGAATGCAATCATGACACAGAAAAAAAAAAAAAAGTTTTCTTTGGCTCATATAACTGCATTCTTGATAACAACTTTTTCTGCTGGCCATATTTGTTAATGATTTTGAGAGATTTTGAGGCTAAGGAATATGAACCAATAAAAACCTGCATATGAAATGAGAGAACAGGAACGAGAAAGCAAAAATCTGTCACAAAATTATTTGGGCATGTTATCAAGGTAGACATTATCATTTCTTGCATTACATGCTTGTGAAAGTTTGGACCACAACTTGGAGGTAACCCAGTAAGAATGTTGTAGACTTAGGAGGAAAATAAGGTGTGTATGAGATATAAAAATCAAAAAGCTTCAAGAAACAATCCAGCAATGGAAGCTGAAGCAAATTGGACTATGTCTTTTTGCAGCTGTTTAAATCTGAGATAGGAGAGAGAAGAGTGCCTAACTTTGCTCAAGTAAGTTTTAAATCTGAACTAGAAACTGGTCTTCATATTCCAGTGTTAATGAGAAAGAAACTCTTAACTTCTCTGCTGGAAGAGCAAGGGTTTTTTTTATATAATACTGTGCTGATCTAGCATCTAGCTGCTTGCTCCACTTACCTGCTCTTCCAGCTTCTTTCATATTGTCATTGACATTTTTCTGCTGCTCAATGAGCTGAGTCAGAGTACAGGACTCATTCAAGAAACAAGCAAGTAGTTTTACATTGGTTTAGCTCCTGAACAAGACCACTGATAAGGGTCAGACAAATGTCAGTGCTGACACAGGGAAAGACAGGGAAGAGGGCAAAACCACTTATTTTGGCAGATTTGATGAGGTTAGCTATATCCTCAAGTTTCACTGGCATATTTTGGCTCTACATCAACCTTTGATGGAGTTTTATTTGTTCTCTTCTTTCTCTCTTCTAGCTAAAACATAAGACACTGTGGAAATGAACATTCTAGTTTAAGTATCTAATTTGCAGCTTAAAATGTAAACATACACACATAAAAACACATCTATTTTGTGGCTTTATAGGTTTAACATTAAAGTCACAGCTTGGGCAGTGATGAATTTGCTGTCTTGTACTTAGACGAAATGGTCCCGTGGCACCCTGTTTCAATTCACCTGCTAAGTTCAATCAGCCATTAAGCAATAAATCTTTAAAGCCATGTAAGGGACATGTGTGCACAAATCAAATTATTTATTAATAATACACCTCAGCAAAATGTCTGTGTGAACTGAAGACCTCCTGCACATCTCTTTAAATATAAGCTCCCTGGAGCCCAACCCATAGAAATTGATTGAGTGCACTAATGTATTCTTGTGTATTCCTCTTGATGCTGCATTAATCTCATGCATGAAAGACTTTGCAGGGCATTATGCAAGTTCCTATCTCCTCGTTTTTGAAGGTGTTAAGCTAAGACTTTACAAGTATACCTTAAGCATGCAGGTACAAAAGCAATTTTTGCAAATATTTCTGGAAAAAGCACATAGTGTCAGGAATGAACCTTTGATGTTGTTCCATATTTGCTTGAATAAGTCAGAACTATTGAGTTTATTTGCAAAAGAACTTATTGCAGCATGGCACAGAGAACCTGAGGTGAAGACAAAAGAGAGAAGTGAGCATGGCTCCCAAAAAGATGTTTTATCTCTTTCCATTTTAACACACCTCTCAGTCTAGCTTGCCATTTTGGTCTTGTTTCTATTCAAAGTGATTTCGCTGGACTTTCTCAGTTTGTTTCTGGATCCCTTATTTTGTTCTTCTCTCCATTTTAACTGCTTCTATTCTCTCCAGTCTCTTATTTGCCATAGTATCTTCCCCTTCTTGTCTTTTGTGACAAGGCAGCAACAGATACATAGTTTGATTTTTAGTTAAGAAAAAATATTCCAAAATATACTTCAATAAACACTCAGTAATTGGGTTCATTTAGTCAAATAACAGGTTTTTGAGATGTATCTTTATTGTATATGCTTCTACAATGTATGTTTTCTTAAATATTAGTATAGCTTGCTATCATGTTACAGGAACGTGTAGTATGTATGTAAAATGTATGTTAAAATTTCACCAAACAATGTATACAAGTAAGCACTGAGGCAAGTATCAATTAGGCAGCTTCTGAAACGTTCATCTTTACCAAATATTTTAACTAAATTTCACAAGCCAAGACATATGGCAAATGACATTGTCTCTCCCAACATAACAAATCTGATTCAATTTTCATGTAAACCTATTCTGACAGTTTCCTGATGTGATTTACATATGCATTTTGTATTAAACTAGTTACTCAGAAGCAAATGTTGTGGTCCGTACACTTTAATTTTAGGGGAACACATATCTAGGTTTTGTTTTTCTAGAATGTGCCCGTAAGCATAACTTTCATAACTAGTTAAAATTTTGTTTACATTATCAACTTCGTGATGACAGATTTTTTTTAACTTCGTTAGAATATGATTGCAGCATAATAAAGAGAAATTAATGCTCCTTCATGTTAGACTACAAATAATTATGAGATTCCTTGTTTGCTCCTGTCCAGTGAATACTTTTAATATATTTGCTTCTTCATTAAAAAGGTCAATAGTTCTAAGACAGCACAATGAAACAATAATGGATATGTGGTATTTATAGTACATTACATAATTTCTGTAGCACGAATTTTAGATCCCTGAGCTTTCTCATCTAAGATCTGGGAAGGGTGGTGATTCACAGGAGATTGTGAAGTTGACTAAAATCACTGTTGTTTGATAAGCTAGCAAGATTTATATTAAATAAATTTTGCAAAATGAAATCACTTTGAAAAATTTATTTCAAGCAAATGTAGAGCAAAGCTTTTTCCCTTTTTCTGCCTTTGTGAAATTAGAATAATAAAATAGAAAAACACTGACTTTTTTAATAAGAATTAACATATTTTAAGGCAGGAGGTTTTCCTTAGAGGCAGTATACTCAAGTATCTCACTTTCCATTATGCTGAATTTTTTTTGTTTCTTTTTCTCATTCTAATTTAACGGAATTTCTTCTCAATATTTCAGTCAAACAACTAGTGAAACACCCAAAGCTCAGCTGGTTCTTCAATTTTCTAGCAATATGAAGCAGCTTTGACTAAGGAAAAGAGAATTAGAAGACAGAATTAGTGTGGGTTTGCTGCACATAGCTTCCTTCTGAGGAAACCAGAAAGTATTTGCATAATCCTTCGAAAAGGAAGGAGGAGCCTGTGGTGAGGCAGTTTATTTCCTCCACAAGGAGTGAACCTCTCTTAGAGTCCAAGTTTCTCTCTAGCACCTGGATTTCCTTGTGATGCACATGAAATTTCACCTCCAGTCTTCCACATTTAAGAATGTTTGATTTCTAGTTCTTTTTGATTTGTAGTAAATTAAAACCCAGGTATTAATGTACTTAAGTGTAGACTGTGCAATTCATGCAGTTTGAGTTCACAATCTTTTGAATGTTTTCAGCACTTTAATACAGCATCTGTACAAATAATTCTGAAACCTAGCGTATCCATTTGCAAAAATATATATTGTGAACCCTTTAAAAAATTAGCTAAAAACCCAATAATTTAATGACTAAGTAGTTGCAAAAAGTACACTCAAAAATACTTCCACTTTTTCAGATCAAATTCAGCAAGAAGTGTTCATATTTCTTAAAGGCTTTATTAACAACCTGCTGAAGATTGAAAGAAGTCGGTCTTGGATCATATCCTAGAACATGTTTCAGGAGAACACTGAGGAACTTTATCAAGTATGTGCGCAAGTCCCCATGACTTTTCTAAAACTTCCATGACTAAATTGTTCTAATGTCTATTTTCTTGCAATTATGAAATGCATGATTTCAGCAATGCTTGATATTTGGCTTCAAATAAAGATGACTACCCAAGAAAAGTCTTACATGTATAGTTCTTTCATGGTTGCTACTGAAGTGGCAGGAAGAGTGGTTTTGATACATTCCCTCAGTATTGCAAAAACAGTATTCAGAAAATAACCTCATTAATAATTTATTGCATTTTTTAAAAGTCAATTTATTTTAAGAAAGTAACTTATCTCTTTATCTGTAGTCACTACAAATGGGAAGAATTGGATTTCTGAGGTAATAATTGGCTGGCTTGTCTCATACTAGAAAAGAATTGTAGAAAATCTACATCACTGTGCTCTACAAAATAAACAGATAAAAACTCTGAGATCTGGTTGGTGTTAACATAATGCAGGAAGATGACAGAGTGGAATTCATCTGATACAAAATACAAATACAACATGTCTCTTTCAACTATGATGAAAACAAAAAGAATAAAACTTTCAATATTTGTAGCAGCTGTTACAGAACAAAAAGCCTGTTTAAACAGATGTTATTATCATCAAAGTAGGATAGGAATATTGCCTGAAACAACCTTCTTTTAAAAACTCCAACTCTGAATCATCTAATTTCTTAGAATTAGTTAAAAAAAAAAATCATAGTTGTTAAATGGATGAACTAAAGCTGATAGATGATGTTTTCTACAGACAGCTCAAGATAGATGAGGCTCTGAAGACAGATTTTTTCCTGTAGCTTTTCTGAGCTCTTGTATTCAGAGATCATCACAAAAAGAGGTTCAAAGATAATCACGTGTTAACATGAAACCACAATAGGAAGTGGTGATCAGAATGGTTTCTTGGATTGTGTGAGCATCTTATGTCTTCAATTTGAGTTTCTGTCTAAATGTAAAAATTAAGAAATCAAGTAGAAGTAGCATACCTTCAAAGTCCTGAAAAGGCTCACTGTAGCCAACAATGGGAATGTTTCCAAGTTGCACTTCCAATTTAAACTTAGTGGTTTGTCTTGCTATTATTTGTAGCTATTTTTGGTAAAAAGTGCAAAGTGTGCCTTTTGTAGACTGGAGCTTGTAGAAGAAAAACAAGTTAGGACTGTTTGGTTAATTAAAATAAATCTTATCTGCTAATATATATGTGTGTTTATATACATGTGTGTACCTTATACATATGCATATACATACATATATTCTATGTTACGTGTTATAACAAAATAATTGGGTATTCTCCTTTCATGTATGTGTCAAAAGTGTAGAAAAGTTTCTGCAACTTGGGAAAAGATACTGTTATTTTGCAAGAAGAAATAAAACATTTAAATGTGAACTAAGACACCTTAAGGTAACCCAGTCCTATCCCGTGTCTGCAACAGAGGCATATTCACTTTTGGAACAATAAGAAATACCCAACTTACTAATATAGGCTATGACATTTTCTAGCATCCCATGTGATAGATCAAATCCCTTTTATAGGTACTAATACCACTTGATGTTTCTTCCTTGGCAATCTTACTAAAACAAAAGTTAATTCTGAGGTACAGTAGTATTCACTGTCTATTCAAATAGTTTCCTCTCCTCTCCCTCTCCTCTCTTCTCTTTCCTTTCTTCTTTCTTCTTTCTTTCCTTTCTTCTTTCTTTCTTTCCTTTCTTCTTTCTTTCTTTCCTTTCTTCTTTCTTTCTTTCCTTTCTTCTTTCTTTCTTTCCTTTCTTCTTCTCTCTTTTTTTTCTACTAAAAAAGTATTTATATTTCTAGAATTTGGCTGAAATACAAGTTATTGTCTGTTTTTCTAGTATAGAAGGAAAAATAGTTTTGTGTACGGCTGCCTACTTGAGTATTCTCAATTATAATCAAACAAAAATCTTAAAACAAAAATGTAGTTAGGATTACTGATTTAGTATTGTTTCAAGTTTCCACAGCCTCTTTTATGCTAACACATTTCTGATATGATGATGAGATCCATCGTTACAAATATAATTTGTTTTTAGGAAAGTTCTAAGGTAATTATTTCCTGTAATTAAGGTAATTATTTTTTTTAACCAACAATTGATGTATTTTTTTTTAAGAAAAACTACTACTTCAATACTAAATCAATTATTCTTTGCTTCATTTATGATACAATAGAGTAATTATGCTCAGAATAATAATCCAAATTTCAAATTTGATCACTTTTTTATCAGTTAGATTTGTTCTGCATAACAGTAATTCACAGTGTTCTACTTGGCAGTAGTTTTTAAAATGCCTATGCTACGCATTTCTTGAACTGCTAGGAAAAGCAGAGGTCTCAGGTTCTTCCCTCTCTTCAATACTTTTGGAGTTTTCCATTTGTAATTCTCTGAATCAGTAGGAAAACAGAAGGACCTCAATCTTCAACAGATGAGCTTCCATAAAATATAAAAATACAGGTACGTGAACTGGAGTATTTATGGCATCTTTTGAACATTATCCATCTTTGTGATCCTACTTCTTATTTTGATATTGAAAGGACTGTTCTGATTTAAAGGAAAAACTTTCTTCCTTTCATTTTTTTTGATTGTCTTCTGATTATAACAGCAGTCTTGAGCTAATTGGAAGCTCAAAGTGATATTAATACTATTGTCTCCCTGGATCCAAAGACCTGAAAGTCGCCAGCTGGTGACTTAGCGGCCTCTGGACTCAATTGACAGAGTCTTCGTACCTTGTTTCTCAGCTGGCATTTGTGATGTCATCTATAATTAGTGCACTAGTATCAGGGATGGTTCTTTGTCTCTGATAGAAATGCTCTTGCTGCTCTTACTATGTCCAGAAATTGTGTGAGGAAATAAGAGAAAGCCAAAAGTATCACAATTGTATTCTGAAATTGTTGCTAGTATTGCCTTCTCTTCTTCTGCAACAGCAGTTTAATTATGCAAAAATAACCATGTGAGAAAATACAGAGGGATTATAATAAGGTAGTTTGATTTTGCCTTGAGCATTTGTAAGTTACTCTATAAAAACTTAATTATTTGTTATGTATGAAAATTTTTGAAAGCTTCCCTATGTCATTCTTCTATGAGAGTATCAGTGAGAATTTGGCCCTTAACTGTAATTTGTTTCTTGACACTAAATTTATCTTACTATGTCTTACTGTGTCTTAATGACTCCAGCTGCCAGTATGAGCCTGTCATAAGAACATAAACCACTTTATTGTTAATTCTCTTGTCTTTTTTTTTAATATTTTTCAGCTGTAATTGATATTTCTGTCTTTGAAACATATTCATTTTATTAAGATGAATAATAGATATCAACTAAGAAAATGAAACAATTTACATAAAGGCATAGAGAGAAAGAGGTGGAGGAGTTGACTAGAGCACGACCACATAGTGAACAACTATGATGTCCACCTTTCAAGGGAGATTACTGCTGGAGCATGATAAACCATTTGAAAGCCTACTTCCTCCTAATATTGAGTAAAAATAACTAGTTTTGTCCACATAAACTTCTATACTTAATTACATTTTCCAGTGAAATTTCATTTGGCAAAACTAAGGTTGGTACCTAGTGCAAAGCAGGCACATAAATATTTCTCAAATATCCCAAACTGCACATCAGATAAGTTATTTGAAGTACACAGTGGCTGAAAATACTTGAAGAGAAGGATATTGCACTTGTAGCACTCATCTACAACCTTGAGCTTCTACAGAGGAGTGGGTGTGAAGCTGTGAAGAAAAGCAATTCCATTCTCAGTAGGCTACCACAGTGCGTTTTCAAAAGTTTCTAATTGAAGATATGCTTCATTTCCCTTAGCTATAAAAGAAGTCACATTTACTCATGATTATGTCTGTAAATGACCTCATAAAAAGTAATCTTAAAAAAAACCACAAACAAACAAAACCTCTCCAAACTACAAAACCAAAAGCAAATCCAAGAAAAAGTAACATTTGGGAAGCATTTTTAATTATATGAAATTGCGCATTTATTTTTTTTATTATCTGCTCAATATTGAATGCTAAACTCCACTAAACTCAATAATTCAGAACTATTTTGATTGCAGGTATATTATCTGTACTGGGAAAATGCTTCATTTTAAAATGAAAATGTCATGTATTAAGGCTCTCAAAAACAACACATGAAAACAATTATACTACTATGATTAATACATTATTTGTAGTTAATACATGTAGTGGATCCTTCAAAATGATGTGTTAGAAGTTTTTAATTAGCTAACACAAAGTTATATGCAAGAAAACCAAGAATTTGATACACAAAATATATTAATTTCACTGACAATTAATTCTACTTGAATAGTCAAGCACTGATGAAAAAAAAGCCTTCAGTGAGAACATTAGCTTATCTGGAAGGCCACACCTTTGCTTTCTACATAGGATTTTCAGTCAATCCAATCAGAATGAAACAGTGCAGAGCTTACGTACAGGCCTGATTTGCTTCAAAGTAATGAAGCAGGACAATTGTGAATTTCGTGACATTTCATTCCCAATTTTTTTCATATTTTATGTTGGGAAAAGAGTAACTTTGTTTCCTTACTTAAAGCAGAAATAAATCATGAAATATCAGTAAATTTAATGCCAATTTGAATTACTTTCAATTATCTTTGTTTCGAGTTTCTAAGTTTTAATTTCACTAAAGAAAGCCTCCAGGAATGTAGATACTTTGCTGTAAAAAAGTTCTCAGAACTCAAATTTGATTAACATAAAGTAGCATGTTTCAGGGCTGATGTCTTTTTCCTTCATGGTACCCCAATCACCCCAGTGGACCACGATTATCTATTAAACTTTACTTCAGCAAATAGTGCGCATATTTCTGCAAAAATAAGTACCTCTCCATGATTTACAGGTCAATTTATGGTGTTTTCTCCGAGTTCAGATAATGAAGGAAAATGCAGACTTGTTCCAATATTTTTCTGTTCTTCCGGGAATAAAAGAAAATATGCTATATTGTATTTGTATCAGGGAATTTATGTAACAACACTCTGGGATGTTTTCCTGCAGAGTTTAAATTAATGATGTTTACTTTTGAATTTTATTTCAACAAACTACATAGTTCACAAAATAAACTCTTGAAAGAAATGCATAGGCAAATTAATAGATTACTAATTTAGCCTATTTTTAGTATTTGATCGCTTTTTTCTAACGAAGAAACTAACGTTTTCTTTGCAACAATTCGTTGAAATCATTCTGATAATTTTCAACTCATAGCTTTGAAGAAGGGTATTGAGCTAAAGAGAGCTTGTATGTATATGTAGTGTGCACATGTCACTAAATATAATTATAATGATATACTGTATTTCCACACAGCCTTTCAGTTTTTGAGCTGGTTGAAGTAAGAAAAAAATTAAATTGGAAAGTACTATAGTCAGATGCTTTATTTCACTGCCGGCTTTTGTAAGTTTGCCAGTTCATGAAATTTATGGGCACTTTTCTTTATTTATTTAATTACGGTTACCCAACAGGCCGACATATGCTATTTAATGGTGTAATTTGCAGAAGTTACAAAGAGAAAAATCCCTGCTGGAAATCTAAAGAAGGAGTGTACCTATTTTCTGCTTCTATTACTTCATCTAATGGCTTCCCAGATGAGAGAGAGTAGCAAGCAAACACAATGCTGATGATGCATAACTTACACCAACTGCTTGTGAATGGAAAGCAGATGTGGATAGTGGGAGGCTCAGCATCTCTAAATACCATGCAAGTAACTGGAAAAAAATCAAAGTCTACCAGTGGTGTTCAAGAATGTATGTCACAGTTAACATCTGCCTCCTTTTAAGCGGGTAATCAGAATGAGAGTCACCATGAGACAAAAAGAAAATGATATAAAATATATAATGTAATTCAATGAAAAAATAATATATAACATGAAAGATAAAGCAGTAGCATTGCTATGATTATGTATATTGCTATGTGCTTCTTCAGCCTTACAGTAAAAATATTGGTAGTATTCGAACCTGGATACTTGTTGAGTATCAGTGCTATCGCACTGCAATAAACCCAATATTTTGTACAGAAAAAAATCTCTGTTAAAAAAGGAACACATGATATGCACACACTTTGCTTTTAAGTATACTCTTGAATGAATATTTCAATTCTCTGGAAAAGGGAAAACCAAATAGATTTCACTCCTCTAGCACAAATTCTTAAGTCTGCTACACATTTCCTACATTTTCATTGAAAGTTTTTTCTATTTCCAACTGCTCCTTATCATAGTACTCTGATAAAGTGCAATTCTTCACCTTCCCAGATGTACTGTATTTCTCTTTTATAGACCCTTTCACAAATCAACTTTATTTACTGGCCTTTAGGGTTCTATTATAGCAAAGCTTTCTCTGAAAACAAGATGCTCAAATATATTCATAGCTTATGTCTCACTAATTCTTTTTGTTATCTAAACAAAATAATCTCTTTCCTACCCTCAATTTACTAGACTTCTTTGTTAAAGATCAGTGCTAACTACCCTTAACTAATGTCAAAGCTCTCCTGGTGTTTTTCAGGCTGTACCTGATTCAAGTTTATATTCTGGATACTGCAGTGAAGGTAATTTGTCTTCTGAGACAATTTTACTAGAGCCACATTAAATCACTTTCTGCATACTGTGAAAACATTTAACTTCCTCTACTTACATTATTTTCCCCATTTTCAATAAATTTTGTGTTGCAGGGGATCCCACAGACACCACACTACTGATCAATGCTATCAACCATTACCACTTCATTAAAAACAAGCGCCATCTTTTATAGCAAAGTCACAGGGTACTGGAACATTCGATAGCATCTGATTGGATAGCACCTCTTAGCCAGCTGTTAACAATCGCCTAATAATTAGTCACAGCTGAACAAGCAGGTTTGCTTTGTGGTAATCAATGCTTTGCTCACATGTCCATTCTCAACAAGAAACACTAGCAATAAACAAGAAACTGCTAGCAATAGTTTTTGGGTTTTTTTGTGGTTTTTTTTGTTGTTTTTTTTTTTGTTTGTTTTGTTGTTTTTGTTTTTTTTTTTTTTTTTTTGTCGTCGTCTTGTCTGCTCACTTCAGATTAAAGCTCTATTTGGCTTGGGCATTTTGGCAGCTATCAGAGGGTGAGACCATTCATTCTGATTTGATCTTTATTTCAACTCCATGTTCTTAATTTCTTCCTGTGAAATTTATGCCTTTTTCTGGAATATGGAACTTTCAGTCCTTTCCTAACACTACAGGTAAAAATTCGTATGACATTTTTGCGGCAGCTGACTCACATTTCAATAAATTACTATCTTCATTTTTCAGAAGCCATACAACTCCAACCAGTAACTTATGCCCCTTAAAAAGATTTGGGGAAAAAATCTATTTACTTCTATTAATATTTAGAGGCATTTTCTTTGCACACATTATCTCTAGTTGTTTTCTTAGCTATTGTTATTATAGTTACATTTGCAGTATGATTTTTCTACTTCTCTAAACAGTTTTATACCCTTTCCCCCCTTCCCCTCCACTAGCTTTTCCTTAAACTTTGAAGAAAATTTTGAACTCTCATTAATGTGCCTAGAAAAAACTGCTGCAGACTTCAATGAAAACAGAATAAGAACCAAAAAGTTTTTGTAAAATTCCTGAAATGTTGGGACTTTTTATGAACTCTTGAAATCAATCTTGCACAAGCACTGTTATTAAGTGGCATCTTTGTTGGGGACTTAAAGAATGATACCACTTGTGAAGTTTCAGTATTAAAAACAATAACCATTTTGTACACCAGGAAGAAAAGAAAAGGAAAGGAAAGGAAAAGAAAGAGAGAAGAGAAGAGAATGGAAGAGAAGAGAATGGAAGAGAAGGAAAGGGAAGAGAAGGAAAGGGAAGAGAAGGAAAGGGAAGAGAAGGAAAGGGAAGAGAAGGAAAGGGAAGAGAAGGAAAGGGAAGAGAAGGAAAGGGAAGAGAAGGAAAGGAAAGGAAAGGAAAAGAAAGAGAGAAGAGAAGAGAATGGAAGAGAAGAGAATGGAAGAGAAGAGAATGGAAGAGAAGGAAAGGGAAGAGAAGGAAAGGGAAGAGAAGGAAAGGGAAGAGAAGGAAAGGGAAGAGAAGGAAAGGGAAGAGAAGGAAAGGGAAGAGAAGGGAAGAAAGGGAAGAGAAGGGAAGAAAGGGAAGAGAAGAGAAGGAAAGAAAGGGAAGAAAAGAAAGAAGAGAAAGAAAAGAAAAAAAAAGAATAAGTATTTTTAAAACTAAATAACTAAGATAAAAAAAGAATGAAAAGAAAATGCATAAGAAGTTCTTGAAATATGCAAGAAGAAATATGTTTGAGGGGCAGGTTTTTTTTCTTTCAGGATTAAAGAACCTGTTAGAAATATAGCTGGTTTTCAGTCTTCCTTGTATTATTTTTAGACTACTAATGGGATATAAGATAAAATATTGAGAATTTAATAATTTCAATGGCAAAAGACAAGTAATTAATCTTTAAAATGTAGAAGCAAAGAATTGCATGTTTTCCTGAACAGGTAAACTATATTTGAAGCGTGACTGCAGTCCAAATTTTGTTTAAGTGTATGTCCAAACTCATCACAAATAAGACAGTGTTGAATTTTGAGGCATATGGGATACCACATCCATGACATGTCTTAACACCCTGGATCTACGTGTATGGGTCTGTATTCACCCATTTCCATAGCCATAGATATTTCTACATAGTTCATTTCTATGGATGCCAGAATAAATATATTTCTTAGGAAAAGCCGGCAATGGGTCACTCTAACCTACACTGCCTGGCTTCAAGGACTCATTGACCACAGGCAATCATACAAAGAGGGAATAGGCTAGATGAGTAGTCACAATGCCCTCCACATCAAGGGCATTTATCCCTGATTCAACATATTGGAAAAGGTATCAGGACTACTGAGCACAGGATGACTCACAGTATGACTGAAACCAGGAAAGTTCTTACCTTTGTAATGTAATTTCATTTATTTATTTGAATAAAAATCACAAGAAAACATTAAGACAGTTTGCATCAAAACTTAATACAATTTCTATTTCCACTATGCATACAGAATTATAAATAATATATATATTCAACATAAAAATACAGGGCACAAGTCTCAGGATCTTTTAATCTAAGATGGATATCCCCTCTTTTGGTTTGTTATGCTTCTGCAAAGCTGTCTTGATGGTTCATGCCAGAATGTATCTGTAATCTGTCCTTGACAATAGCTTAAAAAAGGTCTGTATTTAGAAAACTGGATTATTATTATTTTTTTTTTTAATTAATGAAGCAACAATAAGTTAAAATAAAACCTTAATAGATGTACAGGACACAGCAAAAATAAATTACCAGAGCATACAGAACATGTAACTCATTATTTAGAAAAAAATATCATGCATGTAGTTAACATGCAAGTTTAACAGTTCTGGTTACTTATCCTTAAGATCTTAGGAGCAGTATATATCATTATTGCATTCTTAGCCTGTATGCATAGCCCAAAAATCACATTCCTTCTATTTCATTTCCAATTGGTTTCTCAATTTTGAGCAAACTAGTCATTGAGTCGATCTACTCAGATGCAGAAGGAGCAGATGTTGTCAGAAGCAGCTTAGCAGTTCAACAGGTGGATAAAGAACTGGCTGGATGGCCGCACGCAAAGAGTAGTGCTTAGTGGCTCAGTGTCCAGCTGGAGACCGGTAACGAGTGGTGTCCCCCAGGGATCGGTGTTGGGACCGGTCTTGTTCAACATCTTTGTGGGTGACATGGACAGTGGGATTGAGTGTGCCCTCAGCAAGTTTGCCGATGACACCAAGCTGTGTTGTTCGGTTGATACATTGGAGGGAAGGAATGCCATCCAGAGGGACCTTGACACGCTTGTGAGGTGGGCTGATGCCAACCTGATGAAGTTCAACCATGCTAAATGCAAAGTCCTCCACCTGGGTCGGAGCAATGCCAGGCACAGCTACAGGTTGGGCGGGGAGGAGATTCAGAGCAGCCCTGCAGAGAAGGACTTGGGGGTGTGGGTTGATGAAAAAATGAACATGAGCTGGCAGTGTGCGCTTGCAGCCCAGAAGGCCAACCGTATCCTGGGCTGCATCAAAAGGAGTGTGACCAGCAGGTTGAGGGAGGTGATCCTGCCCCTCTACTCTGCTCTCGTGAGACCTCACTTGGAGTATTGTGTGCAGTTCTGGTGTCCTCAACATAAAAAGGACATGGAAGTGTTAGAACAAGTCCAGAGGAGGGCCACGAGGATGATCAGGGGACTGGAGCACCTCTCGTATGAAGATAGGCTGAGAAAATTGGGGCTGTTTAGCCTGGAGAAGAGAAGGCTGCGTGGAGACCTCATAGCAGCCTTCCAATACCTGAAGGGGGCCTATAGGGATGCTGGGGAGGGACTCTTCCTTAGGGACTGTGGTGAGAGGACAAGGGGTAATGGGTTTAAACTTAAACAGGGGAGGTTTAGATTGGATATGAGGAAGAAATTCTTTACTGTGAGGGTGGTGAGGCCCTGGAATGGGTTGCCCAGGGAAGTTGTGAATGCTTCATCCCTGGAGGCGTTCAAGGGGGGGTTGGACATAGCCTTGGATGGCATGGTTTAGTGGGAGGTGTCCCTGCCCATGGCGGGGGGGTTGGAACTCGATGATCTTGAGGTCCTTTCCAGCCCTTACTATTCTGTGATTCTGTGATTCTGTGACTGCATCAGTTTGTGTAGCCAGTGGCTTTTGCTCATCCGGTAGTCTGATTTCCTTAAACCTTTGGCAGCAAATATGCTCTACTTCATACTTTTGTCTTTTCAATGAAATGTAATACGCTCCAATGAGTTTAGGCTTGGCTGTCACAGTAATCATCTCAAATTAAAGGCTTTTAATGTACGGAATAAGTACAATCAGTCATTTAAATAAACACTGGAGATGTTTTCATACATCATTGCATTTAAAAACAATGCTACAATGGGTCTGTGGTTTGTTTGAGGTTCCTTATGAGTATTTTGTCAGCTATCTGTGACACATGGATTTTTCTCTGTTGATCGAGGTCCTTCTCCCCCTTACTTGACTTCTACATAAAGTATTGCTTTTAATCCCTTCTCAGCAAGGTAGGACGTCCTCATGTCCTAGAGCACAGGAAGGATGACTTACAAGATAAGCAGTTGTCTCTCACTCTCTTCCCAGAAGAGGCAGGACTGTATAGTCTCCCAAAATACATCCCTCCATATGTGTATGTGACATTTTTTCACTTCGTTTCAAAGTTTGTTCTTCTTTATCCTACAGAGTGCAGGAAGGACTTGTTAATTTTTATTCAGTGCTGTGATAGTTCAGCTAGATGAGTGTGAGACTGATCTGAAAGCGGATCCCACTGTCCATTGTCTCAAAGATTGATATGAGAAGTTGAGATGGGATTCCACCTACCATTGCCTCAGAGATGGGTCGGAAGATTTTTCCCGTTATCTCAGGGATTGGTGTGAGGAATTGCTGTCCATTATCCCAAGAATTGTTGCAGACACCGCCAGTTGAAGAGCTGGCTGCAAGATCAGCGAAACTGGTCCACCAGGAATGTGCAATATCTGACATTAAGAGCAGAGGTACTCCTCCCAACTCCTTATAAAAGGAGAAAAAAAGCATGAGGGCAACTCCACCAGGACAACTCCAAAGGCTCACCTTCAATGATACAACTCCAGAAGGACACCTCCATGAGGACATCTACCTCCAATGACTTCTACAGACCTACAGATTCTTGCTCTGATACTAACTGCAGACCCTGAAGGACTCCAACCACTTCCGATTATGACTACAGATCCCCAGGACGCTTCTGGATCCGTGGTGGCTACACTCTCTCTGCACCACAAATTCTTGCTTCTTTTTTCTGTTCCCTTTATTACAATAATTTCCCTTTTTTATAATAACTGTCTTTTTGTAATAAACCAACTGATCAATTATGGCACTTGACCTCGTTTGTATCTTAATTTCACTGTTGGTATTTCACTCTTGCCTAGCACTGTGTCTTGTAACTTGAATCTTTGTGCCATACTTCTTTGCTCAGAATAGACATGACATGCATCCTTACCAAACATCAGAGAAGGCACTTAGATAGCTAATCATCATAACTCTTACTAGGATTTATGGCTTAGGGCCCCAAATGCAGGCAGACGTTTCCAAGCCCTGATCCTGCAATGACGAAGTTAAGAATTTCTTCTGTAGTGAGTTAACTGAGGGTAGATTTGGATGCAAAATATGACAGTAATAATTAATAGGAAAACATGTTACAAGCTTACCATATTTCCTCAAGGTATCAGGAAATTGAATATTTGCACCTACTCTTCTTAATTCAAATATTTAATAATTTTTTTCAGCATTTTTCTCTGAGTTCTTGCATAACATGCATGCATCAATTACCTTGTAAATTAAGAGTAATTAACAATTGTAATTTTTTGCTGATGTTATGAAAACGAGTTAATCAAAATGGCACTACTTAAATAAAGGGGAAATACTGTGCAGTACATAAGTGCTCAGCACTTGTGAAAGGAAATATTCTATTTTAAAAGTACTTCAGAATTTATTTAAGTTAAAAACTGCATCAAGCTTGAGTTATTTTTCTGCTTTTTCATCTAATCAAGCTTTATCTTTCTGCAAACTACTTCTCAATGCCTTTTTTGTACTGAAAGAAAGCCCTCCAAAAATCAAAGAAGCATATCTCCATCACTGTGGATTACGCACTTATCTTCATCTTACAGAAATGTATAACATGATCCCTGTGCCATTGGTGCCACTTTGAATGACAATTGGATGTTTATATTTCCAGTCCATAACTGATGGATTAAATGATTCTGCTGTCTCTAGTATTTGAGATGTGTATATTTATGCATAGGTGATCATATCAATTTATATTGATGTTAATTTCTGACACTGTAATACACTATCCATTTATATTCATAAGTACTGATAACACTAATGAGCTTGTTTTCCTACAATCTTTCAGCTAGAACTCTGCAAAATGCCCCACTAAATATTGTCCAGGCTTCAGCAGTAACAGTCATTTTACTCCTTCTTAGTAGCTAGTGCAGTGCCGTGGTTTTGACTTTCAGCCTGGGAACAGCGCTGATAACACTGATGTTTTTAGCTGTTGCTCAGCAGTATGTACTCTGACCAAGGGCTTTCTGAGTTTCATGCTCTGCCAGGGAGGAGGGGAAGCCGGGAGGAAGCAGAGACAGGACACCTGACCCAAACTGACCAAAAAGGTATTCCATACCACAGCACATCATGGCCAGGATGTAGAAAACTAAAGGCAGAGACCTGGAAGAGGGAGCGACACTGCACTGCTGGGTCGGTCTTGGTATCAGGTGGCGAGTGGTTGTATTCACTTTCCTTGTATTTCCCTTGCCATTATTATTACTCGTGGTAGCAGTAGTGATTTGTGTTATACCTTAGTTACTGAACTGTTCTTAACTAAACCTGTGGGAGTTGCATTCTTTCGATTCTCCTTTCCATCCCTCCGGGAGCGGGGGGAAGAAAGAGGGGGGAGTGAGTGAGCAAACTGCATGAGTTACGGCTTAAACCCCGACAATAAGTTTCGTAAATTCACTTTTTTTTTAGATTTTGCTTAATATACGCTTTCAAGAATTAAGTTATGTTGTGTATGCACAGTGTTGATTTACAACTGGATGATGCATGTGGTCAGGCTAACTTTGTTCTATGTCATCAGGTGTACGGTCCACCTTTGAAGTACCCATCTTGAAAAAAAATTCTTTTTTAAATTGCATGAGATTAAAATCTCCTAGGAGGTAATATATTTCAAAATATTTTTTAAACTTAATCCCATTAATTGAACTATGATGTATGTATCTAAATCTGAATTTCAGATAAAGCAAAGGAACAAAAGTATTGTTACTTTGTTTTTGCAAATGAAATTTGGTCACACAAAGTAAATTGAATTTCATTTTCCAATAGAGGCTTGGTTTTACCCTGTTTTTTGGGGTTTGTTTGTTTGTTTGTTTTTTTCTTTACAATATCAACAAGAGAATCTGATAGAGCATGTGATGGTGAAATTAAACTTGCAGAAAGATTTCCCTGTCCCAAATATTACTGTTGAGAAGCAGTTAAAAATGAAACTTTTCAAAACTACAAATACTTAATATTTTGTATTCCAGGTGTAACTGAGATAGCTGAATAACAATACATATTGCAATTCAGTAAGAACATCTTTTATAAACCTCATAAATAATGTAAGAACTAATATTGCTGTTTTAAAGGAGAGTAAATTTTTGATTGGCAGAGGTCCTGCAGGTAGTATGTGTGGTTATGCAGTGAATTAAACTGTTTGGAAAAAGTATATTAATAAGTGATGTCTTCAGAAAGACTTGTTTATTTTAAAAAAATCTCATTTTTTTCAATATTCTACTAGGATGATAGACTGAGGTGACTTGAAAGATTTTTCAAACAAAGTATATTCATTTGGCACAAAGAAAACTATACATAAAGCTTTACACCTGCTTGAAGCCTATAATAATGTTCTCTCAGAGACTTACATGACATAACACTCTAAGGAACAACTTATAGCAAACTAGACCTTTCTTTTTACTTTCCTCCTCCTCCCTACCAGCCCCATATATCAATGTCTACAAATGAAAAAATCAAGCTATATGCGAAAATAATTTTGGTTTCCATTTTCTGCTTGTAAAAAGCTGCAGTTCCATTGCCATGAGTCCATAGGTAATGCTCAACCAATCATTTCACAGTATGATATTAATTTTAAATGAGAAGAGCTGGGTAGCATTCTGTTCCTTAGAAAGCTGAGAAATATGGTGGGTTTTTTTCATAATTTCTATGGGACTTGAAAGGTTTTAGTGGAGTTGCTATTAATGTTATGGATAAGCTGGAGAGTATGGAAGTCTGTCTGGGGACAGGTAAGCAATCAATAGAGAGTTTGTGGGTCAGGGTTAAAGGGAGAACAGGATTTGGAGCCATTACTGTGGGGATCTCTTACAGACCACCTGATCAAGAGGACTCTGTGGATGAAGCACTTTATACAGACAGGAACAGCCTCACGCTTGCAGGCCTTTGTCCTCATGGTGGACTTCAACCATCCTGATAACTGTTGGAGGGATGGTACGGCCTGGCATAAGCAATCCAGGAGGTTCCTCGATTCTGTGGAAGTAATATTTCTTGATTCTGCAAGTAATAGAGGAGCCAACAAGGAGAGGTGCCATACTTGACCTTCTGCTCACCAACAGGGAAGGGCTGGTTGGATATGTGACGCTCAAGGGCAGCCTTGGTTGCAACGATCATGAGATGGTCAAATGTGAGACCCTCAGGACAGTGAGAAGAGCATGCACCAAGCTCACTGCCCTGGACATCAAGAGAGCAGACTTTGACCTCTTCAGGAATGTGCTCAGTAAGATTCCACAGGATACAGCCCTAGAGGTCATGGGCTCGTTGGTTGATATTGAAGGATCACCTGCTGCAAGCTCAGGAGTGTTGCATCCCAACTAGAAGGAAGTTTAGCAGGAGAGACAGGAGACCTCCTTGGACAAATAAGGACATGCTGAGAAAAAATCAAAGAAAAAAGAGGCTTAAAAAAGGTGGAAGCAAGGTCAGGCAGCCTGGGAAGAATACAGGGATGTTGTCTGGGAAGCTAGGGACCAGGTTAGGAAAGCTAAGACCCACTTAGAATTAAACTTGGCTAGGGATGTTAAGGATAACAGGAAGGGATTTTATAGGTACATTGCCAATAAAAGACAGGTTAGGGACACCGTGGGTCCTCTCCAGAAGCTATTGGGAGAACTGGCTACCCTGGATTTGGAGAAGGCTGAGGTTCTTAATGACTTCTTTGCTTCAGTCTTCACCAACAAATGCTCTGACCACACCACCCAAGTCTTGGAAGGCAGATGCAGGGACAGTGAGAATGAAGACCCTGGGCCCACTGTAGGAGAAGATCTTGTTCAAGACCATCTTAGGAACCTGAACATATACAAGTCCATGGCACCTGATGAAATCCATCTGCGGGTCCTGAAGGAGCTGGCAAATGTAGTTCCTAAGCCACTGTCCATCATATTTGAAAAATCATGGCAGTCAGGTGAAGTTCCTGACAACTGGAAAAAGGGAAATATAACCCCATTTTCAAGAAGGGGAAAATGGATGACCCAGGGAATTACAGACCAGTCAGCCTCACCTCTGTGCCTAGCAAAATCTTGGAGCGGATTCTCCTGAAAGGCATGCTAAGGTACATGAAAAACCAGAAGTTGCTTGGTGACAGCCAGCATGGCTTCACTAAGTGGAAATCCTGCCTGGCCAATCTGGTGTCCTTTTATGATGGAGCTACGGAACTGATGGACAGGGGTAGAGCAGTTGATGTCATCTACCTGGACTTTGTCAAAGCGTTCGATGTTGGAGAATGGCTCCCTGATCAAGGAAGTGGCTCATTGCAGCAACTCTGCTTTGAGCAGGTAACAGTGTAACCAAGGCCTGTTGCTAAGGTTTGTCAAAAGATGTTGGCAAAGCACCACGACGGAGCTGCAGGAGCCTATCACATGCAAGGACATCGTAACCTTGAGCTGAAGGGGAACCACCGAAACCCCCAAGGAGGAAGTAAGAAGCAGAAATAAGAACAATAACCAGGAAAAGAACTGTATAAAAATATAACCAATCATAAGAAAGCAATGATGTATTCAACAACCAATCATGTTATAACACGCTGCAACATGCATCCAATCAATGTATACGACGTGTATTACAATCAGAGTAAAACATATATAAAGCGATGATTTTTGCTAATAAAATAGAAGCTTGCTTTATCAACCATATTGGTTCGTCCACTTGCTTCCCCCACGGTCGCAAGTGGCGCCCGAACAGGGACCCCCAATCCCTGTTTCCACCGGACCGTGGGATCGGAAAGGCACCGACAGCAGCGGTCGGGGGGCAAAAGACTGCACATGCTGGATATGTGCCGTCCGTGCCTGAGCCCAAGAGAAGAAGATAATAAGGATAAGGCCAAAAGATAATAAGGATAAGGCCGAAACAAAATAAAGGAGGCTCGCCACGCCGATACTGTTGCTACCCAAGTGAGAAGGCTGCAATCAATAAGTCGCGCGCAATGGAGAAAGAGGTAGCATTATCGTTATAACGCTTTTTAGAAAAGCGGGGGGTATGTCCTAAGGATGTTAGTTTAAAAGAATTATTGGGTCTAGTCGACCTAGGAATATCAAAGGAATTTTTTAAAAACAGTCAGACCTATTGTTTGAAATCACTGAATGGAGAGTGTACGGTGATTGCCTGTGGGACATGGTAATAGACGATGATAAATCTGCGAAAAAGTTAATGAAAACTTAGAGGGAAGTTATTAACTGTTTAAAGAAATATAAGGAAGAAAAACGTATAGCTGCTGTAGCACAAGAAAAATTAGATGATGTTAAAACAAATTCCCATGCTGACAATGACAGGGGAAATACCCTGCAACCAGCCAGCGACCTGCACCCAGTGACCAGAGGGTGCCTCAGTTTGGACCTGGCAACCGCAGTAGAAATTGTTTTAACCAATAATCATCCTCGAAAAATTCCTACCGGTGTCAAGGGTCCACTTATTATTAACAACCAACCTCAAGGAACTCTATTATTAGGACGTTCTTCGGCTAGCATAAAAGGACTATTTGTATTACCAGGACTGATTGATAGTGACTATACCGGGGAAATACAAATAATAGTTCAAACGCATTTTCCACCAATGGTTGTGAAAAAGGGAAGCAAAATTGCTCAATTAATACCCTTGTCACAACTAACAGCATCTATGACTGCAGAAACTACTCCTTTTCGGGGTAATTTTGGATTTGAATCCACAGGAGACATAGCTTTGTTAACTATGTCAATGAATCAACGACCAATTGTTTCTGTGACAATTATACATGAAGGTGAACAATTGCAACTGCTGGCTCTGTTAGACACTGGAGCAGACATCACCATTCTCTCTAGCACACAGTGGCCATCTCACTGGCCATTGCGAGCTATGATGAAAGGTGTAGAAGGCGTTGGTGGCGTGGCCTCAGTCCAACGCAGTCTAAACAGAGTTCAGATTGTGTTAGATCAACGAACCGTGTTCACCCATGTCACAGTAATGTCACTACCTCCAAATGTAAATATGCTTATTGGTCGAGACGTTTTGAACTGTCTGGGCTTGATTTTAACAGATAAACCTTTTTAATTACGGTCACTGCAGAATGGACTTTCCCAATCCAACTCACATGGACTGTTCAAGACCCCGTGTGGATCGAGCAGTGGCCGTTGAAAAAGGAAAGTCTAGAACAAGCTCATTTGTTAGTCATGGAACAGTTACAACAAGGACATGTACAACCATCTACAAGTCCATGGAATACTCCAATTTTTGTCATCAAGAAAAAATCAGGAAACTTTCGCTTACTACATGATTTAAGAGCTGTAAATGCTCAAATGCAAACAATGGGAGCGCTTCAACCTGGACTTCCCAACCCGGCAATGTTACCACAAGACTGGCATTTACTGATAATTGACTTGAAAGATTGTTTTTTCACTATTAAGTTACACCCTAAAGATACTCAACGTTTTGCCTTTACCTTACCTGCAATCAATCGAGATGCTCCTGCACAACGCTTTGAATGGACAGTTTTACCACAAGGCATGAAAAATAGTCCAACACTGTGTCAACTCTTTGTGGACAATGCCTTATTACCAATTCGCCAACAATGGCCTCACACAATTATATATCACTATATGGATGATATCATGTTAGCACAAGAATCTGCCTTCACAAGTCAGCAAGAACAACATCTGACAACTACATTGTTAAACAAAGGCCTAATAATTGCACCAGAAAAGATTCAACAATCACAAGAAGTACCCTTTTTTGTACAATATAAAGATCCAGCCACGGGTATTTGGAAAGGCTCAGCAGAAGTTAAATATTTAGGGCGAGGATATATATGTGTACTTACACCTACAGGTCCCCAGTGGATACCGTCGAAATGGACAAAACCTGCTCCTGCTCCTGATGATGTCCAATCTACAGACAATCATGAGCCAACATCTCCCCAAGGAACTGACTGATAGTCATTATATGGGAAATGTATGGACAAAATGGGCTCATGAAGCAGGGGTAGACAACTTTTGTTTATCTTTGCATCAAGTTGGTAATCCATTTAAAACTTGTTTGATAGGAAGCCCTGTTGTTAATCTTTCTGATTTCACTGATAAATGGGTAAAGTTGTCAATCCCTTTAAATGTTACGGTTATTAGACAAGCCGCTAACCTTACCTCTTGGAATTTTATGTCTACTTTGAATGCTTTATTAATCAGAAACTCAACAAAGGTAATCTTACCTCCACAAGAATTAAGTTTGTTGAGTTCAGAACCAGCAGAAGGATGTGTTAAGTTTAGTCCTACATCCAATGGAAAAGGACCAGTTGAAACTTGTGTATCGCCTTTAAATGTAAAATATAATAACCAATCTTATTGTCCAATGCAAGAAATCAAATATCCAGAAACCAGGGCCAAGGCACTACCTCCAGGATATTTTTTGATATGTGGAGATAGGGCCTGGCTAGGTATTTCATGCAAACCTTTCGGTGAACCATGTTATATTGGAAAATTAACATTGATAACACCAAAGAAACATCAACTGTTGCAACTTTCTCAGTTGAATCAAGAGCAACATCGATCAAAAAGAGCATTGCAAGTTTTGGATGATAATTGCTCTGATACAGTAACCTTATGGGACACTGCAGCAACAGTTGCATCTGCTATATTTTTGCCATCTCTTAGCTCAATACACAATGCTTTAGTGATTAAAGCCCTAACTTGTTGGGCAGGAAAACAAATCAATATAACTTCTAAAATTTTGTATGATCTTGCTACAGAAGCTGATAGTATAAGAAAAGCTACCTTGCAAAATCGCGCCGCTATTGATTTTTTATTGCTTGCTCATGGTCATGGCTGTGAAGAATTTGATGGAATGTGTTGTTTTAACCTTACTGATAAATCCCAGTCCATTCATGACAAGATCAGACAGTTGAATGATAATATGAAAAAATTGCAAGAATGGCAGAGCCCACTAGACACATTATTAAATGGATGGGGTCTATCAGGATGGTTAAGAGAGTTAGTCAAGCAAGGATTTATTATTTTAATTGTGCTTATAATAGGATTATTGATTATTGGATGTCTTATATCTTGTGTGAAAACTATGGCCATGAAGGCCATGAATAATGTGCTCTTAGCACAAAAAGAAAAAGGGGGAATTGTTGGAGAATGGCTCTCTGATCAAGGAAGTGGCTCATTGCAGCAACTCTGCTTTGAGCAGGTAACAGTGTAACCAAGGCCTGTTGCTAAGGTTTGTCAAAAGATGTTGGCAAAGCACCACGACGGAGCTGCAGGAGCCTATCACATGCAAGGACATCGTAACCTTGAGCTGAAGGGGAACCACCGAAACCCCCAAGGAGGAAGTAAGAAGCAGAAATAAGAACAATAACCAGGAAAAGAACTGTATAAAAATATAACCAATCATAAGAAAGCAATGATGTATTCAACAACCAATCATGTTATAACACGCTGCAACATGCATCCAATCAATGTATACGACGTGTATTACAATCAGAGTAAAACATATATAAAGCGATGATTTTTGCTAATAAAATAGAAGCTTGCTTTATCAACCATATTGGTTCGTCCGCTTGCTTCCCCCACGGTCGCAGTTCGACACTGTCACGCATTGGATCCTTTTTTCTTAATTGGAGAGACATCAATTGGATAGGTGGACCACTCGGTAGATAAAGAACTGGCTGGATGGCTGCATGCAAAGAGTTGTGGTGAATGGCTCAATGTCCAGCTGGAGACCAGTAACAAGTGGTGTCCCTCAGAGATCGGTGCTGGGACCGCTCTTGTTCACCATCTTTGTGGGTGACATGGACAGTGGGATTGAGAGCGCTCTCAGCAAGTTTGCCGATGACACCAAGCTATGTGGTTCGGTTGATCTGCTGGAGGGAAGGAATGCCATCCAGAGGGACCTTGATATGTTTGTGAGGTGGGCTGATGCCAACCTGATGAAGTTTAACCATGCCAAGTGCAAGGTCCTACACGTGGGTGGGAGCAATCCCAGGCACAGCTACAGGTTGGGCAGAGAAGAGATTCAGAGCAGCCCTGCGGGGAAGGACTTGGGGTGTTGGTTGATGAGAAACTTAACATGAGCCAGCTTCAGTGTGAGCTCGCAGCCCAGAAAGCCAACCGTATCCTGGCCTGCATCAGAAGGAGCGTGACCAGCACATCAAAGGAGGTGATCCTGCCCCTCTACTCTGCTCTCGTGAGACCTCACTTGGAGTATTGTGTGCAGTTCTGGTGTCCTCAACATAGAAAGGATATGGAACTTTTGGAACAAGTCCAGAGGAGGACCAAGAGGATGATCAGGGGACTGGAGCACCTCCCATATGAAGATAGGATTAGAAAGTTGGGGCTGTTGAGCCTGGAGAAGAGAAGGCTGCGTGGAGACCTCATAGCAGCTTTCCAGTATCTGAAAGTGGGTTATGAGGATGCTGGGGACTGAGTCTTCATTAGGGACTGTAGTGATAGGACAAGGGGTAATGGGTTCAAACTTAAACAAGGGAAGTTTAGATTGGATATGAGGAAGAAATTCTCTGCTGTAAGGGTGGTGAGGCCCTGGAATGGGTTGCTCAGGGAAGTTGTGAATGCTCCATTGCTGGCAGTATTCAAGGCTAGGTTGGAGAGAGCCTTATGTGCCATGGTTTATTGAGAGATGTCCCTGACCATGGCAGGGGTGCTGGAACTAGATGACCATAAGGTCCTTTCCAACCCTAACTATTCTATGATACTCTGATTCTCGTTTTGGTGTTTGTATTTTTTTTTTTTTGGGGGGGGGGGGGCACTTTTGGGGGGGGGGGTGATTACTGTTAACATGCATGTCACCACTGATAAAATGCCATGATTTACGTGATGGCACCTAGCCTGGTAACATTTTTAAACAAAGTTCCCTGATGAATCTTGCCTGAATCTATTTGGAAGTAATCCAGGAGGACCAGGATGTGTTCCAGACTGTGAATACGTTTTTTTCAGATAGAATGGTAACTGCTGCACACATTCCTGTAATCTATTTATGTTAATTATGAGCAGTAAATGTTTGACACCTTTACTTTTAAAGTTTTGATTTTTTTTTGTTTGTTTTTTTTTTTTGTTTGTTTTGTTTTTGTGGGGTTTTTTTTGTTTGTTTGTTGTTGCAGTTTTTTGCACTGAGGGGTCATGTGGGAATAACTATGCAAAAATACTTTTAGATTTTTTATTCTTTCATTTCCTGTGCAATTTTTTTTATTAAAACTGCAGAGGAAATTAAGCTATTCTTTTAAGAAGGATTGGTTGTTTTCTTTATACAACAGAAATCCTCATACATATGGAAAATAATCGTAAACAGATTCCTAGAATAAGATTGACTTAGTATATTACTTTATATCTGTCTGAATGTATGATTAGTTCAAAAGGAATAATAGATGCTGTACTTCAAGATATCACTATGAATTATTTTAGACATTATACAGATTTATTTGAATTGACAAAGAGTTAAATTATGTTTTTCTTCTAATAATGAGTATTTGGTATAATTTTGTGTGTTAGAGAAGATGTACAAAATAAGCCAGAAATTTTAATATCCCGTCATTTCAGTTTCCTTAATCTAAGATTCTTTTGCCTATCTTATTAGGGTCACACATCCAGCTAGAAATATGTACACTTAACACTACATATGAGAAATGCTCGGTCTCTAAATCAGAGTTTTGTAGGAGATTACTAGAAGGCAGGAAGAAATTAAAGTGAAGAAATTGTTGATTTAGAAACCGAAAAATTAAGCACTGGGTATTGCATACTGAAAAACAGCATAAAATTATAGGTACTGAAAATCCAAATTCTTAATACTTAACTCAATTAGTACTCATAAGATTTAAGGTTTGTGCATCATTATTTTTAATCCTATACCAGCTAGGACTCTTATACCACAAAGTTAAGTAGACATGAATTATAAAGTTCCTGCCTGTTTCTCTTACGAAGTGCTGTGTCACTGGGTTGAATGTGATAATATTCTGATTAAAACCTACATAAAATGCTAATGCTGACACATCTTTAATATTTCTGATCTCTTTCCAGGTAATAAATTGTACTATTTTATATTCTTTGAGCTGCAGAAAAAACAACATAGTTAGAAATACAGTTCTCTATATTTTGGCATATTTCCGAAAGATGATACCTTCTGCTGTATATAATAAGAGCTCCATGTTTTGTAAAGTAAAGCTATGCGACCTCGTTCTCTTTCTACCCATAATTCAGGCTTTATATTCCTTCTTTGCCAGATTCATGGGAAACAAATAGTCTTTTCCCACTCACAAGTCTCTAACTAACTTCCTCTTTCTCCACTTGCAACCTGCAACTGTATTGCCTGCCCCAAATATTACACAGGTGTTACATAGTTTTCTAGAGTGATTTACAAGTGCCTTCTGTTAAAGTTTATCTTTCAGACAGAGATGTAGAGAGTCCTTAAATTTTACTTGGAGGCAATTTGTGTCTTTCTCGAAGTGAAGAATTATTCACCAGTCCCCTTATTTGTGGAAAAGCTAGTCAAACCAGTCCAAAATGCTGATCACAGCACAGCAGTAGTAGTACCCCACAGAACTATGAACTGTGGTACTGAATGAAGATTACTGCTGCAAAATAGCAATTTTCTGTTAGAATAACTGTGGCAATTTTCATTTCTTGGAGCTATTTTTTCACTTGCAAATATACTGGGACAGATTTTATTTTAAATGGTTTCTCCACATTCACACACAAACAGGAAATATTTTTTTAATGATAGCAGAGATTATGATTTTCACTGTAGCTGCAATGGGAAACAGTTTTTAAGTGACATTAAACTAAGATCTGAAATTTTCTCATATTGTTTTAGGTAGTAAAAAAAAAAACTTTTTTTTTTTAACAACAAAAAATAAAAAGTTCAGAATTACAAGAATCACATGGATAAGTGTGTCACCAAAATGTGAGAGGCTCAGATTTGTACATTGGAAGCAAGTGGAGGTAGAAGGTACCTCGTTAGCTTGTTTAATTTGTTTGCTTTAAACGAGGTTCTACTATACCTTGCTCATGCAGAAACTGCCAAAAATTAATCTAAAATTTTATAAAGAAACGATGCCTCTGCAAGCTTTTTAAACTGCTTAAATAGTGTCATTAGCTGTCTTTTTTTTATGTTCTTTTTCTTTTTTCTTTCACACACCACATCTCCCCCACCCCCCTCCCAAAATGGACCTTAGAAGATTTTTCTGCCGGCTACATTTCTTGTTGTCTCGATGTCAAGAATATTTTTTTTCATTTCTTTTGTAATTTCTTGTGCAGCCTCACTTGGAGTATTGTGTACAGTTCTGGTTTCCTCAACATAAAAAGACCATGGAACTGTTGGAACAAGTCCAGAGGAGGATCACGAGGATGATCAGGGGACTGGAGCACCTCCTGTACGAAGATAGGATGAGAAAGTTGTGGCTGTTGATCCTGGAGAACAGAAGGCTGCATGGATACCTCATAGCAGCCTTCCAGTATCTGAAGGTGGCCTATAAGGATGCTGGAGAGGGACACTTCATTAGGAAGTGTAGTGATAGGACAAGGGGTAATGGGTTCAAACTTAAACAGGGGAAGTTTAGATTGGATATAAGGAAGAAGATCCTGACTGTAAGGGTGGTGAGGCACTGGAATGGATTGCCTAGGGAAGTTGCGAATGCTCCATCTCTGGTGGTGTTCAAGGCTGGGTTGGAGAGAGCCTTGGATGGCATGGTTTAGTGGGAGGTGTCCCTGCCCACGGCTTGGGAGTTTGGAACTAGATGGTCTTAAGGTCCTTTCCAAACCTAACTATTCTACGATTCTATGTGTTTGGTTATTATGTTTTTCCCTGAACTATGTAGCAATGAATCTTTCCATCTTTTCTCTGTATCATGTTTTCTAGACTTGTAATTAGTCTTAAGGCACCTTCATACTCTTCCTCCTATTTTATATCTAAACTTTGTTTTTCCTGGTGCAGGGAAGGGACTTGAATGTGCCTTCAGGTAAACAGTGACATTATGACCATTCTGGTGCAGGTCTTTTTGATCCCTCTTAATCTTTCTTAGTCTAAGGAAATGAAAAATCAATGAAAAAAACAGTTGAATATGACTCCTTAGGTCTCAGGCTGAATAGCCAGAAATACACACAAGAGCAATTCAGAACATTTTTCCTCCAAGTTTCTTAAAGACTGATGTATTAACTGCCACTCATATCTGCCATTCTTAGTCTTTAAACTGGGAGGCAGAAAATGTCATTATTTACTATTTTGGAGTAATGCTTAATCTCAAAGACGTGAAGCTCTTCAGGTTAGCCACGAGTGTCATTTCTTGAGGTAAAGATGAATACATTGCATGATAAATGATGTGCAAGAAGATATAATGCCTGGCACTGGTATTATACCTTGCAAGATGGTCAGACAGTATTTTTCCCAATTATCACCCTTGCTTCACGCATAAAGAAAAATCTTCAGTTCCTTTATCACCAGTAAAGATAGATACATAAATATCTTCAACGTTAAATTAACTAGTATGTAAGTATTACAATGTTTCCACTCATTTTATTAGTTTGTTATAAATTTGTATCGTCAAACTATAAATGGAATTTATATAATAATTTTTGCATAATAGTTCTTTATTAGTACTTTTATGGGCTTTCTGCAGTTATCAATAAGCTAGATCTCAATGACTACCTAAAGCTATGGAACATTACAGAAATATGAGCAACAGCCCATATCTGTGATTCATTTGATCTACCTTAATATGTTCTGAGAACCTAACATTTCTTGTTACTGTCTCACACTCTCTCCTAGCTGCCACTTTTTGAGTCCTTCATAAAAAATACTAGAGAAGGAGATTGAACATCTAGTAATGTTGCTATGGTAATTTAGTAAGAAGCAAAAAAAAAAAAAAGAATATTATGACAGACTGAATTCATACTAAAGTAAGGGTATTTTACATTTAATATCTAGCCAATAAAGTCTGATTTTATCACAACTCTTTTGCAATTCTTTCATTCATGACTGTAAAGTTAAGTCACTTTTTGTTTTGAAGAAATTAGTTCTCAGAGATAAAAAACTTCGTCATATTCACCAATTACATAGAAAGCTCACATCCTGTATTTTTTTTCTCCAAGAAATGAATTTAAAAATATATTTTTCAAGAGAGAATTATAAAAAATAAATTATTCTTTTCCACTATTTTCAGGCATCCACTTTGCTTGGAGTACATAGACACTTCTAAAACCAGGCATATAAATCATATCATAGTAAAAATACCTGAACCAAAAATATCATGGGAACATGGAAGGAGTTTAAATACACCCATAGACTACACTCCAGAAAGTTCACTGAATCTGAAAATCAATAGTTCCAGTGCTGGTTTTAGTACACTTTGAGAAAAAAAAAATAAATCCACTTTGTAATGAAAATAAAAGGCTTTTTCTCTATTGCACTTACCTTGTCTTGCATAGGCACACACATAAGCATACTCATAGAAGAAACAGCATGCTAGCGAGCACATTCAAAAATACATTGTAACAACCAAAGATTTAGTAGAGGGAGTATGTTATCCTCTGTAGAGCTTTCAGAGTTTAATTTATAGAACAAAAATGAAAAAAAGTTATTGTATATAGATATTATCAGATATCATTAATCCAGTGTGTGTCTCAAGGGCAGAGATGAAATAAATAAATGCAGAAAGCTGAGGGTGTGTTTTTCTAAAAAGACAGTACTGATGAGTCAATGTAGCTTTTAAAAATATGGGGGGTTATTTCTTGCTTTCTTTCTAGTATTTTCATTGGGAGGCCTTTGAAACAAAAATTGTGTCTAGGGAAAAGACAGAAAAATGCAAGTTTTTCTCAAAATGTAGGACAATTCTGTAAGCTGATTACCTTTGCTTGACTGCATGTTTGCAGTCAGCCAGTCATACACTTCTGAAGTAGTGAAATATTTCTAAATAGCCATGCAAGTAGGGAATTACTAAACAGTAATATATAACAACTGTCCCTGTGATTTCATCCCATTTTTAATGTTTGGGGGGTGGGGTGGTTGTATTTAAAAATTTTAATTTTTTAATGCTTTGTCTCATCAGAATAATTGTCATTTATAAAGTTACTAACCAATCACTTTAAATGACCAACCATCAGTAAAACAACCTCTCCATACTCTGAAGAATCTTCAGACACTTGGAGGTACCTGACCCAGCAGTTTCTGTCAGGGATATTTGATTTTCCAGTTCAGCAAGCTGCATACCTCTCTTTGATTCCGAGGAAGGGATAAAATCTCTGCTGCTTTTTCACTGTCTTATTTTGCATTCACAGCAGAGTTAATCTGTGTAGTCACAACTGTGACTTCCAAGAGCTATCATGCAATTCATAAATGCAGATGCTAGTGTTTGAAGCTTTTAGAGAGAAAGGACATCCATCACCATCAAACATTTCATGAAATGCACATGTGATTGCCTTATTCCTATGGGATCTACAGGAACAGGCAAGTATGTTACACTGGAGGCCAAAATTTGGACACTCTGTGCTTTGGATGACTAGTATTAAAATTGTTTTGGATGACTAATATAAATATTGAGCCTTGAACTTCCTACAGCCAATGGTAAGAAAAGGGAACCTCCATGGAGTTAGTCATCACTCCTTAAAATCAACATTTAAAACAACAATATTGGACGTCCTGATGTAGAATGACATGAATATAGAGCATTATTTTTTTTAATTCTGAAGCCTGGCAACATGAATATCTTCTTAACTGTAATAATACCAGTAGCATAGTAGCTTATCTAATAAAGTAGTACAGTACAATAATGACAGAATAGTTTTAAATCCCTAATTATTGTTAATAATGTGGTAAATTTCAGCTTTTTTTCACATATTTTATATTCTACTGTGGGTTTAGTTCTGTATTTTTCTTTTGCTGTTTTTTGAGGACAAAGAATAGTTCCCTTATCTGAAGGTCCATTATTATGCCTTAACTCAATCCCTAAATTGTATTTCTTTTATATATCCATATAAAGTCATTTCTAGTTTAAACTACAAAATATATATCATCATCATCATTATCATTATTAGTATTATTATTACAGTAAGGAAAAGGAAAAAGAAAGACAAGTGATGCACAGTACAGTTGCTCACCACCCACTGACCTATGCCCATCCCATCCCCAAGCAGCAATCAGTGCCTCCCAGACATCTCCCCCCAGTTTATATACTAAGCAGGATATTCTATGGTATGAAATACCCCTTTGGCTAATTTAGATCAGCTGTCCTGGCTGTGCTCCCTCCTGGCTTCTTGTGCCCCTCATTACTGGCAAAGCATGAGAGACTGAAGAGTCCTTGATCAGGGTAAGCGTTACTATTTAGCAAGAATGAAAACTTTGGTGTGTTACCAGCATTATTTTCAGGCTGAAGCCAAAACACTGTACCAGCTCCTGGGAAGAAAATTAACTCTATTCCAGCTGAAACCAGGACAAGTTGTTTTAACTGCAAGAGTTAAATTCAGCTTCAAAATTTTCAAGTACACAAGCATTCAAAAAAACGTGTGCACAAGGATTGTAATCTCCTAAATATACAACAGTATGATCAAAATTTTAATCATGACTGATCTCCACTCAAAGCAGACTGAATGTGGCCCAGATCTGTCCAATTATGTCTTTATGATCGCTGATCTATATTTTTTCATTTCAGCTAGATCACACACTGAAATTTTTCTTCAAAAGCAGTTTGGCTTCTAGCTACCATTTTCATTTATTTATTTATTATGCTTTCTGTTTATTTGTTTGGTCACTTGTTATAATCTAAATAATAAATATTCACAGAATTGGCAGAAATTAAACTGATTTAAATTAATTAGAAAATTAAATTTCCAAATACTTAAATTGCTTGTTCCCATCTAAATATTCTACACCTACCAACTTCCCAATTAACTAAAATGCTGCAAAATACTAAAAAAATAACTGATTTTCCCACACTACTGTCACGGAGCATTATCTTTCTTAGTATTTTCATCACAACAACATTCAGAGCCCACAATCACCTGTTACTTGAACAATAATATTTTAGTTAATATTTTTTACACTTTTTTCTTAACAATCCATTTTATACTCTTAAATTCAGGAAAGGAATGCTTTTTGCTACTGACATATGTTGCACATTGAAGCTTTTCAAGTATGTCATAACCTGCTTTTCATCATCTGCATTAAAAAAAGAAAAAGTTTAATTTCTGCAGTTTCAGAAAGAACTGAATGTTCAGTACCTATTTAAAGAATCTGGTTTGAACATTGCTCTCTGGTTTCATTCCTGAATACCTTTGATCATAAGCTTTCTACACTTTTCCTTTAAAAAGGTCAAACTGACTGCTTCAACAGTCCCAAACATTACACAGCTATCATGTTTCTATTCTGTGAGACAGCTATTGCTTCTCAGGATTGAGTAGGGCTGTCATACTTTATAATTCTAATATTTGTTAAATATTTGTCCTCGGTTCAGCAGTAGCAGTTGTTTTTCTCCTTCTCGGTAACTGGTGCAGTGCTGTGTTTTCGACTTTCGGCCTGGGAACAGCGCTGATAACACCAATGTTTATAGTTACGGCTTAGGATGCTTTGGTCTGACCAAGGACTCTCTGAGTCTCATGCTCTGCCAGGGAGGAGGGGAAGCTGGGAGGAAGCAGAGACAGGACACCTGACCCAAACTAGCCAAAGAGGTTATTCCATACCACAGCACGTCATGCCCAGGATGTAAAATGGAGAGCAGAGATCCGGAAGGGTGGGGGCTCGCTGAGGGGTGCACTGCTTGGTAGGCTGGGATTCGTGGTGAGCAATTGTATTCTTTCCTTGTATTTCTCTTATTATTATTATTGGTGGTAGCAGTAGTGGTTTGTATTATACCTTAGTTTCTAAACTGTTCTTATCTCAACCTGTGGGAGTTGCATTCTTTTGATTCTCCTCCCCATCCCCCCAGGACTGGGGGAAGAAAAAGTGGGGAGTGAGTGAGAGAGCGACTGCGTGAGTTATAGAGGCTTAAACCACGACAATATTTTATACTTTTGCTTTTGCAAAATTATTGTTTCAGCAGCCACGTATTTAACCAATGGCTGTGCTCATATTTCTTCAAAGATTTCTGAGAAGTTTGTCAATAGAGAACTGCATTCCATTACTGCCCATCTCCAAAATCAGAATACTTTTCTGCTTTTGTGTTGCAAAAAAAAGTCTCTTCTAGTCAATGCATTTGTTCCTGTCATAACTTACCATCCAATTTAAAAATATAAGCAAGAATTAGTTTGAGTAGATCTAAGGCAGAATTTTTCTGTTGTATGCCTGTGAAGAGTCTTCACCATAGTCTGGTCTTCAGTGTACTTCTGTTATTCATGAGGTTTTGAAGAACATTGAATTTTTCTCATTTCAGGAGTTAAGCAGGCTAATAAGAGACTTCAGTGACAGCATTATGAATCATAGTAGTGTTATGGCAAAGGACTACTCAAGGTTATTTCCCATTTTGTTCACAGAAGTGAGGATGAGAATAGCATCTGTTCTTATAGGGGCAATGATATAGCCTGAGTAATACAGAATCCCTCAAAATCATTTATAATAGGAATTCTTATTCCACATGAACCTCTTATTGCATACTCCAAACCTGTTTCTGTTCATCTGGCTGGTCAGTATGTTCTCCTACACCATCTGGGAACTTGTCATTTCAGATCATGACTTGTTATTTAAAAGTTGCATACACAGATTACAAATAGCATCATATAATACCTTTAAATTATTGCTAACATACTCTAGTAATCTACATAGATGTTAAGATGGTGATTCTCAGTTCCTCGTTTTGTTCTTTTGTTTGTTTCTCACTCCATTTTACTCTTACCGTATGTTACAGAAATGTGCTTTTGAGAACTCATTACTCACAAGCATGTTCTATGCAAGCGTACTAGAAAATGTCTCCTCTTTTTTAAGAGCATAGCTGTGTACTTTTATAATTCAGAAATTGAGTTGGTTTTTGAATTCCATATCTAAAAAATGGCTATGTTTAAACTTATTTTTTTTTACACCCCATGAGAATTGTGTGAGAATGAACTTTGTAATTAACTTCAAATTTAGTGAGAAAACAGTACCTGTCTTTAAGCTTTTAGAAGTATTATCAGCAATAAAAACTGAAAATCATAGGCTCTATTTTTTTTCTTAAAGTGTATATGTGATTTGACATCACTGATAATGAAACATCACCAATGAAAATCTTTTCTGATTTACAGTATTCTAAAATTCAGGGTAGAGGAATCTATTCTCAATTAATGGTGTATCAATTACCTATCAGAATTCTATGTTTTGTGTATTTTCATCTCTATCTTTTCAACAGTTTTGAAAGAGTGGAGGGCTATGAGCCAGCAATGTTTCAGAAGTTTAATTTTCTTTTTATCTTTCTAAACAAAAACAAATATATAAATGCATCCTTCAAAATACATATGGAGGATTGAAAACTGATTAAAACAAGCAATATGGAATTTATACCACATAATCCTTCCTCTTTGACAGATTGTTTCTCTCTTTGGTAGCCAAAAATAATGCTGTGAAGAGTGTGATCAGTAAGGTTTGCAGTAAATAGATTTTGAAAAAGTTATGAAAAAATTATACACAAAACAGAGCTCTTAAAAGAAAAATTATCTGCCAAAATTAAAGTGGATATATTATTCAGTACTGAAAAGCTGATTCTGTTTTGCTTTAGATTGCTTTGTTTTTCAGTTTAGCTACTTGTTTAAAGTTTAACATGTTGACTAAATTAGAATGGAAAAGAAAACGTGTATCTAACATCAGCAAAGCTAAAAGGATGTTTTGGTGTCATATGCAAATGCTGAATTCTGAGAAAAGCAATTAGATTCTGTTGGTACCAGAATTAAAACCATGCAGTTTCCTTGTTTATATACACTGAGTAACTTTGAATCTGTGCTTGAGGCTGGATGCACTCATAACCTCTCGGGTGCAAACACTGAATAGTCTTTTCCTGTGGTTTTGGAGTCTGTAATGATGCAGTACTATGTAGAATTTGTGGTGCTTGATGTGCTTTGGCATAATGCTTTTAGCCTTTATTTCTGTGAATATGGTAAAAATGGTCATTCTATCTACTTCAGCAATATTTTTTGTGATCTCATAAAATGTAATATATGTGCAAATTTTTCTCTTTCTGTCAAAATTCACCATGTTCAAAGCTGATTAGAAAAAAGTAACGTGTAAGCATATTTTCTTATAAAAATACCTGAAAATAAAAGTAGTAGCAAAGAAGAAGAGAGGGGCAGGAAGAATGGGGAAAGAGAGAGATGCCATTGCAGCCTTTTGGCACTATGAAGAGGCAACATGGATTGATTGGCTAAATAACCCTACATCTGTTAAAATTTAAAGAAAATTTTGTCATCATTTCATTATCTTCTTTCAGTTACTTCTTTCCTGGACATTTTGGAGCCTTCAACACATAAGGATAAAAATGCCTCGAATTAAATTATCAGCTTGTGTTTGGATGCAATGCAGTATTTTAAAAGCAGCCTTATTTTGCAATAATATAGAAATAGTATCTCCTGTTGTTCAAGAAAATGCCTCTTCCATATTCATGGAATAGCTGATCAAAATACAGTTACTACCCCATAAAATATTTTAAGCATTTTTCAAACATGCCTGGTGACGGAAAAAACTGAACCAAACAAAAAAATAACCACTAACTAGAAGTGTACAGTATTTTTTTTCAGGAAAGTCTACATGTCAATCAGATATTCTTTATGATAGCTTATGATCATTTATATTCTGCTATGATTTAAAATATGGATTATGGCTTACCATTAAATGTAAAACAAAAGTTTTTATCTCTGCCAGTAACGGTTGGTGTAAGTAATTTATAGTTAAAGTGGCAAATAGTGTGAAGACAAAACAATGGTTTAGAAGCAAAGCCATCTTAAGGGAAGGAAAATATTTTATTCTGTCAAGCTGTACTTTCAGGGTTATTTCATCCAGAATGACATATTGCCATGTTTCCATACCAGTGTAGTGGAATTTTTTGTCAGAATACAGCAAAATAATCTTGGTAGTATTTTGGGACTTTTTTTTTTTTACCATTTCTGTTGCTATTTTATCTCGATTTTGACTGGGCTAGAGTTGATTTTCTTCATAATAGCTAGTACGGGTCTATGTTTTGAATTTGTGCTGGAAACAGTGCTGATAATGCACTGATGTTTTAGTTATTGCTGAACAGCGCTTGAAAAACATGAAGGCCTTTTCTGTTTCTCACATTACCCCACTGGCAAGTTGGCCACTGGAAGGGGAGAAAGATGGAACAGCTGACCCCAACTCACCAAACAGATGTCCCATATCATATGTCATCATGCTCAGCATTAAAAGCTGCTGGAAAAGGGAGGAAGGGGGCAAATGTTCAGACCTATGGCATTTGTCTTCCCAAGGAACCATTACATGCAATGGAGCCTAGCTTTCCTAGAGATGACTAAGCATCTGACTGCCAAAGAGAGTGAATATTTTGCTTTGCTTGGGCACTAAGCTATTGCTTTACCTACTAAACTGTCTTTACCTCAACCTAAGGGTTTTCACTTTTTCCCTGCTGGTTCTCTCCCCCATGCCACTGTGGGAAAATGAGTGAGTGGCTGTAAGATGCTGAGCTGCCTACCATGGCTAAACCACAGCAGTCTATTCAGACTAGAGTTAGAAAACCAGAACTTTAGTAGGTGGCCTAAAAACTCAAGGAAAATTGTACTTTCTCTGCTCCAAGTGAATAGTGATATTGGACACTTGTTACAGCAAAATTTTCATCCTCCAGTACTCTGAAAATATTTTGACCTTTGCTATTGTGGTAGATAGCACATTACCCACTACAGTACCAAGCTTAAAATTGTCTTCAGTATTTACCATCGTCATAGCATAAAAAGATTGTTTATATGATGTTATATAAATTATTATATTTGTATTGTACACATCTTTGGGAAATGGTGTTTATACAAAGATATTGGATAGATTAATAAATCCTCATGTGTTTGAAATGTTTGGGTTGATAGCCAATATACCAGAGTTTGTAAACCAGCTAAAGTTAATGGCAAAAAAAGACATACATAGTCACCTACCACAGCCTGTTCTTTAATTGAGATGAGCTCTGTATATCCTCATTTCAGTGACGGTCAAATGATGGTCATGGTATCTCCCTTGGGTGGCTTTTCCACAGTCTAATCAATTTAATCATTCAGAATCTGTGTATGAATAATCCAATGACAAGCTTCCCTTCCTCTCCCTCCCTCCCCCCCCCTTGTTTTATCGTACTCCTAGTTAGAAATCACAATACTTTTGGTTGGAATAATGATTAAATATTTTGCATAGTCATGTTAATGGTTCACTTTGTTGCTTCTAAGCATATATTTTTAGAATGTCAGCCAAAAAAAAAAAAAAAAAAAAAAACCACAACAAAAAAAAACTTTCTTTTTCTATTTCAGTGTTAGATAAAATCTTATTTTCAAATATAAAACTTCTCCCAGAATAGAATAACTTTGATCAACTAAGAAAAATATTATTTGGCTACTGCTCAGCCATTAATTTGGCTTCAGCAAGAACTGAAGCACTTACAAGCTGATTTGTAACTTGTTTTCCTTACTTTAAGGCAAAAGTAAGCACCTCCTTGGTTCTGTATTGTTTATTTATTTTGGATTTCCACAGACATTCTTTCCTGAACATATTAACAACTGGAGGTGTCTCATTACCTTTCAGAAGTGCTTGAAAAGATTAATTTAGAAAGTAGGTTTGGTGATCTTATCACATGTAATCAATTCTCACTATCTTACTAAGGTCATTCTCTTTATTGACATTTTTAAAGAATATTATTCAATAGTTTGAGAGAGAAGGTTAAAAAGATTTTCAAAATATATCTAAAAACTAGTATATTTTAAGCAGACCCTTTCACAAAGTTCAAAATATTATGTCACCTGTGAGAAATAGGTTAGTGAAATTATTTGTTTTCTTTATCCAAACTGCAAGGAAAAAAAGCAACCAAAGACAGAACTGATAGACAGAAATAAATGGCATGATAACATCAAAAATATTTGAATTTTATCATTTTAAACTGTGTTTTAGCCAAGCATAATGCTGTGTGTCCTGTGCATATTTGTCAATCTTTTTTCTTTCAAATCTTAACAAAGTTTTTGTTAGAAAACTTTACTGACCTTTGTTTTTCATTTCGTATTATTTTGATCTTACTGCCTCAGTATCATTATGCTATTTTTTTTTAAATCAGCATAGAGCTAGGGAGGAAAAGACAGGATCATATAGTGCTGCTAAAATCTGATAATGTCATATGATCTAAAAATTTTTTCATAAGCCCCAGTCTGTCTGTTCCCAACCCGTCACTATAAGCAAGCAATGCAGAAGAACAGAGTTGGAAATTCAAGAGTTTTGCTATTCAGCTATCTGAGATAATAACTGTTGAAGTTTTGATCTTAGAGTTAGATCAAATTTTTTTGTCACACTGAAATTTCTAATGAACAAATTCAATTTCCTGGTAACTATATCAGTAATTAAAAAACAAAACAAACCAAAACAACCAAACAAACAAACAAACAAAAAACAAATAACAAATTGAAGCATTATACATCCCAGAAATGTAACACTTTTTTGCAGTTTCAAGTATCTGGAACTCTTGAATTTTTCTTTACTATAGCAGTGTTCTATTGCACTATAAGTAGAAGCAAACGTTGAGGCAGAGAGGTTTCATATTTGTAATCCAGAATTCTATCTGATCTGGTATTTAAAAATAAAAATTCATTAAGACCTGTCACATTTAATACTAGTTCAGACATCTTGAAACTTTCTGCTTGTTTTGTTGTGCTCTTTCCTACCTTGTAAAGATACAATTTGGTTTAAATTAATCAGTGCAAAATTTAACAATTTAACAATTAAAACCAAAGCTGGTAACCATTCCATGAAATCTCAAAGTACCTGTTATAGAAGACTACCAAAGCATTTCATACAAATTCATAGAAAAAAAAGGAAGATTAGTGGTTAGTTTTTATGATTTTGAGAAAACTTAATGAACCAAGATGATTTTGTATATCTGGTTTTGAATTATTAATGACAGTCAAATGAAGAGACAGTTTAGATTAAAATTTTGAATGATTTCAAAATTAAAATTTAGAATAGATGTGTTTAAATCAAAATCTAACATATATACAGACCCAGTGATTCTCCAGTAAATATGAAACTGGATACTAATAGGGCTTTTACACCATTTCTTTCAAAAACTTGGCTCCAGTGATGTACTGGTTTTTCTTCATCAAAGTTATTTGTGAGTACCATGAATGAAAAACCACAGATCATGTAGTTATTGTTAGACTTTATGGTCACTGTCTAAAGCCAGAATTTAAGAGGTATCTCTCCTCCCTTTTCTACTTACATTTCTGTATGGTCTTATAAGATGATTCTTTGTTCTGCAGGTTGTAATTCTGTTTCTGTACAACATGCAGAGATAGATACACACCAGGGTAAATTTAAATATACCTCAGTTTAAAGCCATATTTGATGAGATCCAGAAACTGCAATCCCCAAGGGTCTAATCCAAAAATCTTGCTTTGAGAAGAAAAGAGAATTTGCTCAGGAATCTGTGTCATCAAAAAGGTTGGATGAACTGTGAGGGTGGTGGGGCCCTGGAATGGGTTGCCCAGGGAAGTTGTGAATGCTTCATCCCTGGCGGCGTTCAAGTTGGGGTTGGACATAGCCTTGGATGGCATGGTTTAGGGGGAGGTGTCCCTGCCCATGGCGGGGGGGTTGGAACTCGATGATCTTGAGGTCCTTTCCAACCCTTACTATTCTATGATTCTATGAACTCTGGGGAGGTAAATATTGCTAAAGCATTCCTATCAGCGGCAGCAGGAATGTTAATTTTTATCAAGGTAGACAATACCCAAGAGGGATCCTGGTTGTATATTTTGAATTAAAAAATTAATATAATAAAATTTCATAAAATAACAGGAAATTTAGTTTTCTAGACTTTAATCAGGGCTGTTACCATATTTTATATGAAATATCATTGAATAAAAGCTCAATTAATTTTGGAAATAGGATACCATGTTTACAATGCATTACTGAAGACATTAGATTAGAATAGAGAAATGTAAAACTGAGATAACATGACCATACTACTGCTAGGAGCATAACCTATAATATCTTGATTACACTTCTGCATTTCTATATAAGCTATTGTAGTAATTTAATCATAGCTCTTTCAGGGAAGCTTCCGCAGTATCAGATTCCTTTGGTCTCTTACCCTTTTTCCCTTTTTTCCCATGTGGAGAAGCTATACGTGTAGTTTAGTGTTCTAATGTTGCTGAGTTTGTTTTTCTTTACTTTTTATCATACTCTAAAGTGTTTCATAGAAGTAAAGCCAAAGAAATGCAGCATGTCTTCAAAAAGAAGGAGCTTTACCAAGATTACTAGTTCATGTAAGAAATGGATCTGCCACCAAAAAGATTTGTTTCCATTTACAAAAGTGATTATTTCATTTTTTTTTTTTTTTTTTTTCCTAGTGATTGATCCGGGCTAATCCCAGATCTTAATCTTTGTCTCCTATCCTCTGCTCTCCTTTTCTGTCTGTAGTTTTTCTGTGGAGATTAATTCTGGTTTGTTTTGTAAAAACACCAGGGCTTTTGCAGAGGTACTCAGGCACTGGATATAGCAGCATAGGTAATTACAGGACCAACACTCAGATGCAGCTTGCATCTGGCCCAGAATTAAAATGTGTCCCAAGAGTGTATCCTTGAATCAAGATATGGAGCATAACCATTAAGAGGATATCATAACCTGGGTGTTTGCATAAGTGGTGCCAACATCAACCTTTATCTACGCAGTTGTTTTTCTAGCATTGAGCATGCACATCCACTTTTGTCCTTATATTTTGTATTATATGAGGTCATAGCGTGAAGGGAAAAGCATGGTTGTGCTCTGCAGAGCAGAGCTGGGAGCACAGGCAACAGAGTTATGACTAACTTTTACTGCATTCAAGTGTTTTTTCAAACTCAGCACTCAGAATCTGCTGGGAGAATGAGTCTGAAGAATCATTTTGACACTAGCACTGTGCCAGGATAGGTCCAACATAGACCTGAAAAATCTGGATAGTGCGTGTATCGCTCTGTCATTTTCTCTCTTTTTGTCTCTTTTCCTCTTAGGAATTTGATTTTGTTACTTTTATCAGTATGTCAACCATGGCAGCTCTGTTTGATTTCTTTTTTTTCATCTGTTTTGCACAGAAAAACAATTATTCATTTTTCTGGTTAAAATCTACCCAGTGCATAGAATTTTTTAACTATTTGGGCCTGGTTTATAAGAATTTTCTTTTTTTCTTTCTTTTTTTTTTTTTTTGTTTTGTTTTGTTTTGTTTTTTTGTTTTTGACAGGCGCATTAAGTGGGAGGCCTCAGACCAAAAAATATATCCACACTGCTTCCGTATACATTTGAATTAGTCATCACAGCTTCTTTGTGTAGCTAATGGAGGGAAATAGGCAGTCCTAACAAGTGAATCACTTTATGTAAATGTCTAAAATAGGTCAGATGAATCATGTCCTAAAAATGTCTATCTATTCATTGTCTGGAAAGACTGGCTAGCATTGCTAGTTCAGATGTAGTTAAAGTTAAGTTAGATGAGAGTTCTCCATAGAATCTTTGAAATAAAAAAAATTTAAATAGCTGTAACTGCCTGCTTCTACACCTTCCTTCATCCATGATCCCAGATAAAAATGTTAGTTACTGAAAATTTAGGCTTGGAAATCTGAAGTCCCTTTCTCCTACCATTGACTCATGCCAGGTGACATTTCACCCATCACCATTACCTGTTCTGAACTGGCAATCCAGAATAGAAATAAACTGGCAGTAAAGACAAGGAAACAGGTTTTTAATACATAATTAAATATATACACAGTTTGTATATGAAAGTATTATAACATAAGTACTCTACTATGTACTACAGCATTAAATACAGGGTACACCCAACCATTGCTTTTGGATTAATTTATTGTATTATGTTTTATGCAGGTAGAAAGATAGTTATTTACAAAAATGGAGTAGCATGCATTCAAATAATGTTCCTAAAATTACTTATCATGAAAATGGATATTTTTAAAGTACATGTTTTCCCATTGCCATCCCAAATCTCACACAAGAACTTTTCACTTTCAACCTGCAGATGTTTAGTGTATGCACAACTGAAAAGGAATAACTGGAATGTTCTGTATGTCTTCCTCCACCTCCCTCCCTAAGAATCCATGTTACATACATAACTGTGATGTACAGCAGATAGGAGTGAACTGAATGCCTGCAAATAAATGAACTTCACTCCTATAGACTCAGAGAAAATTACTTCAAAAGGGGCTTCTAGCAGAAAGCTCCATGCTGACAGTCATTAAAAATGAACTTCAAAGGACTCATAGATGCTGTATAAAAATGAATATTACTCTATAGAATTATTTGATCCCTATTCCACAGAGGACAAATATAGGACATGAATAAGTCATTGCCAATCTTAAGATTTCACTTCACTGCATTCATAGCTGTAATCCACCTGCTTCTTACCTACTTATGCATCATTTATGTGTTATTTATTTCAGTCACTTTGGGGAGTTATAGGTTTATTATTGCATTTTTATTCTACCTCTGAGAAATATGATGTGTTTTAATTTGAAGGAAAGTTTATTAATATATAGTTTTTATTTTGTGCCCCATAACTTTGTTAGTCACAGCAACGAATTACCCACTGAAGCAGAAAATAAAACAATCTGGATTTGGTTTATAATAAATAGTATCAGATTATGCCCAGAGGCCAGAGTAGAAAGAGTCTGTTCAATAATGTCTGTTCATTAAACACTAGAGTATTGTGTTCTCTCCCAGAGTTTCATGTTGATTTCATATAGAGTAATAGTTTTTGTTTCTGTAAGTACATGTTCCTATAATATGTGGGATTAGCATTTTATATACAACCATCAATATTCACATGCAGGAAAAATACTGCTGCCCTTAAAGTTAATCTGTGCAACTGTAAGTGCCTATGAATTACTAAATGACATATTCTGAATTCCAGAGGAGGAAAGGAGTGGGGAAAAAATTGGTGTTGTTTATATCTGTCTTGTGACAGACAGAGTATCAGCTAATACATACAGTTAGCAGAATTTACACCATCATTTTTACTCCCTTTTCAGGTTGCATGGCTTTAAAATGTGATGGCAAATAGTTCTCTGATTTTGAAACCAGGCTTCAGTTGGACATTTTTATATAACTTTATTATTTACAGTTCATATTTTTTTCATCTGCTTTGAAGCAAATTATGGTCACTGCATATGCATGGATAACTAGCAGCACATTCAGTTCCCTCAAATTAATCTGAGCCAACTAAGAGTTATTTTCTGAGAGGTGCCAGGCTTCATATATGGGCTAACTGTGGAAGGAGCTGAAATCCACTGTTCCATTCACAGAATCACAGAATAGTAAGGGCTGGAAAGGACCTCAAGATCATCGAGTTCCAAACCCCCTGCCATGGGCAGGGACACCTCCCACTAAACCATGCCATCCAAGGCTATGTCCAGCCCCACCTTGAACGCCGCCAGGGATGAAGCATTCACAACTTCCCTGGGCAACCCATTCCAGGGCCCCACCACCCTCACAGTAAAGAATTTCTTCCTCAGATCCAATCTAAACCTCCCCTGTTTAAGTTTAAACCCATTACCCCTTGTCCTCTCACCACAGTCCCTAAGGAAGAGTCCCTCCCCAGCATCCCTATAGGCCCCCTTCAGGTATTGGAAGGCTGCTATGAGGTCTCCACGCAGCCTTCTCTTCTCCAGGCTGAACAGCCCCAATTTCCGTAGCCTATCTTCATACGAGAGGTGCTCCAGTCCCCTGATCATTTTCGTGGCCCTCCTCTGGACTTGTTCTAACACTTCCATGTCCTTTTTATGTTGAGGACACCAGAACTGCACGCAGTACTCCAAGTGAGGTCTCACGAGAGCAGAGTAGAGGGGCAGGATCACCTCCCTCGACCTGCTGGTCACACTCCTTTTGATGCAGCCCAGAATACGGTTGGCCTTCTGGGCTGCAAGCGCACACTGCCAGCTCATGTTCATTTTTTCATCAACCCACACCCCCAAGTCCTTCTCTGCATTCTTAGATCACTGCTGGTTAGCTTTAAAAATCAAATGTTCTTCTCAACCTTTATTGAATAGCATTTCACACAGTAGTTTCCGCTTCTTCTGCTGGTCTGACACATACTTGTCTGACACCCTTTTTCTGTGAAGAACTGTTTCCATGATGCTGTTTGCAAAGTGATTTGGAAGAAGCATACAGTATGTTTTAAATGTTATATTTGCTGAATCATAGTTGCAACTATGCCACAGTAACCTTTTACAATGACTGTACTAAAAGAATGAGGCTCATAACAGCTAGCATACTGGTTAGAGTATTTAAAAAAGAAAAATATACTAACATATTTACTTGCTGGTGCCTAAAGATAGTCAAAGTTCTAAAGCAATAGAACTGTTAACTTCAAACTTTGCTAGAATTCAGAATTTTAAAAAAAGGCCTGCAAAATTCTGAAATACCAGTCCATATGCTGTTTTAAAACCAAAACATATAACCCATGTAAGGTATCCTGGAGCATTTGCTGCCTCCTTCCCCTGCAGTAACAAGCCAGAAATCCTCATCTCATTGGCTGAGCTTACTTCCTGAAGTATTGTAAGCTCAGGGTGGCAGAAGCAAAAGCGAAGTTCCACATTCAGTATGTTTCCAGCCACCGGTGGTTGCTTCCACCATGGTAAGCACATGGCGCTTGCCTTGGCGGGTTAGTGGGAGCGTGATATAGTCAGTCTGCCAGGCCTCCCTATAGTTGTATTTCATCCATCGTCCTACACACCGGAGGGGCTTTATCCACTTGGCTTACTTAATTGCAGCACATTTCACATTCGTGCATAACCTGGGCAATAGTGTCCATTGTTAAGTACCCACCTCTATCATGCCTCGAGCCCAACTGTATGTTGCATCTCTGCCCTGATGGCCTGAAGTGTCATGGGCCCACCAGGCTAAAAGTAATTCACCTTTATGTTGCCAGTCTAAGTCCACCTGAGCCACTTCGATCTTAGCAGCTTTATTCACTTCTTGGTTATTTTGGTGTTCCTCAGTGTCCCGACTCGTGGGTACATGAGCATCTACGTGGCGTACCTTCACCACCAGGTTCTGCACCCAGGCAGTGCTACCCTGACACAGTGCAGCAGCCCAGATGGGTTTACCTCTTCATTTCCAATTGCTCTGCTTCCATTGAGGCAACCACACCCACAGGACATTTGGCACCGTCCATGAGTCAGTATAGAGACAAAGTACTGGTCACTTTTCTCGTTCAGTAATGTCCAAGGCCAGCTGGATGGCTTTCACCTCGGCAAACTGACTCAATTCACCCTATCCTTCAGCAGTTTCTGCAGCTTGTTGTAGGGGACTCCATACATCTGCCTTCCATCTCCAGTGTTTTCCCACAATGTGACAGGACCCATCAGTAAACAAGGCATATTGCTTTTCACTTTCTGACAATTCATTATATGGTGGGGCCTCTTCAGCACACATCACCTCCTTCTCTGGTGACATTACAAAATCTTTGCCCTTTGGCCAGTCCATGATGACTTCTAGAATTTCTGGAGGACTAGGATTTCCTATTCGAACTGGTTGTATAATTAGTGCAGCCCACTTACTTCATGTAGCATCGGTTGCAGATGTGTAGAGAAGACCCTGCATTTGAATATCCAGCCCAGCAAGGGCAACTAGAGTGCCAGGAGAAGCTGCGTTTCTGTGGCAGTCACTTCTGAAGCAGCTCAAATCCCTTCACAGGCTGCCAGTATCTCTTTTTCAGTTGGGGTGCAGCTGGCCTCAGATCCTCTGTATCCCCAACTCCAAAAGCCGAGGGGTCAACCTCGAGTCTCCCCTGGAGCTTTCTGCCAGAGGCTCCAGGTAGGACCATTCTCCCCGACTGCGGTGTACAGTACATTTTTCACATCTGGCCCGGTCTGAACTGGTCCAAGGGCTACTGCATGAACTATCTCTCGTTTAATTTGCTCAAAGGCTTGTGGTTGCTCACGGCCCCATCTAAAATCATTCTTCTTCCGGGTCACATGATAGAGAGGGCTTGCAGCCAAACTGTAATTTGGGATGTGCATTCTCCAGAACCCCACATCATCCAAGAAAGCCTGTGTTTCTTCCTTTTTAGTTGGTGGAGACATTGCTGTTCCCTTGTTGATCACATCTGTGGGGATCTGGCAACGTCTATCGTGCCATTTTTTTCTCAATAATTGAATCTCCTGTGCAGGTCCTTGACCTTACTCTGTTTTATGGCAAAACCAACTTTCAGCAGGGTTTAGATTATTTTCCTCCCTTTCTCAAAGACTTCTTCTGCTGTATCACCACACACGATAATGTCATCAATGTATTGCAGGTGTTCTGGAGCTTGCCCCTGTTCTAGTGTAGTCTGGATCAGTCCATGGCAGATGGTAGGGCTGTGTTTCCACCCCTGGGGCAGTCAGTTCCAAGTGTACTGGATGCCCCTCCAAGTAAAAGCAAACGGTGGCCTGCATTCTGCTGCCAAAGGAATTGAAAAAATGCATTGGCAATATCAGTTATCACTTAGCTGCCTTTGACTCCAGTTCATACTGAAGTTCTAACATATTCGGTATGGCAGCACTCAAGGGTGGTGTGACTTCATTCAGGCCACCTCGTCAGTCAGTCTTAATATTCTGAACGTCATCTAATTATGACTTATTCCAGCAGTCATGCACTGTGGCAGTAAATATGGGCAAAAACAGCCAGACCCTGTGTGAGCCTGCTTTGGTAGTAGCATACATAGAATCTAACAAAACAAATATTAATCTGCAACATGACCAGACATAGAGAGAAGTGAGAGATGGGTTAGGTTAGTGTCTGTTTGTTCTGCTCTCTGGCCTACCTCAATTTAGAGAGAATAAACCAATGATTGTTTACAAAGTCTATTTAGTGAATGTGAAAACATCATTTTTGAGTAAGCGTGGAAAAGTAAATATGTATGCTCCAACATTTTGACTACACTTACGATCATTGTATTCCCATTTTCAAGAAACCTGGTTTAAGTAGAATTTTTTTTACCTTTTCAGCTGTTGTGCATGAAATCTTGTCTTTGCGCATTGTGGGGAGAGTTTGTGTCAGCATTTTACTACCAATATATGTGTGGACTGTTTTTTTCTTATTCAGAGTTAATTATTTAAGTTAGTTGCCTGTCTTGAATTACTTAGCTAGGCAATTGCTGGAGTCATACAGTAATGCTAAAGAGGTGATTTATCAGCCTAAGATTGCAATGAAAATTGGATGAGCTATGTTTTCCCCTTGAATTACTCAATTTTCTTCCTTAATCATAAAGAATATTTAGACAATACAACAAAATTTTGTGAGATGAGTATGAGCTTTACTGTTGAAGTAAAAAGGAGACATGAGGAAATGGAAACATAGAAATATACTTTACTATTATGGAGCAAACTGATTTAAGAAGATGCTTTTACAATGGACTTGGAAAAGAGCTTTTGTGAAACAGGAGTATGTGTAGGTGGACACTAGCACCAATACCAAGCAGAAGAAATATGCAGGGATATCTTTTTTCCAAATCCCTCCACTCACCATAAAAAGATAGGATCTCCTTCAGAAGTCCAAAAGTTAGTTTAAAGAAAGGCAATTGAAGGAATGAAATCTAAAATATTATCAACTTACTGTGGATTTTCTGGTAGTGCAAGCTACTTCTTTATCTACAAAATCCTTTTGCAGATATTAGATAAGGAGAGAATAAATAACATCATGATGGGCTTAAAAACATAGTTCAATGAATTAACTGTGCAGAAGAATGATGTTCAGGAAAGGTTGTGAATTTCCTTGTCTTGAAAAGTAAGATTGATCTTTACTGTTAGAATATAAAAAACTTGTTCTGATAACCAGCTGTAGGTCTCAAAGTAAATGGTGCTTTACACAAAGTATTCTGTGTTTCACTTGGTAATGACAGACAGCAACGAACCATGTTGTTTGGGGTTTTTTTTGTTCTTGTTTTTGTTTATTTGTTTGGGGCTTTTTTTGCTTGGTTTAGTTTGTTTGGGTCTTTATTATTAAGAAGAAAATATATAAAGAGAAGATCAAAGGGTGGGCGAAAAACAAAAAAGAAAAGAAAAATATCCAGGACTATTGTTAGGACAGTTTGTTGAAACATTGTTAGAGCATTTCTCCCACAATGGAGAAGCAGAAGATGCAACTCAGATGTGCCAGAGATGAAGGCATATGCATGGCAGGCATGTCTCTGGGCCTGTAGGAGGATTATACTTTTAAAGAGTGGCACTGGGAAGAGACAGAGATAATCTACAGCTACTGAAATAGCACTAGAAACTCATGTGGGGAACAGACTCAAATGGAATTGATATAATTGTCAAAGGAAAAGATAGATATAGAGTGGCAGTATTGAACAAAAAGTGTTTGAGATTACAATTTTCAGCAGCAAAGCAATCAAATGTATTGAACTAGATGTCCAAGATTTTTTGATTTGTTGTAATTTATTACGTAATTGCCAACAATCAACCTGAAGGCAAGGAAAATAATAATAAAATATTCTAATTGATGGAAGGTTTGAATGGAACTGTTCCCACCATAAAGCAATCTATCTTATACCAGAAATTTGTAAAAAGGACATGAAAAATATCCAGAAATATTTGAAAAGATAGTTTTGTTGTCTATGAATTGTCAGATGCGGACAAAAATCAGAACGATTCATTTTTCAAGCAAGTTATTTTGGCAGAAATATTTCTACTATCAAAAATATTATTCACATGTTAAAAGAGAGTCATAAACTATTTTATTTTATTTTTTTTATTATTACACTTTATAAAACAATGGGTAGTCAGGCAGCATCTGTTTGAGGTGAAAAGAAGTCATGTATGTGTTAACAGCTTCTTCCAGTGCAAGAAATAGGCAGCCAGTCCTAAATTGCAAAATATCAGTACCACCTAAAATAAAAAGCCAAAGATCAGAAAAATTAGTCAAAATCAATAGCAAGATTTTCATTCAGAGAGACATAATAAGAATGTATGGTGAAATAGCATGGAAATCTTAAATTGCAATATATTTTTGAATTCCTAACGAACACTTTTGGAATGTGCAGAGGAGGAAAATTATCCTAAAATAAAATAATCCTTTAATGTATTTTCAGGCAATTAGCATTCTTGGCCAAATTAAATGACTGATCTAGTAATATATATTGTGTTCTGCCACAATATGAGAAAGCAAAGATTCTAAGAACCACTGACATATCTCAACGTGGTTGTTGAAACCATAGTAAGACATCATGTTACTTGTGAACAACTGTTTGCTGTAGTTATGTCCCACCAAAGAAGAAAAACTTCCTTGAGATTTCAGAGTGTATGACCCTCATCTAGAATTCAAATTTATTTTATTAAATCTCTCACAAGAAACCACCCCAAGGATTGTAAAGAAACACCTTTTAGTGAAAATTGATTCCTTATTACATGGGAAGAGCATCTTTAAATTAACTTTTCCAAAATAATAATATCAACAGACTTCAAGGCTTTAGCTGAGAAAACTATGCCCAGGACATGCTCTACATGTAATGGAATCAGAGAGCTGTACCCACCCACTATGTAAAGGCAATTACTAAAATAATTTGTAAAACACATGAAATCAAGGAACAATTTAAAAAATCCTACCACATACACAGAGGCAAGCAAGAAAACAGGAGCAATAGACCATCAAGAATGCACTAGAGAGGGTTGGGAGTGCTGTCAAAGGAAAAGCATGGGATAAAAGTATTCTCTTGATCTTGATGGTCTTATGGACAACACATAGAATTTCCACTGGAGTTTCTTGATTGGAAGTTATGATGAGTGAAACAAAATGAGGCTACAGAAAATGTGATATGTACCAATATCTCATGTAATGTAGTTGTTGAACAGAAAAGGTTTTTCTGTTCAGTAAAAATATTAAGGACACAAATTTACTGTCAAATGCCTGTTCCTAGTTAGCACTTATATGCAAACAACATAATGGTAGAATAAGGAATATGCTTTCTTTTCCCATTGTAAATGAATATATAAAACTTGGTTAAGCTTTACCTGTGACATTTTGGTGTATGAAAAAATAAACCCAAGTTATAAGCAAAGAACTGAAATGAGTTTGAACAAAATCTTAACTATCTACAGTAGGACCTTAGAGAGTGGTGGTATTGTGTTTGAACTCATCATTTAGGTTAGAAAAGACCCTTAAGATCATCAAGTCCAACTGTTAAACCAACACTGCCAAGTCCACCACTAAAACATGTCCCTAAGCACCTCACATACACATCTGTTAAATACCTCCAAGGATGGTGACTCCAACACTGCCCTGGGCAGCTTGTTCCAGTGTTTGACAACTCTTTCAGTGAAGAAATTTTTCCTAATATACAATCTAAACCTCCCTTGATGCTGTTTTCTTTTGTTCTTCCAGTTGTTACTTAGGAGAAGACATCAACACTTGCTTTGCTACAACCTCTTTTCAGGTAATTGTAGAGAGCAATAAGGTCTTCCCTAAGCTTCTTTTTCTCTGGGCTAAACTGCCCCAATTCCCTCAGCTGCTCCTCATAGGACTTCACCAGCTTTATTGTTCTTTGGACCTGCTTCAGAACCTCAATGTCTTTCTTGTAGCAAGGAGCCCAAAACTGAGCACAGTATTTGAAGCATTGTCTCACCAGTGCTGAGTACAAAGGAGAATTAGAAAGAAGAATACTGTACAGCAATTAATCATCGCATTAATAAATGTTACTTCAAAGGATATTATAATGTCAGTTGATTCTTCTATAATAACTTCAAATTTAAAACAGTGTTATTAAATATTTATATTCCTAAAATGAATAACTTGGGCATCAGTGAATTTCTATATAAAACTGCTTATTTACTTTTGTGACCTGACATTCAAATGAAAATAATGAACTAAATGTAATCAGAATGTTAGATGTCTATGTCACGCATGCATTTAATCAATGAAGTGAAGCTTCTGTTGAAAGATACTTTCTTATCTGAAAAATTCCAACCAGATATTGAAAGTGAAGATGATAACCTTGTAACTCTTAGAGGCCAAGGGTTCTTTGCAACTGAATCAAACATAACAAATGACTCCTAGAATTTTACAGGTTTATGGGGAAAAATAGCTTTATTCTAATTAGGAATATTAGAATATATTGTGTTCTTCCACAATACGAGAATGCAAAGTTTCCAAGAAACACTGACTAATCTTACCATGGTGGTTGAAACTGTAGTTCCAGTTGCCTGTTTCCGGAGAGAACTGAATGAACTGCAGGATGTAAAATTAAACTGGTTTTCCCTCTCTAAATACACCAGAGAAGTAATTTAGTTATAAATCCTGACTAAAGAACAAGACAGTTCTGTTTTGAGGCTGTAGATGGATAACCCTTGTGGACAGTAAGTCATATGGAATCTATAGGTGGTTGAAAATATCAGCTAGATGAAGTAGAAATAATATAAATATATATATATATATATATATATAAAAAAAAGGACAGGCGGAGAACTGACAGAAAGTTAGCCAAAACTCCAGGCAGACAGGTTGCCCAGAGAAGCTGTGGCTGCCACATCCTTGAAAGTGTTCAAAGCCAGGCTGGATGGGGCTGATTTAATGGAAGGTGTCCCTGCCTATGGCAGTTGGGTTGAAACTAAGTTATCTTTAAGGTTCCTTCCAACGCAAACCATTCTATAACTATTAGCTCTGATAACAGTGTACATTTCCCTACCACCTTTTCTTCCTCCTTCTTCATCTCCTGGCCAAACTAGGAAAACTAAAGCCATATTTTTTTTTCACACTCTTTTATTGTATACTAGTATAACGTCCACAAAACAATGCAATAGCTAAGGTATATAACAATTGGATGCCATTCATTCAAATTGCAATATCCTTGATCACAAGGAGTAATAGCAAGAAGAGCAGGAGAGCCTGAGAAAGTTATCATGGGTGTCCTTTTGTATCACAGAAGTCCAGACCATCGTCTCAGCTTACCAGACAAGCTGGTGACACTGCAATGTTGAAAGTCTTGCTGACAAGAAGGTAACGTTCATTGCTCTCCCCTCACCTACTGAGCTAGCAATTTAATTTAATTGTAAAGGTCCATTAGGTTAGTCAAGCAAGATTTCTTCTTCATAAATCCATGCTGACTATTCCAAATAACCTTTTTAATGTTTGGGAAAAAAAAAAAAAAATCAGGATTATTTCTTCCATCACAACCCCAGGAACTGAGGTGCAGCTCACCAGCCTGTAGTTCCCCAGATCCCCCTTTTTGCTTTTCTTGAAAATAGGACTGGCATTTGCTTTTTTCTAGTCCTCAGTCATCCCATGGGATTCCTAAAAAGGCTAAGATTCTCTCTTCTATTTGTTTTTTTCCCTCCCTTAGGTCCTGAACTCCCCCCCTTAAGAGCCATGGCAGCAAAGCCTGCCCCCAGCCTTCACATCTCAGGCTGCTGAGCTTAAAAGGAAGCCTAGACATTGCCTTTAAAAGTGGAAAAATATTTCAGGTTACTCTGCATCTGACTAGATGATAACTCAGCACTTCTCAAATACAGCTTTTATTCTGTAGATTTAAACTAAGTACATGTACAGTGCCCTTAGGTACACTTGCAAATAAATGCACTTTCACAATGTCTAAGAAAGCCTAAAAGAGATTTTCAGAAGAAAAACATTTACTATGCCTTTATTGCTTTAGGAATGTTAAGAAATGTATATAAATGGGAAAGAAAAAAAAAACAAACCAACAACAAAACCCAAATAAATGGATTATGGCATTAGTATTTGCTGCTTTCAACAAAATTTTGATATGTGCTGCATTGAAACTTACACAAAAACTATGGAAAAGTTATTAAAAATACTATGCATGATCACAGAGTTAGTATTAAATTGGAAGAATGTGAAATATACTTTATAAATATAAATAAAGAATTTACATTTCTTACAAATATCTGGCCAAAAATTCTTGTGCGTTTCATGTAATGAGACTCCTTGGCTTAGACTTGGCCATTAATTTATATTCAATGCTATATATCAGAATTATGACCCTGTTCTCTCTCCCTTCAAGTCTTAGATTAAAACATAAATTTTATGTTGATTGAATATACTTTCTCTGGTTAACATGTGCTACCCTTACAAACCTTACTGTCAGAATTTAGTATAATCTTTAATACAATTCTGGAGCAATCAGAGAGAGAGACATGCACTACTGCATTAAAATAAAATCTAAAAAAGCCACAGTGGTTGCATTATTATGACGACTAACTGCTAGAGCAACAGGAAGGGACTGCTTGTTTTTTGAATACTGCCAATAGTATTTTCCTCTTAGCATGCAGATGGGAAGAGGCCACAGCCTTCATAAAATATACTCAGTTTGTTTTTGTTTAAAAATGAACAGAGACTAGAATAAGAAATATCTGCTACTGGTATTGGCAAGAAGTATGTCTTCTCTGCTTCTTTATATGCCTAATATTTTTGAGAAGATTTTTTTTTTGTCTGCCATGGCATACTGTTGTGTCTTTTCATGATAAATAGATGTTAACAAGTATTTATTCTCATTCAGGGAGCACACCTTTATAGTGATCAAAGCTTTCCCAGTGATGACGGAGTCGAAAAGAACATTCAGCCAGATGCACTTATCGCTTATGTCAAGTCAATTCAAGAAGTTTTTCATCCCTTATCTCTGCCATGGCTTAAACTGCCCTTGCCCACAGCAGAAATAAGGTTGTCAAACTAAATTTTCAAATTCATCAGTTTAAAACCTCTTTTTAGGGCACTCAGTTATCTGTATTGAATTAATTACACAAACACATAGATCTATGCTTTATCTACAGTCTGATCAGACTGGAAGCAGATGGACGAGGTGACTTTCTGGCCTGTTTTGGTACATTTGCTGCAGCAATTCTAGAAAATAATTGCCTTTATTTTATTTTTTATTTCTTCTCCAGACACTGTGTGCTTGGCTGTAAATCATCAGCTGTGTTTAAGCCCATCATTAAGTCTGATAAGGGAGAAACACATTAACAAATATTTCAAAAAAGTTAAAGTGCAGTGTGGTGGGTTGATATTGGTGGGTTATCAGGTGCTCACCAAGCCTCTCTATCACTCCCCCCTCAGCAGGACAGGGAGGGCAGAAAATAAGGGAGGGAAAAAAACTTCGGAGTTAAGATGAAGGCTGCACATAGAATCAAAGGAAAATGAAAGATTTATTCTCTACTACCCATCAGCAGGCGATGACCGACCACTTCCCTGGAAATAGGGCTTTAGTGCATGTAGTGGTTGCCCCAGAAGACAAACATTGTAATTAGTGAATGTCCCCACATGCCTTCCTCCTCTCTCTTAGCTTTTATTGCTGAACAGACATCATACAGTACAGAATATTCCTTTGGTCAGTTTGGGTCATCAGTCCTGGCTATGTCTCCTTCCAAGATATTGCCCATCTCGAGCCTACTGGTGAGGGGAGGATGTGGAGAGACAGGCTTGATGCCATGTGAGCACTGTTCAGCAGTAGCCAAAATGCTGGTGTTTTCACACCTTTCTAACTACCAACACAAAGTATAGAACTATGAGGGCTGCTGTGGGGAACATTAACTCCATCTTAGCCAGACCAAATACATGTAGTTTTACTTTTAAGAATGCATTCTTTAATAGAAAAAGAAGAAAGAACAGCTTTCATATCACTTCAGATTCACTAGACTTACTTGAGTAACGCAAAACAAGATCTGAAATATTTTCCTTTAACTTTTTCATGAAGTAAGGTATCATAGAATGGTTTGGACAGAAAGGGACCTTAAAGATCATCTAGTTCCAGCCTACCTGCCATTGACAGTGACACCCTCCACTAGACCTGGTTGCTCTAAGCTCTTTCCAACCTGACCATATTTTGACACGGTAGCTCCACTGTAATAAGTCCATGGAGGTTAGAGATGGTTAACTCCCACTTCATATTTCAGTCCATCAGAAAATTCAATCATTCACCCTCCATGGGGATCAGTTCCCTTGAAAGTAATCTCTCGGCAACAAACTATCAAAAGGTAGCTTTTAAAATGAACATTATAGAATTTCATACTTCTCTAACTGAATGTAGTGAGACTCTAGTGATAACATGACAGAGGATTTGGCATTTTTCCTTGTAAATATTTGAACTTTCATTAATCAGTTTTTTGTTCTTTATTGGTGCTCAGTACCTCCACCTCCCCAATAATAAAAAGGTTTCTTGGACAGACAAAATATTCAAGATAACATGTTTCAGAATAAATTGTTCTACTAGATTGAACACAGCCACCACAAGTAACAAAGTTGTCTGAACTCTGTTTTAATTTCTGAGGTATGGTATCAGAAATTATCAATAACATAACATCATGAGAACAAGGAGAAAGGAGTGATTTCATATCCATTTCCTATTTTCATTCCTCTGTTTTGGGCTGAATACATTTTGTTCCCTTATTATATTATGCTCTTATTATAGTAAATCATTACAATTGACATAACACTATGTAAACTCTGCCATTTTTCTTCCCATTTTAAAGGGAATCAGTTATTAAAGAAATTAAATAAAATATTGTGGAAGCAAATTATGTGCTACAATTGCCCATGAAAAAGATTTTAACATATTTAGAAAAGCAGGGAAAATTGATTCTTCCAACACAAAAGTCTTAAGACCATAAAATCATTTAGTCATCTTGATCTGTTAGGTTTGAAGGAAATTTACAACAGGCGAAATGGTGCTGTGGTAGCACCTTTGCCAGAAGGCAGATGCTCACCCTGCCTCTCTCTCACCTACCTTTTCAACAGGACAGGGGGAAAAATAGGATAGAAAAGACTGTGGATAAGATAAAGACACAGAGATCAAATAAAGCTTGCCATCACAAGCAGAACTAACTCAACTTGGGGAAAATTAATTTCCTCTGTTGACGACTAAAATAGAGCAGGATAGTAAGAAACAAAGAAACTAAACTGCCTTTCCCACACCACACCATCCCGCAAGGCTCAATTTCCTTCCTTCCTGAGTCCTCTTCCCCCTGCCTTAACTCCAAGTGGCGCAGAGGAGGTGGCGCATCAGGAGTTGCAGCCAGCCCATGACAGTTCCTCTCTGTAGCTCCTTCCTTTTCAGACTTTTCGCCTGCTCCAGCATGAGGTCCTCCACATGCTGCAGGGAAACACCTGCCCCTCTGGAATCCCTTCTAAAACTTCCACAGGCTGTAGGAAAATCTCTGCTCCAGTGCATGGAGCCCCTGCTATGAAAACCTTGCCGCCCACACCTAGTGCAGCTACAAACGTTATTTTTCTGACAGTTTCTATTATGTCACTGGGCACTGTACTCAGAACTCATACTAACATCCTGATTTTTGCTCTTTTACCAAAATGTACGCATGGATACACACTTGTGCAACATGAGTTAGAGGTAGGAAAAGGATCCACATGCTTTGCCCATAGTTTCAAATAAATTTTGCTCACAATTCATTACATGACTTAACAAAGTTTATGCAATTCTTTTACTTAGTCATCTCTCCAGCTTAAATTTCATTTTGTATTTACATTTCATTTATTTTTCCATTTTGCAGGATTTCACAATAAAGCTCAGCTGGTATATCATGACCATCCTAGTTTTACGCAGCTTAAACAGTTTGTGTTTGTGTCCCTGATACTGTTTAAAGAATTCCCAGTTGTCCTAAGCACTTTTATCCCGTGTATTTTCCACAGAAACTTCTGCACTGGTTCTCCTACTTCTTGAATTTTGCTTTTGGAAGTCTTTTTTCTCCTGTTCCCCCTTCTTACACTGCAAGATATGGACTCTATATGGTCATTGACCTCTTAGTTGCTTTCATATTCTTACCAACAGAATAATGCCAGAAAGAAAACACTTCTGAGACCAGAAAGAAAACACTTCTGAGATCAGGTCTACACATTGAATTCAAAGGAACTGTCCTCGGTGAATAACTCTTTCAGGTCCAGGATACAGTGTCTTTTATTATAGCTGTATAATATCTCTTATTATACTGCTACAGAATAGCAGTCTAGAGAGATCCTTCTGACATATGTATACAGGTTTTAGCCATAAATACACACTCTATATATCTCCATTAAAAAAAAAAAAAAAAAAATTAATTTGGAATTTCAAATTTACCCACATGTCTAGGCATTTCTCCATATTCTATAAAGATGAAATTTTCTTTTGTATTTTACAGGAAAGCTTTTTAAACAAAATATAAATATCTGCTACTAAGTATGACAGTCTTTTTTCTCTGAAAATTGAACTAATACAAATGTAACCAGTTTTGCAAGCTTGAAATGCTTGGGGTTTTGCATTTGAAACCTTCTCACAAGCAGAAACAATGTTTTCAACATGCTTTCAGTTTTTAATAGTTAAGTAAACTAACAGTAAAGGGTTGCATATTCTTTGATTTTGAAGTTAAAATTACATGACAGATTTTTCCATAATTTCACATTCTTAAATGTACTGGAAAAGTATTCACTAGAAACAAAATGCAAATTGTAAAGAACATCTCTATGTGAGAAGAAAAATAAGTTCTACTACATATCTATTCCTTTATCTATTCCTTCTGTCTGAAGAGATTTCCCCACCCTTTTCTATCACACCCTTCTATTCCTTAAATAATGAATAAACCTAGAGAATAGCATTTTTTCATAGCTCAAACACATAAATCACCTCCTTCACAACATTTTCGGAAACAAGTTGAATATTTTATCTAAGTAGATAAAAATACTCATCCCAGTCAAGACACTGGAAATGTGTATGAACTATGTCCAGATTTAGAAGATGAGCACGAGGTATACACTGACAGCAAAGATCACCCTTGAGGATATTTAGAGGAAAATCTATCATCTATAAAACTGAAATGATAACAGCCATTAACTATGAGGAAGGCATTCCTTGTCAATTTTCCAAAAGAAAAAATGCATTTACTAAAAAAGATAAACTGCGATTGTCAGGCTGAAAAAAATAAAAAAACCCTACCAAAGCAGCAACACAAAAAAACCATCATACCTAAAACAAAACAAAAACAAACAAACAAACAAACAAACAAAAAAAAAAAAAAAAAAAAAAAAAAAAACAAACCAAATGACATTCTTAGCATTGACAAGCTTAGTAACTAAGAAGATTTTAACAGACTAGCATAGTGGGACAGTTTAAAAAGCTATTGTATATTATGGTCTAAGCATCTGTTTGTGAAATGGGGCTAACTTTTTCTTCTGTACAGTAAAAAAAAAAAAAAAAAAAAGGGTATTTAAAGTAAAAAAGCTTTTTGTGCTGGGTTCAGCAGTGGCAGTCATTTTTCTCCTTGTCAGTAGCTGGTGCAGAGCTGTGGTTTCGACATTCAGCCTGGGAACAACACTGATAACACCGATGCTTTTAGCTGTTACTCAGTAATATTCACTCAGACCAAGAACTTTTCTGAGCTTCATGCCCTGCCAGGGAAGAAAGAGAAGCCGGGAGGAAGCAGAGAGAGAACACCTGACTCAAATTAGCCAAAGAGGTATTCCATACCACAGCATGACATGCATGGTATAAAAACTGGTGGCAGCTGCCTGGAAGGGCTAGATCGCTGGTCAGGTCAGGCTGGGTATCGGTTGGTAGGTGGTGAGTGGTTGTATTCTCTTCCCGTTATTTCCCTTATCATTATTATTATTGATGATGGCAGTAGTGGTTTGTGTTATACCTTAGTTACTGGACTGTTCTTATCTCAACCCACGGGAGTTGCGTTTGTTCAATTCTCCTCCCTATCCACCCGGGAGCAAGGGGGAGAAAAAGGGTGGACTGAGAGAGAGACTGCGTGGTTTTCTGAGTTACGACTGTGCTTAAACCATGACAGCTCTCTTTGGCTCCCAACATGGGGCATGAAGGGTTGAGATAACACAAGATCTGACCACAGTGTGTCTAATCACATTTGTGATGAGCATTTATAGTTTCAGATTACTAGTCACTAGTCACAATGATGATTTATTGACTCTCAAAGTTGTTGTTCTTGATCTCAGAGTTTCAGCATGTTGTACCTTACTTACAGCCGGTATTTGCTGTTTTAGTGTTTATTTGCTGGGGGGACCTTGGGCTAAGGTTCTTGTTTCACTGTACTTTATGGAAGTGACTTATAATACAATAGACTCATTGATCATGAAACTGATCTGGCTTGCATTCCCAGTGTGGTCATCACCTCTGTACTTTGGGAGGTATATAATGGAAGTGTTTAGCAATTACACATCTTTTTTCCCCTCCTTGGGTGGTCAACCCGTGAAGGAGACATTCCTTTACATTCCCAGTCCCCCCACCAGTCTATTTACAGCATCATTTGAGAGTTCAGAAGGTTTTGACTGGCCTCTGGATACCCTCAAGACATGCCTGTTAACTGTGATGGGGATCACCATGTTGGCACATATATAGAGTGTGTTTTACCCACAACCATTTCATCTGATCTTGAAAGTTAAGCAGAGTTGGGTTTGGGTCTTGTATAGGGTTAGATGATGATATAAGAGGATCAAGAGATTTTCCCTGAGGCTGGACAGACATGAGTGGCAGGGTGTGTGGGATAGTATAAGCAAGTATCTAGGCCAGTGGCCCCCTCCAGTGCCTTGGAACTTCACCACTGAACAAGTGCAAAATCCAGAAACGTTAGTAAAACTCTTAAATAAGGTGTGCTGTCATCCTGGTCATAACAGAGAGGGACAAATCATGGTAACGTGTTGAGGCTTGGCCTATGCTTATAGAGCCTGTTGGGGCTTGGCCTCTGCTTACAGAGCCCTGTTCAACACCATCCAGCACCTCCAAAGGGATAAAAATGTCTCTGGATCTGATTGCAAAGCAAGAGACAACGTAGCTACTCCAACTCCAAATACAGCAGCTACACCAACGCTGGTGACAAGTGCAGCAGCTACTCGAACTCTGACTGCAACAGATAACACAATATTGGTTGCCCCTGTACACAAGGGGAAAAGCAAACAAGAGGCACAAAAAGCAACAAGTACAGCAAAGAAAGATGGAGAAACAATGCACTTACTACACAAGACAGCATCTGATCAGGAGCTATTATTACATGAATCAGAGCAAGAGGAAGAAGAAGAGGTGACTTCTCGACCCTGGACCTCAACTGTGCCATGGAGTATGCAAAAAGATTTTACCCATCAACCAGGGGAGCACATCATCACCTGGTTGCTCCGATGCTGGGATAATAAGGCCAATGGTCACAAACTGGGAGGTAGGAAAGCTAAGCAGCTGGGATCACTTGATAGGGAAAGGGGAATTGACAAAGCAATTGCAAAGGAGTAACGGACTCTCAGCCTTTGGAGATGGCGCTTGGCAGCTGTGAAACAAATGTTTCCATACAAGGACAATGTTACAAGTCTTTCAGCCAAGTGGACAACACTAGAGAAAGGCATCCAGTCTCTGAGGGAATCAACCATTGCAGAGACTATCTATCTCAGGGTGAATGCCGGGAATGCACCCAGAGATCCAGGTGAAGTCGAATGTACACAACCCGTGTCACAGAAATTTACGTGGAATGCACTATCATCTTATGCACATTCATCATTTCAGCTGTGGAAAAACTGTCCCAGGAGTTCAAACACTTGAGAGATGATATATCCAGCCGCACCACCTCTGCTTAGAATCATAGAATCAGAATAGTAAGGGTTGGAAAGGACCTCAAGGTCATCGAGTTCCAACCCCCCTGCCATGGGCAGGGACACCTCCCACTAAACCATGCCATCCAAGGCTATGTCCAACCCCATCATGAACGCCACAAAGGATGAAGCATCCACAACCTCCCTGGGCAACCCATTCCAGGGCCCCACCACTCTCACAGTAAAGAATTTCTTCCTCACATCCAATCTAAACTTCCCCTGTTTAAGTTTGAACCTGTTACCCCTTGTCCTCTCACTACAGTCCCTAATGAAGAGTCCTTCCCCAGCATCCCTGTAGGCCCCCTTCAGGTATTGGAAGGCTGCTATGAGGTCTCCACGCAGCCTTCTCTTCTCTAGGCTGAACAGCCCCAATTTTCTCAGCCTATCTTCATACGAGAGGTGCCCCAGTCCCCTGATCATCCTCGTGGTCCTCCTCTGCACTTGTTCTAACAGTACCATGTCCTTTTTATGTTGAGGACACCAGAACTGCACACAATACTCCAAGTGAGGTCTGCTGAGAGCAGAGTAGAGGGGCAGGATCACCTCCCTTGACCTGCTGGTCACACTCTTTTTGACGCAGCCCAGGATACGGTTGGCCTTCTGGGCTGCAAGCACACACTGCCGCCTCATGGTCATTTTTCCATCAGCCAACACCCCAAGTCCTTCTCCGCAGAGCTGCTCTGAATCTCTTCCCCGCCCAACCTGTAGCTGTGCCTGGCATTGCTCCAACCCAGGTGTAGGACCTTGCACTTGGAAGGGTTAAACTTCATCAGGCTGATGCCCACCTCACAAGCGTGTCTAGGTCCCTCTGGATGGCATTCCTTCCCTCCAATGTATCAACCGAACCACACAGCTTGGTGTCATCGGCACTTGCTGAGGGCGCACCCAATCCCACTGTCCATGTCACCAACAAAGATATTGAACAAGACTGGTCCCAACACTGATCCCTGGGGGACACCACTCGTTACTGGTCTCCAGCTGGACACTGAGCCACTGAGCACTACTCTTTGCGTGCGGCCATCCAGCCAGTTCTTTATCCACCGAGTGGTCCACCTATCAAATTGATGTCTCTCCAACTTAGAGACAAGGATGTCATGTGAAACAGTGTCAAAGGCTTTACACAAGTCCAGGTAGATGACATCAACTGCTCTGCCCCTGTCCATCAGTTCCGTAGCCCCTTCATAGAAGGTCACCAGATTGGTCAGGCAGGATTTCCCCTTAGTGAAGCCATGCTGGCTGTCCCCAAGCACCTTGTTGGTTTTCATGTGCCTTAGCATGCCTTTCAGGAGAATCCGCTCCAAGATTTTGCTAGGCACAGAGGTGAGACTGACTGTCTGCAATTCCCCGGCTCACTCATTTTCCCCTTCTTAAAAATGGGGGTTATATTTCCCTTTTTCCAGTCGTCGGGAACTTCACCTGACTGCCATGATTTCTCAAATATGATGGTCAGTGGCTTAGCAACTTCATTTGCCAGCTCCTTCCGGACCCGCGGATGGATTTCATCAGGTGCCATGGACTTGTATACATTCATGTTCCTAAGATGGTCTCGAACCAGATCCTCTCCTACAGTGGGCCCAGGGTCTTCATTCTCTCTGTCCCTGCGTCTGCTTTCCAAGACTTGGGTGGTGTGGTCAGAGCATCTGCCGGTAAAAACTGAGGCAAAGAAGTCATTAAGAACCTCAGCCTTCTCCAAATCCAGGGTAGCCAGTTCTCCTGATAGCTTCTGGAGAGGGCCCACGTTGTCCCTAACCTGTCTTTTGCATTGCTGCAGCCACCCTCACAGGGCATTCGCCACCATCCATGAGTCAGAAAAAAAAATAAAGGTTTTTGAGCTCTCCATTACTTTGTGTAATAAACAGGACATTTCAAACTGATAATGAGAACACACTCTTGTATTTCATTAAATAAAAAAGCTTTTTAGAAAGGAAAACAATCTTATTTCTGTTAATTTGGACCAGTAAAATGCTATTCGCTCTCCAATAATATGTTTAAGAGTATTGCATGATAGAAGCTACACATATACAGTGAACTCCCATTTAAGGCTAATTTTGGCTTTAATTCTCTCTAGTCTGCTATGGTATTCAGAGATAACATCAAATCATCAGATTTTATAATGGCATTGGACAAAATGATCAGATAAACATAAGATAAAATAATGGCCATCCCTTATCCAAAGTGATTGGATTTGGTAGGAGGCTTGCCAGACTGGTCAAGCATGCTTTAAACTAGATGTGTTGGGGGAGGGGGCATCATTCCATCCCAACACTCCCAGTCGGTTGGTAGCACCTATAGTAAACATTCGGAGCAATGTAGGGATATTCCAGCTGCTCCAGCCAATGACCCGACTTCAATTAGATCTTGGCTCAAATGCCTCTACACAAATGCCCGTAGTATGGGGAACAAACAAGAGGAATTAGAGATGTGTGCACATCTACGGGGGTATGATATCATAGGCAGCACAGAAACATGGTGGGATGGCACCTATGACTGGTGTGTTGGAATGGAAGGTTACGGGCTCTTTAGGAAAGACAGGCCCGGCAGACGGGGAGGGGGAGTTGCTATTTATGTTAAGGATAGGCTGGAGAGTATGGAACTCTGTCTGGGGACAGGTGAGCAGTCGACAGAGAGTTTGTGGGTCAGGGTTAAAGAGAGAACAGCGATGGGTGATATTATTGTGGGGATCTGTTACAGACCGCCCGACCAAGGGGACTTGCTGGACGAAGCGCTCCATAGGCAGATAGTAGCAGCCTCACGCTTGCAGGCCCTTGTTCTCATGGGAGACTTCAACCACCCTGATATCTGTTGGAGGGGTGGTATGGCCCGGCACAAGCAATCTAGAAGGTTCCTCGATTGCGTGGAAGACAACTTCCTTCTGCAAGTAATAGAGGAGCCAACAAGGAGAGGTGCCATGCTTGACCTCATCCTCACCAACACGGAAGGGCTGGTTGGGAATGTGACGCTCCAGGACAGCCTTGATTGCAACGATCATGAGATGGTCGAGTTTGAGATCCTCAGGACAGTGAGAAGAGCGTGCAGCAAGCTCACTGCCCTGGACTTCAAGAGAGCAGACTTTGGCCTCTTCAGGAACCTGCTCAGTAAGGTTCCATGGGATACAGCCCTAGAGGGCAGGGGGGCCCAAGACTGTTGGTTGATATTCAAGGCTCACCTGCTGCAAGCTCAGGAGCGATGCATCCCAACTAGAAGGAAGTTTAGCAGGAGGGCCAGGAGACCTCCTTGGATGGATAAGGAGCTGCTGAGCAAAATTCGAAGGAAAAAAGAGGCTTATAAAAGGTGGAAGCAAGGTCAGGCGGCCTGGGAAGAATACAGGGATGTTGTCTAGGAAGCTAGGGACCAGGTTAGGAAAGCTAAGGCCCATTTAGAATTAAACTTGGCTAGGGATGTTAAGGATAACAGGAAGGGATTTTATAGGTACATTGCCAATAAAAGACAGGTTAGGGACACCGTGGGCCCTCTCCAGAAGCTATCGGGAGAACTGGCTACCCTGGATTTAGAGAAGGGTGAGGTTCTTAATGATATGTTTACCTCAGTCTTTGCCTCAGCAAATGCTCTGACCACACCACCCAAGTCTTGGAAGGCAGACGCGGGGACGGTGAGGGTGGGGACCCTGGGCCCGCTGTGGGGGAGGATCTTGTTCGGGACCACCTTAGGAACCTGAATGTATACAAGTCCATGGCACCTGATGAAATCCATCTGCAGGTCCTGAAGGAGCTGGCAAATGAAGTTGCTAAGCCACTGACCATCATATTTGAGAAATCATGGCAGTCAGGTGAAGTTCCCGACGACTGGAAAAAGGGAAATATAACCCCCATTTTTAAGAAGGGGAAAATGGATGACACAGGGAATTACAGACCAGTCAGTCTCACCTCTGTGCCTAGCAAAATCTTGGAGCGGATTCTCCTGAAAGGCATGCTAAGGCACATGAAAACCAACAAGGTGCTTGGGGACAGCCAGCATGGCTTCACTAAGGGGAAATCCTGCCTGACCAATCTAGTGACCTTCTATGAAGGGGCTACGGAACTGATGGACAGGGGCAGAGCAGTTGATGTCATCTACCTGGACTTGTGTAAAGCCTTTGACACTGTTTCACATGACATCCTTGTCTCTAAGTTGGAGAGACATCAATTTGATAGGTGGACCACTCGGTGGATAAAGAACTGGCTGGATGGCCGCACGCAAAGAGTAGTGCTCAGTGGCTCGGTGTCCAGCTGGAGACCAGTAACGAGTGGTGTCCCCCAGGGATCGGTGTTGGGACTGGTCTTGTTCAACATCTTTGTGGGTGACATGGACAGTGGGATTGGGTGCGCCCTCAGCAAGTTTGCCAATGACACCAAGCTGTGTGGTTCGGTTGATAAGTTGGAGGGAAGGAATGCCATCCAGAGGGACCTAGACACTCTTGTGAGGTGGGCTGATGCCAACCTAATGAAGTTTAACCATGCCAAGTGCAAAGTCCTCCACCTGGGTTGGAGCAACGCCAGGCACAGCTACAGATTGGGCGGGGAGGAGATTCAGAGCAGCCCTGCGGAGAAGGACTTGGGGTTGTGGGTTGACGAAAAAATGACCATGAGGCGGCAGTGTGCACTTGCGGCCCAGAAGGCCAACCGTATCCTGGGCTGCATCAAAAGGAGTGTGACCAGCAGGTCGAGGGAGCTGATCCTGCTCCTTTACTCTGCTCTCAGGAGACCTCACTTGGAGTATTGTGTGCAGTTCTGGTGTCCTCAACATAAAAAGGACATGGTACTGCTAGAACAAGTGCAGAGGAAGCCCACGAGGATGATCAGGGGACTGGGGCACCTCTCGTATGAAGATAGGCTGAGAAAATTGGGGCTGTTGAGCCTGGAGAAGAGAAGGCTGCGTGGAGACCTCATAGCAGCCTTCCAATACCTGAAGGGGGCCTATAGGGATGCTGGGGGGGGACTCTTCATTAGGGACTGTGGTGAGAGGACAAGGGGTAATGGGTTTAAACTTAAACAGGGGAGGTTTAGATTGGATGTGAGGAAGAAATTCTTTACTGTGAGGGTGGTGGGGCCCTGGAATGGGTTGCCCAGGGAGGTTGTGGATGCTTCATCCTTTGTGGCGTTCATGATGGGGTTGGACATAGCCTTGGATGGCATGGTTTAGTGGGAGGTGTCCCTGCCCATGGCAGGGGGGTTGGAACTCGATGATCTTGAAGTCCTTTCCAACCCTTACTATTCTATGATTAAACAAGCACTTTATGTGCTTGTGAATATGTATATACTTATACAGTATATTAAAGGAAATAATGTTCAGTTCAGCCCTGAATATTTTTTCATTATTTATTTCTGAGCTTTAATTTGTGTAAGGCAGAAACTCCAGTCCTCTCCGTGAGACATTACACGCACACACACACAAAATGAATCTCATCCTTTTCCAAAATTGCTTCTAGTCCATAAACAATTACAGGCAGGTGCTTCAAATATCTTGAAGCACAAGATAGGCAGGAGGTATTTACAGATATTGTTATAAGTAGCAGTCACAGTACATCAGCTGGATTGTTTGAAACTTGTATTGATTGACTAAAAAAGCTCCAGGGACTGTTAGATTCCTAAACAATAACAACAGACAGTCTTTTGAACAAAAACACTAGAGATGGGAATTCAAATTATTTTTCCTCAAAAGAGATACTCCTTGGGAGGCAGGGGAGAGAAGTCCTATGTTAGTGCCTATAAACCTCAGAGAATGTTTAATTTCCTCTCAATGAAATCTAACTGAAGCAAAACACTCCTCAAAACCCATTTTTAGACAGGAATGAGTAAGGTGAAGATCTCAGGAGACTTTCAGTGAGGCTGATATGAAAACTACAGATACATGAGTGGGGCAGGACTTCATTGCTTCCAAAGATTTTCACAAGTATAGAGGGAGATTGGAATACCTCAGTTAAATGAAGCAGCAAGCAAGTTTTGCAAAATTGAATCAGGATATATTAAAACTAAAACCAACACAGTACCATGGTCAGTGACTGCTATTTTATCTTTCTTTTAGCTGGTGGGAATCACAGCAGAAATTAGTAAAGCAGATGGGTATGTAGGTGGGTATGCTTACAGGTCAAAGGCACAACACACTTTAAAGGAAAAATACTATACAAAAGAAGAAAAATATAGGTTGTTCATTATTAAGGTAATACTGGCAAAACAAGGATATTTAGTTGTTATATGTTGGTGTTGTGGTTTAAGTCCAGTCAGCCACGTAGCTCGCTCTCTCACTCCCACTCCCCCTTCCACTTCTTTCCCCAGCTCCCAGGGGGATGGGGAGGAGAACTGAAAGAATGCAATTCCCCCAGGTTGAGATAAGAACAGTCCAGTAACTAAGGTATAACACAAACCACTACTGTTACCATCAATAATAATAATGACAACTGAAATAACAAGGAAAGAGAATACAACCTCTCACCACCCGCCAACCAATACCCAGCCCAACCCAGCAGTGATCTAACCCTTCTGGGTAACTGTCTCCAGTTTATATACTGGGCATGACATGCTGTGGCATGGAATACTTCTTCGGTCAGTCTGGGACAGATGTCCTGTCTCTGCTTCCCCCTGGCTTCCCCTCTTCCCTGGCAGAGCATGAGGCTCAGAAAGTCCTTGGTCAGCCTAAACATTACTAAGCAGTAGCTAAAAACATCGGTGCTATCAGTGTTGTTCCCAGGCTGAAAATCAAAACCACAACACTGCACCAGCTAGTAAGAAGGAGAAAAATGACTGCTACTGCTGAACCCAGGAAGGTTAGAAAAATTAAAAAGAAAAGAAGTCTATTAACTTGTAAGGAGCCTTTTAAGAATCCCACATGTGCTCATGCCTATCTTACTACATACCCATTTCTACAAGCTTGGAAAAAACCAGCAAAGTGCTTACTGAGACCTAAGACACTGCTGCACAAATGCAGAACAACTATGTATTGCATTTGAACATTGGTTTAAAAAAAAAACAGCACTTCAGAACCTTGGTGCATGTCATCAGTTGCTGTATGTTCTCTTACATCTGCACTATATCGAGCAACAAGTAATTATTTATTTTAGTGGGTTTTATGAATTTGTCATGTGTCTGGATCCTACTATCCACAAAGTAAGAGCCTTCTCTGAATGTGGGGACTGAACAAGCCCAGTTCAGTCTTCCATGTAGAAAGAACTAGCTATTGAGCCAAATTTCCTCAGCCCCCAGGATTAAAATCATCTGGGTAAGGGATGTGTTTGCTGAAAATGCTTTTAACAGTCTGGTAATTGGCTGTGTTTTTAATGTTTGGCTGTACCAAACTGGCCCAAACTATTGCCAGCATAGCTCAACATGATAATTACAACAGTAGTGTAGAATAAAAATGAGTCTCACAGGAGAAAAAAAAAATGCACATTGAAAAGGAAACTCAGAATGTTGTCCATATGTGTTACAAAAAATATGATGCATTTAACTCTTGTTCCTGTCAGAGAATACAGTCCAACTGATATGTTTATATAAACACTGAGAGAAGCTTGAATTATCAGAAAATATTTAGGGTTGATCAACATTTGAGTTACAATGATCTAGATAAATTACAATAGATACGCAGCTTATAAAGAGCACCTATTAGCTCTTAGGAAGCTGAAGTGCTTGGATTGTCTTTTACAGGCACTGATAATAAGCTTGAAAACATTCCAGAATGGAATACATGTTTATAAACCTTACCGATATCATGGAATTTATAAGTCCCACTGTTCTGCTAGTTTGTCTACTCAGCTGAAACATTGATAGTCATGGAAGTTGTAGGCTTCTTAAGAGCAGTAGTCAATTTCAATAATATTGCTGTACTGTGATTTAGTAAATTGTACATTTTCTTTTCACATGTCTATTCAAGTGAAGAATTCACTAAGAAATTCAGTCTACAGGAAGTTAGAATATTTTTTCCTTTTTTGAATTTCTCAAACACTGCCTCCAAGCATCACTATATACATGGCCAACTAGAGTTCTTCAAGACAGCATTATTCTCAGTGAGACTACCTGAATAGTTATTATCATTCTTTCCAGCTGCTTTTGACAACCAGCAAACCTCAAATAAAATATCCATAACTTTAAGCATGACTACTGATGGTGCACATGGTATCAGTTCTGATGATATTCATGTAATAAAACATGTAAAGTGCCATTCACTCCTTACCTCCTTCTCCAAAACAAATTATGGAATGCTTAGGGTTGTTCAAAACTCTCACAAATTCTCCACCAATATGGATCTAAGATAATTTTATGACTAGTTACTAAATTAAATGTTAACATCAATAAGTTGAGAGTAAATTAGAGAATTACATTCACTTGAATATTGAAATAATATTCTAATTGGTTACATATTTCAAGTTTTTCAATGTGCTACAGTTTATTTATGCTAATTAAAGTTATGCGTATAATGGGGCAAAAAATGCATGTTATCTGTTGCCAAAATATATCCTTCGTTAATCTGTATCAGTTGATTATTTTTGCAGAAGGAAATCTAGCAAGTCAAATTACTATTTTTTCATTTTGAATTCTTTCTTTATTTGGGCTAAAAACCCCATAGCTCGAATCTGAAGCTAAGCAATTTGTTTAATTCAGTGACATTTCAGCTTTTTTTGTAGCTGCCTACGAAGAGAAAAACTGTTATTTACACAGTTTTATTGGAAAAGTTGTGTGCAAAATAGAATTTTAAAATGTATTTGGTGTGTTGACAGAATGAAGCTAAAATTTCACCCAGAAAGGGAATACCATTTTCTCCATTCATATAGGAAGATAGAATTAACAGCCTAAAATGATCAGAAAAAAAAAAAAAAAAATACAATGTGAATTAAATAACTCAATTTCATGAGTTACAATCAAGTGAATACCTAGTCATGTTAGATCACATGTAGGGAGAATATCAAAAAGAAAATTGTAATCCAAGTTTTATTGTCTCTTTAGGTCTCAGAAGGGTATTATTTGCCTTGCTTGTTTCTTTTGTCAAGGTGCGTTATTCACCTTGCTTTTTTCTGTTGTGTGAGGTTTGTTTTTTTTTTTTTTGGGGGGGGTTGATTGGTTGGGGTTTTTTGTGTGAGGTTTTTTTTCCTTTTTTTTTAATTACTTTCTTGCAGATTAAACATGCAATAGTAATTGGAATATATTGTAACAATTTGAACTTCACTTGATACACTTTGCAGCCCACGGGCCAGACACAATTTAGTAAAGCAAAATTTTATACAGAAAATTTATTTCCCATGTGCAACAATTCAAGCGCATTTCCCGCTTGATGCTAATCAACAAAAGTAGACCATGAGAAAACGCAAAATCTGTCTTGCAACACACAAGAAATTAACAAATGTCTGGACAAGATTTTATCTGAAAGCTTATCTCCAGTGATGACATTACAAGTCTTATCATATGTTATGGTTATTTGTATGGAAACTTATAGAAAAGGGATTTTTTTTTTAGAATATAATGTTAATGGAGCATAGGTTTTGAATTATTTTAAAAATCTGTAGATCTATGGATTATGAGAGCAACATCATTTAATATTCTAATTTCATTCACATGTGATTCCTAATAAAATTTCTCATTTGAGCATAAAATACCTTCTAGTATTTTAGGAATTCATACTTACTGTGTTAATTCAGAGGTCAACCTAAAGGTTAAAATAACCTAAATCTTTATACTAAATTTATCATGATGTATTTTATCATGCCAGACATAAATATTACTTGTAAAAAAAAAAAAAAAAAAAAAAAAAGAAAAAAAAGTAACATTTTATTTGTCGTCTGTCAGGTAGGTATGAAAGCATGAAGAAAACAGTTCTCATTATATTCCATTCAGTTCTTAACTGTGCTATCCTTATTTGCAGTACCATTTCAGAAAATGACTTCACGAGGTTTGCAATTACTATAATTTCCTTATATTTCAGAGTTCGCTACCATAGCGGAGATGCTTTTCAGTTTTGCAGGGGACAGGGAATTCTTTTCTGAGTAAAACCTGCCAGATAAGGGCTCACATGGTCATCCATGTAGCTAACTGTTTTAAAAGAGATTTATTTTTTTTTAATTAGTGCAAAAAATGGCTGATATATGATCATACAATATTAACATGCAGCTAAAGGGAGGAAAAAACCCTGGTAAGAAAGGTTAAAACAAGAGGAAAACAAAGCAGTAATAAAGCTTAAAAAATCAAATAAAAGAAGAAATGAGTGAATTTTGATGATTCAACTGAAATGAAAAACAGAAAATGCTAAGACGCGTCTTGTATCATCTGCTTTCAGATGATAGATGATCTAAAAAGCAAGTAGGATTGCACTCTTTCAAAGTCCCTGAAGTTGTACCTTGTGATTCATACTCTCACAGAAAGCTCTCCTGAGCTATGAGCCAGTTTATTTTTACATGGTGCAGTTCTATCTGTTTGGGAAAATACCTGCAGCTATATTTAAAACAGTGCCCTAAGCAGTGGTGGAGCTTGGGCACTGCTGCTCAACTGGCTGTACTGCTAAATACTTGTTGCAGGTACAACTGTAGAAATCTGGCATACTTTTCAGCAATACCAGCTGGCACCCTCCCAGACAAATCATGAGCAACTCTGGGAGCTAGTGCAGGTCATTCATAAAAGGTTGAGTACAGCTGTCTCATTTCAGAAGTTGGGAATGTTTAATCCTATAGTCATGGGCAGGTTCTGACAGCAGGAGCACCAGAGAAGAGTCTCTTTTCTATATTGTTTACTATTATAGATATATTTTACCTGTACACAGCTCTAGAATTTCTGAAAAACGCTGGAGTAGTCATTTGGCTTGTTTGTAATATTTCCAATAATGAAATTTTAACAAGCTCACCCTGACTTATCTCTTTGCTTAAGGGAAAACTAACTGTCTCACAAAGTACCATGAATGTGATGTATAATTCATGCAGATTACATGTTCCTCTAAGAACTCTGTTAACTGGGATTGTATTCCTAATTTCAACATCTCTTCTACAAAAACAAATTCATAATTTAGCTACAGGGAGATAATTGAAAAGCAGCAAAAAAAATAAGCAGATGTGAAACTACCATCAGTTCAGGCCAAAGCGTGAAGTACACAAAGTGGTGAATTTCAGCATTTCCATATTAACAACTTATTACTCCAAACAAGGTGCAAATCAAAAACCATTCATGAAAAGCATCTATGAATAATTTAAAGTAGTTATTAATTTCAATGTTTTTGTAATTTCAGGAAGCACAGGTCATGGTAAAAAGCACAATATACAACTTCTTCGATAGAGCTGTTTTACTTAGGACTCTGACATTCATACTTAATTTCCTCCTAGTTTACATAAGAAAGCATAAGCTGCTGCAGATCAGCTTTTACAGAAGCATCCTTGTTCTATGAATTTAGAGCACCTCTCACAACTTTGTTTTAACCCAGGATGATAGCCTCTTAGAGCTACAGAAAAGATTATAGTATCATGGACATCCAGTGAAAATGAGTTTCTTTCTCCACATTTTAACTTACACTTGTACCACTTTTTTTTAATTTTCAAATATATTTGTTAGCTTCCATGTAATTTTTCCTCATTGTATTTCCCGTTTTATTATTGTCCCTGCCTGTTTTTTATGTTTCTGTGTATGTTCATATGTATATGCTCTCTAACACAGAACAGTCTATTGCAGAAAAGTATGAAGCATAACTTTTCACTGTATGCTATATTTAAGGTGTTGACATAAAACTTTATGTTACCCATAAATGCAGCTACTATTTTTGAGCAAGATGTATAAAGAATGTGTTATGAACAGATTTGACTCAAAGAATGTTAACTACCCCCTGACTTTGCTGAAGTTTGGAGGTAAAAGATAATATAGCTTTGCTGAGATAACTCATGTTATTCAAAGACATGTAACAGTTTTAGAAACAATGAAAATCTTTCTTTTTTTTTTTTTTTTTATTACAACAAGGAGAGTGTCTGTATTTGAACTCCAGCTAATTTTGTTGCAACATAGAAAGCCTGATCCCCTGAGAATTTTCTATCCAAATAAGGGACTTCAAATTTTCACTGTGGAAATGAGATGACATTCAAAGTTAATACATGGCAAACTCACATCTGTCAGTCTTTATTTGAATGTCAATAGTACATATTATTCCAATGAGAGGAGACCTTGCCTGAGGAAGGAAAATCCTAAGCCTGTCAGAAGTCTTTTTTTTTTTTTCAGTGAATGGAAAATCGTTTACCCATGTTTAATATTTTCTGTCTGTGGCATTTCAGATATAACAGCTGGGTTTGGTGGAATGCTTTATTATTTTCTAAAATTGGTGGGGAGATACTGCTTCATGGATTGGAGCTCCATTCAATGTGTTGCTTGCACTACTTGTTTAAAAACAGATGTCTTCCTGTAAGATCTTTAAATAGTTTGTGATATTTGAGAGCATTACAGTTCAATAAAGTGAATACAGAAGGGGGCCATATGCACCATAGGCTGGTAGAGAAAGGAACTGGTTTAAATAGGACATGTGGATAACTATTCCTTATATATGGTTTGAATATATTAACTGATGTGCTGTTGCCTTAGTATACATGAGTGCAGAATATATATGTTGCAAACTTTTGACCAGTATATTTATTTTGCAAGAATTGTGCAATTATATTGTGATTAAAGAGACACAATGCAAAACAACATTTTTATGCTCTTACAGATAACCTGGTTTGGGGGGGGGGGAATGGAATTCCAGTTACTGGTATGACAGCCTTAGCACAATAATCTATTTTTTTTTCTCTCGGTCATTTCTGGTGTAGATGCTACTTGGGAGAGTTACCTGACTGCTATTTTGTCCCCAAATTCTGACATCAGAAACAGGCCTGTGCCCACTCCAAAGAAGACCACGCCTTATTTCAAAGTTGTAAGAATCCTGTACCTGATGAAGCTTTTCAACAGCTTAGGATATTATCAGAAAGGTCTCTCATAAAAATTTATTTTTTTTTTAAACCATCTAAATAATTAGAGGTAATAAACAATTTCAGTTACAAGTTAGCTATCTTTCATGTTCAGGTTTGTTTTTCAGAGGTAGTGTGGATTAGTATTAAGTAGAACATAGGAATCTTTGTTCCAAAGACTTTTAAACAAAAACATTTCTAGATAAGGGACTTTACAACAGTTCTTCCTGATATCAGTAGAATAAGATCTGGGTTAATTCTTGGACATCCTTCCCTAAGGATTGTCAGCATACAGTTTTGGCTGGTTTTAGTAAGACCGCTTTTCCATACATTGGACATTCCTCACTAGGATGTTGTCAAACAGTATTTAAAGTTTGTATGGGATATATCCCTGTGACAGTCTTGTTAACTATTGGAAGTATTTTCATATGGAAATTGTTAAGGAGTTCATTAGTTCCAACAAGGCAAAGTGGTTCTGTGCATGCAAAACAGATAATTGTGTTGCAAAAATTTTAAAACCTTGAACAAAGAGATTATTAGGGATTTTTAAGTATGCAAAAGTTTAAGCTGACTGGTTTATGATGCAATACGCAATACACACACATATAACAAATGCGTCTGTGTCTACATTGTGTTAAAAAAATAAGAGTTGCAGTAATTAAGTATCTGTTTCAGTTCAATTTGCTTTTTATTGAGAACATCTCATGCTGTTTTATAGTACTTAATAAAATCTAATCCATTAGACAATGTGATAGAATCTTATAATATATACTGACTGCAGGCTCCCTTCGGTTCTTAAACCAATTTATATGCAGATTATATCCATTTTAAATCTCCTCCAAAATAATTTAGTTTGCAGTTTCAAATAGTACAAACTAAATACTTCTTGAAGGCCAACATCGAGTTAACAAATTGTTTTCATTGTGCTGCTCGTGTAAAAAAAGATAATAAAGCTCAAAGAAAAAGGACTAATTTTTTCAAGGTACATGCTAAAACTACAAAATATAAGTTTGGAACTTGTTCTGAAAGTTCATTGCCAACATATGTGGAAACGTGAATTCATAGTTATTTTCTGGAAAAGAAAACAAAAAAAAACCCTTTGTTTTCCTAACCAAGAATTGATCTGCCCAAAGCAGAATCGCTTGTAAAAAGTATTTTTGATTAAAAAGAAATCTGATGTAATTAAAAAGATGTTTCATTGCCTCTTTCACACAGGTGTCTGGATAGTATATGTGTTTTCATTTTTTTTCTTTGCAAATGTAAATATAGTAAAATAAGAAAATAAAAATAAACTAAAACAGAAAGAGAATACTTTTATGAAGGTAGTATGTATTAGACAGCTGAGAAGGAAGGTAGAGTTTTATCCATCACTCAGACCCGGAAGGAAAAGAATTCCAAACCACGACTGAATCTTAATAATTGCAGGACAGAAAAACTACTTCCCACATAACCTTATGAGAAAATCACACACCATTAATTTGATCGATATGAACTTTACTTATGACTAGCAGAAAACATTAAGAAGAATAAGTTCTGCATCTCTAAGTTAAATTTTATTATTCTTTTCCCAAGTGACCAACTTGCTGCAGTCTTTTTGCTTCTAAAAACGAACAGTGTTCTAGGGGTTTTACATGAACAATCTCTACATATAACAATTCTGACTGTTGGGGGCTTTTGCTGTTGAATCCATTACCAGAGAAAAGGTCAGAAATCTCAATCCTCTATCTAACAGAAAGGAGTCCTTTAAAATGTTCAATAGCTGACTACATTTGCAGAGGGGGTCTTTACATGCTACGTTATTTGCCTGGCCCCAAAAACTTGTTTAGTATGACCAGAGCAAAAGAGTTAAAAAAGCAGGGTTTGGTTCTGCACACTGAGAGATTAAATTTAGGGCTATTCCTCTATGCCTGTAAACAGTGAGAAGACAATAGAAGAAATAAAATAATATGACTTCTATTTCTAATTTTACACAAAAAAATGCTCCTAGAAATTAGAAGCTGGGAAAAGTTAACACAATTGAAAATGGAAATTTATTTTGTATAATTAAGTCTAAATTATAATTACCATGCACCCTTACTAGAACATTTCTGAATTTGAGAACACTGTTCTCAGACGGAAACGCTTTGTTTAAGACACATATAACATTGCGCTTTACCCTCAGAGCCATTACCTTATACATAAATATATAGAATCATAGAATTGTTTAGAATAGAATAATATAGAAATCATGCTGGCAATATTTTATCAAATACATTCAAAATAAAGATTCCTACACTGTGGCCCAAGTGCCAAAGACAGTCATTGTATTTGCTGAGATCTTTCTGAGAAATCCATCTCATGTTTCAACAGTTCAAAATTTGAAAGCTTATTTTAGTTACCCTAAGCTCCTTTGTAGTAGAGAGGGAGAGAGAGTATCCTGCATTTAGAGTAAGAGTTTTTTTTATAAAGATGGATTTTATGGGATAAAAATATAGCAAGCATGTTACCAAGAAAATCTTTATTTGACTGGAAAGCAAAGCACACACTTATCTAGCACTTGATATGGAAATTTAAGCAACAGAGGACAAACTAACTGCAACTGTGAGAGAAGAGCTAGGGGCGTTTCTAGGTACTGGTGGCATGACCTGTTTCTCTCTCCATCTCCCCTGATTCATTTAGAAATCCCTAAAACTTTAATTATCTTTTTTATTCATATTTCTTTGTTAGACCTTTTCATGTAAGACAGTTACCCCTAAAGCTGTTCTAAAGCATATGCTTCTGAAGGGAAAGAGAAGAGGGTCCCAAATACGAATAGACATAGCCAGATTAATTTCATTACCATTTAATGGAATAAATGTTCAATTAGTTTTGCAATGGCTTTTTAATTTAATAAACTCCACATCCAATTTAAATGCCAGAAAAATGTGATTGAAACTAGACTTTAACTAAAAATTTAAGTCCATAGATATTTTTTCACTACCATTATTTAAAAAATATTCAATTTTATGAAATAGTAATAAAGTAAATTATCTACAATCTTGTTTTATGAATTGCAGTGTAAATTAAATACATCTCTCCACAGAGGAATAGTTGCAGTAGTATCTAGTGGAAACTACAGATTACTGCACATGAAGATTACCATCTTCATGTTATTATGTCCTTGAAAACACGTTAGAAATTCCTACATGTATACTATCCCTTTTAAATAGCAAAACTGAATGAAATAATGATATTGTAAACTATTCTATGATTCTATGATTCTATGATTCTATGTTATGAATTTCTAAACATATTGTGGAAAAAAAACCATAACATCACTGTATTAGATATTTTTCCTATTATTACACAAAAATAATTGTGAGCTATTTCTGTGCTTGTCATGTACACTTGAATTTTCCAAGATTAAATATTTACAATTTCTCAGAAGATTATAAAAATAATGCAAAAAGCCATAAACAATTTACAATCACAAAGCTGGTTCAGCCCTGTGCCAGTAACACGTGGCAGTAAAAATATGAGACCAGACTATTTGCTGCTTTAAGTATTAGAATAGCTCAGGTGATGACAGTGAATATGTGATCCACGTTCCACAGCTAAGATTTTAGGTCCCTTAAGCTGTTTAGAAAATAACACTGACATCGAGCTAAATTTGTCTTGTTGCCTTCTTCCTTTGTTGAAGCAAAGCCACCTACTTAGTCTAATTCTACCATGACACCTCCATTGACTTCTATTGTGAGCTTGAGCTGTTTCAGCTATATTGATTTTAATAGAGCTACTTTCATGAATGAAAGGAGGTTCTTACAATACTTTCAAGAAATAAGAATGTTTATTGCTACAAATATAAAACATCATCTCAATCTTTACATTTAGCTGTCTAAAACTGAATTTGATCAGAGATTCAGCTTTCATATGTAATATACAAAAACACCTAAGTTTAATATCATATGTTGGGGTTTAGGTGTAATGAATAATTCAGAAGTACCGTAGCTTCATCACTGTAACTATTCATTTTGTAATGAATTGCAAAACCATTATATTTCATATTTTAGACTATAGGCCCGGATCTTGATCCAAGCAAACATACTCAAAGTATTGTCTCAATTTTGTCTCAAATATTGGTCCAAGTTTGATTTTGAAGGAAGAGCAAGAACATGGCACTGAATAAAAAAGTCCACTGACTAGCCTCTTATTTCCTGACTATTTCTAACTCTTGAAGTGTTCTAAGCTGTCACAGTTAACTTATTTGCTAATTTTCAGTAGATTTTTCATTCTCTTCCAAGCTTCCCTTCCACAGTCTCCACTTAAAAAAAAAAAAAAAAAAAAAAAAGAGAAAAAAAAAAAAAAAAGATTAAATTCCTTTAGTTCCAAAGTCCTACCACCATTGTGAGTGAAGCCATTTTCATTTCTTCTTAACCCGACTGCTGGCAATATTCTTGATGTTGCCTCGTGCTTATACTGCAGGACAGCGAATAGTTACTGCTCACCCTATGTTACTTATGATTCTGCAGACCAGTGTCACACTTGCCCTCTCCCTCACAAATTATCTCTTTGCCACAAAGTCACAATTCGATGAGTAATTGGTTATTCACCCTTCAGTCAATCCTTTTTCTTTGTGAACCAGTTAAAATGATTCTACATAAATGGATCCTACATAAATGACTTTTCACACAGTGCCTGAAAAATATTATTATTACCTGAACAAAGTTTTGCATTTCAAATCTTATTTCATTTCTTGTTTCTTGTAACCTCGGTGGTGAAGTTACTATTTATACCACTGGTGACTGACTTCAACCAGTAATATGATTTTTAACTCTATTTATGGATTAAGCACTCAATTAACTGAAAGTGACAAACTCAAAGGAAACATATTTTTCTCCAATACAGAGGAATAAAGAGTGAACTGTTTCATTTATGACAGAATGTAGGACAAATCATGAGTTATTTAATTTAAAAAGGAGGGGAAAAAAACAACAAACACTGAACTTTATTGAACTTTTGCTGACAGATGATATAAAAGTGGTTCTTTGAAAACACTGTATACCTTTATTAATAAGCAACCCTGCTTCACTTATGGGCAATTCCACAGAGTTGTCACAGAATGGAGAGAAATGAACACTGAAATATTACCAGCTAGCAGGGTTTTTTTACAGACATAATACACAGTTGTTTACAGTGCCACAGCTATGGAATAATCATTTTCACCTGTACATTCTTGCAGAAAGGCAAGTCTAATAGCCCCTCATACGAAGAAGAAGAGAAAAAAAAAAGGCAAAAAAATAAAACATAAACAAGGACTGACACTGGCTGCCCTAGTTTATCTCAAAACTCTGAGGTCAAGTTGAGTGAGAAAGGTGAGGTTGTATTATCCCAGGGCACCACTTATCATCTGCTTTAATGTGCAATACTTGAGATATCCAGGCTTAAAGTCTTTTCAATAATTCTTCAAGACATTGCAGCTCAAATAGATGTATAATCTACTTTGGCCAAAAAAAATTCTCACTGTATATTTGTGGTGAGTATATTCTCATCCCAGCTAAACTCTGAAATGGGAAGGCAGCAGGGAGCCTAGAGAACTGTGGTATCACTTAAGTAAGTACCCTAATCCCTGAGTCAAAGGCATAGACCAAACCCCAGGGTCCTGAGCTAGATAAAATGCAAAGGCAGAAGTAGAACAAACATAGGTGCCCAAAGCCTCATAGGTAAGGCAGTCCAGAGCTGCAGGACAAGGATCTTATCTGTGTTCTTGAAAAGATATTTCTCTTTCTTTCAAAAGTACTCATTGCAATCCTGATCACACTGTTGATTGCCAGTGAAAATCCCAATCATTTGGCAAAAGACCAGCAATTATCAGCTGGTGTGGTGCTGGCAGCACAGTCAGCACAGCTCCTAAAGGCCATGCACAGGCAGAAACCATGCGCAGGGTGGGTTGCTCTTACATCACAGGGCCTTTGCACACTGACTGATATAGTCATGCTGGACAGACACTAGTCATTATTTCATAAAATCATAGTATTGACTAGGTTGGAAAAGACCTTTAAGATCATCAAGTCCAAACTTTACCTCAGGACTGCCAAGTCCACCAATAAACCATGTCACTAAGGGGTTCATCTACGAGCAATTTGAACACTTCCAGAGACACTAATTCCATCACTTCCTGTGGCAGCCTGTTCCAATACCTGATCTACCTTCTTGGTGAAGAAATTATTCCTAATATCCAAACTCATTGGTTCCTTTGGCACATCTTGAGGCCATTACCTCCTGTCCTATCACTTGTTACTTGGGAGAAAAGAACAGCCCCCTCCTTACTACAATCTCCTTTCAGGTAGCTGTAGAAAACAATAAGGTCCCCCATGAGCTTTCTCCAGACTAAACACCCCCAGTTCCTTCAGCTGTTCCTCAGAGGACTTGTGCTCCAGACCCTCCACCAGCTTTGCTGCCCTTCTCTGGACCCACTCCAGCACCTCAATGTCTCTCTTGTAGTGAGGGACACAGAAATGAATGCAGTATTCAAGGTGCAGCCTCACCAGTGCCAATACAGGGGGATGATCACTTCCCTGACCCTGCTGATTATGCTATTTCTGATACAGGCCGGGAGGCTGCTGGCCTTCTTGACTGCCTGGGTACAAGCTGGCTCATGTTCAGCAGCTATCAATCAACACCCCCAGGTCCTTTTCCACCAAGCAGCTTTCCAGCCACTCCTCCCCAAGCCTGTAGCATTGCACTGGCTTGTTGTGGCCCAAAACAGGACCTGACACTTTGCCTCGTTGAACCTCATACCATTGGCCCCAGCCCATCGATCCAGCCTCCCGAGATCCCCCTGCAGAGCCTTCCTATCCTTCTGGAGATCAACAAGTAATAGTCAGAGTCAGCTAAGCTCTAAAGAAAACAAACACATCACCCTTTCTCTGTTCCCTTTAAGTTGACGTTCACACAATCAGCAGGAAGGCCCTCTGTGTAGGAAAAGCTTCAAGGTAGTAAAGTATTTTTGATCAATAGCCCCTCCAAAGAAATGTATCCTATCCTCTGCTGTTTCTGAGCTTCAGTCTACTGCTGGCATTTCACTGACAGACAGGTTGACTTCTGACATGGTTGTCAAGAACCATGTTTTTTGTCTGCACTCGCCTTGGTTTCACCCTCTAGCTGACTTAGTATCAATAAAATTTATTGCTGAAATTTGTCTGTTTATCTGTATAATGACCAAAATCAAGCAGTAAGTGAGGGTTTGTTTTTTTTTTTTACATCTGAATCATAGAATAGTTGGGGTTGGAAAGGACCTCAAGATCATCAAGTTCCAACCCCACTGCCATGGGCAGGGACACCTCCCACTAAACCATGCCATCCAAGGCTATGTCCAAACCCATCTTGAACGCTGCCAGGGATGAAGCATTCACAACTTCCCTGGGCAACCCATTCCAGGGCCTCACCACCCTCACAGTAAAGAATTTCTTCCTCAGATCCAATCTAAACTTCGCCTGTTTAAATTTGAACCCATTACCCTTTGTCCTCTCACCACAGTCCCTAATGAAGAGTCCCTCCCTGCGGCGGGAGAACATGGACAACGCAGCAACGACCAATGTGATCAAACGTTGACAATTTATTAAACGCAAGCATCAGCTTTTACAGAAAAGTTACAAAGTACTGGAACAGTCGTTATCTGATTGGTTAACTTGTGAAATGTCCATAGCGACAGGCTCCTGTCTTGCAAGCAAGGCCTGCTCCGTGGTAATCTGATCTGGCGCCGACATCCTGCTCAGTGCCTTTGTGGCAACCTGAATCGGGTGCTCAGTGCCTTTGTGGAAACCTGAATGCAGGTGCTCAGTGCCTGATTGCGGTGCTCAGTGCCTTTGTGGTAAGCTTGCTCAGTGCCTCCCCAAGGCAACGTCCTCTTCATGTCGGCACGTAGGCATCCTGTGTTGACCCTTTCAGTAGCCTGTGAAGCCCTCAGCTCACTACTCGAGTGAGGCTAAGTCAGAGGCTGGATTGCTCACAACAAGAAACTCTGCAACAATTCCCTCTTTTTGTTTTTGAGCAATCCAAACGTGTTGCATAGCTTCAGATAATGACCTTTTAACACAACTAAATATAATTCTACACATAATCAACATGCCAATCACAATAACAAAAATTTTAGATTCATACAACACATTCCTTCAAAGTCAGTACAACCATGACCCTGTGCTAGCAGCAAAAATCAATGGCTGCACAACTTTGCAGCAAGGCATGTCAGAAAAGCTAAAACATCAAAGAGCAGAATTCCCAACAAACAAGTTTTAAAGGGATCTGTGGCTGGCTGCATGGCAAGGCAAAATGCATCACTGCCAGTTTCATTTGCCCAAGTGATCCACTGATTTACTCGTGGATTTATTCCATGCATCAAACTTGTTATAACATTAACAAAATTTAACAAGATTAACCCAACAAACTTAGTCAGACTCGTCATGATCCATTACAGCATCCACAGTGGGTGGCATCTTCCACGGACGAGTCCAACGGGCAGGTACCCAACGAATCCCATTATCTGTAAGTAAACACATATATCCTCTGCCTGCTAATTTAACCTCTGCAGGACCTTTCCATTGTCCTGTATTTAAATCTTTGTACTGAACTAGGATTTTCTCAGTTTTATTATCTGTTACTCCTGACTGCATGGCTAGTCCATGAATGACCATAGGCGGTTCATTCCTATCCCCTGCTAATCGCAAAAAATTCAATACATACAATGCTTTGGCCAGTCTCTCTGCAGGTGGGAGTACCTCTCCCCCTTTTTGTTTTAAAAGAAGAGATTTTAGGGTTTGGTGTGCCCGTTCCACTATAGCTTGTCCAGTAGGGGAATGAGCAATGCCTGTAATATGTTTAATTCCCCATGTTGTGCAAAGCTGTAGAAATCGTCGTGATGTATAAGCAGGACCATTATCTGTTTTAATACTTTGTGGAACTCCAAGCACTGCAAAAGACATATAAAGATGGCGTTGTACATGTTTAACTGTTTCACCTGTCTGAGCAGTTGCCCACAGTGCCATAGAAAAGGTATCAATACAAACATGAACATATTTAAGTCGACCGAATTCTGGAAAATGGGTAACATCCATTTGCCACAGTTGCAGTGGTTGCAAGCCTCTAGGATTAACTCCAATTCCTAGACCAAATCCAATTTTTTGACAGGATGGACAAGATTTCACAATGCCTTGTGCATCACTTAGAGGAATGGCAAACTGCCGTGCAAGCATTTTTGCAGATTGATGCAAAAAGGAATGTGATTCACGGGCTTGTGCAAAACTATTAATGGGCGGTCCAGCCCAAGTAGGAGAAACTAATATATCAGCCTTATTATTACCTATGGCTAATCCATAGTTTGATTGGTGGCTGCGAAGATGGGTAATAAAATAGGGAAATTCACGATTCTGCAATAAACGCAACAACATTAGTAACAATTGATATAACCAGTTGTTTTTGACTTCTTTTAGAAGTGATCCTTCAATTCTGTGTACAACTCCAACAACGTACAATGAATCAGAGACAATGTTAAGTGGTGTATCATTCCATTTTTCAAAGGCCCAAATAACCACGTCTGCAAGGAGTCATCAATAGTACCATTAATCAAATGTCTCTCCCACTGCTGGTTGTTTTGCCAAACACAAGCAGCTAATTTAGAACGCTTGCGAGTGTCTGTAAAAACAGTAGTACCTGACACAGGTGTTTCTGAATCCTTTGGAAATGTTTCAAACTTCTGATTACTCAACATTGGCAACAGTTTATATGAAGGATAGACATTGCTTATTTCACCTTCAAAGTCTACTAAAGCACTTTGTAGGGACAGAGAAGTGTGTAACAACCACTCTAAATATTCTTGAACAACAGGGATAACAATTTTTTGAGGATTTTTCCCAGATATTTCCAATGCTCGACTACGTCCTTTCATAATTAACTGAGACAAAATTTCTGGTTTTGTGGTGATGGTTTTCTTTGGTGTAACAGGAGTAAATATCCATTCTAATATTCTAAGGCTACAGGCAATGCTACTATCCCATTGCATAATAAGTGCAAAAGGATATGTGCGCTGATTGTCAATATTAATAATCATTAGAATTATGGGAAGTGATAACACAATTCGCTGAGCATGATTATGACAAATTTTCTCACTGATAATGTCAAGCGCGTTTTGTTGTTCAGGGCCTAAAGACCGGGACTCATCAGCTGTTGTAGAGGTTCCTAACAATTGTATCAAAGGTTTCAAATCATCATTAGTAATGCCAGAAATATTTCTGACCCATTGAATATCCCTGACCAGTTTTTGCACATCATTAAGTGTTCTAACTGTGGAGATAATTTTTATCTTCTGAGGTTGAATTGCACTGTGGGTAATAACCCAACCCAGATATTTCCATGGTGTAGAATCCTGAATTTTTTCAGGGGCAATTCTCAGACCTCTTGATTCTAAGTCAGATTTTAAGATGGTCAAAATCTTATGCTTTTCTAGTGTTTCTCCACAAATTAATATATCATCCATATAATGATAAATAATCAACTGTGGAAACTTTTGCCGAAAAGGTTTCAAGGCCCAAGCAACAAACTGTTGACATATCGTTGGTGAGTTTTTCATGCCTTGTGGCAACACAACCCAATGATATCGTTTTGCTGGCTCAGACTTATTGATTGAGGGAACAGAAAAGGCAAACTTTTCCATATCCTCTGGATGCAATGCAATTGTAAAGAAACAGTCCTTTAAATCAATAATTAGAATTTCCCAGTTTTCAGGCAACATGACAGGTGAGGGCAGATCAGGTTGCAAAGTTCCCATATCTTCCATAACATTATTAATAGCTCTTAAATCGTGTAGAATTACAATTTTTATACCAGTTTTGTTTTCTAGGAGCTCGGCATTGAGCTTGGAAGTGTCCCCCCTTTCCACAGTTATAACAACGTTTACTTTTTTCTTTCACTGGTTGTTTTAAAAAGGGAGACACAGCTTCCTTTAATGCAGCAGCAACAAAGGCTGCACCCTCCTTCTGTGTTTCTCGTTGGGCAGCACGATTGGCCAATTCAATCATATCTGCTACCTCTGACCCATACTCATCACCTAGATCTCTGTCCATATCATCCATTTCTTCCTTTTTATCTTGGTACGTGTGCTCGTGCTCGTCGGTGCGGGCGCGCAGCGGCAGGCACAGGAGGAGCAGCAGGAGCAGCGCGGGGGCCGCGCACAGCTGCAGCCCGGGCGCCGCCATCTCGGCCCCTGGGGTCCGCGCACACGCAGCAAGCTGCCCCCCGGAGCCAGCCCGCGCAGCCAACACCTTGAGGAGCTGCGCCGCCCTGCGCCTGTGCGCCTGGCTGGCTCCTCCGCCCGCTCCTCCGGTGCCCCCCCTCCGGGGGAGGGTGGAAGCGCCCCGACCGCCGGGCTGGCGGCGCGCAGCGAGCGGCGGCGGGGGGCAGGTGCCGGGGGCAGCCGCCGCCGCGGGGCCGCGCTTTGCCCGCGCCGGCCTTAACCGGGCCGGGGCCGCCGCCGGCTCTGGCCGGTCCTGTCGGTCCCTGCGTCGGGACTTACCCCGCGCCCCGCCGCCTGTTTCCATAGACAAAGTACAACCTGGACCAGATCCCTCTCTTGGCCCAAAAGCACCCAGCCTCTCAGTCACCTCCTGTAACAATACCCTCGTCCGATCCTCCTCCTTGGGCTGTCTGGGGGTTTTTCCCCCCAGAGTGGTTGCAACAGAAGTTTTAAGGGAGGACTCAGACGATGAAAAGGAAAAACAAACAGGTTCCCTTGGCTGGCAGCAATCTGCGTCCTGTGGGCTAGCCAGTTCTTTTTCAGAGTTACTACTGATAGCTCCGATAACATCTTTACTCCTCTTTTCATTCTTTCCTTTGTCTTGCGGTGAGTTGTGAAAGGCACTCTTTGCAGTTTTAGTTAATTTCCGAGGCCCCGGGGCAGCAAGACGGTGCTCAAAGGGATTCTCGGCAGCAACGGCAAGCAGCACTAAAGGCTCATTTTCCCGCTGGGATATAGGAGGTGAAAGAGCACTTGCGGCAGATGCTACTGCAGCTCGCTCTGATTTCATTGTCCGTAAAGTCTCACGAATAAGCTTCCATAATGTGGAATACTTCTGTGCTTCCTCTCCAGCCTCACCGCCATCGCTAACAGTGTCCCATAGCTGCACCCCTATGGCCTCCCAAGTACAGAGTTCAAGAGCAGTGCCTACACCATCTAATAATCCTTCATCTTTACTCCATTTTAACAACCCCCTCAGGGTGTCCTCTTCATATTTAATCCCTCTCTTAGAAAGGATATGTTTGAGGAGCTTAACTACTGCCTCTTCTTCCTTTGAGAGTGTAGACCCCATCTCCTCTCCGACCGCTCACCTGATCAGGGTGAGATTCCGTCACAGCGCGCTTCCAGCCTCTTTCAGCTCAGCAAGACTCCACTTCTTGCAGGGGCAGCAAGGAATTCACTTCTTACTGCTTCTTCTTCTTGCCGGGGCAGCAAGGATCTCCGGCCGGCTTTCCCGCTCCCCTCTATTCCAGCCGTCTTCAAAGCTCCGGAAAGCGAACACAAGAGGGTCCCTGTTCGGGCGCCACTTGCGGCGGGAGAACATGGACAACGCAGCAACGACCAATGTGATCAAACGTTGACAATTTATTAAACGCAAGCATCAGCTTTTATAGAAAAGTTGCAAAGTACTGGAACAGTCGTTATCTGATTGGTTAACTTGTGAAACGTCCATAGCGACAGGCTCCTGTCTTGCAAGCAAGGCCTGCTCCGTGGTAATCTGATCTGGCGCCGACATCCTGCTCAGTGCCTTTGTGGCAACCTGAATCGGGTGCTCAGTGCCTTTGTGGAAACCTGAACACAGGTGCTCAGTGCCTGATTGCGGTGCTCAGTGCCTTTGTGGTAAGCTTGCTCAGTGCCTCCCCAAGGCAACGTCCTCTTCATGTCGGCACGTAGGCATCCTGTGTTGACCCTTTCAGTAGCCTGTGAAGCCCTCAGCTCACTACTCGAGTGAGGCTAAGTCAGAGGCTGGATTGCTCACAACAAGAAACTCTGCAACACCTCCCCAGCATCCCTATAGGCCCCCTTCAGGTATTGGAACTATGGGGTCTCCACACAGCCTTCTCTTCTCCAGGCTGAACAGCCCCAATTTTCTCAGCCTATCTTCATATGGGAGGTGCTCCAGTCCCCTGATCATCCTCGTGGCCCTCCTCTGCACTTGTTCTAACAGTACCATGTCCTTTTTATGTTGAGGACACCAGAACTGCACACAATACTCCAAGTGAGGTCTCACGAGAGCAGAGTAGAGGGGCAGGATCACCTCCCTCGACCTGCTGGTCACACTCCTTTTGATGCAGCCCAGGATACGGTTGGCCTTCTGGGCCGCAAGTGCACACTGCCGCCTCATGGTCATTTTTCCATCAACCCACACCCCCAAGTCCTTCTCCGCAGGGCTGCTCTCAATCTCTTCTCTGCCCAACCTGTAGCTTTGCCTGGGATTGCTCCCACCCAAGTGGAGGACCTTGCACTTGGAAGGGTTAAACTTTATCAGGCTGATGCCCACCTCACAAGCGTGTCTAGGTCCCTCTGGATGGCATTCCTTCCCTCCAATGTATCAACCAAACCACACAGCTTGGTGTCATTGGCAAACTTGCTGAGGGCACCCTCAATCCCACTGTCCATGTCACCAACAAAGATATAGAACAAGACCAGTCCCAACACCAATCTCTGGGGGACACCACTCGTTACTGGTCTCCAGCTGGACATTGAGCCATTGAGCACTACTCTTTGTGTGCGGCCATCCAGCCAGTTCTTTATCCACCGAGTGGTCCACCTATCAAATTGATGTCCCTCCAACTTAGAGAGAAGGATGTCATGTGAGACAGTGTCAAAGGCTTTACATAAGCCCACGTAGATGACATCAACTGCTCTACCCCTGTCCATCAGTTCCATAGCCCCTTCATAGAAGGCCACCAGATTGGTCAGGCAGGATTTCCCCTTAGTGAAGCCATGCTGGCTGTCCCCAAGCACCTTGTTGGTTTTCATGTGCCTCAGCATGCCTTCCAGGAGAATCCGCTCCAAGATTTTGCTAGGCACAGAGGTGAGACTGACTGGTTTGTAATTCCCCGGCTCATCCATTCTCCCCTTCTTAAAAATCACAGATCACTTTCAGTTTTTAACTTAATAACTGGATTGGTAGCTGCAATTTCCTGGTGTTTATTTTGTTTTGTTCTCAGTTTCCTACTAAGCAGATGATTTCCTCCTCAAACCTCCACAGTGGATCAGAGGGAAAACATAATTTAAGCAAAGTACCTACTTAGTGCCACACCCGTCCATCAGTTCCTAATTTTTGTTCCTAGTAAAATAAAACTTATGACCCCTTGTGAAGTTGACATAAGTTCAAATTAAGACCACTTTACTTGTCAAATAAGAAGCTTCATGAACAACAAGAGCTAACATTCTCAGTGGTAAATGCTGCAAACAAAGCATACATTAGTAAAATTAACTTGAAATTGAATTAATAAATCCCTTGGTAAGCAGTAATTTATTGAACCTGACTTGAATATCTATCTTTTGAACAAACCATATAGTCATTAAGTCAGTATTGTGCCTCAGATTTGTCATGGTTTAAGCCCAGCTGGTAACTCAGAACCATGCAGCCGCTCACTCACTCGCCTTCTTCCCTGCCTGTTCCCCGCAGGATGGGTTGGAGAACTGAAATAATATAAACCCAATACGTAGAGATAAGAACAGTCCATTAGCTAAAGTATAATACAAGACTACTACTAATAATAAGGGAAATAACAAGGGGAAATAATATAAAATTAAAAAAGGGTGGGGGCAAAAAAAAAAACCCAAAAAAAACATATAATAAATACAAATGATACACAGTACAATTTCTCACCACACACTGACCAATAATCAGCCCAACCCAACCATCGATCTGGGCCTTCCAGGTGACTCTCCCCAGTTTATATACTGAGCATGGCGTGCTGTTGTATGGAATACCTCTTTGACTAGTTTTGGTCAGGTGTCCTGTCTCTGCTTCCTCTCAGCTTCTTCTACCCCTCTTCACTGGCAGAGCATGAAAGATTGAAAAGGCCTTGACTGGGGTAAGCATTACTTAACAACAACTAAAACATTGGTGTGTTATCAGTATTGTTCTCAGACTAAAACTGAAACACAGCACTGCGCCAGCTATTAAGAGAGAGAAAAATAACTGTTACAGCTCAACCCAGAACAAGATTTCATTCCAAAGTGGTTTTTGCTCTTAATTTATTTAGCCTTCTAGAAAAAAAAAAAAAAAACACAAAAAAAACACCAAAAAAAAAATCAAACAGAAAGTAACCCAAAACCTCCAACAAACAAAAATACCAAAGTTGTTGGGTTGGCTTTTTTTATTTACTGCAAGATGCACAAAACCACGGAGGTTTGTCTACATAGTATGCAAATTAGACAGTATGTTGTCCAGTATGCATGGTAATGACACTGTAGATGCCTAGAATTTATCCATATTACACGGTTCAGCTCATGTCAATACCAATGAAAAGAATTTAGGGAAAAACCCTTAAAAATGCCTTTCCACAAGAGAAAAAACTAAAAAATAAAAAAATAAAAAGGGCAGAAGATCAACTTAACCAACTTCAAAGCCACAACAAAATCTTCACTTTAACTACCTGTGCTTGTCCTATTAAAATGTTTCTGATTTTAAAATTTTCTCTAGAACAAACTTTTCCTTGCACCCTTGCACTACAGTTCCTTCGGAGCTATACCTGCTATGGCACAGACACAAATATGGCCACCGATCCTTCATGACATACCTGTGCTGGGATGGACTTCTGTGCAGTCACAGACATTTTGGTGTGTCCTGCTCACACATTGACTCATCCAAAGGTCACAGTCCCTTTAGCTTGATCCCACACTGGAGTTCCATCCTGTCATGTACAGCAGCACAGAAACAGCAGCAACACCCCAGCCATCTGCCAGCCCAGGCACATCACCATTACTATTATCAAAATGTTCACAACCACAGCTTTATATGCTGAGCATGATGACACATGGCCTGGTCAATTAGGATCAGCTGTTCCAGTTGTGTCCTTTCCCAGCTTCTTCTGCAGCCCCAGCCTACTTGCTGATGGGGAGCAGAAAAGGCCTTGACCCTGTGCAAGCCCTGCTCAGCAGTAAATAAAATGTCAGGGAGTTATCAGCACTTTTCAGTACAAATCTAAAACATCACCCCATACTAGCTACTATGAAGAAAATTAACTATACCTTAGCTGAAACCAGCACATTCTCTCAGGTATTTTTAAGTTGTGCGTTCTAAACAAGTGATTGTGAGGCTGGGATTCATTTCACTTAAACATTTAAAAATTAAGCACCTCTTCAATCCTGGTTTTGTAGGCACACTCTTTGTCCAAAAAAGTGGGAAACATCTCATCCTACTGTTCCATGCTTTCACTTTCGGATTAAACCACCTTTAGTTTGCAGATTAAATAGAACAAGTGAAGATGCACATTTAGTACAAGTGAGCTGGAGAAATGTGATACAATTTTACAAAACTAGAAAAAAATGTGAGGAAAATCTGTAGAGGGACACTAGACTTTGCAGACTTTAAACCCCAGTGGATTTCTGTTTCCAGCTGTGATAGATGGAGGCGGCAGCTTTTGCACAAGAATACCAAAGTCTGAATACCAAAGATGCAAAAACACACACACAAAGAGAACATATGAAAAGCTATATGAGTCAACACAGATAGAGCAGTGCCCTTACCAGTGCTCACTTCAACTTAAATAGCATTCCGATAAAGAAGAACAGCGCAGAGGATCAGTCATACACCTCCCATTGATCAGAACTGAAGTTTGCTGGGGAGCATACAACTACCCTCACTCTCACAAGCATATTCGCACCAGTAGGTCTCTCAAAGCCTCACGTCTGCTAAGTCCACATGGTATAAATATGCTGGGCCTCTTTTCCAGCCACTGTTTTTTCACTCATGATTGCTTCATCCCTGGCGGCATTCAAGGTGGGGTTGGACATAGCCTTGGATGGCATGGTTTAGTGGGAGGTGTCCCTGCCCATGGCAGGGGGGTTGGAACTCGATGATCATGAGGTCCTTTCCAGCCCTTACTATTCTATGATTCTATGATTCTATGATTCTATGATGAGTGATGCCTTCTCGCTCCATAGATGCTTTAGTTCCAGGCTGGCTAACAGAACTTACATATAAACAAACACAACAGAGATCATAAAGAACACATTCAGACAGTAAAAAATTAAAGAGCGCAGCTATTGTGCAGGGCTTGGACATATAATCATGCTACCAAGCAAGTTGCTTATACATGACCAGATCATTTTATTCTCCCTTCATTTCCACACTTGTTTATATTAATCTTCATATTTGTTTTGTTTTTTTTTTTTTTTTTTCCTTAATCTGTGACTCTATTTTTCTTAATTATTGTGTAAGAAGTTTCACTGATTCATTCAATTCCCTTGAAACACACCACAGTGAATTTTAAACAGTTCCTTGGTCACTGGTATCTAGTGCTCCATAGGGTTTGTGGGTTTTAAGGCTTTATGCGTGATTACTATTAACCAGATATCAAATGACATCCTTAAAAGCCAGACGCTCTTGCATATAGGACGTCAGATTTGTGGAACAGAATCAACATGACCACAGAAAAATTTTTACTCCCGTGATGCATACATGCTTCAGGATGAGAAAGCCTATCTTACCAGCCAAAACTTTCATTGAGAAGCCTAAGCAAGGAGAAAAATCAGCTGTTTGGGACATGCCTTATTCACACAGAAGCTGTTGTAAGGCCCTCAGTTGTTTTGGGGATGTTTTAACTCCTTGAACTTTACCATAGCAACAGACCCTCACTGCCAGAAAACTTTCAGTTGCCAAATGTAATACATGAAATTAAATCTAGCACAGTTCTTGCCACTTATATCTAAATCTAAGCCCTATCCATGAAAAATCAGTTGCAGTGGAATTCTTTAATAAACTTCTCAAAACCTCTGCAATTTTTCCATTTTCAGGACAGAATTTCTTGTTAGACGGCATGGGCTTTTGTTGTTTATTAAAACTGTATTTTTTGAAGGTCAATCTGTTTGGTTTTGATTCAGTAGGGTTTATTTGGTAAAGGCTGACATTTTGTGAATGTCATGACCACCTCAGAGGACACCACTCATGTAGATCTATTGAGCTAGCATCATACCAACAAGCATTGGTCTTGTGAGCATGGTAGCCATGGAAACATGGAGCTTCCCATGTTCCACTGAAATTGTACAGGTGGCTGTTCTGCTGCAAGCAAGACCTGAGGTATCTCATGAAAAACTAACTGATTTACTTAGATTTTGATGAAGGCAGCTCAGAACACAGTCAAACACAACCTTTCAGAGGACTGAGTACCTGAAAGGCTTTTCATTTACAAGCTGGCCAAAATATAATACAATGTGGTATCCGTAGCATGTTTCAGTGGAATTACTGATCTCAAAAACATGAACTGTAATAGAGACAGACCATATTTAACAAAGCTGGATGACAAACACATTCCTAGATCTTTTGCAGATCTTAATATATGCTCTACCTTCTTGTTTGCAACTTACACCACCTCTTTTATTTACCCACCAAAATACAAAAAAATCTTTCAATGCTAATTAAAGATGAGTACCAGAATGCTTTAGAAGAGGTTATGTGGTATATGTGAGTTTTGTACTTTTAGTCCTTTTCACGGGCAGAATATTATCTCAGAAGCAGTTTAAGGCAACTTCTATTTAGAAAGAGTTCAGTCAGTAGCTTTGATTTCTGTGAGAAGGTGTATCTACAAACAACTAAATGTGGTATATACTCTACTTGCTTTATTCCAAAAGGCAATATTTATGTGAGGAAAAAAAAAAATTAATCGTCACATCCCTCTGATTAGAGCTGATATTTTCATTTAGGTTCTAGATAATGAAGTCTCTAAGCTATGAAACCACAAATGCAGACTTTGAGGTGATTAAAGCCTGAGGCCTATTAGTGTAGAAAATGACCTTATTTAGGAAATGAGAACAATTTGATGCTAATGGATTTGGAAAAAGAATAAATGAAAGAGGTTTCTTAATGTTTATTTGCTTTTCTTTGTGGAAACATGAATTTGTCTACAAGTATTGTTCTCATTACATATTCTAAATAGTAATGGGTTCATTCAATTTAATTACATTTAATTGAATTACATTACATTTAATTACAGTTAATTAGAATGCTAGTTATCTATGTGTTCCCACGTAGTTCTAATCTGATGTTCAGGCCCAGAAGCATGAAAAGACTGAAATGGGCAAATTCAGATCTGGTCCAATTTTAGAGTAGTCTTCTACAGTATGCTTTTTCAAAAGCTCAAAGTGAATTTTGGCTACTTCAAATCCATAGGCACTTCAGTACTTTTTACAAAGTTCCTTAGCTTACAAAAAAAAAAAAAAAAAAAAAAAATCAGCTTTTGTTAAGGCTTGGAACTATTGCTATTTTTGCAAGGCTGAGATCTCTACCCAGTTTTGCAACTCAGCCTGGCCAGAACTCCCAAAATAATTGATAATCTGGTTAAGATCCAACAATCCTTACAAGCCCTGTCTTAGCATGTACAGCACCCACTAATAAAAACAAGACTTAAATAGAATACAGAAGCCACAGGTGTTTCTATTAAAAAATTGAGTAGGAGGAATGTATTTTTTACCTTTCTTAATGAAAACTGAAGGTATAGTGCAGAGACATGATACTGAAGAACTTCATTCTATGCACTCATCAACCAGAGGCATTTTACAATTATCTACATTTGCAAAATCATATATGACTAGTAAATAAAAGCCAGTGGCTAGGCTTTTCTGAGCAAATATTGATTTCCGCCTTTTTCTTTATTAAAAAACCACAATATTTTGGTGGCACAACTAATCAGTAGTGATTAATGCTCACTGTTGTTTATGCAAGGGTGTACCACTCAGGCTGAAATTTCTCCCTCCTTTTCATCTCACAATCTAAAAATATCAGCCAAGAATTCAGTGTTATATCAGGAAGTACAGGTAGCCTAGTGCTTTGATATCTCTGACAGGTTGCTGTTTCAAATATCAATGCAAAATCTAGACCTGTCATTGCTGATAATATATGCATATTATATCAAATTAACATAAAAATGCTTCTATTACTATACAAAGTAATGGGATTTTTCCTAATATTTTCCTACAACATAATCTGCATACAGTTGTAATATTTGAATGATATTGAAGTATATCTTATGAGATATTTATGAGATATATAAAATATGAGATATTTTACTCGCATTATTTACATTAAGACATAGAAACTGTGGAAGTAAGAGCAATAGACAGTGCATAATAATTAAATAACAGCAAAACAGCTACATAGATTAGCTGCAGAATAAAAAAGAGTAAATAAGACCATGCAGATTTATAACCTCCTTTAGTTAAAAGAGAAAAAGAAATTATTTAAATTTTAACTTTTTTGTGGAGATAACAGTAACTACATGATATTAATTGGAAAGGGCTTGTAAAAGGCCTTTTTATGTGAAAGTGGAAAAAAACCCAAACCTGTCATGCATTAGTCTTGCTTTGTAGATAATCACCTTGCAATTGGCTGTATTTGATTAAATGACCGATGGCCCAAAAAAGTGTCAGGATTCTTTTGCTCAGGGGCAAAAATCACATTAGAAAAAAGGGTTATGAATTGACACCATTTCTGAGCATTTGTACTGAATGCCTTTGTGTTTCAACAACCTTTTACAGAACACTTTTAAAGTTTTTAAAATGCTCAGTAGCATTTGGGTGGGCTTTTCTTTTAGAATGTCTTGCAAAATCCAAATCAATGTTATGTCAGCAACAAGTATTTCACTTATTTTGCATCTAAAGAAACACAGCTGCTGAAGAAACTGTGTAAGTTGGAGTGCAGAACACCATATATAAGCAGCTTTCAGATTGCAGTACTCCTTTCAATGTCCCAAGTTTTTTTTTACCTCACAAGGTTCTCTTATTAATTAGCTTATAGCAGTCGTCATCTATTGACACAGCAGAATATGTCATAAAGAAAGTTGTTTTAAAATTAAATCAGGCTTCTTCTAACATATTTTAGCACAGTGAACTATACCGTACTGTACTATGCAGAAATACACATATCACAGCGTAAAACACATCACAATTTCATAAGTAGTGAATATTTAAGAACAATGGAATGAAAATTTATCAGGATTAATTTTGTCTTATTTATTTGCCACATCTAGAGCTTCTGAAATGCTCATGAACAATCTGAACTGTAGTGCTAGACAGTGCACAAACACAACTATGAAACTGTTTTATCTAAAAATATGACAACTCATTCGTATCAGACAAGCATTAATCCACAAATATCTTTTCCGTTAACATTTCTAGCTTTTTTCTTTACTTGTCTGATTTGTTTTGGTTTTGAAGGACAACTTCTAAAGATAGCATCATTATTTTAACCAGTCTTTATGCTGCATGACAATTTCCTCAGAAGCATTCATTAGTTTTAATTTACTCATTTAATGCCTTTCCTTTGGAGGTTTCCCAAAAGCATTCAAAAATATGGATATGTTTATTCTCATTTGCTGCCTTTTATCATTTTGGAATAAAAACAAGAGAATTTTGAGTCAATTAAGGACACTTTCAAGATGAAACTGAACCCTTGGCATAGGGTTTCAGTTGTCTGTGATCCAAGAACAGCTTGGTGTAACACAGCTGTGTGATGCTAATTCAGTTTTGTTGAGAAAATCATGATGAAAAATTGTATGGGCTAAAACAATTAAACATAAGAAATGTTTAAGTACAGAAGAAGTTAAATCATTATGATAGGAATTATTAGGAGCTCAAAGACACAGGAGGAGTAATACTAGCTAGAAGCTATTGCATCTTACAGAAACAAACAATCAGAAGATGGTAACTTGGAAACACCAATGACCAACCTTCTTCCAGGAGCACTTGACCATTCTCCATTGATGATGACAACCTAACCAACAGAAACTCACCAGGTATCTCATTTGGGCTGCTGAGCATGTTAGAGAATGCCAATGGGTAGCCTAGTTGCTTGTAAGTGACTTGGTGTCTATAACATACAGTAGAAAATAATTACACTGTCTACTGTAAAGCTATAAAAAACCTGCCTGAAGTCTATTTGTATGCCACAGAAGTTACTCAATGAAAGAGACCCAGAGAAAAACTGCAAAATTTCTGCTGAAACTGTGCTGAAACCATATGACTTCTCAAACACGAAAGTGCCATCACCTTTGCTTCCTAGCAGTCACACTCTGACAAAAGACGAAGGAAAATTGACAATGGACATGAGTAAAATAAGATCTGATGTTTACTGCTTACCCACTCACAGCAAATGTCATTCTTTCTTTCATGCAAGCCAGCTCATAGTCAGAAGCATATATAAAATATTCGCAATGGTCCTAAACCCATAGAGAGTGTATTGAAAAAATAACAGCACAAAAACCTGTAGTGAAGTCAAGTAAAGTAAACAAAACATTGACTCATCCACTAGATTGGACATGTTATATAGTATAAAAAACCAAGATGTGTATTTTTCTAATACGCATGTTTACTCTTGTTAACTTTTTAAGAATATAAACTTTTGCTAAAATGATGTTAAGTCCTCCTTAAAATAAACTCACAAGCAGAGGACTGAATAGTATTCCTCTTTCCAGAAATAAGTTCCAGTATAAGAAAACCCACTGCCAGAGGAGACTAAAAGGCAGATTCTGATCTGCACTACAGTAAACCTCTGTTACATCAGCTTTAGTAACGGACCTTAAACCCTACCTATCTCAAAATAAGCTTTAAAGGAATTTAAGCTGTCCTGCTAGCTCTGCAGAAGTAGTATTTAAGAAACATTTGTCAACTCAATGGGGTATATATATTCCAACTGTTCTGAAGCCACTTGGGAGTTATTAAAAGGTCTGAAGAAGGCTAGCTTTTTTTCAACACAAGTTACAAGTTACACCTGAGGCTTCACCAGCTCTTTGAGAACTGGATGAGCACAATATGCAGCATAAAGCCACTTTCCCCTATTTTCTTTCAATCCTGCAATAATTAATGTAACCAAATGAGGGCTGATGATCAGAGTCCAGACGTACTCCTGAGAAAGAACAAAGAAGCAGGTAACCTCCTGGTAAAATTTAACAAGTAAACTAGGACTGGCTGGAACTTTCTTACCAAAATCTTTTCTGAAAGAAAACCAGATTTTGAGTAAAATGATCCCTATCACCTTTCACCAACATCTCTCAGAGCAAACTAGACAGTTTTCTGGGAAAAATAGGTGAATTTGGGGTGTGGGGGCTCCATGGGGAAGGAGTTGTAGAAGTGAATATTAGCTTGGTTTTTGGGTTGATATTTTTTAACTTAACAATATTAATTTGATGGAAATGTTTTGACGTCCCACTAAAAATTTACGCTTTCTCTTTTGTTTTTGAAAAAAAAAAATTAGGAAATGTTTTATAATGTTTTACAATGTTTAAAGATAGCTAAAGATTTCTTATCTCCTGTTGCTTAAGAGCACCTAGTTGTCACAATTATTCTTTATATGAGCAGAATCAATACAGTGCTACTTAGGGGTTTTACAACACAATTGGTATCAGCTGCAAAGTAGCAAGACCTGCTTGGTGAAACAGACTATATATAAATAATTAAATGAGAAAAAAAAACCAAAACAACAACCCCACAGAAATACTACATTTCAGTATCTCGAATTCCTGAGAAGTCAAATTGAATTTAATGAAGTTTGCAAGAAGGCTGAATGAAAAATTAGTAAACACAATATCTAGTGTTAAGAAACCACATAAGAAAGTAAGCTTTTTAAATCAAAGGTAAATATGTGAAATGATAACACTCAAGTCATATCTGAATTTTTTCACTCCCCAAGTTCACATTTTAAAGACTGAAATACCTGTTCTCGAAAATATCATCTACAGTAAACACCTAACTTTATTCACAGTAAGGTTGTGTTGGATGTATCAGCTACTCTACCGAACAAGTGCAGTTGACCAAACTTATCAGTATGTATCTATAATTTTACTTTAATTTTCTTTGATTTAAATGTTGACAGTATAATATTATTAAGAGGAATTCTCTTCTGGAAGACTGGTTGCAAAAATATTTACAAAAATAATTAATATTTGGTGATGTGAGTCTGCACTATCCTCTGAACATGGGAATCTTATTCTTGGAGTTACTCGTCCAGTTTGCAGAGTATGCGTTCTTACATAATTTAGCAGCAGTCACAGAATCACAGAATCACAGAATAGTAAGGGCTGGAAAGGACCTTCAGATCATCGAGTTCCAACCCCCCCGCCATGGGCAGGGACACCTCCCACTAAACCATGCCATCTAAGGCTATGTCCAACCCCACCTTGAACGCCGCCAGGGATGAAGCATTCACAACTTCCCTGGGCAACCCATTCCAGGGCCCCACCACCCTCACAGTAAAGAATTTCTTCCTCAGATCCAATCTAAACCTCCCCTGTTTAAGTTTAAACCCATTACCCCTTGTCCTCTCACCACAGTCCCTCGTGAAGAGTCCCTCCCCAGCATCCCTATAGGCCCCCTTCAGGTATTGGAAGGCTGCTATGAGGTCTCCACGCAGCCTTCTCTTCTCCAGGCTGAACAGCCCCAACTTTCTCAGCCTATCTTCATACGAGAGGTGCTCCAGTCCACGTGCATCTAAATGTGTAAGCACTTGGTTGTTAACAGAACAAAATATTGGTCAGTGCCACATAGCTGGCTTATCTGTGAGTCCCAGCTGTCACTGGAGAAGACAGAACAAACCACAGACTGAAAGTGAATTATCCCTACATTCAAACCAAATCATTCAGCAAGCTTTTTGTAAGTCAAATTTTCACAGTGTCAATTAGAAACATTGCCTGTACAAAGATTCTTGCAAGAAGTCCCCAATACATATTGTTGTGCATATGGAAAAACAAAACTGCACATTTCCAGTAATGTTTCTATTTAAACATGTTTTTTAAAAATTGACCAATTTTCAGCTGCAGATTTAAAGTATATGGCTTGTTTTTCCCAGGGATAGTTCAGAGCTGTAATTCATTCACCCTGTGAAATGTTTTTTCTTTAATTAGGTTCACTGTCAAAAAGAATTTCTCTTTTTGATTTGCTAATTTTTTCTTGCCATTGCTTAATTACTTTTTTGGAATGTACTGTTATCTGTTCGTTTGTGTATGCTTCATCTTAAGGTTTCAATAATCTGTCTGACATTTAGTTCTTTATCTTCCCCTTTCTTGCATGGAATTGTTTGGAATGTTTTTATTCAGCTTATCTAAGTGTTTGCTTCTAGAGATTTAAGTTTTGTGTCTGCTTTTCTGTGCTGGCTTTATAATTCCTGTTAGAAATGTAATTTAAGCACCCTTGTAATTCTTTATTCTGTGGTTTTGAAGGGTTTTACAATAACTTTGTGTATCAAAGTTGCAAAGAGCAGTCTCTTTAACCACAGTTTACTCATTCTTTGAGTTTCTGAAGAGGTGGGGTATTATAATTTTCCTCCTTTGTAAAAATATTTTGATGCAGTGAATGCTCAGTTCTTTGCTTCCCTGTGTCTTATATAGCTTTTTTACTACTAACCTTTTATTTTTTACTTTTTTTTTCTTATACCAATACATCTTTATCTTGTATAATAGCTTCCTTACACACTCTACATAAAATGCAGAACTGAATTATGTGAACATGAAAATATACATGGTAGAAAACAGAAGAACCTTACTTTAATTAAAGTCATAGAATCATAGAATGGTTAGGGTTGGAAAGGGCCTTAAGATCATCCAGTTCCAATCTCCCTGCCATGGGCAGGGATGCCTCACACTAGATCATGTTGACCAAGACTTTCTCCACACTAGATCATGTTAACCAAGTCTCTATCCAACCTGGCCTTGAACATTGCCAGAGGTGGAGCATTTACCACTTCTTTGGGCAACCTGTTCCAGTGCCTCACCACCCTCACAGCAGAGAACTTCTTCCTTATATCTAACCTGAACGTCCACTATTTAAATTTAAACCCATTCTCCCTTGTCCTATTGCTATAGTCCCTGATGAAAAGGTTAGAGTATGCTGATTGTGACCCATTTCCAACCTGTGTATTAAAAATTGGCAGCCATTCCATTTTTCCATGTACTGCTTCTCTGTCCTATGAGGAACAGACAAAATATCATGTACTAAAAAATGAGATTTCATTGTTTCTGTCTTTACGTGAAACATTCTGTGTTCTCTCCCAGTTGGGTACATTTAACATTCAGAAATAAATTATTTATTTCCTGTTATGATCTTATTTTCACTGTTTATTCTTTTTCATCTCTCACAGTAATATATTAGAATAAAAGAATATTGAAATATAAGAATTTTCCAGTGATATCTGTCACTCATGAATGGGCAAGTCCACAGGCAGTGTAATAGTGGCTAATGTCTTTTAAGACACAATGGAATTCTTTAATCTAATTGGTTAAATTATTGCTGTCCAGTCTTTGTTTATATTAGCACAGATGCTGCCAGTTATCAAGGGCACATGATTGCTACTAAGCCATTTAGACAGCGACAGGGATTTTTTTGCTATGAATACAAAATATGCCCTAGTGTCGTGGTTTCAGTCTTTATAAACTCACGCATCCGCTCTCTCACTTACTCCCCACTGTCTCTTCCCTCCGCTCCCAGAGGGATGGGAAGGAGAATCGAAAGAATGCAACTCCCACAGGCTGAGATAAGAACAGTTTAGTAACTAAGGTATAACACAGATCACTACTGCTACCACCAATAATAATAATGACAAGAGAAAATACAAGGGAAAAGAATACAATTTCTCACCACCTAATATCAAGCCCGAGCACGCAGTGCACCCCCACCAGTGCACCCCCACCACCCTTCTGGGTCTCTGCTCCTCTGTTTCTACATCCTGGACATGACGTGTTGTGGTATGGAATAACCTCGTTGGTCAGTCTGGGTCAGGTGTCCTTTCTCTCTTTCCTCCCAGCTTCCACTGCTCCCTGGCAAAGCATGAGACTCACAAAGTCCTTGGCCAGCCTAAACATCACTAAGCAGTAACTGAAAACACTGGTGTTATCAGCACTGTTCCCAGGCCCAAAATAAAAACCACAGCGCTGCACCAGCTACCAAGAAGGAGAAAAAATGACTGCTGCTGCTGAACCCAGGACACTTGTATATTTTAATGCACTATAAGTGACATCTGTATCTATATTCTGTGTTAAGTTAAACTAAAACATGTGGGTGAGACATTACAACTGACAGTTAATAAGGAAACAATGGGCAGAGATGGAAAGCAAAGAGTGGAGATATCTGAACAAGAGAGACCTCAGAATGATCAAAAATGTTGAAAGGAAGACTGCCGCAAATATCTCTATGTAAATGCTTGCAGACTGGAAAACATAAAGGATAAACTAGAACTCTTACAAGGTCACAGAACTGTGAAATCACCAGAGTAGCAGAGCCAGTAGGACAGTTCACATGGCTGGGGTGATATGATGGCTGAGGAATACCTCTTTGGCTGGTTTGAGTTAGGTGTCTTGTCTCTGTTTCCTCCCAGCTTCTTGTGTGCCTCCTCACTGGCAAAGCGTGAGAGACTAAAAGGTACATGATCAGGGCTACTTAGCAACAACTGAAATATTGGTGTGCTATTAGCATTATTCTCAGACTAAAACTAAAACAATGTACCAGCTACTAGGAGGAAAATTAACTCTTTCCCAGCAGAAACCAGGACAGTAAGGAAGATGAGGAGGTGAGTGTGCCCTTTAGGTAAAGGAGCAGCTTGGATGTACTAAGATCTCTTGTAGAATAGACAAAAGGTTTGCTGAGAGCTAGTGGGTAAGGACCAAAGAATTGGTTAATAAAGATGGCATCATGGTGAGAGCCTGTTACAGGCCACCTGATTAGGGTAAGGAAGTGGATGATGCCTTCTTCATGCAACTGAAGAAATATCTTCATCAAAAACCCCAATTCTTGTGGGAGACTTCAATCTCTTTGACATCTGCTAGAAGGGCAACATGATCGGATGCAAGCATTTGAAAAGACGTCAAAAAGAGGAAGAGTATTGGGAGCAACTGGTCAAACAGCTGGTGACACACAACTGTATCCTCTATTCACTAATAAGGAATAGCTGATTGGGAATGAGATGTTTAGTGTAAGTCTTGGCTGTAGCAGAGTTCAAGATCCTGGGGGAGTGAGGAAGGCAAGTAGCAGAGTACGAACCCTGAAGTTCAGGATATCAGAGTTCAGCTTATTCAAGGAAAAAATTGCAAAACCATTTTTGCTGAGGATCCCACATCTCCACAAAGAAAAGACAGCAGGTTAGAAGTGACTTTTTCTTCTTTAGCCGTAACACTAGATCTTCATTGAGAGAACTTAACATTAGCTAAATGTGGAATAAAATTATGATATCTGTACTACAGAAATTTAAAGTTATTCTAAGACTGTATATCAATTTGCCATACTGCTTTTTTTTTAATCCTTATCTTGCAGATTTATGCCTAAGAAGGCTTTTAGAAAAGTAATTTTCAAATTAAAGTTACACTGCTGTTTATCAAATCCATTCTCTCCCTATCTTCTACTTTAAAAATGCAAGTTAATTTGAATTATTGTTGTCATATCAAATCCCAAATCTAAAATGTAGTTTGAGAAATTCAAGCACATTTCAGTCAGTGCTGATTAAACAACTACATAATATTAATCATTTGTGAGATGTTGAAGTCAGTAGAACTAGGCATATAACAAGGCGAGAAAACTTGGTTCACTTTATTATAAAAAACTAACCTCTAATTCAGCCTTGCTAGTTAAAATCCTCTGCAGGTGAAAGAAATGCTGAAATGTGTGAAGTAATCATTTTGCAGTGTATTTTCTTTTTTCAAATTGCAGATAGGCTTCAAAAAAAGGTGCAGAATTGATTCATTGTGAAGTCTCAAAAGATTTTCTCAAGAGAATCATTTAGGATCATTTTTTATTTGTCTTAGGTTAAAACTTATTTACTATCAGCAGTACTTTGGGTACTTGTTTGGTCTTTCAGGTTTTTTGTTAAACTTTCAAGATTTTATAATCACACAGTAACTTGGAAATGTTTTTCTTTTAGGGACTCTAACTGAAATACAGTTTTCACTGAAAGTCACTCATGATTTTATTAACACATTAAATAGCTTGAGAAGTAGGTACACAAAGTTCTAAGTCAACCTAGCTTCAATAGCATGATGGTGATAACTTTGTCTTTAAGATAGACTAGCCAACACCTTTGTTATTGCACTATCTCCTCTTATTTCAAACATAACAAAGAAAAATACAAGCAATAAATGGCCACAAAAGATTTTTAAAATCTACTTTCATTTAAGAAATCACTTTTATTCAATGAGGATTTTTACAACAACAATGGGGAGAGGAGAGGAGAAGCGAGGCGAGGCGAAGCGAAGCGAGGAGAAGCGAGGAGAGAGGAGAAGAGAGAAGAGAGGAGAAGAGAGAAGAGAGGAGAAGAGAGGGGGAGGGGAGACAGCAGAATTCAATTTCTATAGGGTTTTGCCACAACATTTGACACCATGATCAAAAGAGAAAAGATAGACTTCCCATAGAAAAGTAAGAAACAGAGAACTTTTCTACAAATACAGTGTGTTTCGCCCTCTCTTAGTAATCTGTATAAATAGTGTTCAACTAAGTGCAGCTGCTCAGATTTCACATTGTCATTTCATCAAGTGTACAGCTTCACCTTATATACAGCAAAAATATCTTCTTCTGAAGTTACAGAATCTCTTAACATTGTTCTCCACTGCTGTATTTCAGAATTTTACAATCTTAACAATCATGTGAGGTGTTTTTTATTGTTTTCATATTCTGCTTAGAGAATGAATCTGCTCTATATTATCATCCGTATTCAGATCACAGCAATTGTTTATTTCAGTTTTATTTTTGAATATTGAATATTTACATCAGGGTATAGGCAAACACTTTCGCTATAGGCATTTTAAGGTACTGCCTCATTGGTTTCACTGCTCTGGGTTCACTGCCTCCAGTCCCTGAGTAATTCTGCTTGCCTCTGCTTGTCTGATGCATATAAGTGTGAGAAAATAGGGGAAAAAGTGTCTTTGTATGAGAGTGTCGGTGTATATGTGTGCGTGTGCATGCATACTGAGAACAAGAAGGGAAAATAAAAATCTGGCTTGAGAGTCCTGCAAAGAATTTCATAGAGAATTCATGGCAGTTGGAGTCCTGTTCTCCAGGGTAGTAGTATAGTATCGTCAAATCATGGAATCATAGAATACTTGGTGTTGTCTGCAAACTTGAGAGGGTGTACTCGATCCGGCTTGTACTGAAGGGTGGTCTTAAACATAATGACCTCTTTCGTTTGCTTCATTGCTGCTGAAGGAGCATGCTGTATATTAAATAACAACAGGTCCTGCTGCATAAAAGATGAAAAAATAATCATTGTAGTTACATTTTGTATCATAAAACATATACAAGGGAGCTAAATAAGGTTCCATTAATGCTAGCCTCTATTGAAATATGATGGCTATTTAATATCTGACACTTTTAACATAGGTTATTTGTCTGTGATTTTCTAACCTTTTAAAGAACGAACTGTAAACCCAGAAGGTTAGATGCATGGCATATCGTACATCAATGTTAATGATTGCATGGATCATATAAAAGATTTAAGTCTGTATACGAGTAATACATACCTGCGGCATTTGAGCTAATGAACTGGCGGACAGCATTAGTAGTTTTTCTGTGTAGATAAGCTAGAATAAACACACAGTATTAGCCTATATGCCGACTGTAGAGCACTGTACCTCACTAGGTCAGAGCTGTATTTTATGTCCTGGAGAACAAGGTATACTAACCATTCTCCTTCTCTTTCATCTGACCCTGAATTAACCCATTTTCTACCCCATTATCCTTGTTTCAGGCCTAGCTTCTTCACTTAAGTTTCATATGAGGACTAAAATCCTTTTGCCCACTTCAAATTTTGGCTCACACTTTCTCTTCAGCTCCCACTGAATCAAACCTCACCTCTCCCTGAGGCCTCTGGTTCCACATATTAGTTTTTTCAATATACCTAAGGCTTTATTTTGTTACCTGTGCATCACAGTCTTAGTGCTGATGGGCCACAGGGGAATGTTTAAAAGTGTAGATTCAGAGTTTTAATTTTCCTATCTGATACCCTCTAGAGAAAAGCAACAAAAATTGTAATTTTGAAAAACATTAATCCAGCTATTGCATATGTCATCTCGAATATGTAGAGTAAGAAAAATTTCCTTGATTTTCCTCTGAAACTCAGTGAGTCTCTAGTGAGCAAATTCAAGCTGCAGCTTTCTGGAACAGAATTTAATTATATCAATTAGGTAGATTATTCTGAATAAGAGAAAAGATTAGAAGTGAATTACTAAGAAGTTTTGAAGCATTTTTTTTCAAAGTATGTAGAATATTTCCACCTGTTTTAAACAGAGGTTACTTTGGTGTTTTTTTTTTAATCTACCTTGGTTCACAGGTATAAGCCTTATTTTTTACATCTATGAATAATATTAATAGAATTCAGTTCTTCAGGACTGAAAATTTGAACAAGACGCACCGAAAACAAATACAAAAACAGCTAGAAGAAAACAAAAACATCTTCGAATGTTGGAGTCCATACCATAAGCCCACAGTCAACTAGTAATAAACAAAGTATTGGTACACGTAAATTGAGATTCATATAAATGTCATGGTTTTAACTTAAAACCTAAAGGGCCAGTTAAAAAGTTGTATTTTTTTTTTTTTTTTTTTTTTGGAGAGAGAGTTTGATATTGTGCATACACGCACCACAAAAAGCATGCCATCCACTATATCTCATAGCCATGGAAGCAATAGAAGCAGTTAGCTCTTTTCACTATTTTTTTTTCCCCTGTTCCTTCTTCTGCCCACCCAACCACTGTTTCCTCCAGTTCTGCTGAGCTCTCTGGAGCTCCTCTGAGTCAAGGGGACATTTCCAGCCCAATGGTGCTTCTGCAACTTGTTCACTGAAAGTTCTCTTTAGGAAGCATTCCCACACTCTGCCTCTGCCTTTTGATGTCTACTGTGTTGTGAATGGTTGGCAACAGGCCTAAACTGGGAATGATTCTGGCACAGAAGCAGCACAGGAATCAACAAGCCACAGTTGTGTCTTTTAGTACAGCATTAAGCTATTCCGATGCCAAATACTGCTCATTCAGAGCCAATTCAGCTTCAGCTGAAGTCAGCAGGAGTCTTCCATGGATTTCAGAGATCTTCATATAAAGCCAGGAGAAAGCAAAACCTTCTTTCTTCCTTGTGTGAGCAAGGTAACGAAAAATGGAACAGCAATGACTGATTATGTAGGTCATTGTCAGTTCTGTGAGCTATGTATTATGTATAATGCATTAGACTAACCCTAAAGAAAAGTAGTTTGTGATGGAAATAGAGATGACTAATTCTAGGTCCTGGGGTACTTGTTTTGATCATCTAGACATGAATAGCTCTTGTGTTTCACTGGGTTATGGTAAGACAGAGACAAATATAGAAGCAAATTTTGCCTTAGATCTTCACTCACAGTGTCTATTGACTTAAATGAAAACTGATCGCACTTTGTTAGGGCAGAATTTCATCTTTACACTTTTGAATTTTTGTGGAATATATATCTATGTCCTAAGGTGCTATGTTCACTTCTCCAATGTTGTTTTCACTTGCCAGTTGTTATTTTTAATGTTTTTAAAATAAATATGTGCTCCCAGCAACAAAATAAATTAAAAAAATCCTCTTTTCATTATTTCTTATTTTTGTTTAAGGGTGCCCTATGTACTCTATAGTGCATGCATGCTTATATAAGAAAGTCTTTGTTACTAAGACTTGTCAGTCTTGAAGTCATTAAGATTATGGCCCTAAAGAACAACTTAAAAGTGTACCTCAAATGGATATCAGAGCACTAGGCATTAATCACAGGGATATATATCTCTGTTGCATTCCCTAATGAATACAGTATTCAAAACAAACACAACAGAAGTGCAATTTGCAAAAGCCTGGAATTACTGTACAGTCTATTTATCTAGTCATTTTCTGGTTTGGTTGTTGGGTTGTTTTTTTTTAAACATATTGCTGGCAATGGGAAGAAGTAAGGCAGAGAGTAAGAAAAAAAATCTTCCAATCATTTAGGAAAACCTATGTCCTTTCCAGAGGTGCTCGATCTATTCGTGGTAGTACAATAAGCTGTTCCTTTGGCAAAAGAAGGTATGCTAGGTGGTTTATACAACACAATTTGTTTACAGGACTTCAAGCTGCAACAGCTGCAACTCTATTCTTCACTGGAAGATAGAGGGAATGCACCCATGTGTAATATAAATATAGGAGGCAAATTTGCCCCTGTCAGACACCATCCTCAAAGACATTTCACTTGGAATGAGTGAATTAAAATTTCCAGATATTAAATTCACACTGAGAAAACATAGTAATGAAAGCAGAGCATTTAAAGGATAGAGTGTTTATTTATTTATTTATTTATTTATTTATTTATTTATTTATTCTGGGATAAAGCAAGGTAATAATCTAAAGGATCTTTTAAAAGACATATTTGAAACAGTCTGGTTGGAACTTTTATTTCTTTATCAAAGAATACAGCTTTTCTATGTTGCATAGTGCCAGCTATTCAGCCACTAAAGTATTCTTAGTGAAAGGCAAATTGCATATACCTGTTGTGATTATTGAAGATTTGTTTCCTTTTAATAGTATTATGTCTGGATGAATATTGAATTACCAATGGATCATTAGAAGTTCTTACAAGCTAAGCATGTTAAATCTTAGCAGTCACGTTAGGATTAAATGCAGCATACAAGAGCAATCTCACAAGAGATATGCAAGAAGTAGTACAGTTCCTTTATAACACTTTAGTAAATCCCAGTTACAGTTAGAAATGGGAAATTGCTTTGGTTCCATTCAATGCCCTGATACCCAGATCAAGATTTTTCAAGATAAAGGATTTGGCAAGAGTATCACCCGTTGGTCAATTGCCATCGTAACCAGGCCATGAAATGCTATTTTTCAGACATGTAATAGGATGGGTTCAGCTGTGCAGACTCGGATTTCCCCCTTGACTTTTGCCTTGGCCAGCGTGATTTTACAGTAGAGCTGTTTCCAGCATTCCTGCTTCCCCATAATCAGTAGCCAATTCAGGATCCATCCTTACAGTAAAGCAAGACTTAAATAACGGGTGGGCGAGATTTCTGACAGTAAATGCAATAAATGACTATGATGTTAATTGAATTGCATTAAATTTGTTTATCTTTTGACTTGCTCAGTTAATGGAAAGGTGTAAAGGTGACAGTGAGATTGTGAGTTTTGAGAAGAATTTCAAGATCTCATTTCTTTTGTTGCACAACTACAAGAATTATCATTTTAAACAGCATTACTGGAATGATTATCTGCTTGATGAATTTATTTTAAAGAGTACATGTAATTAATTTTAAGCTAATCATTTAGCATTTCTAGCATTTTAATATTACAGGATTGCCAATCATTCCTTTTTAGCTAACAGATGGTAAATACAGTATTTTCATAAGATACCATAAGATTTAAATACATCAAAAGTATCCTTTAATGTTGCAGATATTATTTTCCTATTAATTATGATCATAGAATCATAGAATAGTTAGGGTTGGAAAGGACCTCAAGATCATCGAGTTCCAACCCCCCTGCCATGGGCAGGGACACCTCCCACTAAACCATGCCATCCAAGGCTATGTCCAACCCCACCTTGAATGCCGCCAGGGATGAAGCATCCACAACCTCCCTGGGCAACCCATTCCAGGGCCCCACCACCCTCACAGTAAAGAATGTCTTCCTCATATCCAATCTAAACTTCCCCTGTTTAAGTTTAAACCCATTACCCCTTGTCCTCTCACCACAGTCCCTAATGAAGAGTCCCTCCCCAGCACCCCTATAGGCCCACTTCAGGTATTGGAAGGCTGCTATAAGGTCTCCACGCAGCCTTCTCTTCTCCAGGCTGAACAGCCCTGATTTTCTCAGCCTATCTTCATACGGGAGGTGCTCCAGTCCCCTGATCATCTTCGTGGCCCTCCTCTGCACTTGTTCTAACAGTACCATGTCCTTTTTATGTTGAGGACACCAGAACTGCACACAATACTCCAAGTGAGGTCTCACGAGAGCAGAGTAAAGGGGCAGGATCACCTCCCTCGACCTGCTGGTCACACTCCTTTTGATGCAGCCCAGGATACGGTTGGCTTTCTGGGCCGCAAGCACACACTGCCGCCTCATGGTCATTTTTTCATCAACCCACATCCCCAAGTCCTTCTCTGCAAGGCTGCTCTGAATCTCCTCCCCCCCCAACCTGTAGCTGTGCCTGGGATTGCTCCGACCCAGGTGTAGGGCTTTGCACTTAGCATGGTTAAACTTCATCAGGTGATGCATGTGTTTGTATGCATGTATATATATTTATACCTATGCATGAGTAGAAATCTAAGGAAATGTGCAGTATAAAGGATTACATGAACCTAGATTGTTTATCTTAGAAAAGGTTTTGGAGACACGCTGTGACAATCTTCAAATACATGAAAAACTGCTGCATAAAGGAAGGCAGCAGTCTGTTTTCTGCATCTGTGATGGATTGTACAAGAAGCATTAATACAACAATTCAAGTGACAATTTCCAAATACAAGGGCAACTGTAACATTGCATAATTTAAAAAATGTATTATGTAAATATTCATGTTAATCAATAAAAAAATATTTCTATAAATACTTAATAAAATTCTTTCAAATTTTGACTATCTGGGACAATATTCCTTTTGCAAGTATATAAAATATTCATGTAATCCAAGTTCTCAGGAAAGAAGATAATAAATTAAAAATGGAAACAAAATTTAAAGAAAAAAGCTAGCAGCATTTTTTGCAGCTCAAGTTATGTGTGATGATAATTTAACAGAGCAAGAGTGATCTGATAAGTGGAATAGCCACAAGAGAATGGAAAAGATTCAGCAGAAAGGAGGCGAAAGAAAATATGTCTGACGTATATTTTACTTGCTTGGAAGTTCTGCTTGCTGGTTACACATGATGTGAAAAAAAAGATATTAATAAACAAGAGATTCTGTTGATTTTTACCAGTGTTATATTATTTGCCCTCATGTAAACTGAGTGAATATGTAACCAGTTAAGTTTAGTAAAGATTATCTATTCTTTCTGCTTGATCATGTGGAATTTGTGTTATTCAGAATTACTTCTATGTCAACACATCATTATCTAGGCATAGCTGCGTAATTAAAGAACATGTAATACTCATGTGCCAGCAGCAGTACCTCTTTCCAAAAAGAGGAAACATCTTTCCCCCCAAAACCAAATCAAAGGAGCTAGGTATGTCAACATTAAAAGAAATACAATAACACCTTTTATGTACTGCATTTCATGACTTTTTTCCCCCTGGTAAAGAGGTGTGGAGAGATACAGTTCATGTAACTATTGAAATATCACTAAAAAAAAAAATCATAGATTTTGAAATTCAGAAAATAATAAATATGGGCAAAGGCTTTATACATTTTTAAATCATATCTTTTAAACATATTTTTAAACATATTTAAAGGTATCTGCTTTCTGTCTAAGGTGCTTGTAGATCACTTGCTACTGTGGTATTGGAGCACTTACTTATTTTAATAGAAATCATAGAATCATAGAATTTTAGCATTACAGAATCATTGGGGTTGTAAGGGACCTTTAGAGATCATTTAGTCCAACCCCTGAAATGTCCCTGTGGGACATAAAATGTATATTTACACATGAGAAATTGGGACAAAATTGGATTAACTACTTGAGTTATATATATCTTGCATGAATTAAGTATTCACAAATGAGATTCACTAAGTAGGTGAATTTTACTGCATACATCAAGGAAGTGTTAATGTAAACCTGATTTCTTTCTTTGTGCGAGTTGTGTCCAAGAGCTGTTTCGGATAGTTTCTTTGATTAAATTATGGAAAAGAAATGGTTAGTAACATCCATAAAAAAGAGAGTCTGGATTCCAGGGCTTTCTTTACCTGGAAAAACCTTGTTCTTACTTATCTGAAGAGAAGGCATCAAGTTTAGTGACAAAATTAAACTTCATCAGTGTGGAAGCAGTTTTGCCTTTTGTGCAAAAAGCTGAGATGCACAAAGTAAGAGTTACAATGAGTAAGACAAAGCACATTGCCATGCGGGAGTTTGGGGCCAAGGGTAGGAGGGGGTGAGACTGCAATGGCAAGTTATTCAGGGGAAGGAGGGAGCATGATGTGGCAGTAACCATGGGTGGGAGACTGTGCCATCACAGACAGGAGCAACCACAGGCTCTGTATGCCAGCATCTTCCTATGGACTTGAGTGACGAGCTGTTCATCCCTCACACAGTGCTTCTGGGGCAGGGTGTTTGGAAGGGCTCACAGCCCACCACTGTTGTGCCTGCCATGAAACACAAGTGTAAGTGAAAAGGAGGAGGCTGAAAGCGAAGCAGAACATGCTGAGGGACAGAAAGTAACTGTCTGCAAAAAAAGGCTCCAAGTCATATGGGGAGATACTCTGACCACTGATACCCAACAACAGCCTTTCCCAGCCACTTTTCCCTGCAAATGTAGAAATGTAATGTAACTCTTATGTCAGCATATTTTATGTCACAAAATTTATTTGATTTTGTGAAATAAAATTAAATAAATATGTCAGGAAAAGCAACTTACCCAGTTTTTTTTTGTTTGTTTGGGTTTTTTTGTTTGTTTTTGTTTGTTTGGTTTGGTTTGGTTTGATTTTTTTTTGTTTTGTTTTTTTTTTTTTTTTTTTTTTTGGTTTTTTTTTTGGTTTTTTTTTTGAGAAACCAGATCTTGGGATAATTCCATATGGCCTAAAATATCAAAGAACTTTGGCAAGTTTTATGAAATTTCTTATTTCTTATATAATTTTTCTTGAGCCTTCAGCCTCTTTACATCTGTAACATCCAATTTCAGAGCTATGCTTTTCAAACCCATTAAAACAAAGCAGTACTGCATTATTTCAGGACCGTATGTCAAACACATTAGAAAACTGAACACTGAGCATGATAAACTCAAACAGAACGAACTTTCTGATTCATTGACATGGATTTTTCTCATGGTTTTACTTTAAAATAATTTTTTTTTCACTATTAGAACCTAAAAATATAAACATCATTTTAGTTAAATACTGTGTTGCTACTTCTTGGGGAAGTAAGACTGTCTTAGAAAGGACATTAACCTAAAATCACCAGTATATTTCTTTGAAGTAAATTCTTTTGGATGTCTGAAAGAAAACGTGAACTTGTCCTTATGCTGACACTTTTGCTTTATGTGCAGGCAAAGCAAAAGAGGTTTCTCCCTTCTTGTGCATTTTCTAATAATTTGGGCAAAAAGCTCCCCTCAGCCAATGTTAGAAATTCCCAAATAAATCCAGCCTTTCAGTAAAACGAGTTACTTACCTGAAAATTTAGAAAATATTAAGTATCTGTGACTGTTTTTATTTTTGTTTCTAAGTCAAGAATTTCTTTTTCAAGAATATGGATACCGTAATGAAAATGCAAAGCGGAACACTGTTTAATGCATACTCTGGCCTTCTAACAGCATGCAGAAAACTTATTGCCTCAGATAACGATGTTCTAAGGCGGTAGTGCTCAAATTATAGCTCTTATGGGACCTGAACATGGCTCTCATGGTACCCATGTGTCTCATTTGTGTTCCTTTTGTTGTGTTTTAGTCCTGTGCAGGCAGAAGAACAGTACTAAGAAGAATAGTAGCAACCCCTGTGCAAAACCTGCCTGCAAGGTAGAGAATCGTTTTGCAACCTTTTAAATTAAGTGAAAGATGCAGGGAAAAACAAAAGAGGTATAAGGTAGTTACTTCTCTGAACAGAAATGCATACGTGAGTAAGGGAAAAAATACTTTTCAGCACTTAAAGCTCTACTTGTCCTGCTCACTGGGTGTAGATTTTGGGTCAGGCTAGTAGACACTAAAAAAAAAAAAAATAATCAAACTTTATTGTTTCAAAACTCAGTTTCTCCTTTTAAAGACCTTCAGTTTCTGCAATTGCAACCCAACATGAGTTTCCACTTCTGTCACAACATTTTCTTCTTTTATTTACCTTTCTCCAAAATATGACTTCCAAGGCAAAAGGATAAAATAATGCGTCCCTCTACGAATACGCTTTGCTCATTTTTAGTCCTATCTTGCAAATTTGGGTTTCTACAGATCTATGAACCTTCAGTACAGACTGAAAAGGAAGATATTAAATGAAAGAGGATTGGATGTTAAAAAAAAATCTTTTAATACTTTATTAAAATATATTTTATTCCAGAGGCAGAAAGACACTTTCAGTGATGCTCATGTAGGTTTGTTCTAAAGTCACTGCTACCCCCTTCCCATGCATTATTGTTGACATTTCCAGACCCTTATGCACATAAACTTTCTAATGATTTAATTTTAAAATCCAACTGGAAGAACTGTCTAAATAACTTGATCACAAAACAGCTGTTTTATCCTTCAGTGTTATATCAGAAAAAATACTGCTTATAAAATACTGTATAACCATATATCGATATGGACAACAAAAAATCATTTGAATGAATTGTTCTTGCTTATTTGTTTTGACAGTTTGAAGGAAGGTCCAGTCCAACACAATACTGTGTACTTCAGTGTTAAGTTTCAGACAAAAGACGTCAGCAGTTGCTTAGAGCTAAGTACTTTGCCCTTGATGCAGTGAAGCAGATAAGCATGTGCTTAGCTTAAAGTACAAGATCAGCTAACTAGGGACACATGGTGACGTTTGAGCATTTGACTCAGTTACTGGAGCACAGCACCAGAGAAGAAAGAGATATTTAATGATCTTAAGGTCAATAGACCTTATGCTGCAAATATACTAGCTTCAGAAAAATAAAAATCAGTGTTTTTGGTTTCCATGGTAAAGTTTCGGTAGCAGGGGTGCTACAGTGGTGGTGGTTTGTGCGAGAAGCTGCTAGAAGCTTCTGCTATATCTGACAGATTGCAGGAGCAATTGTAGCCAGAGGCAGATATGAGAATATGGGAGAGAAACAGCTCTGCAGGCATCAAGGTCCAGGAGGAGGAAGGAGGTGTTCCAAGCACTGGAGCAAAGATACCCCCGCAGCCTGTGGTGCAGACCATGGTGAGGCAGGCTCTATCTCTGCAGCCCCTGGAGGTCCATGGTGGAGCAGATATCCACCTGCAGACCATGGAGGACCCCATGCCAAAGCAGGGGGATGCCCAAAGGAGGCTGTGACCCCATGGGAAGCCTACACTGGAGCAGGCTCCAGGCAGGAACTGTAGCCCCATGGAGAAAGGAGCCCAGGCTGGAGCAAGTTTGCTGAGGACTTGTGACATTTTGGGGAACTCACACTGGAGCTGTCTGTTCCTGAAGGACTGAGCCCTATGGAAGGGACCCACGCTGGAGTAGTTAATGAAGAACTACAGCCTGTGGGAAGGACTGACATTGGAGAAGTTCATGGATGATTGTCTCCCATGGGAGGGCCCCCATGATAGAGCAGGGGAAGAGTGTGAGGAGTCCTCCCCTGAGGAGGAAGGGGTGGCAGAGACCAAGTGTGATGAGCTGACCACACCCATCTTTGCCAGTCCCCTTGCCCTGCTGCTGGGGGAAGATGTAGAGAAATTAGGAGTTGAGCCCTGGAAAAAGGGAGAGGCAGGGAAAAGGTGTTTTAATGTTTTGTTTGTTTGTTTTTTCGTTTGCTTTTTTATTTCTCATCATTCTACTCTGATTTGGTTGGTAGTAATGAAACTGATTTCCCCAAGTCAAGTCTGTTTTACCTGTAACAGTAGCTGGTGAATGATCTCTCCCTGTCCTTATCTCAATGGACAAACCTTTTGCTATGTTTTCTCTCCCCTGTCCAGCTGAAGAGGGTCATCAACATCATCACCTTTCTACTCAGACTTTGAGATTTTGGAAGCAGGGTGTCCAGCCCTCAACCCCTCAACAATATCCATGACGTACTGGTGAAAAAAACATTAAAAAGTAAACATTTTAGACATTATAAAAGTCCTATTTGTCCAATTTGCATATTTATATTGATTTTAAATTTTGAATAGAAACATTATGATCTGTGTAAATAAAGAGCACTCTTTTTTTCTGATGTTTTTGTTTCTTTTTTTTTTTTTCCCCATGAGCATGTCTGGGTGCCTAATGCAGTAATTTAAATAAAATTAAGATTTTTCTGTACTGGAAAGCTTGGTAATGCTTGAATATTATACTTTTCTCTAAGACAGAGATTTGTCCTTTTATAAGGTACTTACCAGTTTAATAGACAGTTCAGGGAATATCACATTTTGGGAATGAGGAGAAGAATTTGTATCTGTTCTCAGTAATGACGAGTATGCTCCAAGGACTCATTACTCCACTCTGCTCACACCAAACCCCGATTGAAAACTCATTTGGGCTTACAGTGGCTATGTCTGCCTGATCTTATATAAGATATGGAGGGAGAAAAATGTTATCTTTGCATTGTGGTAATCATTCTGTTTATTCCTTTCAAAGTTCATTTCTGGCTGGATAAATACCTGTTCTGTTGAGTGAAACTAAAATCCGCTGTGATGATTAAGCTAACTGACTCTACAGATGTTCTGAAGTTCTCTATCACTGCCTTGGACTATAAAATGACTGCAGTGCAAGGCATCTTAATGTTTTATTTGAAACCTCAAAAGTGTGAGAAATAAAGCAAGCTTGTGGGCTCCAAAGAAATCATTTCATATTAGAATTAGTTCAGGAAGGCAGTTTAGCAGTCATCTCAGAGTCAGATACTTAAATTGAAATATAACCATTTATAGCTGCCTCCCACCACATTGCTCAGAATTGTTTGTCATTTTATAGGTAGAACACTACTTAATATTTTTGTTTTAATTCACGATTGTGTGATGTTTGTGCTATGTTAGAGTGCTGAAATCTCTGTCGTAATGTACTGATTCCTACACTTTTAGAAGCATCTGTAAACTGTCTTGCAGCTGCACTGTGTCATCTTGATATTATTTTACTGTGTGCAAGTTTGTGGTTGCTGCTGCTTCTGTTGTTTTTAAATTCTGGTAGTTCCTATCATTTCAACCCTAACTATTCTATGATTCGATGATTCTATGATTCTAATTTTTTCAGCTTCTCTTTAGGATTTTCAGAAGTCTCTAATCAACTTAAATGATGCAGAAATAAATAAATAAACCCCAGAAAACTCAAATAATGCAAGTCTAATACATTATTCTGCAAAAAACTCTGCAAAGCACTGTATGAAGACTAAACCAGAAAAGCACTGTATGAAGACTAAACCAGAAGGATATGAACGCAGATACTGCTTGCAATTAATCATTTTCAGGTACACAGCCAAAATATTTTGTCCAAGATGCACTGCTGTAAGAGTGAAAGATAATATGTTCTAAAATTTTCAGGTTACATGATTAAATAGAGTTGATTCAGATGTCTCATTAAATGAAAAATTTTGCCCACAGAGTAATGTCATTTAAACCGATGTCCAGAGTGGATTCTTCCCACAGTATAATTAAGATAATATACCCCCATTATTTTCTTAATTTCTTTTTTCTAAAACCTTACTGTGCAGTGTGGGGGAAAGAAGGACATGTCCTTGTATTGTACCTTTAATTCCACTGTTTTCATGACAGAAAACATTAAAACTGATCTCTATTATAGGATAATTAAAAACTAGATTTCCTTTACTCGGGTTCTAGCTTGCAACATAAAAATTAATTATAGGCAATAACAAATAGCAAAGTGTTCCCTTTCCAGAATAAATTCCCCAATGGGATGCAGTGAAAATGTTAATAATTAATCAAATAGTCTAGCTTAGTATTATTTTTGCTACCTCACACGTATGCAAAACCCCACTGATGTTGTTTGACTATTTAGTTTCATAAATATTTATATATAACTGAATTTTCATTGTAAATTGCATGTTTTCTGCCCAAAGGGAGGAAAAAACAATTTCGGTATTAATTTTATCTATCTCACTGGTTTTGTTCAGCTTCAGTAGTTCTATACATAAAATAAGAGATTAGATAAAAAGAAATGCAGCAACCTGTGTTTGTTAATTTAAAGAGTAATAATTAGGGGGTGTTGTTAATTTTGTAGCAGTTCAGGTGCATTGCTACCTACTTACATACAGTGAAAAGCAAGCAATTCAGCATTTCTGTTCCCCCTACCTCACAACTTTAATATTTGTTTAGATTCTGCTGCCCCCTACAGAATAGTTGAAAATATTTAGGATTTTACAAACCCAAGGATTGATGTACATTATTTTTTAATCTTACCTGGACAAATAAATGCATAGCTTTCATAGTCTTCTAGGGAAGCAGAGCTTTATTTGTTGTCATTCTACTATTTTGATATGCTCTGTGGGACCTGTAACTTAAAAATATTGCTACTCTGTAATATATTGATCAACAAAAATCAAAGCAATAGGCACTGCTACTGAACAACTGAAATAAGATGAAACATACTTTATATCTTCTAAGAAAACAGAAAGCAAATTTACTAACATATGAGTGTCAGCAAGTAAGCTAATTATATACTCTATCAACAGCTACCTGTATATTACTATTTTTTCCAGATCCTACTATCTGTTACAAACAGCAGAAGTTTAATGTAGTGATGCACTTAAGACTCTAAGAGAAAACGGACTGTGAATAGGACAGAGGGGAATAAAAAAAGACTCCAAATGTTAATTGCATACTTACAATTCAGAAATACAACTTACGATTTAAAATCAAATTAAAAATAGCACTCATACAAACTGATATTTAAAAAACAAAACAAAAAAAAATTAGTTAACTAAATAGAATCCAAGACCTAGATTATAATTCCTGCACTTAACCTCAAAGGTGAATAGGAAAGTCTGTTCTCCATAGGTTCAAACTTAAACAGGAGAAGTTTAGGTTACATATAAGGAAGAAGTTTGCTGTGAGAGTGGTGAGGCACTAGAACAGACTGCCCAAGGAAGTTGTGAATGCTCCATCCCTGGTAATGTTCAAGGCCAAGCTAGAGGGAGTCTTGGGCGACATGGCTTAGTGTGTGGTACCACATTTCTTAAGCATCTTCTGTTTTCCTGAGTGTTCCCCAAAATGCTCAGAGAAGATCCTAGTCTAGAGGAGACAGGTACATGTTACATCTTCCAAGGCCTATGGTGAATGCATCACAGAGCACAAAGGTGTTTGAAGGTTTTTGAGCATGGCTGGGTTTGCTTAGAAAATAACTTTGTAGAGATGTCAGCAAAACCAAGAAAACTTGCAGGCATTTTGATGCCTCAGCTTCTTTATATCTTAGATAAGTTTTGATCAACAGCTCCTAGATGTCAAAAATCTTTCTCATTCTACTCTTGTTTAAGTCTTCCCTTCAATATCTTTTCTGCAAATCTTATTTTCCCCTGTTAATGTCCTTTTTCTTTAGCTTTGACTCTCCTGATATTTTAACTGAGTTTCCTGTCTCTGTTTGCTTTTCTCTTGCTATTATTAGAATCCACTATTAGCATTCTTTGTTCTCCTCTATTACTTATAAGAGAAACCTTGAGAAATAGATTTCTCTGAGTTAACATTTGCCTTTGTTAGAAGTACCCAAAATATATCCCAGATGTTCCTTAGGAACTGGTCAAAGTCAGTTGAGATTATGTCATTAGATCCTTCTCTGCCCGTCAAGATTTTCAGTATTATAAACGTCTTTGGTACTTCAAGTACAATTCATATCACAACTGAGCTGATCTGACCTATTATTGAAATTAGCTGGTTATTTTTTAATTTCTACACATAAACTCCTGCTGCTATGCTTGTGCAATCCTTCTCGGATGAGCGAAGCATTTTCTGATCATAACATTTGTTGTAGCAATCTCTGCATCACCAAATGAAACACTATGTGTGTGTAAAATAGCTTGTCCAGAGAAACTTGCTGGACAGGATTCCTTTCAAATAACACACTGTTCGCTTATGAAATGTATTTAAGTATTTTCTCACCTGTATGTTTAAAAGATAAATGTATTTCCTAGAAATAATAAAAGGAAACAGAAAGATGATAAAGAGGCTTCAGAAAAAGCAGGCTTTACTTTTTGAATCCTTAGAGGCTTAGGCTTTTTTTTGTTTTGTTTTGGTTTGGTTGGTTTGGTTTGGTTGTATTTTTTTCTTTTTACCAGAAAGAAGAGAGAGATTAAAGGTATGAGGGGGAGCTTCTTCATAAAGTACCTGCTAAATGTGTTTTCCAACTTTTATCCCTTCTTTTGTTCTATCTAAAAATATGCCATTCACTCATATAGTGCCTTTATTTCCTATGCAGGTCAGGAACATATATGTTCACTATCTCACAAAAAGCTGTAGTATAACATACAGCAACTGGCTATTAAAGCTAAAAGCTTTCAGAATAAATCACAAACCTGACATTTTCTGTGGTTTTAACTGTCGTGGTTTAAACGCCTCAAACTCGCGCAGCTGCTCTCTGTCACTCCCCACTCTTTCTTCCCTCCACTCCCAGAGGGATGGGAAGGAGAATTGAAAGAATGCAACTCCCACAGGTTGAGATAAGAACAGTTTAGTAACCAAGGTACAACACAAATCACTACTGCTACCACCAATAATAATAATGACAAGAGAAAATACAAGGGAAAAGAATACAGTTTCTTACCACCCAATATCAAGCCCGACCACGCAGTGCACCCCCACCAGTGCACCCCTCACCGTGCACCCTCACCACCCTTCCGGATCTCTCCTCTCCGTTTCTACCTCCTGGACATGATGTACTGTGGTATGGAATAATCTCTTTGGTCAGTCTGGGTCAGGTGTCCTGTCTCTCCTTCCTCCCGGCTTCCCCTCCTCCCTAGCAGAACATGAGTCTCAGAAAGTCCTTGGCCTGCCTTAACATTCTAACAAGTAACTGAAAACACTGGTGTTATCAGCACTGTTCCCAGGCCCAAAATCAAAAACACAGTGCTGCACCAGCTACCAAGAAGGAGAAAAATAACTGCTGCGGCTGAACCCAGGACATTAACTCAGGTAGGTTGGGAGGAGTAACTGAATAAGAGAACAGCTTTGCAAGCTTCATCTAGTACTTCGAATAGACTAAGTGTAGATTTTATATATTTAAATATTCACATTAATATTGATTTACAGTGGTATCATGGAAGAAAAACAACACCATTAAAAAGATAGAGACATAATTCTAATTATAGTCATCGATAATGGAACTGCTGCATTACTAAAGCTACAGTCTTAGACTAGAGAGGCACAGTAGCGATTGAAACCCAGTGAGAAGATAAAAGGAACAAGTAATATGTCATTGCTACAAAGCTAGATGCAATAAAGAATGTAAGCATTAAAACAGTAAGACATTAGTCTTCCCAATAACGCTGTATGGAAGAAAAAGTCTCAAAAGGTTATTGAGCAAAGGACCAGAGACCTGCAGACTATGAATGAGTCCTGGGTTTCAGTTCTGATTTTCAAGACTCTTTCTGTATTTTATTTGCTGCTCTTTAAATAATAAAGAATTTTTTCTAGGAGAAAAGTGTGGGAACCATAAATATCTCTATGAATTCTTTAATTGCTAAGGTACAGTCAGGCTTGTGTTTCTCTTCACCCTTCTCCCTTACTTTCTCCCATGTGCCCAGCCCCAGTCTGAGTCTTTTGTATAACCCCAAAAAACAGAGTGCTACCTCAGCCGACTTACATTGAAGACTGTTGGGAGGAATAATTATAACTGAAAACTGGTCATGAGAGCCCTTAGAATACGGGTTCCAGCAGGATTCAGGCATGAATAATATGGTCTTGCAAGTCAGGTGATCTCATGCCTGGTGTGACCTGTTAGAGGGAGATGGAGGAGTGTGAATGGAAGTTGCCGTGGGGTACAGATGCAAGTTCTCTGCAAAGACAACTTTTCTTTATTACAGTGTATATTTCCTCTTGTTTCTGACAAGAAACCAGTTTCATTGCTTTGATAGCAGCAGCATTAATATTAAGTCTCATCTGTCCTCTGTGAAACATAGTGCTAAAACAAATTCCTTGGTTTAATACAGAATTTCAGTATTTCACTGGAAGACATACAGATGGAACCTGAGGAAGTGATTTTCTTCTCCAGCTGATGAAGTGCTGCAGAATTTCAGAATTCAATGTTTTTTTTTCATCTAAACGTAAAAATGAATACTTTTTAGACAACTTTAAAACACTCCTTGAGATCCCTAGGTATAAAATAATGCAGAATTTACGCAGTTTTCTCTAAAACTCAGATTTATTTGAATTGATAGTCTTAATCACATCAGAGAGTAATATATGCTTCCTTTAACTTGGATGACCTTAACTCTGGATTTGAAAGATCTTTCAATCATTGGTTGCATTGTGTCTTTCAGGCTGTTGGGGTTTAAGATCTGCTGGTAACTCAGACAGCGCAACTGCTCACTCACCCTCTCCCTTCTTTCTCCCCTGCTATGGATGGGATGGGAAGGAGAATTGAAAGAATGTAAACCCCATGGGTTAAGATAAGAGCAGCCCGGTAACTACAGTATAATACAAAACTACTACTGCTACCACCAATTATAATGATGATAAGGAAAATAGCAAAGGGAGAGAATATGAAACTAAAAAGGGAAGTAGAAAAGCCCCAATAAATGCAAGCGATGCACAATACAATTTCTCACCCTCACCACCTGCTGACTGATACACAGGCGGACCCGAGCAGCAATCTGGGCCTTCTGGATGACTGCCCCCAGTTTATATAGTGGGCATGACATACTGTGTTATGGAATATCCCCTTTGGTTAGTTTGGGTCAGGTGTCCTGTCCTTGCTTCCTCACAGCTCCTTATGCCCCTCCTCACTGGCAGAACACGAGAGACTGAAAAGTCCTTGATTATGGTAAGCATTACTTAGCAACAACTGAAACATCAGTGTGTTATCAGTGCTGTTCGCAGACTAAAGCTGAAACGCAACACTACACTAGCTACTAAGGAGAAAAATAACTGTTACAGCTGAACCCAGGACACAGGCCCTGGCAGACACTTGATTTCTGTGAGAATCAGATCTGCCAGCACATCAAGTGTCTATTCAGGTTTAGAAATAAAGATGTACAAAAGAAAATTCCTCACGCTTTCAGCTTTTAACTTCCTTCCTTCTTCTACAGTCACTACTAATGCAAAATAAGAATGAGGTTTTGACAGTTTAGGAGCAGGCACAGAAATACTACAGACCTGGCTTTCTGTATGTAAGATTACTTCTTTGTTTACAAATTTTGGCTTGTGGTTTTTGAAACAGCTTGATTTTGCCAATTTTGTTTCTTACGAGACACTTAGAGGAATATTTGTATACAATGCAAATGTTTCTCTTCCTAACTTGTCCTCTCATATGTTAAAATATATCATAAACAGGAAATTTAAAATGCAACTGAGTATCAGAACATATTTTTAATTTAAGCTACAACTCTTTGTATCAACCTGACATATTTAGTTACTTTTTATATAGATATGGTATTCCATATATTATATGGAGTTACACGCAATGGAAGTAACAGTGAATGATAAGCAAGTCCAACACCGTAAGTGTAGTAAACAATGTGCACACAATATGCTGACTACTGAACATGAATGCATTGAAAACCTATTCCTTTCCTTTTGTAATTCTGGTTTACAAAGTTGTCATGGGTTCAGCAGTAGCAGCCATTTTTCTTCCTTCTTAGTAGCTGGTGCAGCGCTGTGTTTTTGACTTTCAGCTGGGGAGCAGCACTGATAACACCGATGTTTTTAGTTGTTGCAGTGATGTTTAGTCTGACCAAGATCTTTCTGAGCCTCATGCTCTGCCAGGGAGGAGGGGAAGTCAGGAGGAAGCAGAGACAGGACACCTGACCCAAACTGACCAAAGAGGTATTCCATAACACAGTATGTCATGCCCAAGATGTAAAAACTGGGGGCAGTTACCCAGAAGGGTGGGTTCACTGCTCGGTCGGGCTGGGTATCGGTGATGAGCGGTTGTTTTCTCTTCCCTTTTTATTTCCCTTGTCATTATTAATATTGGTGGTGGTAGTAGTGATTTGTGTTATACCTTAGTTACTAAACTGTTCTTATCTCAACCTGTTAGAGTTAGTTACATTCTTTTGATTCTCCTCCTATCCCTCCGGGAGCAGGGGGAGAAGAAAGAAGAGGGAGTGAGTAAGTGAACTACGTGGCTGGCTGGGCTTAAACCACGACAAAAGTGAAACCCTAGGTTTTGTTGGGAGTGCGATGACAGTAGAGATAAGGTTTGCTTAAGGAAAAGGATCCTCTATAGCTCAGTGACTCAGCAAGGAATATAGTTTCCCCTGTAAGGGCTAGGGGTATTCTATTCCCTTAATGCCTTCCATTGTAGATCATAATTTTAGCCTATCACTGCTCCACCATATAATTTCTCTTATTTAGTCCTGCAATTTGACAGACAAGGTCACCTTGATATGCAAAACAAAATTATTCTGTTGGGTTCACATACAGTATAAACCAGTGGGAGACTGCATGATCTCATTCAGCATACTTCAGTGCCCAGAAGTTCCTGCCTTGCCAAGATACTGGCCCACTAATCTTTTTACAAAAATATCAGTAGTAGCCAGAAAAAAAAGTACAAAAAAATTAAGAGCATATGCATCCATTAATGCTGGAAGTGAAGATTCTTGGGTGTTACCAGGACAAGAAACAGAAAGTAGTACTCTCTGGCTGTCCAGTTTTAATCTGAGAAATAGGATGAGCACTGGATGCTGTTACTACTTCAATGCCCTGTGAGTTTGCAGCAATTTGTAACATAGGCCTTCACAGAATCACAGAATCACAGAATAGTAAGGGCTGGAAAGGACCTCAAGATCATCGAGTTCCAACCCCCCCGCCATGGGCAGGGACACCTCCCACTAAACCATGCCATCCAAGGCTATGTCCAACCCCACCTTGAACGCCGCCAGGGATGAAGCATTCACAACTTCCCTGGGCAACCCATTCCAGGGCCCCACCACCCTCACAGTATAGAACTTCTTCCTCAGATCCAATCTAAACCTCCCCTGTTTAAGTTTAAACCCATTACCCCTTGTCCTCTCACCACAGTCCCTAATGAAGAGTCCCTCCCCAGCATCCCTATAGGCCCCCTTCACGTATTGGAAGGCTGCTATGAGGTCTCCACGCAGCCTTCTCTTCTGCAGGCTGAACAGCCCCAATTTTCTCAGCCTATCTTCATACGAGAGGTGCTCCAGTCCCCTGATCATCTTCGTGGCCCTCCTCTGCACTTGTTCTAACACTTCCATGTCCTTTTTATGTTGAGGACACCAGAACTGCACACAATACTCCAAGTGAGGTCTCACGAGAGCAGAGTAGAGGGGCAGGATCACCTCCCTCGACCTGCTGGTCACACTCCTTTTGATGCAGCCCAGGATACGGTTGGCCTTCTGGGCTGCAAGCGCACACTGCCGGCTCATGTTCATTTTTTCATCAACCCACACCCCCAAGTTCTTCTCTGCAGGGCTGCTCTCAATCTCCTCCCCGCCCAACCTGTAGCTGTGCCTGGCATTGCTCCGACCCAGGTGGAGGACTTTGCACTTAACATGGTTGAACTTCATCAGGTTGGCATCAGCCCACCTCACAAGCGTGTCAAGGTCCCTCTGGATGGCATTCCTTCCCTCCAATGTATCAGCCGAACCACACAGCTTGGTGTCATCGGCAAACTTGCTGAGGGCGCACTCAATCCCACTGTCCATGTCACCCACAAAGATGGTGAACAAGACCGGTCCCAACACCGATCCCTGGGGGACACCACTCGTTACTGGTCTCCAGCTGGACACTGAGCCACTGAGCACTACTCTTTGCGTGCGGCCATCCAGCCAGTTCTTTATCCACCGAGTGGTCCACCTATCAAATTGATGTCTCTCCAACTTAGAGAGAAGGATGTCATGGGAGACAGTGTCAAAGGCTTTACACAAGTCCAGGTAGATGACATCAACTGCTCTGCCCCTGTCCATCAGTTCCGTAGCCCCTTCATAAAAGGTCACCAGATTGGTTAGGCAGGATTTCCCCTTAGTGAAGCCATGCTGGCTGTCACCAACAACCTTGTTGGTTTTCATGTGCCTTAGCATGGCTTCCAGGATAATCCGCTCCAAGATTTTGCCAGGCACAGAGGTGAGACTGACTGGTCTGTAATTCCCCGGCTCATCCATTTTTCCCTTCTTAAAAATGGGGGTTATATTTCCCTTTTTCCAGTCATCAGGAACTTCACCTGACTGCCATGATTTTTCAAATATGATGGACAGTGGCTTAGCAACTTCATTTGCCAGCTCCTTCAGGACCCGTGGATGGATTTCATCCGGTCCCATGGACTTGTATACATTCAGGTTCCTAAGGTGGTCCCGAACAAGATCCTCCCCCACAGTGGGCCCAGGGTCCCCACCCTCACCGTCCCCGCGTCTGCCTTCCAAGACTTGGGTGGTGTGGTCAGAGCATTTTCACTGAACTACAGGTTGTGTTTGCACAGCTTTACTTCAATACTTCTCCATGGGATCAGGGCTAAGAACTATGCTTAATATAGTATTGTCTGGAACTGTTCTTTTTTTTGTTGTTGTTGTTTTGTTTATTTTTTTTTCTTATAAAAGACATAACATAAGGAATGGTAGCCAACTTTTCCCTATAAGTTAGGGGTTTTTTTCTATGACATTAATTCATCTTATTCTACACCTCCTATCTTTCTGTTTTCCATGCTGAAAATTCTTAGTCTAAAATAAATACTCCTGCATATACTGCATAAGCTGCACTGGCTTTTTGCTATTATATCACATATATATACAAGTGCATGCCATATTAGTTCTTGTGATTGTTTGCTTAGTAAAAATCTTTGATCACCTTCATTGTCCTTCTTTTCATTCTTTCTTCTGCTGTCTTTTTTCTTCGACAGTCTGTTGGGGGGTTGCCGAAGGTCAAAGAGCAACAAGTGCCAATCGTGAGCAAAACAGTACACTGATTGCAGTATCGCACCAACTGAGACTCCCTGATTCCCACCAATAAGCTGATCCATAGACTGGAGAGTCAATGAGTGATCAGTAGGACACACTCACCCTTTAATAGCCCCATATGGCCAGTGAGAAAGTCTAGCAGAGAGTGGAGACTAACAGTGGATTATCATGGACTGAATGAAGTCACACCACCACTGAGTGCTACCGTACCAGACATGCCAGAACTCCAGTATGAACTGGAGTCAAAGGCAGCCAAGAGGTATGCCACGATTGATATTGTCAATGCATTTTTCTCAATTCTTTTGGCAGCAGAATGCAGGCCACAGTTCTCTCTTTCTTGGAGGGGTACCCAGTACACTTGGAACTGGCTGCCCCAGGGGTGGAAACACAGCCCTACCGTCTGCCATGGACTGATCCAAACTGCACGAGAACAGGGGCAAGCTCCAGAACACCTGCAATACATTGATGACATTATCATGTGTGGTGATACAGCAGAAGAGGTCTTTGAGAAAGGGAGGAAAATAATCCAAACCCTGCTGAAAGTTGGTTTTGCCATAAAACAGAGTAAGGTCAAGGGATCTGCACACGAGATTCAATTTTGGGGAATAAAATGTCAAGATGGACATCACCAGATCCCCACAGATGTGGTCAACAGGGGAACAGCAATGTCTCCACCAACTAATAAGAAAGAAACAAAAGCTTTCTTGGGTGTTGTGGGGTTCTGGAAAAGGCAAATCCAAAATTACAGTTTGATTGCAAGCCCTCTCTATCATGTAACCCGAAAGAAGAATGATTTTAAATTTAGCCCTGAGCAGCAACAAGCCTTTGAGCGAATTAAACGAGAGATAGTTCATGCAGTAGCCCTTGGACCAGTTCGGACCAGGCCAGATGCGAAAAATGTACTGTACACCACAGCCTGGGAGAATGGTCCTACCTGGAGCCTCTGGCAGAAAGCTCCAGAGGAGACTTGAGGTGGACCCTTTGGCTTTTGGAGTTGGGGATACAGAGGATCTGAGGCCAGCTATACCCCAAAAGAAAAAGAGATACTGGCAGCCTATGAAAGGGGTTCAGCTGCTTCAGAAGTGATCGGCACTGAAGCTCAGCTCCTCCTGGCACACCGGTTGCCCCTGCTGGGCTGGATGTTCAAAGTCAGGGTCTCCTCTACACATCATGCAACCAATGCTACATGGAGTAAGTGGGCTGCACTAATTACACAAAAATCTAGAATAGGAAGCCCCAGTCATCCAGAAATTCTAGAGGTCATCATGGACTGGCCAGAGGGCAAAGCTTTTGGAATGTCACCAGAGGAGGAGGTGATGCATGCTGAAGAGATCCCGTCACATAATAAACTGCCAGAAAGCAAAAAGCAATATGCCTTGTTTACTGATGGGTCCTGCCGTACTGTGGGAAAACATCAGAGATGGGAGGCAGCTGTATGGAGTTCCTAACTACAAGTTGTAGAAATTGTTAAAGGAGAAGGTGAATCGAGTCAGTTTGCCATGGTGAAAGCCTTCCAGCTGACCTTGGACATCGCCAAACAAGAAAAACGGCCAGTTCTTTATCTCTATACTGATTCATGGATGGTGGCCCAGATATACTTGTTGGGTAACGCGGGAAGATGGGGAAGTCCAGTGTGTACCTCAAGGGGATTTGATTTTTGGTGAAAACAGGCAATGAACTCAATTGTATGCTGTTGCCTGCTATATAGCACTTTCATAGCCCACCAACTAGATGTCTCCAGGTCACCAATGACTGGTCCTGACTTCCCTCCGACCAACACCCCAACAAAGAATGAACTTTGATGAAACCAGGCAAGTTCCGTGGTGTCATCAGCAGGCAACAACCCAACACTGCACACAGTCTCTGCTGCTCTGAAAGACTGTTACAAGAGATGGAGCCCAACATCATGGACTGGATGAACTCAGCAGCTTTATAGGGATTGGTCCATGCACTAAGGAATCATATCTCTCACTCTTTGTGTGTGTGTGTATATATGAGACAAGAGTGATGGTATATAGAAAAATGTGGGATCTGAGCATGACGTGAATGGTATGGAATAAGGGGTGGATACTGCCCTGGTTTCAGCAGTAGCAGTCATTTTTCTCCTTCTTAGTAGCTGGTGCAGTGCTGTGGTTTTGACTTTCAGCCTGGGAACAGCATTGATGACACTGATGTTTCCAGTTGCTGCTCAGTAATGTTTACTCTGACCAAGGACTTTCTGAGTCTCATGCTCTGCCAGGGAGGAGGAGAAGCTGGGAGGAAGGAGAGAAAGGACATCTGACCCAGACTAACCAAAGAGAGGTATTCCATACCACAGCACGTCATGTCCAGGATGTAGAAACGGAGAGCAGAGACCCGGAAGGGTGGTGGGAGTGCACTGGTGGGGGTGCACTGCGTGGTCGGGCTTGATACTGGGTGGTGAGCAATTGTATTCTTTTCCCTTGTATTTTCTCTTGTCATTATTATTATTGGTGGTAGCAGTAGTGATTTGTGTTATACCTTAGTTACTAAACTGTTCTTATCTCAACCTGTGGGAGCTACATTCCTTTGATTCTCCTCCCCATCCCCCCGGGAATGGGGGGAAGAAAGAGGGAGTGAGTGAGAGAGCGACTGTGTGAGGGGTTTAAACCACGACACACCCTTGTCTCTAAATTCGAGAGACATCAGTTTGATAGATGGACCACTTGGTGCATAAGGACTAGATGGATGGCCGCATACAAAGAGTTGTGCCCAATGGCTCAATATTCAGCTGGAGACTATTAATGCGTGGTGTCCCTCAGGGATCAGTGTTGGGACTGGTCTTGTTCAACATCTTTGTCAGTGACATGGACAGTGGGATTGAGTGTGCCCTCAGGAAGTTTGCCGATGACACCAAGCTGTGTGGTTTGGTTGATACACTGGAGGGAAGGGATGACATCCAGAGGGACTTTGAAATGCTTGTGAGGTGAGCAGATGCCAACCTGATGAAGTTTAACCAAGCCAAGTGCAAGGTCCTCCACCTGGGTGGGAGCAATGCCAGGCACAGCTACAGGCTGAGCAGAGAAGAGATTCAGAGCAGCCCTGTGGGGAAGGACTTGAGGGTGTTGGTCGATGAGAAATGTAACATGAGCTGGCAGGGTGCACTTGCAGCCCAGAAAGCCAACCGTATTCTGGGCTGCATCAAAAAGAGCGTGACCAGCAGGTCGAGGGAGATGATCCTGCTCCTCTACTCTGCTCTTGTGAGACCTCACTTGGAGTATTGTGTGCAGTTCTGGTGTCCTCAACATAAAAAGGACATAGAACTGTTGGAACAAGTCCAGAGGAGGATCACGAGGATGATGAGGGGACTGGAGCACCTCCCGTATGAATATAGGCTGAGAAAATTGGGGCTGTTGGGCCTGCAGAAGAGAAGGCTGTGTGGAGACCTCATAGCAGCCTTCCAGTATCTGAAGGTGGGTTATAAGGATGCTGGGGAGGGACTCTTCATAAGGGACTTTAGTGATAGGACAAGGGGTAGCGGGTTCAAACTAAACCAGGGGAAGTTTAGATTGGGTATAAGGAAGAATTTCTTTGCTGTAAGGGTGGTGAGGCCCTGGAATGGATTGCCCAGGGAAGTTGTGAATGCTCAATCGCTGGCGGTGTTCAAGGCTGGGTTGGACAGATCCTTGTTTGGCATGGTTTAGTGTGAGGTGTCCCTGCCCATGGCAGGGGGGTTCGAACTAGATGATCTTAAGGTCCTTTCCATCCCTGACTATTCAATGATTCTAAAAGTCATGCCAAAGGGAGCTTTGCACAGCAGCAACATTGCTCCTTCCACTACTTTCTCATTTGAGCCTGCCATGATGCTGGGAATGTAGGCCTCATCTGTATAAAATAATATAAAATTAGGGTTAGGACTAGTTTTAGGGTCTGCTCTGTTTTCAGGTATTCAGAAAGTCTTCAGGTCCACAGACATTTGGTTTGCAAAAGGTATGCCAAGTGGAACGTGACACATCAATATTACACCTTACACACTTTTTTCATTTGGGTCAGACATGGTGCTTCGGAAGTAGTCCCCATCTCTATTGTGCTGGCTTAAATTAGGGTTAGGGTTAGAGTTGCCATTCAGAGATCCACAAAGTATACCCCTACGTCAACACTGTGTCTGTAAAAGGCATGCCAAGGGGAACTTGCTCAGTAGCACCATTACCCCTTCCACACCTTTCTGATTTGGATTAGCTGTTGTGCTGGGGATGTAGGCCTCATCTGTACAGTGGCAGCTTAAATTTGTGTTAGGGTTAGCTTTCAAAGATCCACAAAAACTACAGCTCCTTGGACATTACAGCTGTAAAGGGCATGCCAAGGGGAGCTTGGCAAAGCACCAATATTACTCCTTATATGCCTTTCTCAGTTTGATCGTCCTTGGTGCTAGGGATGTAAGCCTCATTTCTATGGTGCCAGCTTCAATTAGGCTTAGGTGTAGGGTTAACTTTCTGCTATCCACAGAAACTATCACTACAAGGACACTATGGAAGTAAAAGGCATGGAAAAGGGAGCTTGGCACAGCAACGTTACTCGTTGCACACCCTTATCATTTGGGCCAGCCATGGTGCTGGGGATGTAGGCCTCATCTGTAAGTAGCAGCTTAAATTAGGGTTATATTTAGGGTCTGTAAAAGGCACCCGCTGGGGAGCTTGGAAAAGTAACAGCATTACTCCTTCCAGTTTTTTGTCTTGTCTAGCCATGTTGCTGCCGATGTAGGCCTCATCTCCATGGTGCCAGTTTAAATTAGGTTTAGGGTTATGGTTAGCATTAAGAGATCCATAAATTCTACACTTCCATGGACATAGATGCTGTAAAATGCATGCCCAGGGCAACTTGGCACAGTGACAACATTACTCCTTCCATACCTTTTTCATTAGGGCAAGCCATGATGGTAAGAAAGTAGGCCTCATCTCTATGGTGTCAGCCTAAATTAGCGTTAGGCTTATCTTTCAGAGCTCCACAAAGACTATAGCTCCAGGGACACTGGGGCTGTAAAAGTCATGCAAAGAGGAGCTTGGCACAGCACCAGTATTACTCCTTTCATACCTTTTTCGTCTGGGCTTTCCATGGTACTAAGTATGTAGGCCTCATCTTTATGGTGCCGGTTCAAATAAGGGTCAGTCTTAGGATTATGTTTCAGAGATTCTCAAGGCCTACTGCTCCAGATACACATGGGCTGCAAAAGTCATGCCGAGGGGAGCTTTTAACAACACCAACATTACTCCTTGCAAACCTTTCTCATCTAAATCATCTGCTTCTTCCTTTCTCTTGCTAGGAGCATGCTCTAGCATGGTCTTCCCAAGGCGCCAGACTTCTTGAGAATTCCCTGTGCTCCACTGTGTGGTCCTTTACTGTCTGTACGTAAATATCTGCTCCACTCTGGATATCCATGGGCTGCAGGTGGTCAGCCTGCCTCACCATTTTCTGCACTACTGGCTTCACGGCATCTGTGCTTTATCACCTGGAGCACCTCTTCCCGCCTTCTCCCCTAATTTTGGTGACTGCTGGGCTGTTTCTGTCACATATTCTTATTCCTCTCTCTGGTAGCAGGTTGAAGGAGGCGATCCTGCCCCTCTACTCGGCTCTTGAGAGACCCCACTTGAAGTACTGCGTGCAGCTCTTGTGTCCCAAGAAAAGAAGGACATGGAGCTGATAGAGTAAATCCGGAAGAATGCCACAATGATGATAAGGGGTCTTGAGCACCTCCTGTACAAAGACAGGCTGAGAAAGTTGGGGCTGTTCAGCCTGAAGAAGAGGGGGCTCTGTGGAGACCTCATAGCAGCTTTCAGTATCTGAAGGGGACCTACAAGGATGCCAGAGAGGCCCTTCATCAGGAACTGTAGCAAGAAAGCAAAGGCAAATGTGTTTGAACCTAAGCAGGGGAGATTCAGGTTATATATAAGGAAGACATTCTCTACTGTGGGGGGTGGTGAGGCCGTGGTTGCTCAAGGAGGTTCCCGGGTTGCTCAAGGCAGTTGTGAATGCTTCATCCATGGCAGTGTTCAAGGCTGGGTTGGACAGAGCCTTGGGTGACATGGTTTAGTGTGAGTTGTGTCAGGGGGGTTGGAACTAGATGATCTTTAGGACCTTTCCAACCCTAAACATTTTATGATTGTGTGATTTCCAACATTGGTGGCATCTAAATAATTTCGCTTACAATCCTACTTACCAGAATGCCACAGTTTTGGAACTGTCCTCTATCTTTCGGAATATAGAATATGGGTCCAACGAAATGGGAATGAATAACATACTATTAGTATTGATGGACGTGTTGCACAGGAACAGCAGGGATTTATTTATGAAAGCAATACCGTTAAGGCCCAAGACATTTATCTTGACACTTAAATAAACATTTCTCCTTTCGAAACACATCCTGATGAAACCTCTGTAACTGCACTTGTATACATTGGAAATGCATCTCTTTGTATGAGAACCGTTTGTGATTCTACATTTATAGACAATACCACTGTGGAAATATGTATTTATTCCAATATCCATATTCGCAATTTTAAGAAAATTATGGGATGTGACTTTAACTATTCACCTCCTGCCACAACCCATCAATGGCTACAGTCTAACTATATATTGTATAAAGATTTGCTGCCTACCCCCATTGAAATGAATCTTACCTTGTTAAGAAAAATGTTGCAATATGATGACCTCAGTTTTTAAAACAAATCCAGAACAGCAAAGAACCATGATTATTGCCCATCATGATGCAAAGAAGGTACGCAATGTCCTAGACAGTGTGAAATAAGATGGAGAACATCATTGGTGGGATACCTTATTTGAGTAGTCACCAACAGCAACAGGAGCTTTAATGCTTCAACAGATTGTGATTTTGTTAGCTCTAACAATTATGCTTATTACTTATAATAATTTTTTATGTAAAAGTTCTGTATGTAACTAGGCAAATAAATACTTCTTGTTTGTCATGAGGAATCACTCAATAATGTAATTAATAGTAATATTTTATATTAAAAGCTGTTTGCTTACCACAGAACTGCAAGGAAGCCAACAAAGTATATAACTAACATTAATTATGACACTTAAACTAAACAGTTTATCAACTCATTAATCATACTAGTGGTAGTTAGGTACCACCTCCAAAGGAGGAAAAGGCCTCAGCTGTAGCTGGGCCAAGAACTCCTCTAGGAAACCCACAGAGTGACACGGTGAGTATTGATGCATACGAGCTTGGAACACTGGTCATGCAATTAACACATGAATAGCAGGTGGATTTTTAAAGACTTATTTATCAATAAGCAAATAAAACTGTGGGTAAAAGGAGTCTCATGCATCCATTCCCCTTTTAAATTTCAGGCTTGAAATTTGACTATGAGACGATCACTTTTCTCCATAAATAAGTGAATCTTCTTTGAGCTTTCCCTGCTAGGCAGCGTGGTTACATGGTGGTGATCTCCCCTTGAGCTGGGGCACCTTTCACAGTTGCTCCTCAAGGTAGAGAGACCTTTAACCAGTGGCTAAGTGACCAATATTGTAGACATCCTTGTAATATGGTGACTCTGGTTGTGTCTTTAATTTTAACTGTAACTTTAATTTGTGTCTTGATAGTTTTGAATCATAGTTCAGATGACTGTTCTGTACAGTAAAACAGTGAACCAAGCCATTGAACTTTGTGAAGTTGCAATTTTATAGCATCATATTAAAACCACTTTTGCTAATACCTTTGTCAGTGGTGCTTTAAGCATTCTAAATCACCCATTCATGACAATGTGCAACCCAGACTACCCTGAAGACAAGGATATGTGCACAGAGAACTGGTTGTTTTATATTTTATTTTCTTTCTGTGTTTAAGGGAAGTTATTACATTTGTGTTTGGCTTGTAGTATATGACAGGGGCCTTTGAAATTTTTATTCAATAAATATTTTTTTATGGAAACTAAAATCAGTAAATAAATACCTATGATGGGGAAGTGTATTCCTCCTGCAAATAAAGTACAATATTTTATAAATCTACAAAGTATTCCGGATAGAATGGTGTTATACCCAAGGCATCATATATATTGAGCAATGATTGATTTTAGTCTTGCCCACTGGAAAAGCACTCAATCTCATTCAAGTGAGAGAAAAATGGATAAAATAAATAAACCAGGAATGAGAAAAGCTGAAAATATTAAAATGCAAGTCAGACCAATGTTTAAGCAGATAGAGTTTATGGAATCTTTTTCAACATATTTATGCCAATAGAGAGGTCTTAAAAGTTGTATGCTGGTTTCATATCTGCAAAGTGTCTTTATTATTTATATAGTAATTCTACAGAGAAGGCAACATGAGTACATTGTTGGGATGTATGATTTCCAAACATCAAAGAAAACTGTATTCTATTTAGGGAGAAAGGTAATTGACCATGTCAAAAACATGTTATTTAGCAACATATATATGTATACCAATAAAGAATACTGTATTGCATCTGATCTATTTTACAGGTTTAAGTGCCCTTGGATCTTTCAGACAATATTAGAAGAAAATCCTGTCATGTTTAGTTTCATAAGCCTATAAAAGTGGAATCAGATGTCAGCACAAAAGCTCATAAACTAGCAGTATCAAGTTCTAAAAAAATTTAGGAAGAACAGCAACAAATTATTTGATACTGATATTTATCATATGTAGTCATATTCTACACAGGTTTTAAATAGTGTCATTAAAGAAGGAGAAGAATTACAGGGGTGTTTTAAAACCTGGTCTAGTTCTTGCATGTCAAAAGAAATGACCCACCTATTTAATTAAAGTAGTTGAAAACATTTGAAATAAATTGGTTTGTTTCTATACTATGAAGTCTAGATAATATTTCATCTCTTGTTATTCTGCTCAACTTTTATATACAGCAAAAAGGGGATTTTAATTAGAAAAGACCCCATAAGACTGTACCCCATATTAATATATGTCTTCCACCAAAGTATTAATGTAAGATAAAGCTTTTTTATATAAGTGCACTTCTATCTACACTGGCTCCTGGAAAGTCATACTTCATAATTTATTCAGGGTAAAGACTACTCTTCTAAAAGCCACTTGTTTTTAAATATCATCTTTCCCATAGGATGCATGTGCAAAGCTTACTCTTTTACTCAGGACCTGTAATGGATTGCCCTGAGTTGAGAGAAGTAGACTTGCACTAGTCTACAGCAACAAGACAATCAATCAACTAGACCCTCCAGCTGTAACATATAACAACAGGAAACTAAAAATAATCTAGAATGCAGAAGGCTTATTTCAGAGTTGCCCAGGTAATGAGACAATATTTGGGGCTTTGTTGGTTTTCTTTTTTTCATACTTCAAGACCATGGAAATTGTGCTGAATGGCAGTACAAAAGAGGCAGCTTGATCAGCCTATGCTAAAATAGATCTGTTGTCTATTACACTTTAAGTGATGATGTTTTAGTTTGCAACAAAAACTGAACTGAAAGTGAGAGGGAGTGCTCTTCTATTCCCCACAGTTCCTGTAACTTGTATATTGGAGAGACTTTAATTATCCTGAAGTGAACTACTGCGCAGGAATGTGTCTGTTCAGAGCTTCTTTCTGATATATCTCTGTGTTATGTACAGGTTGTAGGGAATCCATTAAAACCTGGAGGTGTAGAAAGGTTTGGATAAAGCCTGAAATGTGCATTGGAATTCATCATCTTTCATCACATATTTTCAAAATTTTCTGCTAATTCTCTTTGCAGTACCATGAAATGTTGTGGTTTTGCCCACTGCACTCCATCTTTTCCCCTCACTACCATGAGACCTTTGCACGAAAGGAGTTGTCCTTTCCTCTTCATCAGTACTTTAATAGGTGTCTGCAGGTGAAAAAAGACTCAGACACATTGTAATGACCTTTTCTTGCTTCTATATGTATATCCTGACATTTTCATTTAAAATACAGGGAAGAAGGTCTTCAATAAAACACCCAGTAACAAAACTAGAAGAGGTAAATCAATATTAATAAAATTATACATATTACTAAATTGTAGCCTTATTTTTTCAAAGAAAAATGTGAAATTTTAACTACATTAATAATCTTTTTGAATTCAATACAAAAATGACATGTCATGAATAGGTGTTTCAAACACTAATGGAAAGGTACAATCAAAAGTAGTGATTACACTAGTTTTAACCGATTTGTCAACAGATGTATTTTGTAAATAATCATAGGAATTATAAAATCTACTGAAAATATCTCCCATTTAAGTCACAACTTGTGCAAATGCCAGAATTCCTAGGGAAAAAAAACAACAAACAACCCTGTCCCCTGTTCTATTATATTAGACTAAAAAGTGTTACTTCACTGAGAAATTGTAAAGAATATTCGACACATTGAAATGTAAAATTTATTTGGAAAAATATGTGAGATGAGCATCCAGATAGTATGGACTTTTTTCTAGACTTAAATTTATCTACTAATTTTCTGTTTTTTAAGTTTCAATGTTTTCCATATTCATGAAAACTGAGGATTAAAATCTACAGAATGAACTTATTTGGTAAGTCTGAAGAAGACACGTATTAGGTTTATGGGTTTTGTACTTTTGTGTGCTTTCTTATTTTTACATACTTCAGACTTTTGGATTCTTAAACAGAACTGAACTGAAGGTTCTGAGATCAAAGTTTATGACAAAGTTTTAAACCTCATTTATGAGAATACTTTTTTTTTTCATATATATATGAATTAGAGAAAGAAAATCCTCTCAAATATCTTAGTTGCATTCACCTAATCTATCAAGTGGATCTCAGACATTTTTCTCTGAAACGGTAGCAAACACATTTCAAAATACTTCTGGATGACTCACTTCCCATATAAAGATGACAAGAATTTCCACAGAATATAGAACTTTTTGGAAAAATCATGTTGTCAAGTTTATCAGAAATATCTTTTCCATCCCTTTTCCATTCTTCCGCAATTTCCTTCTGTATCAGTATTTGTAATGGATGGGAGCCTAGCTGAGAGTTGATTCCCACTCATGGCTGAGATACATAACAAAGTTTATGGGTTCTTTTGTCAAAGTATATTTGGTAGAGTATATATGTGTGTGTTCATCATGACTGTTTGTTGGAAACAGGCAGGAAAACATAGGGGTGCAGATATTCTAGGACCTTCATTCTTGGCTTCACTGGGACATCTGGCCAACACACTCAGCGTGGACAATAGTGAGAGCATGAGAAACTGCATGGCCCCAAGAACAAACAGTTACAGATCTGGCATAAAGCTGGTTGTTTTTCTAAGGGTACAAAAGCGGGACCCCCTTGCAGCCAAATCTGAGCTTCACCTATGGGTGGATGCACTGCATAGGAATTTTCGCAATTACCTGAGACTCCTACCATCAGCTACAGCGGAGCTTCCCAGTTTGAAGTGTAGGCCTGAATGATGATTCAGTGGTGATTGGTGATGCATTTCTTCTTAATCACTATTCTCTCTATGCAGCAATGATTTGATTCATTGCTAATTTTCCTCCACACTTTATACATATATATATATGATTTGCTTTATTATACTTATTTACTATATATACACAGATATATATCCAATTTGCATTAGCATGCTTATTTGCTTTAGTGCGCTTGTTTAATAAACTGTGCATGTTATACAGCTAGTGTGTGTTGTTTTTTTGTGTATCCAGCCTGTCAGCAGAACAGTATTGGACTGCCAAGTTTACACACTTTCCAATGTGAAATACAGTAACTAAAATTAGAGCAGTTGGAAAATCCTCAGACATCCGTATGCTCGCAACTTCCAAAATGAGAGATAATAGCCAGAATCTAAAATAGTAGACAGAATATCACATAAGAAGAATAAAATTTGTATCCAAAATGGAAGTTAATAGCAGAATTGCATTACTGCAATTTTGTTCAGCTTACTTTTTTTTTCTGTACGGTTTTTCACCGAAATTGATAAACAACAGGATTTATTGAAAAAAAGTTATGAAAAGTTTCTTTAAACTAAGGAAATAGCTTAAAGGAGAAAATATTTCATAGTGTAGCAATTCTGCCATTCACAATTGATGATACTATGCATATAGAAATTAAAGGCCCTTTCTGTGATGAAGAAACTTGCCCTTCTTCAGTGTTTCTTTAAATACTATTGGACTTGTAAAAAATAATGAGATTAATTTCTGCAGTGTGATGTGTAATGATTCATTTCAGACATGTTGAGAACATGGGGAGAATGGCTGGCTTTCAAGCAGTAGGACTGTTATTTGTCATCCTAATGCGAAGTCAGTTGTGGAAGACAGGGAACACAGAAAGAGAATGTCACTGGTTTTATACCAAGGCTGGTACAACTTACAGTTGCCTTAAAGGAGAACTTTGCCTAAAAGGAGCAATGAGGTAATTTGGATAACACTCTTCTACCATTTAGCCATTTCAGACATTACTGAAAAATGTTAAATTCATGTTATAACTATAGATTAAAAATAGATAAGTGTAGAGAGGTTGCAAGTCCTTATGATTTTAATTTGTAAACTTGACAACAATATTCCTTAGGAAACTAGCCATGGTTTGGTGAAATAGCTTTAAATGTTATATTTCTGTGGTCACTGATTTTGCTGGGACATTTATAGTAGTGAGAAGAAACATTCTGGCCTAAGCATATATGCATTATCAGTAAATATATATATAGAGAGAGAGAGAGAGAGAGAGAGAATCATAGAATAGTTAGGGCTGGAAAGGACCTTAAGATCATCTAGTTCGAACTCCCCTGCCATGGGCAGGGACACCTCACACTAAACCATGCCATCCAAGGATATGTCCAACCTGGCCTTGAACACCGCTAGCAATGGAGCATTCACAACTTCCCTGGGCAACCCATTCCAGTGACTCACCACACCACCCTCACAGTAAAGAATTTCTTCTTCATATCCAATCTAAACTTCCCCTGTTTAAGTTTAAACCCATTACCCCTTGTCCTCTCACCACAGTCCCTAATGAAGAGTCCCTCCCCAGCATCCTTATAGGCCCCCTACAGATACTAGAAGGCTGCTATGAGGTCTCCACACAGCCTTCTCTTCTGCAGGCTCAACAGCCCCAATTTTCTCAGCCTATCTTCATACGAGAAGTGCTCCAGTCCCCTGATCGTCCTCGTGGGCTTCCTCTGCACTTGTTCCAAGAGTTCCATGTCCTTTTTATGTTGAGGACACCAGAAATGCACACAAGACTCCAAGTGAGGTATCACGAGAGCAGAGTAGAGGAGCAGGATCACCTCCCTCAACCTGCTGGTCACGCTCTTTTTGATGCAGCCCAGAATACGGTTGGCTTTCTGGGCTGCAAGCTCACACTGCCGGCTCATGTTCATTTTTCCATCGACCAACACCCTCAAGTCCTTCTCTGCAGGGCTGCTCTGAATCTCTCCTCTGCCCAATATATATTTAATACAAAACTGAAGAGGAAAAAAGAATGAGAGGAAAGTATGTGCCTTCCACAGTAGGAAGAGTGTTCAACTTCAAAATTTTTGGGAAGAAATTAAAGGGGAAAAAAAGTATGGAATAGACCAAGTGGATAGCTTCCATCGGAAAATGAGTACAAGTACCTTCTCTTGGACTCATCAGCTTTTCACTAGCTACAGGTTGAACCTTACCAAGTCCAATTAGATTGTTCTGCCTCCACTACTATAGCCTGAAAACTTGCTACTTACTCAAGGGCACAGCAGAATTTTTTTTTTTGAGTGTTCATCCATATTATATAATGTACTCCTGGCTGTTTCACTCAGCTTTGAATTTTTGTTTTCTGACAGAAGAAGTGATCTGTCAGCTGTTGAAACAGTTGCATTTATGTAATTATTCTGGTTCTCAAGAACTTTGATCTTATCTAAATTTTAATCTGTTTGATAGGGGAGAAGTAGGTACATAGTTTCTGGGTTTGGTCTTGCTCCAGGTCATGGTGTCGACAGACAATGAACCCCTCTCATAAATGGTGCAAGAGCCTTGTTTATAGACTGCTCTAGACTCACTGGATGGTGCAATATTGGTTTCTGCTAGAGCTAAGTTAGCTGCCAGGAATCTTAACATCTGGGAACACATGATGTACCGTTTTTCTATATTAACTACAAAAAGTTTCTTGTATTCCTATAATGGACGTGTCCTTTTCCCAGGAATACTCTAAGTTTTCACATAATTTTGTTTGCAAAGTCTTCTACTTGTTTTGGCCAACTTATCATCTTTCTCACAAACATATTTTAGACCTCATTCTTATGGCTACTTCTGACAAATAAAAACTGGCAACAGTATTACATTGCACTAGTCAATGAAGATAGGTGCCAGCCTGCAGTTCTCCATGTCTGCTGTCATCTGTCTCTCCAAGCTCTCCAGAGAAAGATGTTTAGGTTAAGGAGGAAAAAAAGGAAAAAATAAAATATGCAAGCAAGCAAGCTTGTTGTAAGAAAATCTAGAGAGTTCATTTTTATAAATATTATATACCTTAAAGTAAAATTTCAGATGTGTTATTTTTAAGAGATCCAGTGTCAAAATCTGGAGCATAGTAGCAAAGAAATATTTTGCTGTAAGAAGCATGAAAAATGTAGCAAATATTGTAGGGTTTTTTTGACTTTCTGGTAGTGTCTTCCATAATGAATCTCTCTTTGACATTTCCATTCATATTAGCTCCATTTGTGAAGATCTGTTAATGTGTTTAATTGGTTTTAGCAATCTATGGAGTGTCTACTGTGTCAGTTAGTCTCTGATTTTCTTTTATGTGCTGGGTTTTCCCCACCACCACCCCCGATGTGTAATAATGACTTTGTGTAGTGTTTAATCCAACAATCTAGTGTCACTCGGTTCTTCAGTGAATACCATCACTCTAACACAATTTCGAACTGTTTTACCTCTAAATTTTATCATGTGAAACTGATACGATAATAAAAAGTAAAGCAAAAAAAGGAGGATAAATCCGGCTTTTAGTAATCTTTTTGCTGTGTAATGTGATCTTCAAAAAGCTGACTATATATTTTCAAAGATGTATGTTTGCATTTGCAAGAAGTCAGCTACGAAATTATACATATATTTGTAATAAAAAGGCAACAGACTCTATTTTGCCCCAATGCAGAAATGGCTGAGAGATAAAAGCCAAAACTCCCACTTAATTGTGAATGTGCCCAATGAGAGCTTTTTTTGAGAAAATTGCTTGCAATAAATTGTCACTGAATAAAGGCATACTATCCAGTGTCAGTGCACCCATGAGCTGTATCAGTGATCGTTTGATTACATATCTTTTTAGAGTTTGCAACGATGCTCTCGTTATCCTTATTTAGCCTTCATGTTTATAAACATTCTAACTTGCTAAAGTTGCACTGTAATTTGATTTTGTTGTGCCAAAATAATTTGATATGCTATCAAAATTGAAGAAGCTGCAACAAATGTCTTGTTTACTTACTAATGGCAGCTTTAACTGAGGAAATGTCCTCAAACTCTATGAAACTGTGCACAGATCTTAAAACAGACTGATAATCTGTGATATTTATGTGGAAGATGTAAACATTTTGCAAATGTTTTTCATTTTCCCTCTTATGTTAAACCAGAATTCATATTTTGAGAAAATTATCTGTTTTAGATTTGTGAAAAATAAACAAAATTATCATATATTTTTCAGGATACTGAAGAGAGGATTTGTTAGCATTAGGCACATATCTTAAGGCAATCAATTTGGGATGGAAACAGGAAATGAGGATGTCTTTACAAATAGATCAGAGAAGTTGGGAAAACAGGAAATGAGGATGTCTTTGCAAATAAGTTAGAGAAGTTGGGAAAGCAGGGAATAAGGATGCCTTTACATAGGTCAGCGAAATTGTGTAAACAGCAAACAGCACAGGAACTGAGACAGCTGGGCCTTCACAAAAAGGGTGTTATAAGCAAATAACAAAATGTTGCAAAACTGGAAAGTTTAAGGCCATGAAGTGAGAGAGGATACATACTGAGAAAGAACTTGTAGTAGGTGTATTGGGAAGTCTGCATATCCCCACTACCTTAGCCAATGGAGAAAGAGAGAGGGCTGCATGTGACCAGGTGGATAAGATTAAAAGAAGCTGTGCTATCTGACTGAATTGAGAGACACTGCAGGGGAATGTCCCTGTGGACTCTCCCTGTATACGAATAAAATCATTAAAAGATTCTTCTGCCTCTTCTTTGGACATTAACTGGTGATTGTGAGACAGCACAAATCAATAACTTATATAGCACAGAGGAATTTATGCGGGTGACCACACATAGGATTTAATACTATTGCTGATGTCCTAAGACATTTTCCTAGGTCTTCAGATGCCACTTCAAAAAGGCACGAGTTTTCTGTACATCTTTTATTATGTGTTACTTTGGGGCATCCAACTGTTACCCATATTTTACTTTATTTTAGTTATTAAACTGTTCTTCTCTCAACCTGAGGATTTTACGCTCTTTCAGTTCTCCTTCTGATCCTGCTTAGGGTGGGGGGAAGAGAAAGAAGAGTCGACTGAGTGGCTGCGTGGTACTAAGTTACTGGCTGGGTTAAACCATGACACTGATATAAAGTTCTAAATGTGTTTTTCAAAAAGTGATGAGGAAATTGAAATTTTATGTGAGATGGGATTTTTTCCTAGAAAAATAGTATTCTTATTCAGAATGGGATGGCAAACTCAAAAATTCAATACTGAAAATCCTCAGCATTTAATTATTAAATGTTTATTAATAAAATTGCACTGGACATATGCTATGTAATAGCAGTTAAACTAATCCAAGATTTCGGTTGAACTTGTTGCTAATAGTGGTGGAGTTCAACAACATTGCTGAGCTAACAACTCTATCAGCAGTACCGCATAGGATCCCAAAGATTTATCTGTCTCTTTCTGGCTTTGGTGACAACTGATTTCTCAGGCAGCGTGAGTCACACAGCCCAAGTGTCTACAATGCCATGGATAACATGTAAATGACCTGAATGTCATGGAAACATTCTTTTCAAGCCAGGGCTCCTGTGGCTTTCAAAGCAGTCTCAATTTCAGCTAAACTTCAAGCCTTATGCTCTATAAGAACAGAAAGGGTAGCTACAGACTGCAGAAACTGCAGTTCTGTGCTCTGCACCTACAAAAGCTGAGAAATGGCAGAAGATTCCAACTACAGTGTGGTTTTTTTTTTTTTTTTTGTTTGTTTGTTTGTTTTTGGTTTTTGTTTTGTTTTGTTTTGTTTGCTTGCTTTTTTCTGGGAAATTTCAAGGAGTGATTATTGACAGGAGAGAAAAGTTGGTTTATGCTTTTGAAAATGATGCTGGCTAACTTTAGAAGTGACTAAAGAGGTTCAAGGAAGATTAAATGTTCTTGCTTATCCTCTCTATTTTTGGAGAGAACTTGCTTGTGAATGTGTGCAGGGTAGAACATTAGAGGTGTCTTTTTTCAGGAAAGTTTCCAACAAGGATTTTGGGAGTCATTCCAGCTAAAGGAATGACATTAAAAAATAGGCTAATTCTCTCTGGCCCTATATACATTTGCTCTTTAAAAAGAGCTGATTCTTAGTGAAATTATTGGATGCAAAAGGATTTTGCACATTGGACGTTTAAGGCTTTTCTTGACTTGGTGGAATGCATAGATTGTCCTGGAGGCAAGAGTTTTAATCCAAACAGTTAAACATACCATGCTTTTAACTGTTTAAAACCACGGAAAGACATAACACAATGAATTTAGAACCCCAAATTTGGGCATAGTTCATCTTCAAGACTGGGATGAAAATTGACTATGTAATTCAGACCTCAGCTTCCTCCACAGTGCTCAAATTTTGAACAGTATAAAGGATATCTTGCATAAGACAACTCCTTAAGTGTCTGCTGGTATCCTACACTTTCACTGACATATTGTTCTAGTTTGAATGTCTAAAAAGAGGTGGTTGTGCTTTCTTGCTAAAATGTCAAGCATACTGGGTGCACTTGCACGTTGAGGTACTTACACATTGAGGTAAAGATCTCAATCCAACTTTCTTCTTCAGCGACCATTATTTTTTCTTAATTTCTAGCACAGCATCCAATCAAAAGGCAGACACCTGTTTTTCAGCTTCTCTTCATCTATCTTATAAGTACTCTGAAATAACTTGTAATCTATGGCATCTCATCTTAAACTGTGAGATAACTAATTAGCAATTCTAAATGGAAAGGGAATTGGAAGCATAGAGCTATACTCCCACAATAAATATGCCTGGCAATTTGTGAAATCCAGGGCATATTGCACTTACAGATAAATGCAGTGAAAAGGCAGAAAGTGTATATTTGATGTTTGGAACAAAAACCATCAAATTACTGAGGCAGTCAACAAAGCATAATTCTGATACTCTAACCATCATACACTGAATGAGTTTATCTGCTGAGTTCAGTAAGACATCAGAAATCCTACAGATAGAAAACTACTCTTAGATATACCTTTTAACTCAGTAGGTTGAACGCAACATTCCATTAACCCTGTTGTAAAAACCAGAGTAAATGGAATAGTTGCAGGTCAGATCATAAGAAGAGCTATGCATCAGTGTCTGACTCTTGATGATCTCTACTTCTTTTTAATACACTTGAAAATCTTTCTTAGTTGCTTTTAGTTTCTTCCAAACAGATGTTTTCAGTGAATGGATACAATGATGCATGTGATTTCTCCAAAACAAATTCAGGATGCAAGCAATTTTCATAATGTCCTCTAATTTGCATTATATTATTGTCATGGTTTAAGCACAGCCGGCAACCCAGAACCATGCAGCTGCCCACTCATTCCCCCCTCTTTTTCCCCCTAGTCCCAGAGGGATGGTGAAAAGAAATAAAAGAATGCAACTCCCAAGGGTTGAGATAAGAACAGTCCAGGAAATAAGGTAAAACATAAATCCACTACTGCTGCCACCAATAATAATAATGATAAGGGAAACAACAACAGAAGAGAATACAACCGCTCAACACTCACCAGCTGATACCCAGCCTTACCTGAGTAGTGATCTATCCCTTCCGATTAACTGCCCCCAGTTTATATAGTGGGCATGACATGCTGTGGTATGGAATATCTCTTTGGCTAGTTTGGGTCAGGTGTCCTGTCTCTGCTTCCTGACGGCTTCCCCTCCTCCCTGGCAGAGCATGAGACTCAGAAAGTCCTTGGTCAGAGTAAACATTACTGAGCAGCAACTGAAAACATCAGTGTTATCAGCACTATTCCCAGGCTGAAAGTCAAAACCACAGCACTGCACCAGCTACTAAGAAGGAGAAAAATGACTGCTACTGCTGAATCCAGGACAATATCCACCCCTTATTTCATACTATTCACGTCATGCTCAGATCCCACATTTTTCAATATACCATCACTCATATATATATATGTGTATATATATATATATATATATATACAAACATACACACACACACAAAGAGAGATATGATTCCTTAGTGCATGGACCAATCCCTATAAAGCTGAGTTCATCCGGTCCATGATGTTGGGCTCCATCACTTGTAACAGTTTTTCAGAGCAGCAGAGACTGTGTGCAGTTTTTGGATTGTTGCCTGCTGATGACACCAGAGAACTTGTCTGGTCACTGCTGAGCTCGTCTGGTTTCATCAAAGTTCGTTCTTTGTTGGGATGATGGTCAGAGGGAACTCAGGGCCAGGCACTGGTGACCTGAAGACATCTAGTTGGCGGGCTATAAAAGTGCTTCATAGCAGGCAATAGCATACAGTTGAGTTCACTGGCTGTTTTCCCCTAAAATCAAATCCCCTGGAGGTATGCATCAGACTTCCTCGCCTTCCTGCATTACCTACCAAGTATATCTGGGTCCCTGATTAAAAGCAATCCCATGAGTGGGTTTGCCTTTACCTGAAGCTGAAATAACCCAGACTGCCTTCCCCAGCAAATTCTTTATGTGTACCACAGGAACTTTGTCCTCTTCTACAGTATGTAAAAGTTCTGACTGGGCTGGGCCAGCCCTGTCGGTAGATCCTCTGGTGTTGACCAACCAGGTGGCTTTTGGTAAGTGTGTATCCCAGTGCTTGAAAGTCCCACCACCCATTGCTCTCAGTATAGTTTTTAATAGCTCATTGTACCTTTTGATTTTCTCAGAGGCTGGTGCATGGTAGGGGATGTGATAAACCCACTCAATGCCATGCTCTTTGGCCCAAGTGTCTATAAGGTTGTTCCAGAAATGAGTCCCATTGTCGGACTCAATTCTCTCTGGGGTGCCGTGTCACCACAAAATCTGTTTTTCAAGGCTCAGGATAGTGTTCCGGGCAGTGGTGTGGGGCAGGGCATATGTTTCCAGCCATCTGGTGGTTGCTTCCACCATGGTAAGCACATGGTGCTTGCCTTGGTGGGTTGGTGGGAGTGTGATATAATCAGTCTGCCAGGCATCCCCATATTTGTACTTCAGCCATCGTTCTCCATACCAAAGAGACTTTAACAGTTTAGCTTGCTTTATTGCAGCACATGTTTCACATTCGTGAAAATCCTGGACAGTAATGTCCATTGTTAAGTCCACCCCTCGATCACAAACCCATCTGTATGTTGCATCTCTGCCCTGGTGGTCTGAGGTGTCATGGGCCCACCGAGCCAAAAATAATTCACCCTTATGATGCCAATCTAAGTCCATCTGAGCCACTTCGATCTTAGCAGCTTTATTCACTTATTGGTTGCTCTGGTGTTCCTCAGTGCCCCCACTCTTGGGTACATGAGCATCTACATGGCGTACCTTCACCACCAGGTTCAGCACCTCGGCAGCCATATCTTGCCACAGTGCAGCAGCCCAGATGTGTTTACCTCTGCATTCGCATTTGCTCTGCTTCCATTGAGGCAACCACACCCACAGGACATTTGCCACCGTCCATGAGTCAGTATAAAGTCCTGGCCACTTTTCTTGTTCAGCAATATCCAAGGCCAGCTGAATGGCTTTCACCTTGGCAAACAGACTCAATTCACCCTATCCTTCAGCAGTTTCTGCAGCTTGTTGTAGGGGACTCCATACATCTGCCTTCCATCTCCAGTGCTTTCCCACAATGTGACAGGACCCATCAGTAAACAAGACATACTGCCCTTCACTTTCTGACAGTTCATTATACGGTGGGGCCTCTTCAGCATGCATCACCTCCTCTTCTGGTGACATTACGAAAACTTTGCCCTCTGGCCAGTCCATGATGACCTCTAGAATTTCTGGATGACTGGGGCTTCCTATTCTAGATTTTTGTGTAATTAGTGCAGCCCACTTACTTCATGTAGCATCGGTTGCAGATGTGTAGAGGACGCCCTGCCTTTGAACATCCAGCCCAGCAGGGGCAACCGGTGTGCCAGGAGGAGCTGAGCTTCAGTGCCGATCACTTCTGAAGCAGCCGAACCCCTTTCATAGGCTGCCAGTATCTCTTTTACAGTTGTGGTATAGCTGGCCTCAGATCCTCTGTATCCCCAACTCCAAAAGCCAAAGGGTCCACCTCAAGTCTCCTCTGGAGCTTTCTGCCAGAGGCTCCAGGTAGGACCATTCTCCCAGGCTGTGGTGTACAGTACATTTTTCGCATCTGACCTGGTCCGAACTGGTCCAAGGGCTACTGCATGAACTATCTCTCGTTTAATTCGCTCAAAGGCTTGTTGCTGCTCAGGGCTAAATTTAAAATCATTCTTCTTTCGGGTCACATGATAGAGAGGGCTTGCAATCAAACTGTAATTTTGGATTTGCGTTCTCCAGAACCCCACAACACCCAAGAAAGCTTCTGTTTCTTTCTTATTAGTTGGTGGAGACATTGCTGTTCCCCTGTTGACCACATCTGTGGGGATCTGGTGACATCCATCTTGACATTTTATTCCCCAAAATTGAATCTCGTGTGCAGATCCCTTGACCTTACTCTGTTTTATGGCAAAACCAACTTTCAGCAGGGTTTGGATTATTTTCCTCCCTTTCTCAAAGACTTCTTCTGCTGTATCACCACACACGATAATGTCATCAATGTATTGCAGGTGTTCTGGAGCTTGCCCCTGTTCTCGTGCAGTTTGGATCAGTCCATGGCAGACGGTAGGGCTGTGTTTCCACCCCTGGGGCAGTCAGTTCCAAGTGTACTGGACACCCCTCCAAGAAAAAGAGAACTGTGGCCTGCACTCTGCTGCCAAAGAAACTGAGAAAAATGCATTGACAATATCAATCATGGCATACCTCTTGGTTGCCTTTGACTCCAATTCATACTGAAGTTCTGGCATGTCTGGTACGGTAGCACTCAGTGGTGGTGTGACTTCATTCAGTCCATGATAATCCGCTGTTAGTCTCCACTCTCCATTAGAGTTTCTCACTGGCCATAGGGGCTATTAAAGGGTGAGTGTGTCCTACTGATCACTCATTGACTCTCCAGTCTACGGATCAGCTTATTGGTGGGAATCAGGGAGCCTCGCTTTGTGTGATATTACCACCGGTGCACTGTTGCAGTCACAATTGGCATTTGCTGTTCTTTGGCCTTCAGCAACCCCACAACAGAAGGCTCCTCTGAGAGACCAGGCACGGTGGACAGATGCTGACGTTCCTCTGTCTCCAAAGCAACAATACCAAAAGCCCATCGGTGCCCTTTTGGGTCTTTGAAGTACCCTCTCCTGAGGCAGTCTGTGCCAGGGATGCATGGAGTCTCTGGACCAGTCACAGTGGGGTGCTTTTGCCACTTCCTCCCAGTCAGGCTGATTTCAGCCTCCAGTACAGTCAACTCTTGGGATCCTCCTGTCACTCCAGAAATATAAATGGTTTCCACCCCTTGACAGCTTGATGGCATCAGGGTACATTGTGCACCAGTATCTACTAGAGCTTTATACTTTTGTGGGACTGATATGCCAGGCCATCTGATCCACACAGTCCAGTAAATCCAATTGTCCCCTACCTCCCCCTGGTTGGAGGCAGGGTCCCTCTAATAGTGATCACAACATTGGCCACTTACATCCTGTAGAAAGAGATTAGTCTTTAACACAGGAGCTGGAGTAAAATCAGCTCTTCCACTCCACCTTGGAACCTGCTCACCAGAGACTGAAGCAGCAGTTTTCATGGGATGTTCATCCTTGCCCTTTGTACTCCTCTTCAAATCATGCACCCATTCCTCCAGAGCTGAGGTAGGTTTTTCATCCCACTTCCTCATGTCTTCTCCGTGACCCCACAGGTAACACCATAGCGTGGCCCACAGCATATATCTCCTATATCTTCTATCTCGAGCAGTAAGATGCCACTTGTTAATACCTGAGATGTCGGTTGGTACACGTGAGGAGCTGGATAGATCGGATAGATCGTCTCTCAATTGTTTGAACTCCTGCGACAGTTTTTCTACAGCTGAAATGGTGGAAGGGGTGAGATTGTCTTTGAACTGTCTGAGATGATGAATCATTTCATCCACTGTTGGTGGTACTATGTCACTCCAGGTTATTGCTGTCAATGAATGGGCATATGATGATGGTGCATTCCATATAAATTTCTGCCACACGGGTTGTGTACATTCGACTTCATCTGGATCTATGGATGCATTCTCAGCATCCAGCCTGTGACAGGTCATCTCTAAAATGGTTGATTCCCTCAGAGACTGGATGCCTTTCTCTAGTGTTGTCCACTTGGCTGAACGACTCATAACATTGTCCTTGTATGGAAACCTTTGTTTCACAGCTACCAAGAGCTGCCTCCAAAGGCTGAGGGCATGTTTCTCTTTTGCAATTGCTTTGTCAATTCGTCATTTTCTATTAAGTGACCCCAGCTGCTTAGCTTCCCTACCTTCTAATTCAGTTTTGTAGGCCTCATTGTCCCAGTATCGGAGCAACCAGGTGATGATGTGCTCCCTTGGTTGATGGGTAAAATCTTTTCGCATACTCTGTAGCTTGGTTGAGGTCCGGGATTGAGAAGTCACCTCTTCTTCTTCCTCTGATTCATGTAATAATAACTCCTGATCAGATGCTGTCCTGTGTAGTACGTGCATTGTTTCTTCATATCTTTTTGCTGTACTTGTTGCTTATTGTTCCTCTTGTTTACTTTTCCCCTTCTGTACAGGGACAACCAATATTGGCATGAATTGGTCCTTTGGTTTAGCTGCAGTGATTATCACTGTGGTTGGAGTGGCTGCAGTATCTGTTGTCAGGGTTCGTGCAGCCACTGTGCATGGGGTGTGAGTAGCACCGGCAGCTGTGTTGTCTATTGCTGTGGGGGTTTGGGTAGCTGCTGTACTTGTCACTGGGGTTGGTTCAGTTGCTGTGCTTGGAGCTTGAGTAGCTGTGCTGTCTGTTGTGGTCGGACTTTGAGTAGCTGCTGTACTTGTCACTGGGGTTTTAGCTGCTGTACTTGGAAGTGGAGGAGCTGTGTTATCTGTCACAGTCAGAGTTTGAGTAGCTTCTGTACTTGTCAGTAGGGTTGGTGGAGCTGCTGTATTTGGAGTTGGAGTAGCTGCACTGTCTGTTGCTTTGCAACATCAGATCCAGAGACATTTATTTTCCCTTTGAAGGTGTTGAAGGGTGGTGCTATAGTCAGGGGTTTGGGTACCTTGAACATGGGACTCAATATAGTAGGCCAGGTCTACTGGGGGCTGGTGGAGCTGGTCTGACAAAGAAGGGGAAGAGTGGATTTGGTAGGAGGCTTGCCAGACTGGTCAAGGATGCTTTAAACTAGATGTGTTGGGGGAGGGGGGCATCATTCCATCCCAACACACCCAGTCGGTTGGCAGCACCTACAGTAAACGTTCGGAGCAATGTAGAGATATTCCAGCTGCTCCAGCCAATGAGCCGGCTTCAATTGGATCTCGGCTCAAATACCTCTACACAAATGCCCGTAGTATGGGGAACAAACAAGAGGAATTAGAGATGTGTGCACATCTACGGGGGTATGATATCATAGGCAGCACAGAAACATGGTGGGATGGCTCCTATGACTGGTGTGTTGGAATGGAAGGTTACCGGCTCTTTAGGAAAGACAGGCCTGGCAGACGGGGAGGGGGAGTTGCTATTTATGTTAGGGATAGGCTAGAGAGTATGGAACTCTGTCTGGGGACAGGTGAGCAGTCGACAGAGAGTTTGTGGGTCAGGGTTAAAGGGAGAACAGCGATGGGTGATATTATTGTGGGGATCTGTTACAGACCGCCCGACCAAGGGGTCTTGCTGGACGAAGCGCTCCATAGGCAGATAGGAGCAGCCTCACGCTCGCAGGCTCTTGTTCTCATGGGAGACTTCAACCACCCTGATATCTGTTGGAGGGATGGTACGGCCCGGCACAAGCAATCCAGAAGGTTCCTTGATTGCATGGAAGACAACTTCCTTCTCCAAGTAATAGAGGAGCCAACAAGGAGAGGTGCCATGCTTGACCTCGTCCTCACCAACAGGGAAGGGCTGGTTGGGAATGTGACGCTCCAGGGCAGCCTTGATTGCAGCGATCATGAGATGGTTGAGTTTGAGATCCTCAGGACAGTGAGAAGAGCGTGCAGCAAGCTCACTGCCCTGGACTTCAAGAGAGCAGACTTTGGCCTCTTCAGGAACCTGCTCAGTAAGGTTCCATGGGATACAGCCCTAGAGGGCAGGGGGGCCCAAGACTGTTGGTTGATATTCAAGACTCACCTGCTGCAAGCTCAGGAACGATGCATCCCAACTAGAAGGAAGTTTAGCAGGAGGGCCAGGAGACCTCCTTGGATGGATAAGGAGCTGCTGAGCAAAATTCGAAGGAAAAAAGAGGCTTATAAAATGTGGAAGCAAGGTCAGGCGGCCTGGGAAGAATACAGGGATGCTGTCCAGGAAGCTAGGGACCAGGTTAGGAAAGCTAAGGTTCATTTAGAATTAAACTTGGCTAGGGATGTTAAGGATAACAGAAAGGGATTTTATAGGTACATTGCCAATAAAAGACAGGTTAGGGACACCGTGGGCCCTCTCCAGGAGCTATCGGGAGAACTGGCTACCCTGGATTTGGAGAAGGCTGAGGTTCTTAATGACTTCTTTGCCTCAGTCTTTACCGGCAAATGCTCTGACCACACCACCCAAGTCTTGGAAGGCAGACGCGAGGACGGTGAGGGTGGGGACCCTGGGCCCACTGTGGGGGAGGATCTTGTTCGGGACCACCTTAGAAACCTGAATGTATACAAGCCCATGGGACTGGATGAAATCCATCCGCGGGTCCTGAAGGAGCTGGCAGATGAAGTTGCCAAGTCACTGTCCATCATATTTGAAAAATCATGGCAGTCAGGTGAAGTCCCCGATGACTGGAAAAAGGGAAATATAACCCCCATTTTCAAGAAGGGGAAAATGGATGAGCCGGGGAATTAAAGACCAGTCAGTCTCATCTCTGTGCCTGGCAAAATCTTGGAGTGGATTCTCCTGGAAGATATGCTAAGGCACATGAAAACCAACAAGGTGCTTGGGGACAGCCAGCATGGCTTCACTAAGGGGAAATCCTGCCTGACCAATCTGGTGGCCTTCTATGAAGGGGCTATGGAACTGATGGACAGGGGCAGAGCAGTTGATGTCATCTACCTGGACTTGTGTAAAGCCTTTGACACTGTCTCACATGACATCCTTCTCTCTAAGTTGGAGAGACACCAATTTGATAGGTGGACCACTCAGTGGATAAAGAACTGGCTGAATGGCCGCACGCAAAGAGTAGTGCTCAGTGGCTCAGTGTCCAGCTGGAGACCAATAATGAGTGGTGTCCCTCAGGGATCGGTATTGGGGCCAGTCTTGTTCAACATCTTTGTTGGTGACATGGACAGCGGGATTGAGTGCACCCTCAGCCAGTTTGCTGGTGGCACCAAGCTGTGTGGTTCGGTTGATACATTGGAGGGAAGGAATGCCATCCAGAGGGACCTAGAGACGCTTGTGAGGTGGGCTGATGCCAACCTAATGAAGTTTAACCATGCTAAGTGCAAGGTTCTCCACCTGGGTTGGAGCAATGCCAGGCACAGCTACAGGTTGGGCAGGGAGGAGATTCAGAGCAGCCCTGCGGAGAAGGACTTGGGGCTGTGGGTTGATGAAAAAATGACCATGAGGCGGCAGTGTGTGCTTGCAGCCCAGAAAGCCAACCGTATTCTGGGCTGCATCAAAAGGAGTGTGACCAGCAGGTCGAGGGAGGTGATCCTGCCCCTCTACTCTGCTCTTGCAAGACCTCACTTGGAGTATTGTGTGCAGTTCTGGTGTCCTCAACATAAAAAGGACATGGAACTGTTAGAACAAGTGCAGAGGAGGGCCACGAGGATGATCAGGGGACTGGAGCACCTCCCGTATGAAGATAGGCTGAGAAAATCAGGGCTGTTCAGCCTGGAGAAGAGAAGGCTGCGTGGAGACCTTATAGCAGCCTTCCAATACCTGAAGGGGGCCTATAGGGGTGCTGGGGAGGGACTCTTCATTAGGGACTGTGGTGAGAGGACAAGGGGTAATGGGTTTAAACTTAAACAGGGGAAGTTTAGATTGGATATGAGGAAGACATTCTTTACTGTGAGGGTGGTGGGGCCCTGGAATGGGTTGCCCAGGGAGGTTGTGGATGCTTCATCCCTGGCGGCATTCAAGGTGGGGTTGGACATAGCCTTGGATGGCATGGTTTAGTGGGAGGTGTCCCTGCCCATGGCAGGGGGGTTGGAACTCGATGATCTTGAGGTCCTTTCCAACCCTAACTATTCTATGATTCTATGATTCTATGATTCTATGATTCTATGAATGGTCTTGAACACGGCTCTGCAAGTATAGGGCAAACCCCAGCACGTTGCCATGAATTGTTTCTCTCTGGTATGACCAAGATGACAACACACCTCTTTTAAGTGTTTTACTAATTTTTCTGGATTTTGCACTTGTTCAGTGGTGAAGTTCCAAAGCACTGGAGGGGACCACTGGCCTAGATATTTGCCCATACGATCCCACACACCCTGCCACTCATGACTGTCCAGCCTCTGGGAAAATCTCTTGGTCCTCCTATATCATCGTCTAACCCTAGACAAGACCCAAACCTGGCTCTGCTTATCTTTCGAGATCGATAAAATGGTTGTGGGTAAAATACACCTGTATGTGTGTCAACATGGTGATCCCCGTCACAGTCAACAGGCAGGTCTTGAGGGCATCCAAAGGCCAGTCAAAACCTTCAGAACTCTCAAATGCTGTAAACAGTCTGGTGAGGTGCTGGGAACGTAACAGAATCTCTTTCATAGGTTGACCACCTGCAGAGGAAACAAAAGATGTGTAAATCCTAGACACTTCCATTATATGCCTCCCAAAGTATAGAGGTGATGACTACACTGGGAACTCAAGCCAGATAATTTTCATGATCAATGAGTCTATTGTATCAAAAGTCATTACCAGAAAGTACAGCAAGACAAGAACTGTAGCCCAAGCTCCTCAGCCAATAAAGACTAAAACATCAAATACCGTCTGAAACACCGAGATCAAGGGCAACAACTTTGAGAGCCATTAAATCAGCATTGTGACAAGTGACTATTAATCCAAAACCAATAAATGTTTATCACAAACATGATTAGACACACTCTGGTCAGATCTGTCGTTATCTCAACCCTTTGTACCTCATGTTGGATGCCGCAAAGAACTGTCGTGGGTCAAGCCCAGCTGGCAATCCAGAACCACACAGCCACTCACTCACTCCCCCTTCTTCTTCTTCCTGCTCCCAGAGGGATGGGGAGGAGAATCGAAAGAATGCAACTGCCATGGGTTGAGATAATACAGTCCAGTAAATAAGGTATAACATAAACCCATTACTGCTGCCACCAATAATAATAATGATAAGGGAAATAACAAGGGAAGAGAATACAACCGCTCACCACCTGCCAACCGATACCCACCCCGACCCCTGCAGTGATATATCCCTTCCAGTTAACTGCCCCCAGTTTATATACAGGGCATGATGTGCTGTGGTATGGAATACCTTTGTGGCTAGTTTGAGTCAAATGTCCTATTTCTGCTTCTTTCTGGCTTCCCCTCCTCCCTGGCAGAGCATGAGACGCAGAAAGTCCTTGATCAGAGTAAACATTACTGAGCAGCAACTAAAAACATCGGTGTTATCAGCACTGTTCCCCGGCTGAAAGTCAAAAGCACAGCACTGCACCACCTACTAAGACTGAGCAAAATGACTGATACTGCTGAACTCAGGACAATTATGCTTGTCTGCTTCAGCATATTCTAGTCATCAGTGGTCTAAATAACTTAGTTCAGCAGCCTGATGGATGATGGTTGCTGGCCAAGAACTGTCGCAGAATTTTCTGTAAATATTAAAGGCCACAGCTGTTAGAGGGACAGTTCTTTACTTCTAGGGCTAAAAGGCAACGAAGCATCACAAAAAAAGAAAGTATGTTAGGAAAGGATTTCTAAACCCTTTAAGGAAAACTTCCTGTTCAAGGCAGTGCTGACTTCTAAGGTAGAAGAGATTGCTCTGAGTTTTGTTCAAGCAAGATCTGAATACGTCTGAGGGCAGATATTTTACAGGTATCCTACACAATTTGCAACAGTGTCCCCAGAGATGTAGGCTTTGCGGATCTCTTAAAACTACCCCTAAGCCTAACCATAATTTCAGACACCACCCTACATGAGGCCTATGTCCCAAAACAACATCACTGGCTGAAATGAAAAAGGTGTGGAAGGAGTAATGTTGGTGCTGCACCAAACTCCCCTTGGCATGACTTTTACAGCCCCAGTGTCCCCGGACATGTAGGCTTTGTGCATCTCAGAACTCTAACCCTAATTTAAATAGCCATCATAGAGATGAAGCCTGTGTCCCCTAGCACCATGGCTGGCCCAAATGAAAAAGGTGTGGAAGGATTAATATTGGTGCTGTGTCAAGATCCCCTTAGAATGCTTTTTTCTGCCCCAGTGTCCATGGAGCAGAGGGCTTTGTGCACTCCTGGACCCTAACCCTAAACCTAACCCTAATTTAAGCCGCACCCATAGAAAAGAGGCCGACATCACCAAGTACCGTGCTGGCTTAAAGGAAAAGCTGTGGAAGGAGTAATGCTGGTGCTGTGCCAAGCTCTCCTTGGCATGCTTTTTAGAGCCACAGTGTCCCTGGAGCTGTAGGCCTTATGGATCTCTGAACCCTAACCCTAAGCTTAACCCTAGTGTTAAGTAAGTCGTGACATGGAGACATGGCCTGTATCCACAGCACTATTCCTGGTTCAGCTGGGAGGACTGTAGAAGAAGCAATGCTGGTGCTGTGCCAAGCACCCCTTAACATGTCTTTTGCAGCCCCAATATCCCTGGAGATTTAGGCTTTCTGGATCCCAGAACCCTAACCATAAGGCTAACCCTAATTTAAGGTGCCACAGAGAGATGGGACTAACATCCCAAAGCACCGCCGCTGGTCTAACTGAAAAAGGTGCAGAATGAGTAATATTGTTGCTGTGCCATGCTCCCCTTGGCTGTCTTTTTGCAGCCTTAGCGTCCCTGGAGCTGTAGGTTTTGGGGATCGCTGGACCCTAGCCCTAAATCTCAACCCCAGTTTAATCCCCCACCATGGGTATGAAGATTATGTACCCAGTACCATGGCTGCCACAGATGTGAATGGTGTGGAATGAGTAATGGTGGTACTGTGCTGTGGTCATCTTTTTTTTTTTTTTTTTTTTTTTTTTTTTTTTAGCAGAACCACTGTCACTGGAACTGTATTCTTTGTGGATCTCTGCACCCCAGCCCTAATTTAAGACACCAACGTGAAGAGGAGGCCTATGTCTGTATATCTGTAGTTCAGTGGCTGGCACAAATGAAAAAGTTGTGGAAGGAATAATGCTGGTGCTGTGCCAGGCTCCGCTTGGCATGCTTTCTGTAGCCTTGGTGTCCATGGTGCTGTAGGGTTTATGGATCTCTGAACCTGAATCCTAAATATAACCATAATTTGTTAAGACACAATGGAGATGACCCTATGTCTCCAGCATAATGGTTGGCCTGGATGAGAAAGGTGTGGACAGAATAACACTGGTGATCTTCCATGATTCCATTTGCTTGCTTTCTGCAGCTCTAGTGTTCCTAGAGCCGTAGGCTTTATGGATCTTTGAACCCTAACACTTAGCCTAACCCTAATTTAAGCTCTCACCATGGAGATGAAGCCTACATCCCCAGCACCATGGTGGCCTAGATGAGAAAGTTGTGGATGGAATAAAGTTATTGCTGTTTCATGCTCCCCTTGCATCCCCAGTTTCTCTGGATCTGTAAGCTTTTTGGATTTTTGACCCCAATCCATAACCTTAAACCTAACACTAATTTTAGCTGCCACCATGGATACGAGACTTACAAGCACAGCACCATGTCTTGCTCAGATGAGTAAGTTTTGGAAGCAGCAATGTAGGTGATGTGCCCTTGTCATCTTGGCCTGTCTTCTGCAGCCCCATTTTTCCTGGAAATGCAGGCTTTGCTTATCACTGAATCCTAAACATAAACCTAACTCTAATTTAAGTTGGCATTATGATGAGTCCTATGACTGCAGCACCCCCACTGGCCCATATGAGTAATATTTGGAAGCAGTAAGGTTAGTGCTGTGCCTTGCTTCCCTTGGCATGTCTTCTGCAGCCCCAGTGTCCTTGGAGCTGTAGGCTTTGCAGATCTCTGAAGCCTAAACCCTAGCCATAATGGAAGTGTCATCATGTTGAAGGGGCCTGTGTCCCCTGCACAATGTCTGGTTGTCCTCAGTTCTTCTGTAACAGTTTTTTTTTTCTTCTTCTCTGGTATCTGCTCCAGTGCTGTGTTTTGTGATACAAAACAAAACTGTCGTTATAGTACAATGCTGATAAATCATCAATGTTTTATTTTTTTCTAACTAGAGCTTATTCTCATCGAGGGCTTTCCAGCATCTCATGCTCTGCCAGTTAGGAGAGGCACAAGAAGCTGGGAGGAAACAAAGACAGGACACCCGACCCAAGCTAGCCAAGGGGGTATTCCATACCACAGCACATCATGTGCGGTATACAAACTGAGTGAAGTCACCCAGAAGGCCCAGATCACTGCTTGGGCAGCCTGGGTATCTGTCTGTGTGTGGTGAGCTATTGTATTGTTCATTACTTGTGTTTACCGTTTTCTTTTTTCCTTCTTTTATTAGTGTCATAGTCTCTCTCCTTGTAATTTCCCTTGTCATTATTATTATTAGTGGTAGTAGTAGTTTTGTATTATAGTTATTGGACTGTTCTTATGTCAACCCATGGAGTTTACTTTCTTTCAATTCTCCTCATCCCTGGAAGCCGGAGGGGATGAAGGGAAGGAGGGAGTGAGCAGCTGCATGGTTCGGAGTTACTGGCTGGGCTTAAACAGGAATACTGGCCCTGACGAGAGAGGTACAGAAGAAACCTACAGTGCCCACACTGGAGCAGGTTTGCTGGTAGGAATTGCAGCCCTGCAGGGGACCCATGCTGCAGCAGTCTGTTCCTGAAGGATTGCAGCCCAGGGAAGGGACACATGCTGGAGTAGTTCATGAAGAACTGCAGCCTGTGGGAAGGACTCATGTTGGAGAAGTTTGCGAAGGACTGTCTCCCATGGGAGGAACCCCACAGTGGAGCAAGAGGAAGAGTGTGTGGAGTCCTCCCCTGAGGCAGAGACAATGTGTGAGGAACTGAGCAAAACCCCAATTCCCCATCTCTCTGTGCTGCTGAAGTTGAGGAGGTAAAGAATTTAGAAGTAATGTTAAGCCCTGGAAGAAGGGAGGTGTGGGAGGAATGTGTTTTTAAGGTTTAGTTTTTATGTTTTCATTATCCTACTCTGATTTTAATAAAATAAGGTAATTTCTACAAGACAAGTCTGTTTTGACCATGATGATAATTGCTGAGTGCTCTCCCTGTTCTTATCTCAACCCACAAGCCCTCCATTATATTTTCTCTCCCCTGCCTAGTTGAGGAGGGGAGTGATAGATCAGCTTTGATGGGCATCTGGCCAGCCATGGTTAACCTACTGCACTAATAGATACAAATTGGATCAATTTGTAGAATATTCAGTATTATGCTGTATTTGTAGAATATGCAGTATTATGCTGTAGGAAGGAGGCTGATCCACAACCTTATCCAGGAGATACTAATCACATGTTAAAAGAACCAAACTTTGCCATGTCATCAGTGATTTTCTGGAAATTCCCAATCTTTCTTCTGCAAATCTTCACTCACATCTTACATAACACTTTTACATTGGAGGAACAGTGAAAGAGGAAAAATAAGATTTTAAAGGCTTTATAATTCACAGAACAGTAATTCCTAGCTCAGGGAAGTTTGCAGACATGGTATTCCCTTTACACCAAAGCACTAGTAGAGAGGAAAAAGAAATGATCCAGATAAACTTGGTAAGCAGTCCAAGCTTGTGTGAAACATGAAATGAGTTTGGATAAATACCACAGCCATGCTACTCCTCCTGTCATCGTCCTTGTTGCTCTTAATCTCAGGCACACCTGGAGCCACCTCTGCTAATATAACTCTGATGTATTCACCAACCACATTTCTGTAATTTATTCGGAATAATGAAGCTTGATGATTATGAAAACCTGATACTGCATGGTTTATCAAAAACCAAAAACTCCAGATGAATATTTTTTCTTTAGAAGAGAAGTTATCACGTTTATCATGTCTATTGACTAAAAGCAACATCATTTACAATTTAAAGACCAAGAAATGTAATTCCTGTTGTTGCGGTTTAAGCCCAGCCGTAACTCACGCAGTTTGCTCACTCATTCCCCCTCTTGCTTCCCCCCGCTCCAGGGGGGATGGGGAAGAGAATCGAAAGAATGTAACTCCCAGAGGTAGAGATAAGAACAGTCCAGTAACTAAGGTATAACACAAATCACTACAGCTACCACAAATAATAATAATGACAAGGGAAACAACAAGGGAAGAGAATACAACTGCTCACCACCCGTGACAGATACCAAGCCCGACTGAGCAGTGAACTAACTCTTCCAGGTTCCTGTCCCCAGTTTTTTCATCCTGGGCATGACGTGCTGTGACATGGAATACTTCTTTGGCTAGTTTGGGTCAGGTGTCCTGTCTCTGCTTCTTCCCAGCTTCCCCTCCTCCCTCACAGAGCATGAGGCTCAGAAAGTCCTTGGTCAGATTAAATATTTGAGCAGTAACTAAAAACAACGGCATTATCAGCGCTGTTCCCAGGCCAAAAGTCAAAAACACAGCTCTGCACCAGCTACTAAGAAGGAGAAAAATGGCTGCTACTGCTGAACCCAGGACACCTGTTAAAAGAAAATTATCTTTATGTATTCCAATTAACTGTTCCAGTCTCTTTGATTAAACAGAAGTTCACTAAATTAACTACAGTAGTTTAGAGACCACAAAGTTTTTTATCATCGTTTCCAGTTCCCCTGAATGCAATTTTTCAGGAACTGACTTCTCAGGTTATTTCAGATTTTAAATAGAATTTCTTTCTTATTGCATGTATACAGGCTGATGATTTAAAGAATATGAAAGCTATTGAAGGTAGATTAAAATTTGAGTTAAAATTAAACTGCAATGAAAAAAACCCATTACAGGGCTCATGAAGAGATATTCACATTAATACCAAATGAACAATTCTGCTGAAATAAATAGCATATGAATTTCAATTGTTGAGGCCATTCATTAATATTTTACTGAAAAGTGTATGAATCTGGCACACTTGCAGCTTAATATCAAGAAGCTGATAAGGTATGCAGGTGACCAGGCCTTGACCTGAGGTTTAGCTATCTGACCAGGCCATGAGAAACTATTGAGTGTGACAGAAAGAACTCCAAAATATAATAAATACCCAGCAGGTTCTGGGAGTTCTGTCCTTGACACACCAGAGGTTTTGACCCACATGGAGGCTCAAATGGTGGATGTTGGCCTGCATTCCCAGGCAGCAGAGAGTGCCTGGGGGTCTCTCCTTAATGCCAGGAGAGATGTCCTTCCATCCTGCAGGAGTTGTGCTTTGAAGACCTTCATTGTTAGGTGGAGCATTACAGGAGGAAGTGAGCAGGCTACACAGCATCATAAGGGAACATGGAAGAGAAATAGAGAGAAACTTCTCAGAGACACAATAGCTTGAATAGCCTGGGATCCCAGATGCAGTGGAAACACAGGCACTGTCCATTGCCAGTGTAACAGTAATGCAACCTCGGATAAAAGTGAAACGGTTTAAGTCCAGACAGCCACGTAGCTTGCTCACTCACTCCCCACTCTTTCTTCCCCCCAGCTCCCGGGGGTATGAGTATTGAAAGAATGTAACTCCCACAGGTAGAGATAAGAACAGTCCAGTAACTAAGGTATAACACAAATCACTACTGCTACCACCAGTAATAATAATGACAAGGGAAACAACAAAGGAAGAGCTCACCACCTATACCCTGCCAGACTGAGCAGTGAACTCATTCTTCTGGGTTCCTGTCCCCAGTTTTTTCATCCTGGGCATGATGTGCTGTGGCATGGAATACCTCTTTGGCTAATTTGGGTCAGGTGTCCTGTCTCTGCTTCCTGCCGGCATCCTCTCCTCCCTGGCAGAGCGTGAGATTCAGAGAGTCCTTAGTCAGATGAAACATTTCAGCAGTAACTGAAAATATCAGTGTTATCAGTGCAGTTCCAAGGCTGAAAGTCAAAAATACAGCACTGCACCAGCTACTAAGAAGGAGAAAAATGACTGCTACTGCTGAACTCAGGACAGTATTCACCCCTTATTCCATACTATTCGCATCATGCTCAGATCCCACATTTTCAAGATACCATCATTCTTATCTCATATAGATACATATATATACACATACACACACACACACACACACAGAGATCATTCCTTAGTGCATGGATCAATCTCTATGAAGCTGCTGAGTCCATCTGGTCCATGATATTGGGCTCCATCTCTCGTAACAATCTTTCAGAGCAGGGGAGGCTGTGTGCAGTGTTCACACTCGTGAACAACGTGGGCAATAGTGTCCATTGCTAAGTCCACCCTCGATCACGAGTCCATCTGTATGTCTCATCTCTGCCCTGATGGCCTGAAGTATCATGGGCCCACCAGGCTCAAAATAACTCACCCTCCCCTTCAGCAGTTTCTGCAGCTTGTAGTTGGGGACTCCATACATCTGACTTCCATCTCCGACGTTTCCAAAGCACTGGAGGGGCCCAGTGGACTAGATACTCGCCCATACTGTCCCACACACCCTGCCATTCATGACTGTCCAGCCCCAGGGAAAATCTCTTGGTCCTCCTACATCGTAGTCTAACCCCACACAAGGCCCACACCCCACTCTGCTTAACTCTAGGGACCAGACAAAATGGTTGTGGGTAAAACACACTCTGTACGTGTGCCAACATGGTGATCCTCATCACAATCAGCAAGCAGGTCTCAAAGATACCCAAAGGCCATTCAAACCCTTCAGAACTCTCAAATGAGGGTGCTGTACTTGTCACTGGGGCTGGTGTAGCTTCTGTGCTTGCCTTCTCTCTCATCACCACCTTCTCTTTTTCTGAGTCCAGATCTTTCTCCTCTGCCTTGGTGGGGAGTGCTGCATGGTCTCCTGCATCCTCCTGGGGCTTGGGCTCATGGGGCTCGGCGGGGGGCTGCGGGGGGATGCTCTTGGCTGCCATGGGGCTGGGATCAACCTTGGGGCACAGCTCCTCTGCCACTTCCTCCCACTGCTTGGCAGCCGCATCCTTCCTGACCTCCTGGTCCCCGGGGTCGCTCTTCCGGGCCGGTTCGGCCACCAGCAGCTCCCGGTGCCACTCCCCCTCAGCTCCCCACAGCCTCATGAAGATGGAGGCGAGGACGAGGGCCAGGACAGTGAAGAGCAGCCGGATGGCCAGATACAAGTCCACAGCTACATCCATCCTACCCTGCTGCTGTAGCCCTCACGTATTACAAGTCATTACCATAAAGTACAATGAAATAAGAATCTTAGCCCAAGCCCCCCATCTAATAAGCACTAAGACAGCAAATAGCAGATGCAAGTAAAATACAACATGCAGAAACTGTGAGATCAAGAGGATCAAGAGCAAAAACTTCGAGAGCCAATAAATCAGTATTGTGATGAGTGACTAGTAATCCTGTTGTTATCTCAACCTTTTGTGCCCCATTTGGGTGCCAAAAAAGAACTGTCGTGGTTTAAGTCCAGTCAGCAGCGTAGCTCGCTTTCTCCCTCCCCACTCTTTCTTCCCCCCAACTCCCGGAGGGACAGAGAGGAGAATTGAAAGAATGTAACTCCCATGGGTTGAGATAAAAACAGTCCAGAAATTAAGGTATAACACAAATCACTACTGCTACCACCAGTAATAATAATGACAAGGGAGCCAACAATGGAAGAGAATACAACTGCTCACCACCGATACCCAACCCGACCGAGCAGTGAACCCACTCCTTCGGGTTCCTGCCCCCAGTTTTTACATCCTGGGCATGATGTGTTGTGGCATGGAATACCTCTTTGGCTAGTTTGGGTCAGGTGTCCTGTCTCTGCTTCCTGACGGCTTCCCCTCCTCCCTTGCAGAACATGAGACTCAGAAAGTCCTTGGACAGATGAAATATTTGAGCAGTAACTGAAAACTTCTACGATATCAGTGCTGTTCCCAGGCCGAAAGTCAAAAACACAGCACAGCACCATCTACTAAGAAGGAGAAAAATGACTGCTACTGCTGCACCTAGGACAAGAATGAAAACTACTGACTGCTGAGATGAAGAGAGATCTCCTGCTTTACCCAAAGGCTTGCAGCTGTGAAACTAGTTCACCTCAATCAAAGTTGAAGGAGTCAGATGTGCTTTTAAGCCAAGCATTTGGGCCACCTCGCCTTAAACCATTCCAGACCAGTGGAAGGATGTGGGATGCAGATAGCACCGTAGTACCATGAGCATGGCTGGATTTCACTGGTGGTTAAAATGGAGTTATGTGAGACACAGCCACAATGCCTATAAAGTGAAGGGGAGTATTTGGGCCTTTTCAGCAGCAGAGTCTTGGAGGGCCAGCAGTGCCTCGGTGGCTATATCAGTAATGAGTTGGTATAACACTGAGGTAGCAGTATCAGAAGTACCAAATTTAGGTGCAGAGGTAGCAAATTCTGGGGCTGACAGGAAGAAAGTAATTAGAGGTGGGTTGTTTATCTGATAGGAGGCAATGCTGGAACAGGCCTCACTGGGCAGGATCTCAGTAGACAAACAAGGATGAAGGGAGCCTAAATTGTATTTCATGCTCCCCTGCAGTCACAATGCTTTACCCTGGATGAGGCACAGTAGGATTTATATTGCCTAATTTTAGATACATTTATATCTGAGTTAGTCTGCAGAGACTTTCTGTCTACTCAAAGTTGAGAAAAAAATGCTTTCAGGGCACACTTTACCTGACCCATTTTAAATGTCTGTTAAAGGGGAGATGAGCATTTATTTACATATCCTGAAGTTGATTTTATTCATTCATATTCTCATTCAAATACTCACAAGCACCACATTCAAATTTACATGGTTTGACCATGAGTCACATCTGACAATTGTATACGAAAAAGAAGACAAGTGATAACAGTACTGAGTCGTCATCATAGAACCACAGAATCATAGAATAGTTAGGGTTGGAAAGGACCTTAAGATCATCGAGTTCCAACCCCCTGCCATGGGCAGGGACACCTCACACTAAACCATGCAAACCAAGGATGAGTCCAACCTGGCCTTGAACACCGCCAACGATGGAGTATTCACAACTTCCCTGGGCAATCCATTCCAGGGCCTCACCACTCTTACAGTAGAGAACTTCCTCCTTATATACAAGCTAAACTTCCCCTGTTTAAGTTTGAATCCATTACCCCTTGTCCTATCACTACAGTCCCCAATGAAGAGTCCATCCCCAGTATCCCTATAGGCCCCCTTCAGATACTGGAAAGCTGCTATGAGGTCTCCATGCAGCCTTCTCTTCTCTGGGTTTAACAGCCCCAACTTTCTTATTCTATCTTCATACGGGAGGTGCTCCAGTCCCCTGATTGTCCTCGTGGCCCTCCTTTGGACTTGTTCCAACAGTTCCATGTCCTTTTTATGTTGAGGACACCAGAACTGCACACAGTACTCCAAATGAGGTCCCACAAGAGCAGAGTGGAGGGGCAGGATCACCTCCCTCGACCTGCTGGTCACGCTCCTTTTTATGCAGCCCAGGATACGGTTGGCTTTCTGAGCTGCAAGCACACACTGCCGCCTCATGTTCATTCTCTCATCAACCATCACCCCCAAGTCCTTCTCTGCAGGCCTGCTCTGAATCTCTTCTCTGCCCAACCTGTAGCTGTGCCTGGCATTGCTCCCACCCAGGTGTAGGACCTTGCACTTGGCATGGTTAAACTGAGAAAATTGGGGCTGTTCAGCCTGGAGAAGAGAAGGCTGCGTGGAGACCTCATAGCAGCCTTCCAGTACCTGAAGGGGGCCTATAGGGATGCTGGGGAGGGACTCTTCATTAGGGATTGTGGTGAGAGGACAAGGGGTAATGAGTTTAAACTTAAACAGGGGAAGTTTAGATTGGATGTGAGGAAGAAATTCTTTACTGTGAGGGTGGTGAGGCCCTGGAATGGGTTGCCCAGGGAGGTTGTGGATGCTTCATCCCTGGCGGAGTTCAAGGTGGGGCTGGACATAGCCTTGGATGGCATGGTTTAGTGGGAGGTGTCCCTGCCCCTGGCGGGGGGGTTGGAACTCAATGATCTTGAGGTCCTTTCCAACCCTTACTATTCTATGATTCTATGATTCTATGATTCATCAGGTTGGCATCAGCCCACCTCACAAACATATCAAGGTCCCTCTGGATGGCATCCCTTCCCTCCAGTGTATCAACCGAACCACACAGCTTGGTGCCACCAGCAAACTGGCTGAGGGTGCACTCAATCCTACTGTCCATGTCACCAACAAAGATGTTGAACAAGACTGGCCCCAACACCGACCCCTGGGGGACACCACTCGTTGCAGGTCTCCAGCTGGACATTGAGCCATTGAGCACTACTCTTTGCGTGTGGCCATTCAGCCAGTTCTTTATCCACCGAGTGGTCCACCTATCAAATTGATGTCTCTCCAACTTAGAGAGAAGGATGTCATGTGAGACAGTGTCAAAGGCTTTACACAAGTCCAGGTAGGTGACATTAACAGATCTAGCCCTGTCCATCAGTTCTGTAGCCCCATCATAGAAGGCCACCAAATTGGTCAGGCAGGATTTCCTCTTAGTGAAACCATGATGGCTGTCACCAACCAGCTCGTTGTTTTTCATGTGCTTTTGCATGCCTTCCAGGAGAATCCACTCCAAGATTTTGCTGTGCACAGACGTGAGACTGAATGCTCTGCAATTCAATGTGTCATCCATTTTTGCTTTCTTAAAAATGGGGTTATATTTCCTTTTTTCCAGTTGTCAGTAACTTCACGTGACTGATATGATTTTTCAAAGATGATGGACAGTGGCTTAGCAACTTTATTTGCCAGCTCCTTCAGGACCCGCGGATGGATTTCATCAGGTCCCATGGACTTGTATATGTTCAGGTTCTTAAGATGGCCTCGAACCAGATCCTCTCCTGCAGTGGGCTCAGGGTCTTCATTCTCACTGTCCCTGTGTCTGCCTTCCAAGACTTGGGTGGTGTGGTCAGAGCATTTGCCAGTAAAGACCAAGGCAAAGAAGTCATTAAGAACCTCAGCCTTCTCCAAATCCAGGGTAGTCAGTTCTCCTGATAGCTTCTGGTGAGAGCCGACGTTGTCCCCAGTCTGTCTTTTATTTGCAATGTAATTATAGAATCGCTTCCTGTTATCTTTCACAGGTAAAATTTATCCTATCCTGTTATCTTATAAGGATGCTGTGGGGGGACTCTTCATTAGAGACTGTAGTGATAGGAGAGGGGGTAATTGGTTCAAACTTAAACAGAGGAAGTTTAGATTGGATATAAGGAAGAAATTCTTTACTGTGAGGGTGGTGAGGAACTGGAATGGGTTGCCCTAGGAAATTGTGAATGCTCCATCCCTGATGGTGTTCAAGTCCAGGTTAGCCATTAAAATGCTGATGTATTCACCTTCTAAAGTAGTTCATGTGGGATATTATGATTCAGTCTTCAGTCACTTCTTTATGTCTAAATTTAAAAATGTCAAATTCACTTGTAAATAGTAATCTCCATTCAACATAGTGATTTATATTTGACATAGAATTTGGCTCTTTATCTTATTAAAAGTTTGGATTTTGAGATTCGAAGAAATTTCTGGATTTTCTTTTTTGCTCGTAAGAGGTCTTTCATGTTTGCCCACAGGAGTCTATTTAGTCAGCTCTCTATTTGAAAGTTTTCCTTTTTTCTTTTGACCAAAAACATTCCCTGTTAAAGAGAAATAAATCCTTAGAATATAACTAGTCACAGATTACAGATGTGCTATAATACTTCCTGATAGTTAAAAAAAATAAAAAAATAAAAATATTACATTTTGAATTCCTCAGGTTTATAAAAGATAACCTATGCAGATCTTGGAGCTTAAAGTCAAACTTCTCAGAGCTTGATGTATTTTGACAGTAACTAATTTGGACAGTCATCTAGCTGTCCTTAAAGCAGACTTGTTTTTGAAGAGATCAACTCAAAGTGGAAATTTTTCTGTTCATCTATCAATACCATATCTTCTAGACAGTTCTGAAAAGCATCACAAATTAGTTCACTGGTATATATGCCCAGTGAGAAGCAGTAAGCGAGGTCTGTACATAATATTTCATGTAAAAATATATAGACGTGTACCTACCTACCAAGAAGGAAAATAATTATTTGTCACCATACAAGAGATTTTAACATTCTAAATGAACTATTCATACTATTTTATGTATCTGGTTTACGTTTAGTTAAACCTCATTTTTCCAACACTATTTAAAAGGATTCAAGAATTTTTTTTCTTTTCATTTAATTGTAATTCTACAAAAATAGGAATATCTATTAGCAAGTATCTATGTATGGGAGTTTATAAGCTTTTCTGTGTAGAATTTCTGCATTGGCTCTGTTGTTTCAGTGATAGGTGAACAGTCTTCCATAAATATTTCTAAAATGAAATGCCTAGATTTCCTGTGCCATAAGCTATGCATTGTCAGAATCTGGACTATGAATTATTCATCATTTCTTCTCATGCAAAAGATTTTTTTAATGATGGAAGGTGAGAATAATTTTGTCTTTTATCTTGACTATAGTTTTATCCTGAGCCAGGCAATGGCAAATTACTTGATGAAAATTAATGATTAGCTGTCTTTTTTAGAAGTGACTTAATTATAAGTTTTATAAATAATGGATTAGTAATTCATTACATAACAAGCTGTTGAAGTTAGCCTATTAATGTACCCTCTGCTATGGTTATAGGAGTCTGTCATATATAGTGATCCAACCTACAGAAAATTTTTCTGTGCTGCAGCAGCACTCACTAGAATCATGATGATTGAGCTAAGGTTCATTTAACATTTCCATTATAAATCACATTTTTCAGCTTCTAATTTCTCAGTCATTTCATAGACTATTTAGATAAAACCTTACACAAATATTTAGCAGTCTCTTCCCCTTCTCCCTTCCTTTTGCAAAAAACAAAATAGACAAAACATGGAATTAAAAAAAAATATTTCCTTCTATATAATTTATTTGGAATATTCTTGAGGATGACTTAGCTGGATATAAATTAAGTATGTATATATTGATCTCTCTGAGGTTAGCATAGCCATTTATGCGAGATGAAATAAAGTAAGAAACTTCTGAATTACTACAATATGCAATTTAAAACTTTGCTACCAGATAGGCACAGTTTTATGGGTTTTTTTTTACATCTCATAGTAGGAAGTCCAATCTTCATTATACTGCCTTTGTTACAAATCAAAATTTTACTTGTATCATATGCCTATGTTCCATGGAATTTCACATTAGCTAATTGGATATGATTCTACAATTGTGATTTTATGTCACATAAAAAATTCAATACCAGATACACAGTTCTTTTGGAAAGACATTTTACCACTTACTTTAAAAAGGAAAGGAACAAGATGCCAGGAAATTGGAAAAAAAAATTACTCTCAAATAACACTAGAAGTAGATGTAAAAGAGATCTGAAAGATGTAACTACTACTACATTATTGCATACATTTTTTTAAATGACTGATTTTGCACCTGTATTGAGATTGTGTGGAAAGGTTTTAGTAGCAGGGAGGCTACAGTGGTGCTGCTAGAAGCTCCCAACTAGGTCTGACGAGGCCAATGCCAGCTGGTCAAGGCTGAGCCGATCAGTGATGGTAGTAGCACCTCTGGAATAACATAGTAAAGAAAGGGGAAAACCCCTGCATAACAGCAACAGCAGCCACAAAGAGGAGCGAGAATGCGAGAGAAACACTTCTGCAGACACCTAGGTCAGTGCAGAAGGGGAGGAGGAGGTGTTGCAGGTGCCAGAGCAGAGATTCCCCTGAAGCCTGTGGAGATGATCATGGTGAGGCAAGCTGTCCCCCAGCAGCCCATGGAAATCCACCGTGGAGAGGATGGGGATAAGAGAAGGTGGTTTTTAGATTTGTTTTTATTTCTCATCATCTTAATCTGATTTGATTGGCAATAAATTAAACTAATTTCCCCAAGTCACGACTGTTTCGCATGTGATCTTAATTGCAAAGTGATCTCCTTGTCCTTATCTCAGCCCACGAGCCTTTTGTAATATTTTCTCTTCCTTTTCAAGCTGAGGATGGGAGTAATAGAGTAGCTTTGGTGGGCAGCTGGCACCCAGCCAAGGTCACCCTGCTACGGATTAGAAATCTGGAAGCAGGCTAACATAGAAATGTCTCGGAAAAACACTTTTGCATAAAGTCAATTTAAGTTAATTTACTGACTGGTCCAGTGCAAATCTGCTAAAGTTACTGCTTTCAACTCCAGTCTTTAGAGTGCCAGACCTCTTTATACTTGTCCATCATGATTCAATATTTTGTTTGAATTACCCTAACATTTTCAACTGTCTTGTAGAACTGAATGCATCATATTCTTTCTAGGGGCAAATTTAAACTTTTAGCTACTCCAACAAACAAAGTTCAGACTGTTAATTAATTTCAACCTTCAAACTCAAAGACAATTTGGATCACAGTTAATTACATGAATAAACAGAAACCTTTCAATTTATGAGCTATTGTTCACATCTGTCGTGGTTTAAGCTATAAACCCATGCAGTCGCTCTCTCACTCACTCCCCAGTCTTTCTTCCCCCGCTCCTGAAGGGATGGGAAGGAGAATTAAAAGAATGCAACTCCCACAGGTTGAGATAAGAACAGTTTAGTAACTAAGGTATAACACAAATCACTACTACTACCACCACTACTAATAATAATAATGACAAGGCAAATGCAAGGAAAGAATACAATAGCTCACCACCCAGCTCGACCAAGCAGTGCGCCCCCAACGGTGCACCCCCTACCATGCACCCTCACCACCCTTCCGGGTCTCTGCTCTCCGTCTTTACATCCTGGACATGACGTGCTGTGGTATGGAATAACCCCTTCGGTTAGTCTGGGTCAGGTGTCCTGTCCCTCCTTCCTCCCGGCTTCCCCTCTTCCCTGGCAGAGCATGAGACTCACAAAGTCCTTGGCCAGCCTAAACATCACCAAGCAGTAACTGAAAACACTGGTGTTATCAGCACTGTTCCCAGGCCCAAAATCAAAAACACAGAGCTGCACCAGCTACCAAGAAGGAGAAAAAATGACTGCTGCGGCTGAAATAGTCTTTTGAAAAATAGTGTACAGAATTTAAAAGCCATATTTATACTTTATTGGATATTTTCAGAAGCTGTTTTCTAAGGTTGTCATTTTTTTTTTGTAAAGAAGATATATACATTGATTTTCAGCTAAATAAAACAGGATATTTGTTAGGTGTAATGCCAAAGTGAGTAATAGAAATAAATTTTCTTTAGGAAGTATGCTTGTGGGTTTGGGTGCTGGATTTGGGTGGTGTTTTTAATGAGTATTGTCTATTATCTCAAATATATAATTATAAAATCAAATTAGATTTCTATTATTACCCACAGGAGGAGAGAGAGGCTATTAATTCATTAATAATGTGGATTTGTATCAAACACATGAAAATTCTTGCTGAAATTTTACATTTACTGACAATCAAATTTCTCCAACAATGTTCTGCAATGGACTTATGAGTTCAATGGATTTTGACTAATGAGTCAGTAATAAAATATTTAACACTTACTGCCACATAAAAGTGGCCACAGACTTATGTTTATACTACAATTTTTCACATGTGAAACTGTATTGGATTTAACTAATTTTCAATTAAGTACTTAATTAATTGGAGTTATTACTAAAAACTGAGTTTCACTGTGAAAATGACAAACTCTTGTCCTATTTATTCCTATCTATATTCAAACAAGTTTGATGAATTCAAACTTTAGCATTAGTAGCATTACTGCTTTAGCATTCAAACTAAAGCATCAGGCTTTATTGTATGTTATTCTGGTGAATGAACACAAGCAAAAATCTCCAGTACCTGCAGTTTCAGTTACAGTCACTCACCTGAAAACAAGTGAGTGGGGAATTTTATTTTGATGGTTACTAGCCATACCAATTGACCAAGATAAGTCTATTAACAATTCAATAAAACTCAGAGCCTGAGATGCTTCAGGTGGCAAGTGCATCTCATGCCCAAATACCTCATATAGTGCATGTTATAATGGATGCTCTGGGAAAGATTTGGTGATGAAAACTATACATATGGACAAAATGGGGAGCAGTTTATGTTCATTCTCCTTACACTGGCATGTCAACTGGATGATATATTTTGCTAGTAATTTATTGGTGCACAATGACCAAATCAATATGACACAGTCAATTAAAAACAAGCCAAGTAAACAATTACTTCATACACAATCCCAGATATGCTTATAAATCAGCTTGCAAAATTACCTCATAGTAGAAGTAATATGATAATATTTCTTAACTTATCCTTTCAGTCATTGAGTTCCTTAAAGATTAGATGAATGTTATAAACTTCCTATATTTTGACTGAATTTTCATGCATTGCTCAGTATCAGCTAATTTTCAAAATGTAATTCTCCACTTCTGTGTGTGATAAAATATGCCAAAAAATTGTTGAATACAACAAAAATGTAAGCTATACTGCACAATTTCACAAGCTGGCAATACTGTTGGCTATTATACCTTTTCTTATAAGAACCTTTGAAATGAGAGATTCACCCTTGTCAAGAACACTCTACTGAGACAGCATTTACAGAGCACTATTGTGAAATTCAGCTTCAAAAAAAGAAAAATCAATTCACACTTTACACTTCAGTTAACAAATTCAGAGCTTTACCTTATGTGAATTGTCAAGGAATAAAAATTAAATTTCATGTAATAAAACACGTGGAGGAAAAAATTAATAACTCCTGACAGTAAGATTTCTGACTTTTAAAGGCATTTTGTTTACGATGTAATGAGTCACTAAGACACATGTAAAACTGGCTGTGTTGGTAGGGCAAAGGATGCTTCTTCTGGAGGACTAACAAGATAAACTTTTTCTTAGTACTGTTGCCAGAACTGTGCAAAAGAACCTCATCATGTCCAACAATGTTAGGTGAAACCACTTGAATTATGGTAACCAGTGGGAAACTAACCTCTACCTAACCTGTAGGTGAAAATTTTTCCTCTAGTTTGCCCAACCACTTTTATTCAATAGCTTTTTGTTAATTAGTTATTATATTTGTACTATAATAATAATGCTGCATTATGTAACAGAGTTATGATAAGTTCAATTTGATTACAGCTTCATATTAATATCTATGTAGTGTGTATAGCTCACTTGAGCATTTTCATGGTGTTTTGTTTTCTTGGGAAGGAATTCTATTATGTAAATGTCTTCTTATCCAAATTAATAGCTCATTCTTGTTTGATGTGGAGGGTAATTATATGGTGTTAAATTAATTTTAATAAAATCAAATATCAATTTTTCCTTGCATCCATCTGTATATCTACCTAATTAAAATGTCATGTAATGTTTCTGGAGGATAAAGAAATAGCCTGTTTCAGTGTACTGACATTTTAAGTAAATTTTTATATCAGATGATGGATTCAATAGCAATAGGATTATCCTCTTCCATACTGTGTTACAGGAAGACTTTCATTAACAGCTTAAGGAATGGTGTTTTTCTGAAAGGTCTATGGAAAACTGTAATCTGTTCCACGGCTTTTTACTATTAATTCATTTGTAAACTATAATTCATGACCATATTTTTATGCTTACTAGGGGATTTAAATATGTTCCTTGACTCCTTCTAGCTACCTTTCCATGCTTTAGCATTACTAAATGGGACAAACATAAACTTAGTTCTTGTAATAAATAATGAACAGGAGACTGATTCAGATGCTATTTACCACCAACATCTGGGTGTGACCTGTCAGCCAGTTTCCCACCCACAACGCAAACCAGTCGTCAAGACCATAAGATGAGAGTTTGTCTAGGTGGAGGCTGTGAAAAACTGTATTGAAATTTTTGAAGAAATCCAGGTAGACGACGTCCACCGTTTGCCCTACCTCAACTGAACAGGTTACTTTGTTGCAAAAAGTGATCAGGTCTGTCAAGCACAGTTTGCCCCTGGTGAATTTGCGCTGGCTCTTTTCAATCAAGTGCTAGATTTGACTTGTGATAGCTCCTAGGGGGATTTGCTCGATAATCTTTCCAGGGACTGATGTAAGACTGATGGGCCTATAAATTCCTTGATCCTCCTTTAGGACCTTCTTGTAGATAGGGGTGACATTTGCTTTTTTCCAGACTTCTGAGACAACCCCTGATCTTCATGACTTCTTAAAGATTACAGAGAATGGCCTCATAACAGCATCAACCAGCTCTCTTAACACCCTTTGGTCAACCTTCTGTGATAAATAGTTCACATACCAACTCTTCCTTCACTGATGGTGACCTCGTCTATATTTAATTTGTTCTTATTTTGTTTACTTTGTTTACTTTCGCATCATTAGCACTTTCTCTAGGCTGGCATATTAATGCAAGCATCACTAACTAGAGTCCATTAGCTTGGTTATCCTCTATAATAGCATTTTGCTCATTGAAAAATTGTTACTTGAATTGAAGCAGTATTTTGGCAGCACATTACGAAAATTAGCTCAAAAGTCATGAATGTCACAACTTTCACTTTTCTCATCAGTGTGGGGAACCATTCTGGGGATCTGACCCTAGCTGGCAACCTGAAAAAACAGAAGTATTCCTAATAAATATCAAATGGTGTAGCTTTCTCCTATGTCTGATTCCCTTCCTTCTTTTGTCATCAGTAATTTGAAAGGAGTCAGTGAGAATAAAATGGGTACCACCTATTTTATACCAGTTTTCAAAAACTATGAAGAAGAATTTGTTCTTAAAGTTATAAATTAAAGAAGAAGATCTCTTTAGACTTCTTTTACAGATGAGAACTTTTAAGCATAAGAGAGGTAGAGTGATTTCTTTGAGCTCATCAAGCAGCTAAGTTGCAGAACCTGAACTAAAAACTTGAGCCATTCACTTAACACTCCAGTACACTAACTTAAATATTTCACAAAAGCATTACCAATACATGTCAGGAAGAACAGCCCCTATGCTTAAACATATCACAAGAACTTTGGAAGTCCCTGATGCTCACTATGGCTCAGGAAATCATTTGAGCCTATAGTTAACCTTCAGACTGTTCAAGCTTGAGAGTAGGGTATTTGTTATATTCTTAATTGCTCTGGCTGTATAACATTTGTACTACACATTCTATTCGTATTTTAGCATACTTTAATTATAGAGTAAGGAGATTTTCAAGAGTAAAATTCTTTTTTTTAAAGATTACGTATATACATATGGATATGTATCTGCAGTGAAACCTAGGTTTTAGAAATTTTCAGAAATCTGTTTCAGACACATGGACAGACAGAAAGAGTTTCCTGTCTTCTTTTCTTGCCAAATATCTCTAAGGAAATCGCTAAAGGAAGTTTAAATGAATATGCTATTTCTCTACTCCCTTGGGTGTACAGGCATTTCTTGATTACAGTTTAGAAAGAAAACATTTTGCTAATTAATGGATATGCAGTTGTCTGCAAGAATTTGTTAAAATTTCAGTAATATGAGTTCTTGTTGCTGATATTTAGTGAAGAGTTTTCATAAGATGTCATGGGTTAAGAATCTAATTTGCAATGAGTTAGAATTCAACATGCAAGATCTCTAGCAAAAAAAAAGAAAATTCAAAGCACTGATGTTATTCTGAATTGTCATTTTGGAAGAAAGATATAAAAACTTAGAGCTACAGTTGGTCATTATCTATACTAATTTGTTACATTAGAATTGAAATAGATTAATTATCTGTCTGCATTTCTATTGAATGTCCAACAATTTTCTTTTTTTTTTTTTTTTTTTAATGCACACTGTATCTCATATTCTGCCTTTCCACTTCTTCAGGCACAGTATGAGTAAGATTCAACTGTTAAGACTGACATGGTATTACAGCTTCTTGGATTAGTGGCATCTCTCATGCCTAAAGTCTATACTGACATGAGCAAAGAAGGAGGAAAGACAGGGAAAGGGGAAGGTGAAGGGGAAGGGAAAGGAAAAGGGAAAGGGAAAGGGAAAGGGAAAGGGAAAGGGAAAGGGAAAGGGAAAGGGAAAGGGAAAGGGAAAGGGAAAGGGAAAGGGAAAGGGAAAGGGAAAGGGAAAGGGACAGGGAAAGGGGAAGGGAAAGGGAAAGGTCTTTGCAAGTCAATGAATAAAAAAAATATGTTCTTCTCCAAGCTGATATGCTTTCTCCCGCTGAAAATGTCTTAGGTGTTAATACAGAAATGACTATTTCAATGTTGCAAATAATTTCAGTTATTTTTTTCTGCAATGTGTTTCTCTAGCAGAAACTTATCTGCTAACTGATTTCATTGTATGGGGGTGCATATCTTATACATTTTTTAAGGAATAATTGTCAAAATTTTTAATGATAACAGCAACAATAATAATGTTTTATTAAAAAATAAAATAGAATCCTAGAATCCTAGAATGGTTGGGGTTGGAAAGGATCTTGGAAGATCATCTCATCCAAGCCCCTGGCCACGGGCAAGAATATCTTCCATTAGACCAGGTTACTCAAAGCCCATCCAGCCTGACCTTGAACAATTCCAAGGAGGGAGCATCCATAACTTCTCTGGGCAACCTTTGCCAGTGCCTCACCACCCTCAGTGCAAAAAATTTCTTTCTTATTGCAAATCTAAACTGCCCCTCTTTCAGTTTAAAACCATTACCCCTTGTCCTGTCACTATAGACCCTGGTAAAAAGTCTCTCTGTCTTATAAACTGCCTTTGTATGTTCAAAGAATCATAGAATCATAGATTAATTTGGGTTAGAAGGGAGCTTCAAAGGCCATTTAGTCCAATCCCACCTGCAATGAACAGGGACATCTTCAACTAGATCAGGTTGCTCAGAACCACATCTAGCCTGGCTTAAAATGTCTCCAGGGATTCTGCATCTACCACCTCTCTGGGCAACCTCTGCCGGTATTTCACCACCCTCATTGTAAAGAATTTCTTCCCCACATCCAGCCTGAATCTCCCTTTTAATAGTTTATTATCCCTTGTCCTACTGTAAAAGGCTCTGCTAAAAATTCTCCCCCCATCTCTCTTATAAGCCCCTCTAAAGAACTGAAAGACCACAACAAGATCTCCCTGGAATCTTCTCTTCTCCAGGCTGAGCAACTCCAACTCTCTCAGCCTTTCCTCATTGGAGAGGTGCTCCAGCGCTCTGATCATTTTTGTGGCCCTCCTTGGGACCCTCTTCGACAGGTCCCCAGCTTCCTGTACAGAGGACTCCAAAGCTGAACGTAGTGCTTCAGGTAGACAGCAAGATTCGCCATCCTTTACCTGTTGGTCACCCTTTCTCGGATGCAGCCCAAGGTACAATTGGCCTTGTGTGCTGCAAGTGCACGTTGCCCACTCATGCCCAATCTTTCATCCACCAGTAGCCCAAGTCCTTCTCCTCAGGGGTACTCTCAATACTTTCATCTCCCCAGCCTGTATTGACACCAAGGGTTACCCCAACCCAGGTGCAGGACCTTGCGCTTGGCCTTGTTGAACCTCATGAGGTTTACTTCTCAGGCTTGTCCAAGTGCCTGTGGATGGCATTCCATCCCTCGGCCATGTCAGCTATACTTCTCAGTGGCTGAAAAACCTTACCAGAGTCCTTTTCTTCTTAAGGCAGAACAGCCCCAGTTCTCAGCCTTTCTTCATAACAAGGTGCTCCAGCCCGCTGCTCTTTTTCATGGACTTCCTCTGGATTTGATATAAGAGGTTCACATCTTTCATGTACTGGGGACCTAGAGCTGGGTGCAGTATTGCAGGTAGGGTTTTGGAAGCGAGGATTTAGAGGGGCGGAATTACCTTCCTTGACTTACTGGCCATGCTGCTTCTTTTGCAGTCTAGGATGACTGGCTGTCTGGGCTGCAAGCACACATCGCTAGTTTATGTCAAATTTTTCATCAACCACTATACTCAGCTCCCTCTCTACAGAGCTGCTTTAAATGAAGCAAGTATTATTGTAGTTCTGTAATACTGTATGTTGTGGTTTCAGCTTATAAACCCATACAGTCACTCTCTCACTCACTTCCCCCTCTTTCTTCCCTCTGCTCCTGGAGGGATGGGAAGGAGAATTAAAAGAATGCAACTCCCACAGGTTGAGATAAGAACAGTTTAGTAACTAAGGTATAACACAAATCACTACTGCTACCCATCAAATATCAAGCCTGACCACCCAGTGCACCCCCACCAGTAACAATAATGACAAGGCAAATACAAGGGAAGGATACAATTGCTCACCACCCAGTATCAAGCAGTGCACCCCCACCGGTGCACCCCCACCACCCTTCTGGGTCTCTGCTCTCCGTTTCTACATCCTGGACATGACGTGCTGTGGTATGGAATAACCTCTTTGGTCAGTTTGGATCAGGTGTCCTGTCTCTGCTTCCCCCAACTTCCCCTCCTCCCTGGCAGAGCATGAAACTCAGAAAGTCCTTGGCCAGCCTAAACATCACCAAGCACTAACTGAAGACACTGGTGTTATCAGCACTGTTCCCAGGCCCAAAATCAAAAACACAGCGCTGCACCAGCTACCAAGAAGGAGAAAAATGACTGCTGCTGCTGAACCCAGGACACTGCAATACAATACAGCTTTGAACTTAGATTGTACTGGGCATAAATACTATAACCATATATTACTATGTTTGGCCTATCACTGGTTGGTTGTGCGCTTGTTCCAATAGAAAGTGTATTAATAGTAACCAATCACATTAAAACATTTAAGAATATATACAATTATAATTAACAGCAATATTTTAGTACTAACTCCCATCTTGCATTATAATAATGCAGGTCTATAATCTGTCCTTTTCTGGAGCTTAATATTGTTTATTTTTAAGGATAAAAGCTACACTATGCTTGTCAGAAGTTGTTTAAATTCCACTAAATAGAACAAGTTATAGAAGTGACGATCGGGAATCATTTTTATTTTTTTTTTTTGTTGCATATTATATCTATTTCTTTTCTGATTGTTTTCTCCAAGTATCTTAACATTATCAAACTGAAATAACACTTTCATCCTGGTGTATGTGATTCAACCACTGTGAAAGAAGAGATGACACTTTTTGTTCACGACATCAAACTATGTCTTCATGGTACTGTGATGCTGCTGATCTCCAGGATCAATTATAGGGTAGTTTATACTATATAAAATGAACAGCAGAAATTTGCTGAACATGTTTTGAAATTTTACAGACTGATAGCCTCTTGGGTACACAGCAGTTTCATTTTTATAAGGATGGTTGACCATAGCAATCTGTCTCATGGGAGATGAAGACTGGAAATGACTCCTTCTGGGGCCTGCAAGCACTATCCTCTGTATCATAGCTAGAAAGAGGAGTATAATCCCTTCAGGGGCTGAAGCACACAGATTAAGCAGTGATCAGACACTCCAAGACCAATAGTGAAGCAGCAAGCTAGTTTAGTTTCTGCTAGAATGCTTGGAATAGAGTGCAAACTAACCCATTTTCAGTTAAATCTTAAGAGCATTAAACCTTTTGTATAAGGAGTATGAATCCTTTTGTTTAGCTCTTCAGGGACTAGAGGAAGGTTGGTATAAATTCTGAGACAGTAAATTAACAAGAAAGAGACATAATAGCCCACTTAACTGATGCAAGCTTTACACGGTTGTGAACAATGAAGGGTTTTTGTGGATAGCATTTTATGGGCAATAACTTGTCTCCACTGAGGGCTTTCAAGTGAAAACACAATTGAAAGTGAAGTCTCCCAATGGAAGACAAAATCTGAAAGGAAAAAAAAGGATACACAATATAAAGCACCATGTAATAACTAAAAGCAAGGCATCTAGAGTGTTTCTACAAGCCAAAGCTACTGGGAACCTTGAGTAAGTTTCATACTTGTGACAAGAGCGCTCAAGACTAAGTAAAATGCGAAATATTAGTCAGATATGACTCCAAGGTGCTTTTCTGACCTTATCCCTTCACTTTCTACAGGTTAACTTTGACCTTCTACAGACAGATGACTGTGTGAAATGGGGTAAGTACACCACCATTCTTTTCTTATAGGAACACCTCTCTTATGAGAAAAAGCTGAGAGAGTTGGGGTTGCTCAGCCTGGAGAAGACTCCAGGAAGACCTTATTGTGGTCTTTCAGTTCTTTAAAGGGGCTTATAAGAGAGATGAGGGGAGAATTTTTAGCAGAGCCTTTTACAGTAGGGCAAGCAATAATACTTTTAAACTATTAAAAGGGAGATTCAGGCTGGATGTGGGGAAGAAATTCTTTACAATGAGGGTGGTGAAATACCGGCAGAGGTTGCCCAGAGAGGTGGTAGATGCAGAATCCCTGGAGACATTTAAAGCCAGGCTAGATGTGGTTCTGAGCAACCTGATCTAGTTGAAGATGTCCCTGTTCATTGCAGGTGGGATTGGACTAAATGACCCTTGAAGGTCCTTTCCAACACAAACTATTCTATGATTCTATGACCACAAGTTTCAAAGCTTTTAACTCAATCCTGTAAAAAAATGCAACATGACATTTACCCTTCCAGCTCTACTTCTCGTGAAAGGAAGTAGAACACTTAAATAGTATTTTGTACTAGATCTACAGAGACTTATTAAGGAATCTCCAAGAACTACCAAGTGCCAAAGTGTTGTGGTTTCAGCCCAGCTGGTAACTCAGAGCCACACAGCAGCTCAATCACTACACCTCTTCTCCCTCCCCCCACTCTCAGTGGAATGAGGAGGAGAATTGAAAGAGTGCAACTCCCACAGGTTGAGATAAGTAACTAAGTTATAATACAAAACTACTACTGCTACAACCAATAATAATAATGATAAGGGAAATAACAAAGGGAGAGAATACAGCCGCTCACCACCCGCCAACAGATACCCACCCCGACACCAGCTGTGATCTAACCCTTCCAGTTAATTGCTCCCAGTTTATATACTGAGCATGATGTGCTGTGGTGTGGAATGCCTCTTTGGTTAGTTGGGTCAGGTGTCCTGTCTCTGCTTCCTCCTGGCTTTGCCTCCTCCCTGGCAGAGCATGAGACTCAGAAAGTCCTTGGTCAGAGTAAACACTACTTAGCAACAACTAAAAACATTGGTGTTATCAGCGTTGTTCCCAGGCTGAAAGTCAGAACCACAGCACTGCACCAGCTACTAAGAAGGAGAAAAATTGCTACTAGTGCTGAATCCAGGACACCAAGTAACATAGCTGTTACTGATCTTCAACTGGCCCTACATTCCTAGATCAATTCAGTGTAGTTAAAAACCCCATTTCACATACTTGTTTCTTTGTGTTAAGACATATTCTATCATGGAGACTACCACAACAATTACTAAGAGAATGTATTAACATTCCAGCAGTCTTTTCAAAACATTAAGTATTTTAAGTACTAGAATATTTATTCAAATTCAAATAGGTTTCCAAAATAAATTAATTGAGAGAAAAAAAGTTTATTGAGTGGTTTCAGCTACAGCTGAAATGAACTCGCTTCCTACTGATTGTACCTCTTGACATTTCTTCTTTAGCTCACAGTGCTGAATCTTCAGTACTCTGGCAATAAATGCCGAAATGTGGGTGAAACGCAAATTGGGTGAAATTCAACATGAGTTCAAGTAGCTAAGGAAGCATGCATAGAATAGTGTGGTGAGAATTCATACCTCTGAGACAAGATGAGAGTACTCTAGGAACTGTCAATATTGAGCTCGTGTGGCAAACCACCAGGTTACATGTAGTCTTCTTTAATTTTTCTGCATAATGATTAAGCTCAATTTTTAGTCTTGAAAAAAAATGTCTATATTGCTAGATGTACATAAAAAGTTCCTTTTAATATAAAGACATTTAAAGCAGAAGACCTAAACTTAGTGCCATACACTGTTCTTTGGTGGATATTTCAGGACTCACTTCTTTACTGATTCTTGTTGATAACTACAGTTCTGGTATCAGAAGAGAGCATTAGGTTTGGAAGAAGCTAAAATAATTCTCTTATGAATAGCATAGCATAGCACATGGTTACTTACATTTTTCACAACTGTAGTACAGAGTTTTCACTTTAATTTTAGCTCCTAGCTAAATTTATAATTTCATCATTATTTGGACCTCAGAAGCTAATGAACATTTTGAGAAATAATAATAATAAGGACCTTTTAGCTTGTTTTTGATACTAATATTAGAGATATATAAAATTCCAATCAATTTCTGCAGGAGCAAAAATTCCTCTGCAACCCTTGGTACAGACAATGGTGAGGCAGGCTGTCCCTCTGCAGCCCATGGAGGCCCATGGTAGAGCAGATCGCCATGTGCAGCTTGTGGAGGACCCCACGCCACAGCAGGGGGATGCCTGAAGGACGCTATTACCCCATGGGAAGCTTCCACTGGAGCAAGCTTCTGGCAGGACCTGTAGCCCCGTGGAGAAAGGAGCCCACACTGAAGCAGGTTTGCTGGCAGGACTTGAGACTCTGTGGCAGACCCACGCTGGAGCAGTCTGTTCCTGAAGGACTGCACCACATGAAAGGGGCCCACACTGGAGCAGTCTGTTCCTGAAGGGTTGCACCCATGGAAGGGACCCACGCTGAAGCAGTTTGTGAAGAACTGCAGTCTGTGAAAAGGACTCATTGCAGAAGTTTGTGGAGGACTGTCTCCTGTGGGAGGGACCCCACACTTGAGCAGGAGGAGAGTTTGAGGAGTCCTCCCCTGAGGAAGAAGGAACAGCAGAGATATCATATGTGATGAACTGAACACAACCCCAAATCCCTATCTGCTTGTGCTATTGGGAGAGTGTGGTAGGTAATTCTGTAGTGAAATTGAGTCCTGGAATAAGGAAAGAAGGGAAAGTGTTTTTAAGATTTGGCTTTTTTTTTGCCATCATACTCTGATTTGATTGGCAATAAATTAAACTAATGATCATTGTCCTGTTCTGTTTCTTTGATATAGTGCAGGCCAGTGGAGGTTTCTGCAAAAGATAAAGTACTGATAATTGTGCAAAAGATAGTATTTTGCTATCTTTCGGGTTTGGGGTTTGGTTGGGGTTTTCAGTATATGGGGTCTTTTTTAAGATGTGTCATTCTATAGAAGTATTTGAATGAGAGAGAAGAAATAAAAGTAGGGTATGCTGCAGTTGTCTCAGCTCCTTTCTTCCCTCTTTTTTCAAACATACAGCAGGGAGAAACAATTTTATTAGAGAAAAGTAAAGATCATCTTCAAAATTGTATTATCTAACAAAGTCTGTACAATCCCCAGGCTGAGAATTGAGATATAATAAAAACAGAGTAGAGACTTTACATAACTGAGAACTGCAAACAAAATAGGACTATGAAGGGAATCATCATTTGAGGGAGCTGTGTATTCTACAGAGTCACAGCAGATTCTAAAAATAAGAATTAATATCACACCAATTATAATAAGCATAAAACATAAATTAACATTTCAGGTTTCTTAATTCTGCCATAAAGATATACAGTTGATTGGACATACTGGTGAGAGGGCTCGTGCTTTAACAATCCCATAACACCTTCTACTAGGAACATGTAAACCCTTAACAGACACAGTGGAAGTAGGCTGATAAAACCCTTTTCCAGAGTATTCAGTCTGGGTTCCTCAGCCGCTCCTGCTAAAGACCCTGGAAATGTACAGAGGCTTTGTGAGAACAGCTCTTTTCCATGCTGCTAGCACTGCTATTCAGGGCACATGCTGCTCCAGTGATTATATGGTATCCATGGTGAAAGGGTGCTTTACAATTTGATACCTCCTTTTTACTCTAGATTGATCTCTGTAGATTTTGTCAGACACTGAACTTATAAAAGCCCATGTAAAACTCCTAAATGACATTATCAGGTTTATGTCTTTTATATAGCAGAGATTACTACTGAGTTTTCTAATCAATTAGATTTGCTAGTCCAGCATTACAGTTTATTATCCTAATCTGTAATATATAATTGAAAAACATGTTTTATTTACAGACACAGTTAAATAATTTTCTACTGCAACATCATGGTCAGTCCAGCTCAGATTTGGTAAGCTGAATATGTGAGAGTCTGAAAAGCTTTGGTAAACCAGCTGAATCATGGTATTGGAAGAAAAATACATTTCAGGAATGGTTTTCCTATAGATTAATGTCAAAAATACTCTGCCACTGAAATCTGAAGTCAGAAATATTTCCAAGATCTGCATGGTTTAGAAAAACTAAATGGATCAAATCTGTGCAGGACCTAGTGAACATGACTGATCTGGCTCTTATCTGAAAGCATGCTCTCTAATGACAAGTTGTTCAAAGCAGGTGAAAAAACGATACCAAAGCACTCTTTAAGTCATTCAAAACCAATGTTGTTTTTTTTAAAGGCAGTTTAGACTTTTGTACAAAGACAAAATTTTTTTAGACAAAGACAAAATTGTGGCATTAGCTACAAAAACCCAATAAGAAGTACCTATTTACTCCAGAGCGATGAAGTACAAAAGTAGTAAAGCAAACACGAAGTCAGGCAAACCTGGTATTGACTGCCATGCTGCAGAGTTATGTGTGCTTCTGGTATTCATAATAATTTATTTCAAGCTAGCTTGGCCTTCTTTATAGGCAATGAATTTATGCCACCTAAGCAGTCTGCAAAAAAGAAGTGGATACAAAGGAAGTAGAACAGGGCGTTTTCAATATACGCAAACTGTAACACAGTACAAAATAGAGCAACATTCTGAATAAGGAGAATCTCGATATACAAATTGTCCAAAGCAAAAGAGCTATTAAGAATAACCTACATGACGTAAATTAAAGAACAGGAAGAATAGTTCCACAATGCAAGGACATGGTTTTGAGCACTTCTGTCCTATTTGAAATAGGCTTCAGGATTTATAGGACGGCAGTACCTACCAACTTCATCTTTTCCTATAGAAACCCACATAGAAAGTTGGAGACTTTTATATGTTTCAGTTGGGATATTTTGTTTGTTATTTTATTGTTCCTACAATTCAAAGGAAAGTAATGAGGCAACTGTAATTATGTCATTAGCTCCTGGGCAGATATTGCATTACATTCAGAATTGACACTGGAATATAAGTAAAAAAGCATCTTTGGGAACAAATACAGGAACAAATTTATAAATTAATACCATGTCATGATATAAAATTGTTTGTATGGGCAAGGTTAGCTGTAAGATTGGTCTATATTATAACATATTCTAGGAGCAAAAATTTTAGGACTGAGGAAAATTAAAACCAGTGTACTTGGTAAAAATCCTAGACAAGATTTTCATGTACGAAAATCTCAGTGCAAAAGATACTAGCATTCAATTTACCTAGCTTGGGTGTCTGAGCATCAGTTATATAAATCTCAGCTCATCACTCTGAAGTCTTTATGAAGTGAGTAAGGAATATTGCTGATTCACTTTAACTTAACAGGTGTGTCTTATGTTGGAAAAATAAATTATCATCTTTGATAGTTATTCTAGCTAGCATCATCTTAGTGAATCAGCTTCTGAATTGTAGTGGTAAGATGAATCCTATTAAAGATTAGTTGCAAGGTATTGATGTGAAACAAGTTTTCTATTGAAAAGCTATTAAAAGTAAGTCCGAAAAGGAAGATAGAATTCTGATATGTGGCATAAATAGCTGAAATAGAAAAGATGGAAGAATGCTCAAAATAAATTAATTTGAAGATTGCAGGAGAAGGTAATTGATCTGGATATGCAGATGACTAAATAGAAAACACAAAATACAGTACTGATGGAAAAGTACTTCAATCTTTTCACTGAAGATTCATCACGTAAAATCTTCTTGGCAAATTTATGCAATTTATTAGATTCTCTCTCTAGGCAGACCAAAACAATCAGCAAGTTAATTACTTGAAGTGCAGTATGGAAACATCACGCTCCATGATTCTTTCTTGAGGAAAAATTGCTTCAGTAAATATTTTTTTGTAAGAAATGTTTTAGGAAAAAGATATGTTACATACTGAAAGACCTGAGTGGGACTGAAGTCTTGTCAATGTGGTTTTTCTTTAACTGCATCAAAGGATGTAACTGCACCAAATAGGAAAACAGCAGAAAAATATGTAAGAGGGATAGAGAAAATGTAGAGTGCAACTTAAAACCAGATCTCAACAAAGTGCCAGCCAGATTTGAAAGAATCATAGAATAGTTATAGTTGGAAAGGACTGCTTTAGTCAGCTCTTTGAAACAGGAGACATCAAATCTGGTCTAAACAAGCACAGGATTGTGCTAAAGGATTTTCTAGCACAAATCTCCAAAGGATAACTGGGAACTATGGTGTATAAAATTCTTAGTAGGGCTTTGACATTCACATGGCTTAAAGATACAATCTACAAATAAAGGCCTCCTGGAGGAGACTGAAGTGCCACATCTTGGCAGATAACACTTACTTGATGCTATCTTGGATGATGTGGACATTTGGTAACAACTACAGGCCATATGTTCCCTTCAGCTGGGCACTGCCATCCTCCTGCAGGGTATCACAGGAGATACTCAGCCAGGTGGCTGCTCGGCAGTGAACATGCACAATCAGGCTTGACACCAGAGCCTCAGCGCTGTCAGTGCCATGCCCGCCCTAAGTTCAAGCCTCATGTAGCTTGAACAAAAAGCAGTGATCCACTCCAGCAGGAGCAGCCAGAGCCAAATCAGGTCCTCTAGTGCCTTGATGCTCAGCTTGGCCTTCCTGACCCCACAGGACCTCATGACAGAGAAATGTGTCAGACCATCTGTGCCTGTTTGCCTCAAGGCCAGCTCCATTAGAGCAACGAACACTATGGCTCACTTTCTTTTACTGTAACAACAGCTAAAAGTAGATCTGCTTTTCCTCTGTCCTCCTACTTTGCTGATCAGCCGTAACCATCCCCACCCTTTTCTCTCCGTCCCTCAGTCTGCTAGCTCTGTCTTGTGCAGAAAGGCTATGTGCTCCCTTCTCTTCCTGGGAGCTGCAGCTTCACGTTTTCCCCTATCCTCTCTCTTTGCTCTTTCTTTGCCTTGTTCTTTTTTACCTTCTTCTCCATGCTCCACAGAGGCAGAAATTCTCATGAAATGTTTTTCTTTCCCCTGTCAGTCAGATCACACCTAGGGGTTTATTACCTATAGTCTTGTTAGTTATTCTTTCCCAATACTGCATTGTCCTCTGTATTTGTGCTGTCTACCTGGGCACTTAAATATCCTTTAGTCACCAGGAAACAGCATTAACAGACAACATATGCCTATTGCAAAGTTTACTGTACTAGACTTTGGTGTTCAGCAGATGTATTTAAAAGGAAAGATATGTAGATACAAAAGCAGAGGGAAAGCAGCAGGCCAGGAAAATTAACCAACTAACTAATTAACAACTAACTAACTACATAGATAAAGTGCCGTATTGCTTCCAAGTCCTTGCCACCAAAGGCATTGTGATGCAATGTAACCTATGGAGTCCCAGGAGACAGTCCCACCCTAAAAGAGGGTTAGATTCAGGTAGATTAAACAGTCAACCAGAAGGTCCTCTCTGTTACTGTTACTTGAGCCACTCCTGCACATGAGTGAGGTCAATAGTCCACTGAAAGAAGACCAGCTGAGGGTTGCGTTGGGTCGGTCTATGGTTGCAAATAAAAGGTTTTCAAACCTGTACTGACAGATGCTCTCATGCAAGGCAATTTCTGTGTTTCTGTAGATGCTTTCGAGCAGACATCACCGGATGTCTCTGTAAAGTCTTCCCTAGTAGCTGGAAACACATGGCATAATGCATAGTTTCCCACAGGAACTTTCCTTTAACCTCATTCATTGGAAGGTCAGGTCCAATGAAAGGTTTAGGTTAAACCCATAGCAGAAGCTGAGGAAAATACAGGAAAGAGTTCTTGGTTCTCTAACAAGCTAGTGGCTATGTTCAAAGTGGTAGGACAGCTGTGTCCTGGACTGTAGCATAGCAACCAGGACACCTGAAATAACAGCAGGAGGGCAACACAGGCAAGGAGAGGTGGTGTGGATTTTGGTCATGTTTGCTAAGAGATAGCAATCAGACTTCCTTGCTGTCTCTTTCTAGCCTGCTTTATATGGGACACAGAATGAGCATGTGGTACTGCAAGAAAAAATTTAACCAATGGTGCTGCAAGTGGAGGATGCTTTCCAGGAGAATGGAGGGGCGCTGGCCACACTGCTGTGTGTTCTTTGTGCCATGCTGCTGCCCTGCCAGGTACAAAAGTAGTTAGGCAGGGTTTCAGTGGTCTCAACAAGCTACATAGCTAGCGCACTTATACCTGCTATGCCAACAGTTGCACAGAAGGGGTACATAGTGTCCCAGAGGAGCAGTAATATTATTTTGTAGAAGCACCACTGTTGTAACCACATTCTCTAGACTCAGAGCCTGTCCTGTGAGAGGAACCAAAAGATGATCATTCTTACCGTGAATATCAGAAGAGATGGATTTTGTGTTTGTTAGCATAATAGACTAAATATGGTTTCTGCCAAACTCTGATAGGCCTGGCTTGGAAATGGGACATGGTCCAGATTTCTGCAAGACCTCAGAGAAAATCAGCAGATAAAATAGACCTGTGTCAGGATGGGGGAGGAGGAGGGCAAAGTTACATGGCTTAGCATTTATTTTGAATGTCCAAGGCTGAGTTGGGTTATGGGAGACAGGAGATGCAAGAAAAAAGTAAGGGTGGCAAGTTCCTCCTGCTTCATAAATGATATTTGGCAATAAAAGCTGCATGTATTGTTTTCAGTAATGTGGAAGGCATGGTTTTTCTGGGGGCAAGTAGTGTGTAGAGTGATAAGTAGTGTGTACAGTGTCATTTTTGTGGATAACATGGCTTCTTTTTCATTATGCAGGGGACAATCAGAAACATTCACAAGTGCGGCCATGTGGGGAGTCCTGACAGGATCTGTCTTGTTCAGGACATGTGAGTGTGCAACTGTTTCTGCTCTTGCCACACCACATACCTTTTGGGATAGCACCCTGTTCTGTTGCATAGCTGGTTGCTATGCAGACATAATCCATCAGCTGATGTTTTTTTTTTTTTCTTTTTCTTCCACTGAGTTGTCATGGGAGACTGCCAAGCTGCAGCAATGGCAGGTTCACCCTCCCCCATGCAATTTTCCTCCCTGTATATGCCATCCTCAGTGTCACTGAGCTTGAGGTTCCCCTTCTTTCCTCTGCCAAGAGCATAAATACAATCTACACTTGCTAGATCTCTCCTCAGTTCTTCCCTCTGCCCCTGGACTTGACAGTGATAGCAGCAGTGGCAGGACGGCCACTCTGTCTGTCCTGAGTGTAGGTGTCCTGTGTGTAGGTGTCTGCCCTTGGCACAGACTTAGGAAAAAGGTCCTGCAGTGCAGTGCTAGGCTACTCCTCTGATGGGAGGGTGCTGCAGCTGCAGACCTCAAATGCCTCCCTTGTATGGTGAGGCAGCAATCTGGCATCTAAATGCTCACTGTGACATATAATGTGAGAAAATGTGGGAAGCTTCATGGTGAGACATACCCAGCCTGAAAGCAGGAGGGTATTTTTTTTGTCATTGTATTGCCAAGCACCATGTTCTGCCACAGGCCATCTTGCCACCTCAGCCTAGACCGAACAGAAGACTGTTACCCCACCTGTGTGCTAGATCCTTTTAATGTTGTTCCAAGGGGAATACAGAGTCTCTTTTGATGGTTCTGAGTTGCCTTGTTGCAGTGTTCTTAGACTCCACATGGAATAGGAGGAGCAGATGATAACCTGCAGGGTCCACCAGGATCAGTGGCCTCACAGTGGGGTCATGAATACAAGCTCCCCATAGGCAACTCAGTTAGGTAGCTCCTCCATTTCTTCTCCCACAGTGGCTGGCAGTGTCTCATCACTGCATGAGCAGATGTCCTATGGGATTCCCGAGCTGTGGCAGTTTTGGGGTGCAATTGGCTCTTTGTATTGGTGTCATCTCTGAGTGGACCCAGCTGCCCCCAGCACAGGCAAGTCACAGACACCTCCCACACAGGGCATCCCAGAAACCCCCTGCCATTCCAAACCTTACCAGTTATGCCTGATACAGAAATCCAGACAAATCTCTTTGAATTCTAGTACCTCTTCCTTGGAAACAGTCACCCTGTTAGGACTTTGTATCTCTTCACTGTTTCCCCAGTTGTAAGTTAATGAGAAGGCTGAAAAGCAGCCCTTTTAGAGGCAAGTATTTGTAGTATTATATCAGTAGTGTCTCTGGGCTAATTCAGGCACAGCAAGGAGAGCAGGAAGGGACAGATATGTAGCCTTCCACCATTCGCCATATTGCTACAGGACTGTGACTGAGTGACACTGCTTAGTCTTATCCATGCTGCATGACTTCATTCCAGGGCCAGTAACAACAGGCAGGCAACGGTTAGCACTGACACGGTGCCAATTTGTTTAGATCAATGTATGAGACAGGGCTAACAACCTAGCAGCACAGAGGACTGCAACCCCACACTGACAAACTTTTTCGCTGATCAAGATGATAGGACAGAGTTCATCCTCAGCAAGTTTACAAATGATACAAAACTGGGAAAAGAACCTGATAGTCAGATGGTTGTGCTGCTCTACAAAGGGACCTCAACAGGCTGGAGCAATGGGCTAACAGGAACCTCATGCACTTCAGCAAAAGGAAATGCACCTGGGGAGGTATAACTCCATGTACCAGTATATGCTGGAGGTTAACCAGCTGAAGAACCAAAGCAGTTTTGCAGAAAAGGACTTGAGGATCCCTGTGGACAACAAATTGAACATAAGCCAGCGTTGTGCCTCTGCAGCTAAGAAGAACAATAGCACCCTGGTGGACTATATGCAGACAGCACTGCCAGCAGATTGAGGAAGGTGAGACTTCCTCTCCACTCAAACCTTGTGAGACACATCTGGAGTTCTGGTTCAGGTTCTGGGTTCCGCAGTACAAGTGACACAGGCATGCTGAAGGAAGTTCTCTAAAAGGGCATGAAGATGATAAGCTGGAACTTCTGACATACACAGATAGATAGTTTGAGATAATTTTCCCTGGAGAAGAGAAGGCTCAGGAGGAACTGATTAATGAATATAAATACTTGATGAGGAAAGTACAGAAGACAGAGCAAGAGTTTTGCTTTCTGGTCTATTGAGAAAATCACAGGGATTTTATATTGCTCCTCTTGAAGACCATCCAGAAAAGAGATGCCTCAGCTGGGTCAAGTCTGTCAGCTGAAGAAATGGAAGCTGTGAATAGTGATTTGAATCAGAGCAGATCTACATATGGCCACATATACACATTAGCAGCACTGTACCTGAATTTAAAATTCTAGCATCCTTTTAGAATTTCTAATATCTAGCAAACAACCATATTTTGACACACCACACACTCTCTGGAGCTGGCCCAGGCTAGTCACCTCAGAATATGTTTTCCTCTTCTTTCATAAATCCACTTAGACATGCTGTAAGACCAAGACATATGCTTTTAGTTTTAAGAATGGGAGTATATTTAGGCAAGTATTTAAAAAACTTGTGAAGAAAAATCTCATTTAACTTCACTATATTTCTCCACTTATGAGAATGTTCTGCATCAGGCAATACTCCAGAAGATAATAATAGAGGACAGAAATGAAGGGCAGATCTGAACATCACAAAGCTTTGAAGTATCTTCAAAGATGAGAATGAATTTTTATGGGGCCTAGGAGGAAAATCTCTCACTCTGAACTGAGCAATAAAGATATATGAGTTAAAGCTTGTCCAAACAGGATTCTATAGAAAAACTCCGAGATAATATAATCATCTTTAGACTGCAGAGTAGTAGACCTTCAAAGGCAAGGAAAAAAGGAATTGTGTTTATATTATACAATTTTTTTTTCCTTGAAATTAGATGTGTTTTTTGAAGGAATACTATTTTAACGTATATCATGGTGAGAACCCATTTGACTTGAGTTTGTATTTGGGCTCAAACAAAAAACAGACTAGGGATAATGTGGGCCTTCTCCAGAAGCTATCAGGAGAACTGGCCACCCCGGATTTGGAGAAGGCTGAGGTTCTTAATGATATGTTTGCCTCAGCCTTCATTGAAAAATGTTCTGACCACACCACCCAAGTCTTGGAAGGCTGACACAGGGACAGTGAGAATGAAAACCTTTTGCCCACTGTAGGAGAGGATCTGGTTTGAGACCATGTTAGGAACCTGAACGTATATAAGTCCATGGGACCTGATGAAATCCATCCACAGGTCCTGAAGGAGCTGGCAAATGAAGTTGCTAAGCCACTGTCCATCATATTTGAAAAATCATGGCAGTCAGGTGGACTTCCTGACAACTGGAAAAAGGGAAATATACCCCCCATTTTCAAGAAGGGGAAAATGGAAGACACAGGGAACCGCAGAGCATTCAATCTCAAGTCTGTGCCTGGCAAAATTTTGGAGTAGATTATCCTGGAAAGCATGCTAATGCACATGAAAACCAACGAGCTGGTTGGTGACAGCCAGCATGGCTTCACTAAGTGGAAATCCTGCCTGACCAATTTGGTGGCCTTCCATATTGGGGCTATGGAACTGATGGATAGGGGCAAAGCAGTTTGCCTCATCTACCTGGACTTGTGCAAAACGTTTGACATGGTCCTGCACAGAATCCTTGTCTCTAAACTGGAGACCGTATCCTGGGCTGCATTGAAAGAAGGATGACCAGCAGGTCAGGGAAGGGGATCCTGCACCTCTATTCTGCTCTCGTGCATGGAGACCTCATAGCAACCTTCCAATATCTGAAGGGGGCCTATAGGGATGCTGAGGAGAGACTCTTCATGAGCGACTGAAGTGAGAGGACAAGGGGTAACAGGTTCAAACTTAAACAGGGGAAGTTTGTATTGGATATGGGGAAGAAATTCTTTACTGTAAGGGTGGTGAGGCCCTGGAATGGGTTTCCCAGGGAATTTGTGAATGCTCCATCCCTGGCGGTGTTCAAGGTGGGGTTGGACATAGCCTTGGATGGCATGGTTTAGTGGGAGGTGTCCCTGTCCATGGCAGGGGGGTTGGAACTAGATGGTCTTAAGGTCCTTTCCAACCCTAACTGTTCTATGATTCCATGATTCTATGAGACTTCACTTGGAGTCTGTGTACAATTCTGGTGTCCTCAACCTAAGAAGGTCATGGAACTGTTGGAGCAAGTCCAGAGGAGGGCCACAAGGATGATAAGGGGCTGGAGCACCTCCCATATGAAAACAGGCTGAGAAATTTGTATCTATTCAGCCTGGAGAAGAGAAGGCTGTGTGGAGACCTCATAACAGCCTTCCAGTATCTGAAGGGGGGCTATAGAGATGCTGGGGAGGGACTTCATTAGAGGCTGTAGTGATAGGACAAGGGGTAAGGGTTCAAACTTAAACAGGGGAAGTTTAGATTGGATATAAGGAAGAAGTTCTTTACTGTGAGGGAGGTGAGGCACTGGAATGGGCTGTCCAAGGAAGCTGTGAATGTTCTATCCCTGTCAGTGTTCAAAGACATTTTGGATGGAGTCTTGCATGACATGGTTTAGTGGGAGGTGTCCCTGTCCATGGCAGGGGGGTTGGAACTAGACAATCTTAAGTTCGTTTCCAACCCTAACTAGTCTATGATTCAATGACCTGCCAGCCACACCTTTTTTAATGAAACCCAGCTTGCAGTTGGCTTTCTTGTCCACAAGTGCACACTGCTAAGGTTATGTTGAGCTTCTCACCAACTAGCACTCCCAAATCCTTCTCCTCATGTCTGTTCTCAATCCATTCTGCTCCCAGCCTGTGTTTGTGCTTGAGATTGCCCCTGCCCAGCTGCCACAGCTTGCTCTTGGCCTTGTTGAAGTTCATGAGGTTGGCACTGGCCCACCTCTCAAGACTGTCAAGGTCCCTCTGAATGCCCTCTTTTATCTCCAGCATGTTGACCATTCCACACAGCTTGGTGTCATCAATAAACTTTCTGAGGTAGCACAGAATCCCAATGTCCATGTCACCAACAAAGATGTTAAATAGCACCAGTTCCAATACCAACCCCTGAGGAACACCACTTGTCATTGATCTGCTCTTGGACATTGGGCCATTGACTAAAACCCTTTGAGTGAGGCCATCCAGCCAATTCCTTATCCACCAAGTGGTCCATCCATGGAATCCATGTCGCTCTAGTTTAGAGACAAGGATGTCATGCGCGGCAATGCCAAAGGCTTTGCACAGGTTCAGGTAGGTGATGTCAGTCGCTCTTCCCTTATCCATCAGTGTTGTAATCCCATTGTAGAAGGCCATCAAATTTGTCAAGCACAATTTGCCTTTAGTGAAGCTATGCTGGCTGCCACCAATCACCTCCTTTTTTTTCCATATGCCTTAGCATAGTTTCCAAGATGAGATTTTCCAAGATCTTGCTGGGCACAGAGGTGAGGCTGACAGTTCTCTAGGTCTTTATTATTGCTTAAAAAATGGGTGTTATTCTTCCTTTTTTCCAGTTTCTGGGAACTTTACCAGACTACCACAACTTCTCAGGTATGATGGATAGTGGCTTGGAATCTTCACCTGCTAGTTCACTCATCAGTACCTGCAGATGCATCTCATCAGGACCCATGGATTTGTGCACCTTCAGGTTCATTAGATAGTCTTGAACCTGATCATCTCCTACAGCTGGTGGCTCTTCATTCTCCAGTCCCCACTTTTTCCTTCTCCAGAACGGATGGTGCAGCTGAAGCACTAGCCAGTGAAGACTGAGGTTAAATGTTGTTCAGTGCCTCATCCTATTTTATATCTCAGGGAACCAGGTCTCCTTTTTCATTCCAGAGAGGGATCACATCTTCCCTAGTCTTCCCACATCTCTAAAATGGCAATAAGATGGTAACCGTGCAGGTGTACGCACATCTTTAACTCCTCTTGTTTATTCCATATGCTAGGTGTTGGGCCCCTGATGAAGCTGCCTTTGGCTTGAGTAGCTGGAATTGCATTGTGCTGCTCTTCAGGTGCTGTCCTGCTGAACTGTGATCCCTCTCTGAGCCTGTGCATCTTTCTGGCACTGGTATCAAACTGGTAGGCATGAGTTGGATTGAGGTTCTCCTCCACCAGCAACTTTACTTTAATCTTACTCTGTAGCTAATAAGAACTTGAACTGATCTGAGACCCAGTTTCTTACCTGGACGAAGGGTCTGCTCAGAGAATTGAGAGAGAATAAAGTGTTTACTAAATCTAGTTGTTGCCAATATTTATTATTATTTTTCTTAGAAAATAAGACCTGTCAGTGAAGTGTTTGAAACCCCCAGGGTAATAACTTTCTCAAAACTCTGAAATGCCATGAGGCTGCTATAAATCAAAATGCTGTGTGTTTTCATTTACTTTCCTACAATTAGAAGTTGCTTTGATGTTTCAGAGCACAAGTATTCCCAAGAATAGAGTAGCTAGAAAGTGTTCCTATTTGACAGTTCTGTAAAACAATGCAATTTACCTATTATTAATAACAGATTTTTTTTTTTTTTTAAAAAAAAGGTCTTAAAAATCTTCCCTGTAAAAGTTTTGAAATAATGAATCCTTTCTTATAGACAATGACAAACAATCAAAAGTGGAAACTGGGGGCAGAATACCCTCTGGTTTACAAGACATGAAAGTTGTTGGGACAGTGCATAGGTTGTAAGAGCTTGACAAATTAAGAAAAGGACACATTGTTTGAATTAAACTTATAGGACTAGTGTCCTGGGTTCAGCTGTAACAGTTATTTTTCTCCTTCTTAGTAGTTGGTGCAGAGCTATGTTTTTGGCTTTAATCTGAGAATGATGCTGGTCACACACCAATGTTTTGGTTGTTGCTAAATAATGCTTACCTCAATCAAAGGCTTTTCAGTCTCTCGTGTTGCTATAAGGTCTCCATGCAGCCTTCTCTTCTCCAGGCTGAAAAGCCCAAGGTTTCTTAGCCTGTCTTCATAGGGGAGGTGCTCCAGTCCCCTTATCATCATCATAGCCCTCCTCTGGACTTGTTCTAACAGCATCATATTCTTCGTTTGCTAAAGACACCAGAACTGCACACAGTACTCCAAGTGGGGTCTCATGAGAACAGAATACAGGGGCAGGATCACCTCCTTTGACACGCGATTTGACTTGCTGATTTATGGGGAAGTGGACAGAAGAAAAATGTTCATGAAATTTGCATTTCTCAGATGTATCTATTACTGTGCACCCCAGAAAAAAAAATGTTGTGCTTAAACCAAGGATGGAAAAAATTATTCCTGAGTAGCTGTGTGAGCAGGTGCCATGGCCACCTGGATCCAAACACATATGTACAGCCTTGTAAGGTTAAACAGCTTATTTTCTGGAATTCAGCCATACTTGTGAGTCATTAGTAGAACATGTATCTCAGCCAAGGATTCCTGTTATTCTAGAAGCACCTAGTGCTTTTTGTAGGTATTCCAAGTCTCTTGTCTCTGAGCAGATGGGAACGTTCTCCTCACTTCTCCTGTTTTTTGTACAGAGCCATGATTACTAACTGTGTAAAGAGATAGAAAAGGATTACATTTTTATGTGAGCTGATAAATTGTCCGACCTTGGTGTAGTCTTTTAAGGACTTAGGTAATATTGACCCAACTCTATGTTCTATAAGGTATGGAGTATTTCAGATTTTCTAGTGTCTCCCTTCAACATGTCCATAAACTATGGATTAAACTACAGATGTGAATGTGCTGCCTACATTTACTCTACATTAATTACGTAACTCAGACCAAAAAAATAGTCAAGTCTCATTACCAGTCATTTGAGTTATGCAGTTCTCCAACCTAAACAATCCCTTTTACTGTTTGAAAATAGCCAATGGATTTTCTTTCCCGTGGTATAAAAATTTACGTCTTTTCCAACACTACTTCAGATAAAAGGCATCTTTTGGAATAAAAGGCATTATTATGCCATATATAAGTTTTATCTGTGTTAAACAAGAATTTTTTCTTCTTTTTTCTTTTTTCTTGAAGTCTGAATATGTGCACTTACAATGTCTTTCACTCCTTGTATGGCTGAGACTCTGCAGAATTTGGAGCTAAGGTAACAACATCTTGGAAATGTAAATAAAAAGCTCTCACTAACATCAAATTTGCAATGTCTTAGCCTTTGAATAGTTTTGGTCCAATGAAAAGATAGCATTCACCATCCATACTGTCCACAGGCTGTGTAAGAATTAGCAGGCATTTCAGAAAAGAAATCAAACACCATTAGATGGTTAGGAAGAAGTTCAGGTTTATTCATTAGGAAGTGCTAAATCCTTTCCTTCTCTCAGGAATGCAGTTTTATAGGCCAGAGCAGCAAGCACATGGGTCTATCCATACTGTTCCAGAACTTCACAGTAGACAATTAGTCTTTTTAATTTCTTTGATTTCTGTCTGAAATAGGAAGAAAAGGGTTTAGTAACAATAGAAGAGCAGAACAAAGCAGTGGTCATCATTTTGTGGTGTCATTTAGGAATGCGGAGATCTTGAATACTTGTCCTTATCACAAGAATTATTTAAGACTTCCAGGTGGTGATTACAAATGATTGGGATAGGACTAGGTGGAAAATTCATGCTTACCACTGTGAATGTGTCCTTTTCAGTCCCGTATAAAGAGGAGGTTTCTGCTGCTAAAACAGCTGAAATTCTCATTTTATTTTTCATTTGGCATGTGATTACAGCATCTTCTTGACCAGGCTGCCGGTCCCTATCGGTGCAAATAAACATTGCAAGGTGGGTCCAGCAGGATTTATGTTTTGCTGTTGTTCCCAGCTGTCTCTGTACTTCCTGTTGCATTGGAGGAATAACCACAGTTTATTCCTCAAAGCTGTAGTAGGAATAGCAAATGGCTCAGTGGAAATGTGCCATATATTTTGCCTCACCCATCCTCTTCATGCCCAGAGGGATTTTTCTGCATGTATGAGGAAGTACTCTGCCGAAGCAACACTTCCTTACATTTATTCATCCTGTATAGCTTGAGTGTAGAGATTTATTATTTAGCCTTTATTTATGGCAAATCTGAGGCATCAAAATGCAAGAGTAATTTTTAGTATGATGTGGAAACACAATTGCAGGAGTATAATTCAGTGCATTAAGTGTCATTAACCTCAGTAGAAAATCAAAACTAGTATTGTTGCACATAAAATCATAAATGTTCATTTCCAAAGAAGGGAAAGAAAGACTCTGCAATAGGATTACTTTTGCATTCAAAATCAACATACAGCCAATCTGGATAAAGCATGAAATGACTATCGGTTGAGTTTTGGGGCTTTATTTCTGCTTTACAAGTAACAGCAGGAATTATTTACTTATATTAAGAAAGTAAAGAATTAATAGCATTGCATGCAACAAACTTAATGAAAAGGGCTGAGACTTGGAGGATGCTGAAATATTCAATTGTTATTGATAGCAGTCATTCGTAAGTAGGTTATTTTCATCTCTGGTACTGAGGAACATACTCAAGGACTTCCTGCTTTATGAGAAATCTGCATCTTTTCACAACTTGGCATTTACTTTTCCTTTTAATTATGATTAGAAAAATTCAGCACTAAAGCCATATGAGTGTTCACAACCATGAGAAAGTTTGTGGAGAGTTCACACTATACATGTTCAGGTATGACTTTTAGCGATGACTGGGTCTGCGTGGATTTCTGGAATTGCACAGAAACATTTACGTAGATTTCCAGCTGTCATGACTATAGAGGCTGCTTTTAATGTGACTCAACTCTTTTTCTTAATTTATGTTTGTTATACTAAAACTTGGATATAATTTCTTATTTCAAATAAAATCAAAGAAATATACATTATCGAATATTTATCAACTGGAAGTTTTAGCCAGAATTATACATTATTAAAACTAAGAATTAATTTACAAAATAGAAAATATAGTACAAAAGGAATAATACTTTTTTCACGCTCAAGGTTTTGCCTCAACAGTTGAAATAAAGACTCTTTATTCACCATACCAGATTTGTTTCCCACCTTCTGAAGTAACTGAACTACAAGTCCTTTTCTTCTAATTTTGGCTTTTGAAAAAAGAAAAAAAAAAAAAGCAGCTTAATCTAAGGTGTTTATTGTTTTTCCTTCTTTCTGTTTTCTCTCAAAGTCTGACTCTCTTGTTTGCAAAGTCAGAAATCGAGCTCCATAATTCAGCTGGAGTTGACTAACCAGGCACATGTGGAAACATTTCAGCTAAACAGAAGGATGCACGGGAATTTAATTATTTTCAAGACTGGGTAGCCACTTAGTAAACTTAAGTGATTTTTTCATCTCAGTTCCAGAATATTTTGCATTCCTTCTTTTTGTACTAATCTTCTGCAGGGAAAATTTACAGTTTTTCAGAAGTTTATTGTTAAAATGATCTGTTAAATACAGATTAGTTTTGGAGAAGAATCTGAAGTCCGGTACTCTTCTATGTTCAACCCACCTGTCACGGAGTTCCAGCCTCTCTCTGCAGTGTCTCTTCTTTCAGAGTAATTAAATATCCTTGTTTAATAATGTCTCAAAATAATCTAACTGTCTTAGTATCACACATTTCACACATCTTCTACCTTCCAGGGCACACAACAGCTCTTTCTGAACCTGTCAACTGAAAGCAAAGGTGGATGAAGGAGTTCCCTTACCTGAAGAAACAGCTAGTAGGATTTGTAGCTTCCATTATCTGACTTATGGATTGAACGACAGAGCTGTTGGTGGTGGTTTGTTTTCATTCAACACTGGAATCAAAAATAAAATGCACCTGATAAAAATAAGCTTTGTTCATTTGCTATATATTTTATTCATTTGAATTTTCAACTAAAATGTCATTATTTATTTACTGATATTAATTCACTGAACTTAAAAAATTGGGAGAGTTCAAATACTTTGTTTTTGTATTTAACCATCTCAGTACGCTGCAAAATTGTCATTAACTCATTAATTTTAAGCCATATTATAAAATATTATTTATAACATTTGAATTTGTGTATCCATATGTTCTTACCATCCCATCATTCTCTTTGTGTCTCAGAGCACTTTCTGATTATTTTAAATTCATACATTTCCTCATTTCATTCATTTGAGCTTTTTCCGCTCTTAGCATACTATCATCTTTTAGACAAAGTAAATATAGCATTTCACTTGTTCAATATACTATACAGATTTTAATAAATGATTGCACACACACTCATCCAAGAGAGCTGCCTGAATAATTCATACTGAATTTCTCCTATTCTTCAATTTACATGAATAATTGCTAAGCTGTAGACTGTTCACAAATAGTTTATTCTGAGTATTCACTATTCAAAATCCCAAATCCATGCTGGTTTATTGATGTGTAGGGTTTTTGCATGACATGGTATATCATATTTTGCTTCCCTGAATACTGAAATTCTTAACTTTGACACAAAATAATGAGTTTGTATGATATTCGTTAAAGAATAAGAGAAGGTTTTATAGAAAATGACCTATCAAGCAAAAATGTATTTGAGACACTGGAAGAACAGAATTGGCAAATAAAGAGGGCTATGTAAATGCAATATGTTTTTTAAAACAGGTAGAGTATAATGTGTACGTGATGTCATAGTAAAATAAGTATTAAATGCTACTAATAAAGATATTAACTTGTACAGTAACTGTATGATACTGGGTCCAATACTGATCAACAAATTCATTAATGATTTGGGATAAGGCAGTGTACCTTCAACAACCTTACTAATGACACAAAACTGGGGAGTGACTGATACGCCAGAGCATTGTGCTGCCATCCAAAGGGACTGTAAAAGGCTGGAGAAGTGGCTGTCAGGAAGGAACGTTATGAAATTCAACAAGAAGTGTGAAGTTCTGTATTTGGGGGAGTACAACCCCAGGCACTGGCAGATATTTGAAGCTGGGCAGCTGGAAGGCAGCTTTTCAGAAAAGGACATGGAGGTCCAGCTGACACCAAGTGGAACATGAATCACAAATCTGTCCTTGCGATAAAAAGGGTTAATGGTTTCCTGGGTTGCAGGAAGGGGAGGTGATCGTTCTTCATTCAGCAGAGGCCACACCTGGCGTACCTAGTCCAGTCTGGGGCTCCTCAGGATGAGCACAACATCGTCATACTAGTGAGAGCATAGCAAAATGCTGCTAAGATGATTAAGAATCTTAAGCAGTAAATTGCAAAAGCTTAAGCAGCACACTTTCGCTGTTACTTGCGGCGGGAGAACATGGACAACGCAGCAACGACCAATGTGATCAAACGTTGACAATTTATTAAACGCAAGCATCAGCTTTTATAGAAAAGTTACAAAGTACTGGAACAGTCGCTATCTGATTGGTTAACTTGTGAAACGACCATAGCGACAGGCTCCTGCCTTGCAAGCAAGGCCTGCTCCGTGGTAATCTGATCTGGCGCCGACATCCTGCTCAGTGCCTTTGTGGCAACCTGAATCGGGTGCTCAGTGCCTTTGTGGAAACCTGAATGCAGGTGCTCAGTGCCTGATTGCGGTGCTCAGTGCCTTTGTGGTAAGCTTGCTCAGTGCCTCCCCAAGGCAACGTCCTCTTCATGTCGGCACGTAGGCATCCTGTGTTGACCCTTTCAGTAGCCTGTGAAGCCCTCAGCTCACTACTCGAGTGAGGCTAAGTCAGAGGCTGGATTGCTCACAACAAGAAACTCTGCAACAATTCCCTCTTTTTGTTTTTGAGCAATCCAAACGTGTTGCATAGCTTCAGATAATGACCTTTTAACACAACTAAATATAATTCTACACATAATCAACATGCCAATCACAATAACAAAAATTTTAGATTCATACAACACATTCCTTCAAAGTCAGTACAACCATGACCCTGTGCTACCAGCAATAATCAATGGCTGCACAACTTTGCAGCAAGGCATGTCAGAAAAGCTAAAACATCAAAGAGCAGAATTCCCAACAAACAAGTTTTAAAGGGATCTGTGGCTGGCTGCATGGCAAGGCAAAATGCATCTTTGCCAGTTTCATTTGCCCAAGTGATCCACTGATTTACTTGCAGATTTATTCCATGCACAAAACTTGTTATAACATTAACAAAATTTAACAAGATTAACCCAACAAACTTAGTCGGACTCGTCATGATCCATTACAGCATCCACAGTGGGTGGCATCTTCCACGGACGAGTCCAACGGGCAGGTACCCAACGAATCCCATTATCTGTAAGTAAACACATATATCCTCTGCCTGCTAATTTAACCTCTGCAGGACCTTTCCATTGTCCTGTATTTAAATCTTTGTACTGAACTAGGATTTTCTCAGTTTTATTATCTGTTACTCCTGACTGCATGGCTAGTCCATGAATGACCGTAGGCGGTTCATTCCTATCCCCTGCTAATCGCAAAAAATTCAATACATACAATGCTTTGGCCAGTCTCTCTGCAGGTGGGAGTACCTCTCCCCCTTTTTGTTTTAAAAGAAGAGATTTTAGGGTTTGGTGTGCCCGTTCCACTATAGCTTGTCCAGTAGGGGAATGAGCAATGCCTGTAATATGTTTAATTCCCCATGTTGTGCAAAGCTGTAGAAATCGTTGTGATGTATAAGCAGGACCATTATCTGTTTTAATACTTTGTGGAACTCCAAGCACTGCAAAAGACATATAAAGATGGCGTTGTACGTGTTTAGCTGTTTCACCTGTCTGAGCAGTTGCCCACAGTGCCATAGAAAAGGTATCAATACAAACATGAACATATTTAAGTCGACCGAATTCTGGAAAATGGGTAACATCCATTTGCCACAGTTGCAGTGGTTGCAAGCCTCTAGGATTAACTCCAATTCCTAGACCAAATCCAATTTTTTGACAGGATGGACAAGATTTTACAATGCCTTGTGCATCACTTAGACAAATGGCAAACTGCCGTGCAAGCATTTTTGCAGATTGATGCAAAAGGAATGTGATTCGCGGGCCTGTGCAAAACTATTAATGGGCGGTCCAGCCCAAGCAGGAGAAACTAATATATCAGCCTTATTATTACCTATGGCTAATCCATAGTTTGATTGGTGGCTGCAAAGATGGGTAATAAAATAGGGAAATTCACGATTCTGCAATAAACGCAACAACATTAGCAACAATTGATATAACCAGTTGTTTTTGACTTCTTTTAGAAGTGATCCTTCAATTCTGTGTACAACTCCAACAACGTACAATGAATCAGAGACAATGTTAAGTGGTGTATCATTCCATTTTTCAAAGGCCCAAATAACCGCTCGCAACTCCAAAGTCTGCAAGGAGTCATCAATAGTACCATTAATCAAATGTCTCTCCCACTCCTGGTTGTTTTGCCAAACACAAGCAGCTAATTTAGAACGCTTGCCAGCGTCTGTAAAAACAGTAGTACCTGACACAGGTGTTTCTGAATGCTTTGGAAATGTTTCAAACTTCTGATTACTCAACATTGGCAACAGTTTATATGAAGGATAGACATTGCTTATTTCACCTTCAAAGTCTGCTAAAGCACTTTGTAGGGACAGAGAAGTGTGTAACAACCACTCTAAATATTCTTGAACAACAGGGATAACAATTTTTTTTGAGGATTTTTCCCAGATATTTCCGATGCTCGACTACGTCCTTTCATAGTTAACTGAGACAAAATTTCTGGTTTTGTGGTGATGGTTTTCTTTGGTGTAACAGGAGTAAATATCCATTCTAATATTCTAAGGCTACAGGCAACGCTACTATCCCATTGCATAGTAAGTGCAAAAGGATATGTGCGCTGATTGTCAATATTAATAATCATTAGAATTATGGGAAGTGATAACACAATTCGCTGAGCATGATTATGACAAATTTTCTCACTGATAATGTCAAGCGCGTTTTGTTGTTCAGGGCCTAAAGACCGGGACTCATCAGCTTTTGTAGAGGTTCCTAACAATTGTATCAAAGGTTTCAAATCATCATTAGTAATGCCAGAAATATTTCTGACCCATTGAATATCCCTGACCAGTTTTTGCACATCATTAAGTGTTCTAACTGTGGAGGTAATTTTTATCTTCTGAGGTTGAATTGCACTGTGGGTAATAACCCAACCCAGATATTTCCATGGTGTAGAATCCTGAATTTTTTCAGGGGCAATTCTCAGACCTCTTGATTCTAAGTCAGATTTTAAGATGGTCAAAATCTGATGCTTTTCTAGTGTTTCTCCACAAATTAATATATCATCCATATAATGATAAATAATCAACTGTGGAAACTTTTGCCGAAAAGGTTTCAAGGCCCAAGCAACAAACTGTTGACATATCGTTGGTGAGTTTTTCATGCCTTGTGGCAACACAACCCAATGATATTGTTTTGCCGGTTCAGACTTATTGATTGAGGGAACAGAAAAGGCAAACTTTTCCATATCCTCTGGATGCAATGCAATTGTAAATAAACAGTCCTTTAAATCAATAATTAGAATTTCCCAGTTTTCAGGCAACATGACAGGTGAGGGCAGACCAGGTTGCAAAGTTCCCATACCTTCCTCTTTATCTTGGTACGTGTGCTCGTGCTCGTCGGTGCGGGCGCGCAGCGGCAGGCACAGGAGGAGCAGCAGGAGCAGCGCGGGGGCCGCGCACAGCTGCAGCCCGGGCGCCGCCATCTCGGCCCTTGGGGTCGGCGCACACGCAGCAAGCTCCCCCCCGGAGCCAGCCCGCGCAGCCAGCACCTTGAGGAGCCGCGCCGCCCTGCGCCTGTGCGCCTGGCCGGCTCCTCCGCCCGCTCCTCCGGTGCCCCCCCTCCGGGGGAGGGTGGAAGCGCCCCGACCGCCGAGCTGGCGGCCCCCGGCGGCCCCGCGCGCGGCGAGCGGCGGCGGGGGGCAGGTGCCGGGGGCAGCCGCCGCCGCGGGGCCGCGCTTCGCCCGCGCCGGCCTTAACCGGGCCGGGGCCGCCGCCGGCTCTGGCCGGTCCTGTCGGTCCCTGCGTCGGGACTTACCCCGCGCCCCGCCGCCTGTTTCCATAGACAAAGTACAACCTGGACCAGATCCCTCTTTTGGCCCAAAAGCACCCAGCCTCTCAGTCACCTCCTGTAACAATACCCTCGTCCGATCCTCCTCCTTGGGCTCTCTGGGGGTTTTTCCCCCCGGGGTGGTTGCAACAGAAGTTTTAAGGGAGGACTCAGACGATGAAAAGGAAAAACAAACAGGTTCCCTTGGCTGGCAGCAATCTGCGTCCTGTGGGCTAGCCAGTTCTTTTTCAGAGTTACTACTGATAGCTCCGATAACATCTTTACTCCTCTTTTCATTCTTTCCTTTGTCTTGCGGTGAGTTGTGAAAGGCACTCTTTGCAGTTTTAGTTAATTTCCGAGGCCCCGGGGCAGCAAGACGGTGCTCAAAGGGATTCTCGGCAGCAACGGCAAGCAGCACTAAAGGCTCATTTTCCCGCTGGGATATAGGAGGTGAAAGAGCACTTGCGGCAGATGCTACTGCAGCTCGCTCTGATTTCATTGTCCGTAAAGTCTCACGAATAAGCTTCCATAATGTGGAATACTTCTGTGCTTCCTCTCCAGCCTCGCCGCCATCGCTAACAGTGTCCCATAGCTGCACCCCTTTGGCCTCCCAAGTATAGAGTTCAAGAGCAGTGCCTACACCATCTAGTAACCCTTCATCTTTACTCCATTTTAACAACCCCCTCAGGGTGTCCTCTTCATATTTAATCCCTCTCTTAGAAAGGATATGTTTGAGGAGCTTAACTACTGCCTCTTCTTCCTTTGAGAGTGTAGACCCCATCTCCTCTCCGACCGCTCACCTGATCAGGGTGAGATTCCGTCACAGCGCGCTTCCAGCCTCTTTCAGCTCAGCAAGACTCCACTTCTTGCTGGGGCAGCAAGGAATTCACTTCTTACTGCTTCTTCTTCTTGCCGGGGCAGCAAGGATATCCGGCCGGCTTTCCCGCTCCCCTCCTATTCCAGCCGTCTTCAAAGCTCCGGAAAGCGAAGACAAGAGGGTCCCTGTTCGGGCGCCACTTGCGGCGGGAGAACATGGACAACGCAGCAACGACCAATGTGATCAAACGTTGACAATTTATTAAACGCAAGCATCAGCTTTTATAGAAAAGTTACAAAGTACTGGAACAGTCGCTATCTGATTGGTTAACTTGTGAAACGACCATAGCGACAGGCTCCTGCCTTGCAAGCAAGGCCTGCTCCGTGGTAATCTGATCTGGCGCCGACATCCTGCTCAGTGCCTTTGTGGCAACCTGAATCGGGTGCTCAGTGCCTTTGTGGAAACCTGAATGCAGGTGCTCAGTGCCTGATTGCGGTGCTCAGTGCCTTTGTGGTAAGCTTGCTCAGTGCCTCCCCAAGGCAACGTCCGCACGTAGGCATCCTGTGTTGACCCTTTCAGTAGCCTGTGAAGCCCTCAGCTCACTACTCGAGTGAGGCTAAGTCAGAGGCTGGATTGCTCACAACAAGAAACTCTGCAACAGTTACTAAAGACAGGGACTGGAGCATCTATGAGAAAAGGCTAAGGGAGATGAGGCTGTTCAGCCTAGAGAAGTCTTGGGGTGATCTCATCAATGTATGTAAGTATCTAAAGACAGAGTGTAAAGATGAGATGCAAGATCTTTTCAGTTTTCAGAGATGCCCAGTCAGAGAACAAAAGGCAACGGAAACAAACTGAAACACAGGTTCTGACTGATCATCAGGAAAAACATTTCTTATTGCAAAGATGACCAAGCCCTGGCAGCTTGTCCAGAGAGGCTGTGGAGTCTCCATCCTTGGAGATATTCAAAAACCATCTGGACACAGTCCTGGGCAACTATCTCTAGGTGGTCCTGCTTGATCAGGGAAGCTGGGCAAGGTGATTTCCAGAGATCCATTCCCACCTCAACCTTTTTGTGAAATTGTGATTCTGTCAGCTTGCTGGTAGATGTAGTGTAACAGCCACCAACATGAATTACAATCAAGTAGCAGTGTATCTAGTTGAGGTCCATGGGGATTAGCCTTATGTTTTTCAAAATTTTGGCAGTGATCCGCAGTAAAAACATAAATGCAGTGTTGATGAAATATACAGAGGAAAAGATTGGCAAAAAAAGCAAAAATATGGTAAAGAAGGCAATTATTCATAGACATGCAGACTACTTAGTAAAGTAAGCATATTTGCACAAAATATGTTTCAATATAGCCAACTGCACAGCTTAGGAAGGGAAAAATTGAACCTAATGATTCTGAAAAGATCTAGCAACTGCTAAAAGCAACACTCAGTGATGGTATCCATTATAGACCTGACAGAAAACGGACACTCTTTGATTAAAAAAAATGTTTTAGCATGTGTAAACTGATTTTCTAATGTCAAGTGACAGTTGTGTGGATACACTTAAATAGCTTCTATTGACAAATTGAAGCACAAATGTAAAAAACAAACAAACAAACAAAAAAAGGACTGAAAAATTAGAAGAGTAAATGCAGATGAGAAGCTTCAAGAGGTCTATTTATTTAGCTTAGCAAAGAAAGCGCTGCTGGGGCATAACTTGCTTACAGTAGCTAGAATATCAAAGAAACTCAAATTTATAATAAAATATTATCCTTGACAGTGAGCAGTATAGAATATTTTTTTTTCTCCATCTCCATTCTCTCTCCCCCACCCAGTATGTTTCTTTGTGGAAACCCTGAACTCAGATTGGTGCATGCACAGGTCATCTTTGGCAAATTTCAGTTTCTAGTCTGACTGTCAGCAAAAAATTGAAACATGAGATCCCTTACAGCTGGACTGTTGTCCAAGTAGGAACCAGAGTCACAATTTGATTATGCCCATAGAGATTTTACAAGGTCTTAATTTCATTCTATAATGGCATTAAAGCATATCTCAGAGTTTCTGGATTTTTGCTAAGTTTTATTCTTTTTATTCTTTCTAGCTCACCTTCAGAGTTAAATATTGAAGTCATTGTCAAAATAAATAGAAAACATTTTTTATTTTGCATTGTAAAAATGGAAAAAAACCCCAAAACTACTCCTTGGAGTAGAAAGAGTTTTGCCACGTACAAATTATTGCTCTTCAGACGAAGACAAACATATGAAATAACTTACATCTGAGTCACATAGGATGCTTGTTTCATGATCAGATGTTATTTTCTGTATTTTTAATCTGTGATTATTTAAAAATAAATACCAAAGCAGTGAGAAATTTGGATAATTTAAATTAATTGTTTCCCCATTTTGGATTGCTCAGGTTTGGGAAGATTATTAACAAAAGCCACCCTCATCCCTGAAAGAAAACCAACAAGAAACGAGTCGCAACCCTGTAACACAGGCCCTTACTATTTCTTTATCCAGTAACTTAGCGATTAAGGCATTCATCCAAGCCCATGACAGAATTATAGAATTATAGAATCATAGAATAGTAAGGGTTGGAAAGGACCTCAAGATCATCGAGTTCCAACCCCACTGCCATGGGCAGGGACACCTCCCACTAAACCATGCCATCCAAGGCTATGTCCAACCCCGCCTTGAATGCCGCCAGGGATGAAGCATCCACAACCTCCCTGGGCAACCAATTCCAGGGCCTCACCACCCTCACAGTAAAGAATTTCTTCCTCACATCCAATCTAAACTTCCCCTGTTTAAGTTTAAACCCATTACCCCTTGTCCTCTCACCACAGTCCCTAATGAAGAGTCCCTCCCCAGCATCCCTATAGGCCCCCTTCAGGTATTGGAAGGCTGCTATGAGGTCTCCACGCAGCCTTCTCTTCTCCAGGCTGAACAGCCCCAATTTTCCCAGCCTATCTTCATACGAGAGGTGCCCCAGTCCCCTGATCATCCTCGTGGCCCTCCTCTGCACTTGTTCTAACAGTTCCATGTCCTTTTTATGTTGAGGACACCAGAACTGCACACAATACTCCAAGTGAGGTCTCACGAGAGCAGAGTAGAGGGGCAGGAGCACCTCCTTCGACCTGCTGGTCACACTCCTTTTGATGCAGCCCAGAATACGGTTGGCCTTCTGGGCTGCAAGCACACACTGCCAGCTCATGTTCATTTTTTCATCAACCCACACCCCCAAGTCCTTCTCCACAGGGCTGCTCTGAATCTCCTCCCCGCCCAATCTGTAGCTGTGCCTGGCATTGCTCCAACCCAGATGTAGGACTTTGCACTTGGCATGGTTAAACTTCATTAGGTTGGCATCAGCCCACCTCACAAGCTTGTCAAGGTCCCTCTGGATGGCATTCCTTCCCTCCAACTTATCAACTGAACCACACAGCTTAGTGTCATCGGCAAACTTGCTGAAGGCGCACTCAATCCCACTGTCCATGTCACCAACAAAGATGTTGAACAAGACCAGTCCCAACACCGATCCCTGGGGGACGCCACTCGTTACTGGTCTCCAGCTGGACACTGAGCCACTGAGCACTACTCTTTGCGTGCGGCCATCCAGCCAGTTCTTTATCCACCGAGTGGTCCACCTATCAAATTGATGTCTCTCCAACTTAGAGAGAAGGATGTCATGTGAAACAGTGTCAAAGGCTTTACACAAGTCCAGGTAGATGACATCAACTGCTCTGCCCCTGTCCATTCTTTTACTTTTCTTCAAGGATCTCAGCCAAGATGTCCAGTGTCCCTAGTCTGCTTTGAGAATGGATTCTGCCAGTCCCTCATAGAGACTATGCTCTACCTTTACTAAATATTTAATAGTCATTGTAGTAAGATTTAGAAGCTGGGTGTCATGGTTTAAGCCCAGTCAGCCGCGTAGTTCATTCACTCACTCCCCACTCTTTCTTACCCCCAGCTCCCGGGGGGATGAGGAGGAGAATCAAAAGAATGCAACTCCCACAGATTGAGATAAGAACAGCTCAGTAACTAAGGTTACTTAGGTTACACAAACCTAAGGTTACTTAAGGTTACTTAAGGTTACACAAACCGCTACTGCTACTACCAATAATAATAATGACAAGGGAAATACAAGGAAAGAGAATACAGCTGCTCACCACCTGATACCAAGCCTGACCCAGCAGCAAGCCCCCCACCCTTCTGGGTCTCTGCCCTCCATTTTTACATCCTGTGCATGACATACTGTGGTATGGAATACCTCTTTGGTCAGTTTGGGTCAGGTGTCTTGTTTCTCCTTCCTCCCGGCTTCCCCCCCTCCCTAGCAGAGCATGAGACTCAGAATGTCCTTGGTTAGCCTAAACATTCTAAGCAGTAACTGAAAACACTGGTGTTATCAGTGCTGTTCCCAGGCTGAAAGTCAAAAGCACATTGCTGCGCCAGCTACCAAGAAGGGGAAAAATGGCTGCTACTGCTGAACACAGGACACTAGGTATAGATCTAGATAACTCAACACAGACCTAAGCTTTTTCTTGATGTTTTAAAGAACAGCTTAATATTTAATATATCAAAGAACAGTATCAACGGTAGAGACTAAGGTTTGTCTTAAAATGCATGGTGTTGGAAAGGCACTTTGTCTATAGCAGAAAAAAAAAACATAATTCTGTCTCTTTACAAACAAACAAACAAACAAAAAAAAACAAAACAAAAAAGAAAACCAAACAAAACAACTGAAACCAGCAAAAAACCCCACAACAGATTAAATCCATAAAGACAGATTCTACGTCTTGCTTGAATTTTGACTGTTGCCATACTGTACAGTGTAAGAAAGTCTTCCACTATCCATTATAATTTCTAAATTCACTCTTTCATTACCTTCACTTTTCTTAAATATCTATTGGAACATTTCAGAAATTCTAAAGCATTTTTAAGCCACTGTATTTTGAAATACACAAGTATTTTCTATTACTCACACATATTTAATTACCAAAAGACAAAAAGTAATGTGGGCAGGACTGAACCTGAGTTTCTCCTTGGTTAAGTCCACAAAGCAAATAACGTAATATTGGCATGATTCTAATCAGGATAACCTGTCACAGAATTAGGGCACACTGGAAGGATCTGCTATTTCCCATTTTTTTTTTTTTTTTTTTGTAATAAACACTCAAAATATTATATTTTACATTACTTTTCTTCCATTTGTTTTTATGTTTTCAGTTTAATCACAAATGCTTACCAGTTAATTTCATATGTTACAGTGCTTTTTCTGCTACAAGTTAAATCTGTTAGATTTCTACTTAAGTTGAAATCATCCAATATCTGTAATCAGTGAGGCTCCTGCAGGGACATGCAGCAGTTCATTTTAGCAGCCTTTGGTGTAGCAGCACTGTTGTTGAATGCCTTTTGTTATCCTGATGTATTAAAATGTCCAACAACTTAGCGATATGTTTTTTGCAACAAGGAGACAGCAGCTTGCTTTTGCATTTCAACCCCTCCAAATTCTTAATCATGAGACCCCTGCTGGTAAATGAGTTAAACTAATTATAGTGAGGACTTGAATAATAACAGGAACTTCATAATTAGAAAGTCATGCTATTGATCTTGCTATGAACTGCATTAGAAATGTCTAGAAATCACCATTCCCCTGAAAATACTTCACAAAAATAGAGACATGCTTAATTAATTGTAATACAAGGACAAACTTAGTCATTTGTTTTAAAATCTGAAACACTCTAAATTGAGTCTTTAGCTTTGAGGGTTTTTGTTTGTTTTTGGTTTTTTTTGTTTGTTTTATTTTGTTTTATTTATTTTAGTGATGCAGAACAAGAACTGAGCATTAAAATAAACAAGAAATATCAATAGCAACTTTACGAAAATGAAGCTTCTACATATTATTTATCATTCAAATAAATTTATCCAGAGAGAGAAGTTATTTCTCTCCATATAAATATAAGAATTGCAGTCAAAGTCTTCTGTGGCCTTTATTTTGCAAGGCAGTTACAGGAAAATATTTTCCTTTTTTAAAAAAAAGTTTAAAGTAAATATAAAGTGAATTTATTGACCCTTCCCTTTTCTTTCTTTTCTTCCCAAAGATAAAGCAGTACATAATGAACAAGCCTAATTTTAGCTTTTACAATGAGAAGGCATAGTATGACTCTCTTCTTTTTTACTTTGCTTTTGTGGAATGTAGCCTGATATGAGAGATAGTAATACTACAAATACCCAGTTTTAAATATCGATTGCATAGGGCACAATTTCCTAATGCCTATAATCTTTGCACAAATATGACTTTTTCAGCTTTAATGTTGAGACAGCTAAAGGGGAACAGGTAGAAAAAAGGTAGTAGCAAAAATCAATTATATGGACTTTCTAATTATGTATTTCAGGAGGACAGCATCTCAGAATAACCAGTGGTGAATGACTCAACTTATTTCTTGATATACTGTGTATTCTAGAGCATAACTCATGAAATGTTATGAACTGCAGATGATTGTGAAGAGGCTTTTGAGGATCCTCCTCATCCCATGTAGACACCCAGAACATAGGCACCTGTGGCTGAGCTATTTTTACAAGCTCTTTTTACAGTCAGAGAAGTTTACACACTGTTGGGATAATATTAATCTCATTGTAATTTTAACAAAGAGAAATTATCCATTTCTTCCTGCGAACTGTAAAGGAAGTCAAATGCGCTTTATAGACGTTAGCAGAGATGGTTTCTATTGTTATTGTTCAAGCTGAGTTAAATTTTGATAGCTTAGAAAGTATATGAGTAAAAACTTGCCTAGGCTGCAAAGAGTTAGCAAAGAGCAGCAGAAGAGAGGTTTGAATACCCCAGTCAAGAAAAAAGAAAGCCGAGCCCATAAAGTCCTGCTGTGCATGCTGGTGAGCCAGGGTGGCAGTTTCCAAGGAGGACATGGCTGGGCAGTCACAGCAGGGTTGTGGCTTGAGACCCTGAAGCTGGGGTAGGACTTTCTGCAAGATGAGTTCAGCCACAGACACCGTGTTACTGTGTGGCTGCTGTGCGTCCCTGCTTGGGCGCCACTACCCTAAAAGGACACTCTGCATGGCTGGCTGAACACCCAAGACCCCTGTGTATCTGTTTTTTAGTGGATCTGAGTGTTTTCCCCTGAACTGGACACAGGTTTTCCATATGCTTCAATTGGCTACTTTATATAAAATTAGCTGGAATGTAGCTTGTGTTTGACTAGTTGCCTCTTTGGGTAAAACCAGAATCACCCTAGAGGCTAGACCCTGACTGAAAAGCACTCAAAATAACCCCGTGTGTCTTAGGAGACACTGTCAGTTTCCAAAGGGAGGGAAGGGGGTGTGAGATATTGCGTGTGTGTGTGTGTGCGCGCGTGCACGAGCTGATGAGCAGGTGGGTGTGGTGGAAATGGATGTAGAGAAATAAATTAACAGAAAATTGGGAACTCTGTCCAAAGTTTTACACTACTAAATCTCTTCAAGCTCATTAAATTCAATTAAACTGGAGGACTCTGAGCAACTGTCATGGGTTCAGCAGCAGCAGTCATTTTTTTTTTTCTCCTACTTGGTAGCTGGTGCAGCACTGTGTTTTTGATTTTGGGCCTGAGAACAGTGCTGATAACACCAGTGTTTTCAGTTAGTGCTTGGCGATGTTTAGGCTGGCCAAGGACTTTGTGAGCCTCATGCTCTGCCAGGGAGGAGGGGAAGCCAGGAGGAAGGACAGATAGGACACCTGACCCAAACTGACCAAAGAGGTTATTCCATACCAGAGCACTTCATGTCCAGGATGTAAAAACAGAGGGCAGAGACCCAGAAGGGTGGTGGGGGGTGCACAGCTTGGTCGAGCTGGGTGGTGAGCTTTTGTATTCTTTCCCTGTATTTGCCTTGTCATTATTGTTACTGGTGGGGGTGCACTGCTTGCTCGGGCTTGATATTGGATGGTGAGAAACTATTCTTTTCCCTTATATTTCTCTTGTCATTATTATTATTGGTGGTAGCAGTAGTGATTTGTGTTATACCTGAGTTACTAAACTGTTCTTATCTCAACCTGTGGGAGTTGCATTCTTTCGATTCTGCTTCCCATCCCTCCAGGAGCGGAGGGAAGAAAGAGGGGGAAGTGAGTGAGAGAACGACTGTATGGGTTTATAGACTTAAACCACGACAGCAACATACATGCTTGTAATATACCATCCACTAAGCTGCTGTGGGAAAGAAGCAGTTTCAGCATCTGAAAGAACACCGGTGGCTACAGAAATATTAGTAAATTGAACAGTGGTGGCACATAATCCTGGATGCTGGGATTTAGCTGTCTGTATTGTTAAATTGCAAGAATGGTCCATGGACTGGTTTCAGGTTAGGTGAAGTAGCTCTCCTGCCCCAGTTCAAGTTGTGGCTGGAGTGATCATTCCCAGGAGGCAGTCTATGTGCTCTACGCTGTACTCTCAGATCTAAGAATGTTTATTATTAATGATGGACAATTCTGAGCCTCATTTCCTCAGCGTGATTCCCTACTACGAATACAGGCCAGGACTCTGCATGTCCTACACATAAACTGTCCCTCTTACTAGCAGTGACTGTCTGAGTAATTACTATCTCTAGCTTTTACAATTACAATACATGATTAGCCAGCATGATTACTGTTACTCTGCTCCTTTTCCTCAGTGAAGCCAAACTTCAGGCTTGGTCACAACGCCTGTGTACTACTAGCCACACAAACCCACTTTTAAACTATTTCAGTTAAACATACTTTCCCAAAGTATAGCAGGTTCCGTGAGCAGTAAAAACAATATCATTTTAGAAACCTCAAGCACCTTTGATAGTGGCAACTGTTTAGACATCGCCTTAAGGGCACTGTTCTGTATATGAGTCAGTGCATGAGCTACTAAACTTTCAAGAAACTACTGGAAAAGTACACTGAGTCAGTCCCACTCCCCCTCCTGAACCCACCTCCTGCTCTGGGACTGCGGATAAAGTTTACAACAGTTTTGCCCTTTTTTGTTTGGACACTGATAAGTACATAAGGAAAAGTAGTCTATCATCCTGTTAGGGATGTCCCTCCCAACTCCTTATTCTTCCTCCGTGTCTTGTAGGCAGCAATAATCACTGAAGAATGTTTTGATTCTGTGATATGCAGTATGTCAGTGCTAGTTGTACATCAGACCAAAATGCTGTCTGAGAAACATTCTTCTGTATTTACTATTTCATTGGTAGATGAAGAAGAAAAACAGAAGAAAAAGAAGAGGAAGAAGAGGATCACTTTAAATTAGCAGCATCATGTTGTGCCAAACTGGAAAATATATAGAGAAGAAAAAAAAAAATCAGACTGTAATGTAAGAAAAAAGAAATTAACCTATTCATTCCTGAAGAAGGAATATTATAAACCATGGCATAGTTAATGTGCTGAAGCACTAGAACTAGCTGCCCAGAGCAGCTGTGGGAATTCTTATCCTTAGAGACTTTAAAAACTTGACTAAAACCCAAGCAAACCGGCCTAGCTCCAGTGACAGTCCTGCTTTGAGGAACAGGTTAGCATATATGGCTTCCAAAAATCCATTCCAGCCTAATTATCCTGTAATGAGCAAGAAACTGTTTCATAGAAAGTACTGATCGTACTGTATCAGCTTACCTCTATTTCCATATATTTTTTTTTAACAGAGCTCAAATAAGTTTGATTTCAAAGAAGCTGAAGTCTGATCGTTGACTAATCCTTACTAAAAGTAATTTGGAAGATATCAGCAGAGATAATGTTCTCTCTTAAATATTCTGAAATCTGGCTATGAACAGAAATATTTTCTGTTATTAAAAAAAATAATAATAATCCAAACCCAACAGTGTAAGTAAAAAAATAAAATATAGCTTTAGCTGTCAATTCTTCTCATAGGGTAAATTATTAACATCTTGTCATCACTAAATTATCATTTCTGACAGCCATTGACAATTCCGTAAGACACAGAGTATATCTTTAGAGTTCATGACATTAGTTTTCCATAGATTCTTCCTGTCTCAAGACCACTAAATATGACATCAGTCACAAAAACTGTATCCTGAGCCCTAGGAAAGAAGCGTCCAAGAATTGGACAGATTCATTCACACCTGTTGTCAATATATATTTTTTTCTTTAGAGTATATAAAAAGTCTCAGCTGAAATTTGTTCACAAAAATATAAAAATATTATAACTGAGTGTTGTATCAATAAAATAATCTATTTTTTAATTTCTTACAATATCAATTATTCTAATTCATTATGTTGAATTCTGTTCATTCAATGACAAATAACTGTATTTCATTTTTCCTGGAAAAACTTTTTCATTTTACCTCTGCAGTAAAAAATGGATTAAAAGAAACAATATGTAAAATCATGTTGTCATTTTAACTTAAATAATCAAGATGTTGTCAGTATGACACTGCATTTTTTTATCCTATATTGCTCAATCTAAAGTGTGATCACTGAACACTTAAGTCACAAACTTTGCATCTGGCCAAAATTAAATTAAAAATTGTGTGTGTATACTTATAAGAATATGTTGATGTTACGATAGGGGAAGGAAATCAACAAAAAATGTTGAAAGTAACTGGAAGAAAAGATTTTTTCTTGTCTGTGAGGCATTTCTTAAAAATATTTACTAGAATAAAACTGTGAAGATAAAAGTGAGCTCAGGAGTAGACTCAAGGCAGCTATTTCAAATACACCTGTCAGTCAGCATTTATAGCTTAATCCTAAATATCCCTGTGGAGTCTGTATCTCTCATGTGTTTCTCCAGAGAGCAGAAATACTTTCCTAAGGGGTGGTGACAAAATCCAAACTGCAAACTGAAAATGTCTGGCAAAAAATTGTTAAATGAGCAAAACAGCTTTTCCCTAGGGTTCGCTCTCCCTGAGTATTCCCAAAAGTATTTCAAGCTGTGGCTTGACAACTGGTGAGTAAAGTTCAGATCGGAGAAGTTTTGTCACAAAGACCAGCAATATTTTCAGCTTCTTCCAATTCCTCCTCAATAATGCAGAAAAGATTTTTGTGTTTCCCTACCATTTCCAGCACTTGCCCCTTAAAAAGGCTAAAAAGACCTTGCAGACATACCTCCTGGAACGCCTAATGACTTGGGAAGGCAAAAAAAGCATTATTCTTTCTCAGGTTTCATTTTTTACTGGAATCACCATCAACAGAGATTGTCTTGATCTTTTTTCACATTAGGGTATTAATTCAGGTCTTGAAGTACAGCTGAAAATATTGTTCACACACACTGCCTTCATTTTGACTCATATTTGATGTAAGTCAAAAGTGTTCTTTTTATCTAAAACTCAAAGTCAGAATTTCAACTGTGGTATCAATGGCTACTGATATATATATTTATATATGCATATATATATGTATATAGATATATACAATTATATTGTATAGATGTAAAAATACAACCAGAACTGGAGCCCTGAAAAAAAACCATCTCATCCTCATGTTATAGGCATAAGAAAATAAAATGAAAAAAGCCAAATCTGTGTTAGAAATATTCCACTAACTTTCCCCAATGATGGGCTTCCATACTGCCTAACCTTGATCCAATACCCAAACTTTCCCTTTGGAGAACTGTCAATTTCAGTTGGTTGTCTTTCTCTATATTTTGAGCTACTAACAGATGTTTTCTGCTCCTCTTCATAAGAAAACAAGGGTGATTTGATTCCAAAATCCTCTTTTCATGGTCAGAGACAGATGGTCACTAGTGACAACTAACAGCTTTCATTCATTCATTGCCCTGGCATGCAAATCCAGGGCTAATATGCAGGAGAAAAAAAATGCTTTTTTACTCTGCAAACTCCCCACAGTTTCTATCTCCATGTTATGAGTGATATTCAAGCAATAAGAATAATGGTTTAATATATGTATATATCAATAAGTCAACCTGAAATATGTTGGAAATCTCAGAGTAACAGTTGAGGTGACATTTTCTGATTTTCAGCTCATGCATCATGATTAGCTAGATCTAACAAAGGTAATCTGCAGTCAGCTGTATACTGTTGCTAAGAGTAGAAATCATCTGCTCACAAGACAAGCTGAATGTATAATGGGTTGTAAAATGGACATTTAAAATCAGAAATTAGTTTGACAAATACATGTATCATGTATTAAGAAACAGACATAGAAAAGGCTAATTTAACAGAATTCTTTCCTTGTTACTTGGGCAAATCATAAATTTTTCCTTAATTAATTTCATGATCCTGATTCTCCTGGTCCCATAGTTGGAAATTATGAGATAATCTTATGAAACATTCAATATGAGTATACTTCAAACACGTTTTAACTGATGGATAATATAGTTTCTCCTGATTTATTTTATTTGCCCCAAACCTGGAATCCCATTTAAATATAGTCTTTTCAGGTAATGTTCACATTTTCTGTAATTGTCTGCATCCTAAAATAATTCCAACAGATTAATGGACTGCAGTTACATATACTGTTACTTGAGTATTTTTGCTAGGAAAAATCTATCCTTGACCAAACTGTTGAAAATTTTATTGATATGCAGTAAGTATTTCGTTATAATAAATACCTTTCTTTTTTTTTTTTTAATCTCCTCTGAAGGATATCTTCCAGAAAGGAGCCCATGATATTTTCCATAGAGCCTTTTCAGCGAACTGATAAAACCAGATTCACTTAGTGGTCAGAGTAGTCCAGTATGATAGTGACAAAGAGAGAAATTCAGTAAAATTTCAAAGGATGTCGTCATTATTTCTCCATTTTTTTCTCTTTTATTTCCATTATCTAATATTATCACATGTTAATGCATCTTCTCCATATATAGGATGACAAACTCTTCAATATCACTGCCAAACCTATCAGCTCACAAAGTAGTTATTTTTGGTGATAAAATATAAGTAAGTCTAGTCAGGGACAACTACTTAGGAAACAGAGAAAAACCAAGCTATTTAACAGAAATGAAAAAAAAAAAAAACACAAACAAAACACTCAATACTTCAAGTAAGAGAATATACATAGAACAGATCTTAGGAGTTCAAAGAAAATTAAGTTGGTTTTCTGAATTAGTTACAAAAAGGTAACAAAAGAAGAAAATTCTATTTTTTTACTGTTACTCTAGCAATGAAGTGTTAATACACATTAATTAACGGGATCTTAAAAAAGCTACTCCTGATTCACACTTTAATGCAAAACATGGTTTATAGTTATAGAAAGCAGTGATTCTGAAAAGCAAAGCTAAACTTCGACAACATCCAAGTTAAAAGTAGTCTATAAATTTTGGAAAAACAAAAAAAAAAAAGTCTAGATCTATGTCATGGGTTCAGCCACAGCAGTCATTTTTCTCCTTCTTGGTAGCTGGTGCAGCTCTGTGTTTTTGATTTTGGGCCTGGGAACAACGCTGATAGCACCAGTGTTTTCAGTTACTGCTTGGTAATGTTTAGGCTGGCCAAAGACTTTGTGAGTCTCATGCTCTGCTAGGGAACAGGGGAAGCCGGGAGGAAAGAGAGACAGGACACCTGACCCAGACTGACCGAAGAGGTTATTCCATACCACAGCACGTCATGTCCAGGATGCAGAAAAGGAGAGCAGAGATCCGGAAAGGTGGTGGGGGTGCACGGTGGGGGGTGCACGGCTTGGTCGGGTTGGGATGATGGTGAGCTATTGTATTCTTTCCTTGTATTTGCCTTATTATTATTATTTGTGGTAGTAGTAGTGATTCGTGTTATACCTTAGTTACTAAACTGTTCTTATCTCAACCTGTGGGAGTTGCATTCTTTCGAATCTCCTTCCCATCCCTCCAGGAGCGGAGGGAAGAAAGAGTGGGGAGTGAGTGAGAGAGCGGCTGCATGAGTTTGAGGGGTTTAAACTATGACAATCTACAAGAAAACCTTATATACCAAAGCCTATGATAATATAACTACTTTCCAAAACACGAAGGCAAGAATAATAAGGAGTTCTTCATGTTGGAAACAAACAATGGTCAGTGATGTTTGTTTTGAATGTGAGAGCCAGATTGAGCCTCTGCTCAGTTGACAATTTAATGTCATTGAATCATCTAGATATTAAAGCTAGTGGCCATTTCCAAATGAGTTGCTGTCCTGGGGTGCACAGGGTTCATTTCAAGCCTTGACATGTTTTACTTAATAAAATTCATGTATTCTTACTCACCTGCAATGCGGCTCTTCTCCTCTTTCTATTGATTTCTCAAGATCTGTTTTATTAATCCGCATGCAACCTAATCCTGATGCTAAAGGATCATTACCACTTCTGATATATATTTCTTCTAACAAAATCAGCTGTGTCCTTGAGGTTTTCTCTTAATGTGATATTTACCGTCTGCTAAAGCCTGTCTTCACAGAACCTCAACCATAGGACTAGGAATTTACCTCTCTGCTGCATTCTCATGTATTTTCATTATTTCAACTGTAAATCTCTCATTATATGGGGTTTGATGACGTCTGAATTCCTTGCATTATAGTACTATTTATCCTATTACTAAAATAATTACAGATTTCAGATGGTTTAACTTAGGAAGTAACCTGAATCTATACTGTGAATAGCTAAGGAAACCATCTTTTAATGAAAAAGATTCAGTGACTTCAAATTGCCCACTTGCCAAATTGTCCAGAAACATCTATATGATCCAAAAGTCTTCTAGGGCCTATTCAATCAAGTAGATAGCATTTCAGCCTGAAAACCTTCAAAGATCTTTATCTCTTTCCATTGATTGCACCAAAAATTCAGGTCCCAGTACAATAAGGTGAATTTCATCAAGTAGAATTGTGAGACCTCCCAGAATCAGAAGAGAATATCATTTTTTTAGCACCTGCATCATGTCTGTCAGCTTTCTGAAGATGTGCCTGCTTACCTAGGCTGTCCCAAGTGGTTCTAGATACTACTATTGAGGCACCTGGCTCAGGTTCTGGATATTGTGAGTTTGAGATGAGTCCCACTCAAGATCTCACCCTAATATTTTTATATTTCTTAATTGGAAAAGACAAAAGATATATCAATATTATGTCTCTAAGGTTAAAACTGAAAATGAAAAAAAAGAACAAATGAAAATAAATTTATTGATTCATTTTCTCTAGCTCAGATTTGATGTTTTAGCATTTATTATATTCTTCTTGCTAACTAATGAAAGATATGATAAATTAAGACAAGGAATCAATGAGCAGTTTTCCAACATAAAAATACAAAAAATTAAAAAATATCTCTTAAAAAAGTAATATGGAACTAAATATTCTTCTTGAAAGACTGGCAAGTATGTAGTTTCAGTAAATTTCTGGCAGTGTCACATGCATTTGGAAGTGATAAGGAGCTTGGAAGGCCCAAAAGGCAAAACTGGTAGGGTAGATGGATCAGCCTACACTGGTAATAGGATATAGAATCTCTATGTGATTACTACAGATCTGGAAATTGTTAAAGGTCATAGCCAAAGCAAAGGTTATTTAATGCCCATCTTCAAAGTGAAATGGAAATTGATGAGGTAAATTGGAATGCGGACTGATCATTAGAGAAGGGCATTACTCTTTCAACTTATAGGAAGTCAAACTGCATAGGGAAGTGTGGAAATCTATTCTATAATTATTTTATATCTTGAATCCATCGGCACAGGTGAGGACTTCCAAGGGAATTAAGAAGAAAGGTTTCCAATAATTATATCATCTAGTGAACTATTTGTTTATGCAGAACATGTTGGATGCAGCCACACAGCTGCCTAACTCTTTACTCAGATCACAGTTGCATCTGATGAAGTGTCTTGTCTTTGTGATAAACATGCCTTAGCAAGAAAACTGCAGGATATTAGTAAGGGTCAAAAGGAAAAAAAGTATTCTGATGTGAAACAAAAGGGCATGTCTTGTTTACATTTGTGGCTGTTTCTTATTTCTCAAATTAATGTATTCCTTCTTATTTTAAACATCTGAGAAAGCTGGTTGCAAGCATACATGTTTTCAAAGGCAAAAATAAATGATTCCCACTAAGAACAGAAGAAGCAGTTAGTGTCTGAAGCTTTAAAACATCCACCTCTATGTTGATGCTTTTGCACATTATTTTCTCATTCAAATTCAGCGGTTTCTTTCTTATGTGCAAAAGCATTATTAATACAGGCAGATAATAGTGTGGCATGCCTTCACTTTTTAACAGAATTATTTCTGAGTATTGTAGAGACTGTATTGTTCTGAGTCATCAGGGAAGAAAGTAAAAGCCTTGTGGCAGAAAAAGAGTAATGCACGCCTGTGGAGGACAAGGACTGCCTATATACACCCAGTATATGTAAAAGATGTATTAGAGGATCCTCATAATAATAAATAAATTAAAATTAATAACAATAAAAAAATTAAACATTAGACCAATCTGAAATCCTTACAACAAAAATACTCAGGGCCATTGCTCTATTAATGTTATCTTAAAGGCCACCCTGTTGCTCTAAACCGGGCTGGAGACGACTATGTAGTTCTACACTACAGGCCTTTACGCAGTCAAAGCAGGTTCATTCTGTACCAGCATTCAGGACACCATGCCCACAAACCCAAAACCAACATCAACAAATCATAGCTTTTCTTCATTACAAGTACAGCTTGAATTCACAAGGTAGGTCTACAAAGTAAATCTTGTTTGAGCCCTGTCATTACTTACAGGTATATTACTGGAATTTCTCATGCAAAGACTGTATCTCTGGGTTAACAACCAGAGGATGTTACCCATTACCTCCAACTGGCTGTTACTCATACCCTCTGACTGTACCTAACAACAAATATAAGGATTAATAAAATATCAGTCCCTTTCACACTCAACTTTTTTTAATGTCTCACTTCATTCTTCTTTCATCAATTACCTGGCATCTAGCTACCTACTTATGCATGTACTCCCTAGCAGGATTATATCCTGGTTTGTGTTATTCAAGAACTGGCCAATGACCACAGGCCATGATAGTGAAAAAGTGGGGAGTATATTACAACTGAGATGTTTATGGAAATAAATATTTTCAGTAACTTGATGATCTACGGAAAACAAGGACTTTCTGAGAACTGTTGTCAGTTAACAGAGAGTTTATGGATCAGTCTTAAAGGAAGAACAGCTATGGGGAACATTACTGTGAGGATCTATTACAGACAACTTCCTTCTGCAAGTAATACAGGAGCCTACAAGGAGAGGTGCCACGCTTGAACTTGCGCTCACCAACAGGGAGTGGCTGGTTGGAAATGTGGCGCGCCAGGGCAGCCTTGGTTGTAGCGGTCATGAGAGGGCCAAGTTTGAGACCCTCAGGACAGTGAGAAGAGCATGCAGCAAGCTCACTGCCCTGGACTTCAAGAGAGCAGACTTTGGCCTCTTTAGGAACCTGCTTAGAAAGGTTCCGTGCGATACAGCACTAGAGGGCAGGGGGGCCCAAGACTGTTGGTCAATATTCATGGAATCATAGAATAGTTAGGGTTGCAAAGGACCTTAAGATCATCTAGTTCCAACCCCCCTGCCATGGACAGGGACACCTCCCACTAAACCATGCCATCCAAGGCTATGTCCAACCCCGCTTTGAACGTCGCCAGGGATAAAGCATTCGCAACTTCCCTGGGCAACCCATTTCAGCGCCTCACCACCCTCACAGTAAAGAATTTCTTCCTCAGATCCAATCTAAACTTCCCCTGTTTAAGCTTGAACCCATGACCCCTTGTCGTCTCACTACAGTCCCTCATGAAGAGTCCCTCCTCAGCATCCCTATAGCCCCCCTTCAGATACTGGAAGGCTGCTATGAGGTCTCCATGCAGACTTCTCTTTTCCAGGCTCAACAGCCCCAACTTTCTCAGCTTACTTTCATATGGGAGGTGCTCCAGTCCCCTGATCGTCCTCGTGGCCCTCCTTTGGACTTGCTCCAACAGTTCCATGTCCTTTTTATGTTGAGGACACCAGAACTGTACACAATACTCCAAGTGAGGTCTCCCAACAGCAGAGTAGAGGAGTACGATCACCTCCGTCGACCTGCTGGCCACGCTCCTTTTGATGCAGCCCAGGATACGGTTGACTTTCTGGGCTGCAAGCGCACACTGCCTACTCATGTCCACTTTTTCATTGACCAACACCCCAAGTCCTTCTCTGCAGGCCTGCTCTGAATCTCTTCCCTGCCCAACCTGTAGCTGTGCCTGGCATTGCTCCGACCCAGGTGGAGGACCTTGCACTTGTCATGGTTAAACTTCATCAGGTTGGCATCAGCTCACTTCTCAAGCATGTCAAGGTCCCTCTGGATGGCATTCTTTCCCTCCAGCATATCAACTGAACCACACAAGTTGGTGTCATCGGCAAACTTGCTGAGGGCGCACTCAATCCCACTGTCCATGTCACCAACAAAGATGTTGAACAAGACTGATCCTAAAACCGATCCCTGAGGAACACCAGTTACTGGTCTCCAGTGGGATTGAGTGTGCCCTCAGCAAGTTTGCTGACAACACCAAGCTGTGTCATTTGGTTGGTACGCTGGACTGTTCTATCCAACCCTGACTAATCTATGGTTCTATGACTTTCTGAGAACTGTTGTCCTTCTCTTGAGCAGCAAACCACAAGACACCATCAGATGTTTCAAATTCCTGACAGGAATAATAAATGGAAGTTTTCTCAAAGGAATTGCCTCCGTTGTTGAACAGTCCATATAGTGTCTCATAGGCAGACTCCAAGAAACAATAGGCCCCACATATCAGTGCCTTGTAATACCCAAAACACAAAACAGTAATAGAGGGCTGTGTCTGCAGATCCCTTCCAAAGCCTAATGAAGAAAGACAAAACATGCCTAGACTCCCTCATTCCTGTCAGTCTCATGAAAGACTGATGGCATAAAACCTCTTTGCTGATGATCTTTCACTGATGTTCTCTGAATTAATTGTGGACAAATGCCAATAACATTTGATTCTAAATACTGAATCTCAAAACCGAAAGGTACACATTTCTCTGACCTTTCAAACCAGTCTCCAGTTTAAGACTGAGAATTTTCTGCACAAGCACCTCAGCCAGTTGTATAGGATATATAAAAAACAAAAAAAGAACCAGCGAAGCATCTGTCTTACACACAGGGAAATCCAAAGAATAAGCAACATATTCAGAATATCTCAAAAAATTAATTGATTTTTAGGATTTTTTCCCCTGGTTTTCTGTACCCACCTTGAACAATAACATCCAAAAGCAGAGATATTTTTAGTGGCAAAGCTGCACAAGAAAAAAGAGGAGATATGTTCTATGGGGCTATTAAAATAATTTAGTCCCAGATAGTAAATCCAGTTTTATTTAAGGCTTTCTCAAGCTTTTGTTTTCCTCTTCGAATTTTTCCCTGCTTCTTCTGAGAACTAGTGAGTAACCAAAATTAAACCTTTCTGTATTTTTGGAAAGTGACAAACATACTACAAAGAACAGAGTGGCACTAGGAACAAACTCATAGACTCTATTTTCTGGCAATGGCTGAACAGCAAGAGCATCATTATGGGATCTGAGTTTGTGCCCACGGAGATCAATGAACACACTGCTGAGGCACCAAACTATAAAAGCAATGGAAAGTTTCAGTGGAAAGACTAAAGAAAAAAATATCCAAAACAGGTTTGTTCTGCATATACCTGAAATGTTTCATTAAACTTAAAATACCTTCTATTTCCATTTAACTTTGACAAAACTAAAAATATATTTCAGAGTGAATGAAATCAAATTAGTAATTTTTACATGTTCTAACTTTCTATTAATTTAATCTTCTAAGTGGAAACATTTTTTTTTTAATCTGAACAAATTTTCATTTTTCTTCTGGAAATCATGTATTTTTTCCTATTTCATTATTTAATGGAGTTCTATTTAGTGAAATGGTATACCTGCAGGTTGGTGGAGTCACATGTCTCTACAATAACCTTAGTTATGAGTAGCCATCACCGCCAGAACCAAGACCTAGGTGCACATACCTACACTTATGAAAGTCTAATCTAGTTGTATATTCAGTTGATTGAAAGAAAAACTCATTTGCTATACTCCACCAGGCTACCCACTACTCACATAAGTAAGCACAGGCTATCTGTAGGTCTTATATCATATCATCCAGAAATTCATGTGAATTTCTCAGATGCCGTAAGACATTTCAAAGGGCACTAGATAATTCTGTGGGGCAGATGAATTGAACTTTAAGTGTCTTCTTCAGAATGAGTTGAATTGAGGTTTACCAAACATTATTCTAATGTATCTAGGTCTTCACTGATAGTACCAGTGATATTGACAATTAGCACACGTGTACATCGACATTTAGACATTCATATATAAGTGTCAGTCTGGAGATTAAGCCTACCTACACTGTCTGCTTCTAACTGCAGTCCAAGAAGGAACAGAAACAACTGCAGATTTCACTAGAAATTCTGTGATTTGACATCTGTCATTACAAAAGGAAACTAAGAAATTTGATTTTTTCCTATGAAACAGTATTTTGAGCCTGAGTTTAAGAATCAGTTAAAATATTCTTATTCAAATAAAATTATTCTTTTTTAAACCTCAAAAAAAATTTTTAAATTTCTCCATTGTATTCTTGGTGGATAGAATTTATGCCCAAAAAAAATAATAATTTATAAGTTAAAATACAAACAGTGCATCCATGTGTATATTTTCGTAAACCACATGGCCTATGGAGGGAGTAGTGGATGAGTAATAACCCTTTTGAGGATTAAAGGGGGAGGTCTGCAGAACCATGTAGTTGTAAACTAGCAGTCTAAATCTCTACTATTGTAGTTTATCTGTTGCATGGCTGATATTAATTCCGAAAATACAGGTTGCTGATTGCCAGTTAATTATGTGTCATTGATAGAACAATAAACCACTTAATAATTTGTCTCAAACTATGTGAACTGAGCAGTTTTTCCCTGTGATATAAGTTTATAATAGTAAAAACAGGACTTGAACTGCAAGGTCCTTCCCAGAGAAAAATATTTATTTACTTTCATGAAAAATCATAGAAACAGTATTTGGTGCAAATAGTAAAGGACTTTGATAACTGAAGCTGTCAATCAGGCTCTACAGAAGCTTTCCACACTTTGAGGACACAATTTTTTTCGATTAGCTCCTACTTTGAAGGATCAAGAGAAGATTCAGATTTGCTCTGAAATAGGACCCTAAATGCATTCACAGAAAGGAATACAAGACCAACTGTTATTTAAACATTCAGATTGCACAAAAGAAGAAATAACCACAAACTAATTGTCTTACAAATTTATGAAAGCAGATTATTCATGAAACAGGAAGTGGCACTTCTTTCCTGAATGAGTAGAGTATATAGGTTAAACACAGGTGAACTTAGACTAGACATTTTTCAGTACCACAGCATGAAACATTTTCTTGCTATTAGAGCTTCCTAAATTAAGAAATCTATGCAATAGACTATTCACTTCTTATACAGTAGCTTGTTAACTTTCTGCAGTAGTGCATTTGGCTGCACTATTTATCAATGTGAAAATTAAAATTGGTTTTATAGAATCAGGTCTTTCCTAATTCCATATGCAAAGGAACAAAGTCAATAGTAAATATTATTATCTTCACTGAATTTACATGATCTTGCTGCTGTAGGATCACTGCTGTAATATACTGAGATATATTTTTCTGCAGTACTTAGCTTTGCAGGCTTAAATGGAGGCAATGAAGGCATTTATTGGCTCCAGCATATCTCCACCAGACATTAAGTCTGGCGAGTCACTACAATCAAGCCAGTGTTCACTATGTTCCCGTTAGAAATGAGTGATGTTTTAGAGATTTTCAAACCTTTGAAGTTCACTTTTCAAGACAGGGTGTTATATAATAGCAGGTAAAACAATTTTTTATCTTCCAATTGAGATTAAAAAAAGTTTTGCTGTTTTTTCCTATGGGCTACAGTCTCACCAATATATTTTCTTGGAGAATACACTCATGAAATCATTGACAGGTTGGGAAACAGGACCCTTATATTAGTTATTCTAAACTCATTTAAGTTATTTCATTTCATTTCATTTCATTTATTTCAGTGTTATTCCGAATGTATTCTTCAATACTTGAATAGCAGATATTCTGTAATAGAAGTATCTGGTTTGGATATGATTTTCCTTTAGCTTCCAACTGCTGCCTCATTATATTTGGTAGCATGTTACATCTTGTTTGATACAGAACAAATGATGACATAGAAATCTGCTTCAGTTGTGTATCTGAAAGGAAAAAATAAAATATCTGTTTATGTTAGAAAAAATTGCATTTCAAAGTGCTCCTTTAAAACACTTCAGTTCTGAAATACAATTGAAAAACACATGGGTACAATTCCCATTTTAATTTGTGTTAAATTTTTTGCCTGCTCTTAGGTGCAAATGATTTCTGGTGTTTAACTCAGTTTTCTTGCTCTAATTTGAAATCCTTTTTACTGACTTTTCTAGTGACATTCGGTGAATTGATAGTATTGCATTCCTCTGTCTACATTTCTGTAGCAATCAGAATAATGGTAGATAATTCCTTTCCTCAAAATAGGGGGTTTTATCAAAAAAAAAAAAAAAATGACATGGTCGAACCTCTATCATAATGATATATGCTTCCTAGATAAAACAAGTCTGCTTCATGGTAAATGTGATCTTAATATTTTTTTTCCTTTGACTTTTTTTCCCCTGCTTTTTTTTTTTTTTTTTTTTTTTTTCACTCTGCTGGGCAATCTGATGAAATACACAGTTATACTACCCGATTAGACACAGGAAAATTGTTTTCCCTACACTGCTGTTCTAAGTAAACTACAGTGATATTGACTTCCCACAGTTCTGAATCTGGCAAAGTTATTTAATAAGCGACAGACAATAAGAAGTTTCTCCTACTGTTAATCATGTGAGATGTTTGGGGGGTTTTTATTGCATGAACAGGCCAATTGCCAGCTTATTAAACACAGATGGTAGACTGTGTCCAATGAATGAAGACCCTCAGATTGTGCAACAGATTTTGAGATCTTTAAATTCAGCCTTGATTAGGTTCAGAACTAGGACAGACCAATTATTTTGTTTTGTAAGAAAGAAAGGAAAGAAAAAAGAAAAAAAAAAGGTTGTAATAATTGAAACACCTGAGAATGATACTGCTCCTACAGACCTTTACTCTTCAGACTTGTCCACACCAGTGTGATTTTTGATGGCTGTCACCACAGTGATACCCGTCAGAATCTTTACTATGGTCTGCATGTTCACAAGGAGTAATCTAGCTGGAAACTTCCTCACCCCAGTGATACCCATCAGAATCTTTACTATGGTCTGTATGTCCACAAGGAGTAATCTGGCTGGAAACTTCCAAGTCTTATAAGATTGCAATGAGGATATATAAAGATTACAGACTACCTTAAAACTCTGCAATGAAGTGATGAAAGTAAGCTTTGCACAACATAAAAGGAAACTCCTTTTTCAATCGCTGTTCTCTCACTTTTCCTTTTCAGATGCCCAGGGCTTGTTCTATTTACAAGTACATCTAATCTCCTGCATACTGAATTAAAATCCTCAGGTTTTGGGATAAAAAGGACAGAGTACTGCTGGTTTGGAAAATAAAAATAAAAAAGGATCTTCCTCTGCAAACATCACCATATTTCTCAAAGCCCTTTTTTTCCCTCCAGTATCAGAAATCAGATCTGTTCTCTTTTAAGACTGCAATATATATTCCAGGGTCTTATGGTCCAGAAATGCCAGGATATTTTCAGATTTATAGAATCCCAACACAGGTAACTAAGATTTGATCTTTCAGACTTACCTGTTTCTGTGACCTGGAAGATTTCCACTTCCTCCCCTCCCCACTCCCCCTGCCCCTTCTCTTTCTTCGTCACAGGACTTTCAAGAGCACATCTGCGCTGCTGTGATCAATAACAAGAGGCCATGAGCCTTCAACGGCACTTGATGTATGCTTCTGCTCTCATACTGTCCCCAACCTACTGACAGATTCTCCTGGTTCAACTAAAGTAGTATGAGGACCTGTGGCAAAATAGTTCCATTGCAGTGTTATGCATATGTATATGCATTTTTATTTATATCTTTTTGAATATTGGTAAAATATATAATTAAAATCCTTTTGTGTTGGACACTATCCCACACAACATAGAATCATAGAATCATAGAATAGTTAGGGTTGGAAAGGACCTTAAGATCATCTAGTTCCAACCCCCCTGCCAAGGGTAGGGACACCTCACACTAAACCATGCCACCCAAGGCTCTGTCCAACCTGGTCTTGAGCACCACCAGGAAAGGAGCATTCACAGCTTCCTTCGGCAACCCATTTCAGTGCCTCACCACCCTCACAGTAAAGAACTCACACCTTTTGTCCAATCTAAAATTCTCCTGTTATCCCTTGTTTTATCATTATAGTCCTTAATGAAGAGTCCCTCCCCAGCTCCCTTATAGGCCCCCTTCAGATACTGGAAGGCTGCTATGAGGTCTCCATGTAGCCTTCTCTTCTCCAGGCTCAACAGCCCCAACTTGCTCAGCCAGTCTGCATACAGGAGGTGCTCCAGTCCCCACAGCCTTGTCTCTAAATTGGAGAAACATTAATTTGATAGATGGACCACTCAATGGAAAAGGAATTGGCTGGATGACCACACGCTGTGAGTTGTGGTCAATGGCTCAATGACCAGTTTGAGACCAATAATCAGTGGTGTCCCTCAGGGATCAGTACTGGGACCGATTCTGTTAAACATCTTTGTTGGTGACATGGTCAGTGAGATAGAGTGCACCCTCAGCAGGCTTGCTGACAACAGCCAGCTGTGTGGCTCAGTCGACACACTGGAGTGAAGGGATGCCATCCAGAGGGACCTTGACACACTTGAGTGGTGGGCCAAAGCCAACCTCATGAACTTTAACCATGTCAAGTGCAAGGTCCTACACCTGGGTTGGGGCAATCCAAGGCACAGCTACAGGTTGGGCAGCGAAGAGATTCAGGAGTTCAACCCTGCCTTGAACGCCGCCAGGGATGAAGCATTCGCAACTTCCCTGGGCAATCCATTCCAGTGCCTCACCACCCTCACAGTAAAGAATTTCTTCCTCATATCCAATCTAAACTTCCCCTGTTTAAGCTTGAACCCATGACCCCTTGTCGTCTCACTACAGTCCCTCATGAAGAGTCCCTCCTCAGCATCCCTATAGCCCCCCTTCAGATACTGGAAGGCTGCTATGAGGTCTCCACACAGACCTCTTTTCCAGGCTCATCAGCCCCAACTTTCTCAGCCTACCTTCATATGGGAGGTGCTTCAGTCCCCTGATCATCCTCTTGGCCCTCCTCTAGATTTGTCCCAAAAGTTCCATGTCCTTTTTATGTTGAGGTCACCAGAACTGTACACAATACTCCAAGTGAGGTCTCCCAACAGCAGAGTAGAGGAGCAGGATCACCTCCCTTGACCTGCTGGTCACGCTCCTTTTGATGCAGCTCAGGATACAGTTGGCTTTCTGGGCTGCAAGTGCACACTGCCTACTCATGTCCACTTTTTCATTGACCAACACCCCAAGTCCTTCTCTGCAGGCCTGCTCTGAATCTCTTCCCTGCCCAACCTGTAGCTGTGCCTGGCATTGCTCCGACCCAGGTGGAGGACCTTGCACTTGTCATGGTTAAACTTCATCAGGTTGGCATCAGCCCACCTCACAAGCGTGTCAAGGTCTCTCTTGATGGCATTCCTTCCCTACAGTGTATCAACTGAACCACACAGCTTGGTGTCATCGCAAACTTGCTGAGGGCGCACTCAATCTCACTGCCCATATCACTGACAAAGATGCTGAACAAGACTGGTCCCAAACCGATCCTGAGGGACACCACTCGTTACTGTTGCCTTTCAGGAGAATCCACTCCAAGTTTTTGCCAGGCACGGAGGTGAGACTGAGTGCTCTGTAGTTAACCGGCTCATTCATTTTCCCCTTCTTGAAAATGGGGGTTATATTTCCCTTTTTCCAGTCATCGTGAATTTCACCTGACTGCCACGATTTTTCAAATATGATGGACAGTGGCTTAGCAACTTCATTTGCCAGCTCCTTCAGGATCCACGGATGGATTTCATCAGGTCCCATGGACTTGTATATGTTCAGGTTCTTAAGATGGTCTCGAACCAGATCGTCTCCTACAGTGGGCCCGGGGTCTTCATTCTCACTGTCCCTGTGTCTGCCTTCCAAGACTTGGGTGGTGTGGTCAGAGCATTTTCCAGTAAAGACTGAGACGAAGTCATTAAGAACCTCAGCCTTCTCCAAATCCAGGGTAGCCAGCTCTCCTGATAGCTTCTGGAGATGGCCTACGCCGTCCCTAGTCTTTTATTTGCAGTGTACTATAGAATTCCTTCCTGCTATCCTTAACATCCCTAGCCAAGTTTAATTCTAAGTGGGCCTTAGCCTTCCTAACCTGGTCCCTAGCTTCCCAGACAACATTCCTGTATTCTTCCCAGATCGTCTGTGCTTCCTTCCACCTTTTATAAGCCTCTTTTTTCCTTCAAGTTTTCCTCAGCAGCTCCTTATCCATCAAAGGAGGTCTTCTGGTCCTTCTGCTGAACTTCCTTCTAGTTGGGATGTATTGCTCCTGAGATTGCAGCAGGTGATCCTTGAATATCAACCAACAGTCTTGGCCCCCCTGCCCTCTAGGGCTATATTCCATGGAATTTTATTGAGCAGGCTCCTGAAGTGGCCAAAGTCTGCTCTCTTGAAGTCCAGGGCAGTGAGCTTGCTGCACGCTCTTCTCATTGTCCTGAGGATCTCAAACTCGACCACCTCATGATCGCTGCGATCAAGGCTGCCCTGGCGCGCCACATTTCCAACCAGCCACTCCCTGTTGGTGAGGATGAGGTCAAGCATGGCACCTCTCCTTGTCGGCTCCTCTATTACTTGCAAAGGAAGTTGTCTTCCACATAATCAAGGAACCTTCTGGATTGCTTGTGTCGGGCCCCACCATGCCTCCAACAGATATCAGGGTGGTTGAAGTCCCCCATGAGAACAAAGGCCTGTAAGTGTGAGGCTGCTCCTGTCTGTCTATAGAGCGCTTCATCCACCGAGTCCTCTTGGTCAGGTGGTCTGTAACAGATCCCCACAATAATGTCTCATACCGCTGTTCCCTTTAACTCTGACCCACAAACTCTCTGTCGACTGCTCACCTGTCCCCAGACAGAGTTCCATACTCTCCAGCCTGTCCCACATAAATAGCAACTCCCTCTCCCCGCCTACCGGACCTGTCTTTCCTAAAGAGCCGGTAACCTTCCATTCCAACACACCAGTCATAGGTGCCATCCCACCATGTTTCTGTGATGCCTATGATATCATACCCCCGCAGACATGCACACGTCTCAAATTCTTCTTGTTTGCTCCCCATGCTATGGGCATTTGCAGAGAAGCGTCTGTGCCAAGCTCCAGTTGAAGCCAGCTCATTGGCTGGAGAAGCTGGAATATCTCTACATTACTCTAAACGTTTACTATAGGTGCTGGGAAGTGACTGGGTGTGTTGGGATGGAATGACACTCCCCTCCCCCAACACATCTAGTTTAGAGCACCCTTGACCAGTCTTGCAAGCCTCCTTCCAAACCCACTCTTCCCTTTCTTTGTCAGACCAGGTCCACCAGCCCCCAGTAGACCTGGCCTACTAAATTGAGTCCCATGTTCAAGGTACCCAAACCCCTGACTATAGCACCACCCTTCTAACCATTTATTAACCTGCCCAATCCTCCTAGCCTTTTTAAGGTCCTGCCCTGTATCCTGGAGAATTGACGAAAAGACAATCTGAGCTCCGGAGCCCCTAACCACCTCTCCCAGAACTCTGTAGTCCTTATTTATGTTCTCCAGGCTACTGCTATCTGTATCAGTAGCACCCACATGGATCATTATAAGTGGGTAATAGTCAGTGGGACCGACTAGAGGAGGCAGCTCCTCTGCAACATCCCTGATCCGAGCCCCTGGTAGGGAGCACACCTCCCTTGAGACTGGGTCATGCCAACAGATGGGTGCCTCTCTTCCTTTCAGAGTACAGTCCCCTACTATTATGGTCTGCCACTTTTTCCTGGCGGCACCAGTAGTGATCTTCTTTACCAGTGGATCAGCCAGTTGTTCCTGGTGGGAGTGTGGCTCCTTATCAGCCCCCTGAAGGAGAACAAAGTGGTTCTGGGTGGGGACAATGGATTTAGGAGGAAGCCCCTTGCTTTTAATTGTCCTCTTCCTCCTTTTTTTGTTGTTTTTTTTCTGTTACTGTTTCCCAGCTTCCTGGGTTAGCGGCCTCCTTTCCGGCATGAGCAATAGTAGACGCTTGAGGCCTCTGCACAGTCTGGTCCTGGAGCAAGCAGCGCTGCTCCCCCTCAGCTCCCCTGGCAGCTGTCAGCCTATTAACAGCATCCTGCAGCTCAGCCATCTGCTGCAGGAGGACCTCCACCAGGGAGCACAGAGTGCAGCCCTGCCCATTGTGCACCCTCCCCTCAGGAGAGCAGCGCATGGCGCTCTTTACACCCCGAGCTCTGCACTGCAGCCTCCTCTCTCATTGGCTCTGTCTGAGTGCCTACACCGGCCACTGCAGGAACAGCCAGAGCAGAGCTCCCAGACCGAGCCCCGGTCATACGGCGGGTGCTCACCATTCCGTTCATCATCCCACTCGCCTGCCCTCGTGAACTGCCGCGCAAACTGCCTCAAACCCTCCCTATTCACCACAATCCTGGTTTTTCACTCTCCCTGGGGCAGGTTTTTAACCAGTCAGGGTAGTACCTCTCCTCCTGGCGCCGCCCCCTCTGAGTCAGCTCCTCTCGTCCGCTGAGCTGCCAGCTCCTGGGCAAGTCCTGGCGAGGACTTAAGGCTCCCTCAGTGCCTGTTGTTGCTCCGAGTTGAAGCTCCTGGACGCTGAGCCTCCCCCCGATCAGGCTCTGCAGGCGTTTCCTCTCGAGACAGTCAGGAGGTGATCCTGTCCCTCTACTCTGCTCTTGTGAGACCTCACTTGGAGTATTGTGTACAGTTCTGGTGTCCTCAACATAAAAAGGACATGGAACTGTTGGAACAAGTCCAGAGGAGGGCCACGAGGATGATCAGGGGACTGGAGCACCTCCCATATGAAGAGAGGATGAGAAAGTTGGGGCTGTTCAGCCTGCAGAAGAGAAGTCTGCGTGGAGACCTCACAGCAGCCTTCCAGTATCTGAAGGGGGTCTATAAGGGAGCTGGGGAGGGACTCATCATGAGGGACTGTTGTGATAGGACAAGGGGTGACGGGTTAAAACTTAAACATGAGAAGTTTAGATATAAGGAAGAAGTTCTTTCCGTGAGGGTGGTGAGGTATTGGAATGGGCTGCCCAAGGAAGTTATGAATGCTCCATCCCTGTCAGTGTTCAAGGCCAAGTTGGACAGAACTTTGGGTGACATGGTTTAGTGTGAGGTGTCCCTGCCCATGGCAGCGGGGTTGGAATTTGATGATCTTAAGGTCCTTTCCAAACCTAACTATTCTGTGATTCTATGAATACTGTGAAAGTGCACTTTCCATTCACCACAGCCTCCAAAAACACTGACTGTGGCAACTTTTTGCTGTTGCCTATTAGCCTAGTTTCCAAAGAAGCTAAAGCTGATTCAGGTCAGTTACTGAGACTGTGGATGTATATGAGAAAGAAAAAATGTTTCTCTGTTAACTTCTGAACACCTTGTCTGATTTCATCCAGATGTGACAGAAGAGGTGAAATATAAAGACAATTTAGAGTGTATAAGGTGTTTTTGCAAAATAGGCAGCTGATGTTGGAAAGACCTTATGTCTCTCTCAGTAGCTGTCACAAAACTATTTCTACAGAGAAAGGCTAAAATTAGACGCCAGAGTTTCTGTAACAAAGGCCTTATTGCTGTTCTGATCACAGCTATACCTTCCACTGAAGCACACAATTAACCAGGGCATATAAATCTATTAAAATCAGTCTTGATTAGATCAATGATTTCAGAACTAGGAGTTTGCATTGCAAAAACAGTCAAAACCTCAGCCACAGGTCAGATTTCTACTTTCCTAATCAGTATACAAATACAAAGCAGAATGTCCTTTCCCATGGAGGTTTTCCATGTACTGATCACATCATTAAGACTTATCCTTTAAACCACTTAGCCTTTTTCACCTACATCAAGGGAAGCTGCTTCAGGGAATCTGCACAAAATGGTCAAGTTTAACAAGTTTCTCACCAAACTATAAACTTCTCTAATCTTATAAAACTTTGAGACAGTCAAGATCATAGGCTAAACTTTGTCTTCCTCTCAGGCTGTGCACAAAATTTTGATAGGATTCATGGTTTCAAAGCTTAAAGCCAAGGACATGGAAGTGTTAGAACAAGTCCAGAGGAGGGCCACGAAAATGATCAGGGGACTGGAGCACCTCTCGTATGAAGATAGGCTGAGAAAGTTGGGGCTGTTCAGCCTGCAGAAGAGAAGGCTGCGTGGAGACCTCATAGCAGCCTTTCAATACCTGAAGGGGGCCTATAGGGATGCTGGGGATGGACTCTTCATTAGGGACTGTGGTGAGAGGACAAGGGGTAATGGGTTTAAACTTAAACAGGGGAGGTTTAGATTGGATGTGAGGAAGAAATTCTTTACTGTGAGGGTGGTGGGGCCCTGGAATGGGTTGCCCGGGGAAGTTGTGAATGCTTCATCCCTGGCGGCGTTCAAGGTGGGGTTGTACATAGCCTTGGATGGCATGGTTTAGTGGGAGGTGTCCCTGCCCATGGCAGGGGGGTTGGAACTCGATGATCTTGAGGTCCTTTCCAGCCCTTACTATTCTGTGATTCTGTGATTCTGTGAGATGACTATACCACCAAGTCTGATCTCCTTTATAGCAGGGACCTTATTTCATTATACTACCTATTTAGTGAATAGATAACAAGTGCTAGGCCAAAGAACACCCTTCAAAAGCTTACACAGTCCTGAGGTGTGCTAACCTTTACTAAGAGCCAAATGCCTGCCCAGCTGCTCACTCACTCTCCCTCTTCGGGGGGACAGAGCAACAAAGAATACAGAGCTGATGGGTTGAGATGAAAACGAGATTTCTCACCAGTTATTGTCACAGACAAAACAGACTTGGCTGAGGGAATATTAATTAAAAATAGCTTGTGTTCATCTTCATATATACACCAGAAATATTTGTCGGAACAGTTACTTCCAGAATACATTCCTCCATTACATAAGATACTCTCCCCAAGAGAAAATATTAATGAGATTTCAGACTGCAAATATTTTTTGTCCTTTCATTTGTATATGGACCACTTCTCTTTTGAAGTGAAGGCAATATGCTAGGTAAACAAATTTTTCTTGTCTTATTTTCTTATTTCTGACTGTTACAATACCACAAGCAACTGAGGCTTGTCCAGGATTAGCCGACTAATTTGTTTTAAAGCAGACCCATCTATTCTGGAAAAACGTTCAGTCCAAACTGAACAAGATTTAGAGTCACTTGTGGAATCATGGCAAAATGGTAAAATGTGGACACTTTCCTCAGTTTAGGGAGAATTAACAATGTTTTTCCTCCTCATTCCCCATCTACAGCACTTGATTTCAGCTTTAAAAAGGTCATTAAATTGGATAGGGCTTCTTGCACTTCTCCTGAAAGAGTAACTTCAGTGTATTAAGCACCAGCAGCTTTTACTGTCATGGGTGGACTTGATTCATGTTTTCAATTATTCAACGCCCCTTACTCGAACATCCTCCAACAGTGGGAAGAAAAGGACAAGGAAAGAATTTTTTATAAGATTCTGTCAGGCCAGCTACATTTTCCAGGCTCTACCCTAATACAATGCTCATCACTGCCTTTGTGTGACTCACATATAGCATCACATTTATCCTTGCAACTTTTCTGTAAGAAAAGAAAATGTTTCTTCTTTTATACAAATGGACAGCTAATAGAGAGAAAAAGTAAGTGACTTAACCCTTATCTCCAGAGTTTTTGTTATATTCTTGGATGTGATCATTCATCACATTTTTCACCTGATAGCATGTAGAAAATAACAGCTCTCTACTCCATCTCTCAAACAGAATTATTCACCTTTTACAAAAAGTACCACAGCAGGCTCAACCACACAAACCCCTACTGACATGGAAAGCAGGTTGCTGGTTTTCTTTTCTTATCAATGTCTCTGCACTCAGAAACCAGCAACAGTGTTGAAGCCCATATTTCTAAAGCAAGTGAGAGCAGAGTAAGAGTAACAGAAACAGAACTGTTAATTACTGTCTACATACTTAGGGTAATTAACAGTTGATATGCATAATATTGTTTCCATACTTCAAGGTCAAACTGGAACCATATTTTAAGCTAAATATTAGCCACATTTTCTTTGTGGTGCTATGCAAGAACAAAATTCTTCATGTTTTATGCCAAGAAAGAGTTGATAGATGAACAGATGGAGAAAATACTGTCTCCTGTCAGCTGTATGCCATTGTCAGAATGGCAGTGCATAATAAACACATTAATATATTTCTGTTGTTGTCTTATAAGTAGTAAATTTTCTGACCAACCATGAAACAAAATTGAACATGCTTGTCTTTGTACCACACATTTCAGAAGCGTTGTTCCCAATTCTTAAATCCCCACAGAAAAGTATACAGACTTAACATTATTGAAGAATGCAACCATGTGCTACACACACTGGGTGGTGAAAGATACACAGATATTACAAATAATATTAAAGTAGTTTGATCACCCTGATCTGTTTTATGAATGCTTGCCAGGCAATTATTCAGCTCTGTTCAGTCTTTCTGATAAAAGGCTGGCAGCTGAATGACTTAATTAACATAATTATTGGTATGAATTTTAAAAATATCACTGCAATCAAGAAGGTACGCCGTCTGTACATTTGGTATTAATGTAGTCTTGTAAAGTGTTGATTAAACAACATGAATTTATATCTGAATTTGTAAAGGAAGAGGGTTATAAACTTCAAGTTACTGCATGTAGATATCACATGGATCCAAATGTTGAGCAGTTATGACAATAAGGAACATTTTTAATAAATGTAATTTCAGCACACGTGCAGGAGAAGAACGAATAAGTGGCTAAAGCACTTGATAAAGTCATGCATGCTTCACTTCCTATCCACAGTGTTCTTGAATAACCTCAGGCAAATCACTTATGGCTAGATGCACAAATTGTTTTAGTTTCCCATGTGTCCTGGGTAGCCACCCAGCTGGCAGCAAATCAGAACATTAAAACTCCAGTCCTTCTAGCAAGCACCCCTGAAATGTAGGACAGAATACACTTCAAGGGAAGGGAAGGTGTGCAAAGAAAACTTGACTTCTATTCTTTCCTTCCTTTTATCTTTTTTTTTTTTCACCTGCTTACTTCTATCTCTTAAAGTTTGTTCTGCCAACCATATGAAGAATTTAGCAACTACTAAGTTAACAGGATGACACACAAGCAGATCTGCAAGTACATGATTTGTTGGTAAAAGGGAGGATGGCACAGAAAGAAACAAGGTTTTGAGTGAGAATTAAAAGTATTCGGGGGGGGAAGGGGGGAAGCCTGTAAAGTTTCATGGAACTATCTCAAAGACCTAATTGTGGATTTAATTCAAGGTTATCACCTACCAGTCTAAACTCTCATTACAGTCACTCAAGATGTGAGGTACAACGTCATATACAACAGTTAGGTGTATAGTGTTTTTTGACATCATATAGGATACCCCACCTGGGACTTCAGATGCTCTTGCAGTATGACAGGTCTCCTGTCCTTAGCTGCAACATTCATCCTATGCTTAAACAGCTGCTAAACATGCCGATGTAGTGACTGAAGCCCAGAGAGCAGCCTGACTGGCATGTCATGAAGGATGCACAGGCAGTTGTGTAAACTGCCACCAGTAAATCAAAATAGGGACCCAATGTAGAAGAAGTAACTTACATCACTTCTCAGAGTTTGGAAATATTAACTCTCTATACACACCGTACAGGAGAATGGTGACAATATGGTGGAATACAGCATTGCAGAAATGTAGTGAATTTTGTCAAAAAAAGAGAAACCACCAACCTGAAAGCAAGGGAAATAACTATCTTTTTCAGAATGAACAACAGTTCACAATCCAAAGCAATGACAGAGAAGATATTAGAGAAGCATTCCATCAGAAGTAAATGCACTGAAACCTCAGCTTTCACTCTTTTTAACTACACTAAAAGATAATTGAATTATATGAAGATTTTAGATAAATGCTGTTTCTATTATTACTTTGGAAATGGTACTAATTATATGTTGTGTTGTCAAGTTATTAGGGAAAATAATAAATGTTAAATTTGAGAATATTTGTGAAGCGTCAGAGAACTCTCAGATGAGTAGAGAGATGACAGAGGCTACAATCAATTCAGAGATAGGTAGATATACCCATTGCTGTAAGCATCATGGAACACATAGAAGCGTCACATTGAATGTGCTTTCTAATCACCATGGAACAAAAAAAAAACAAAACCAACCAAACCAAAATATACACCATACCTAAAGAGGGAGAAAATACACCAAACATACAGAATAAATAACTAAACAGTACAGTTTTACAATCTGAAGTAATTAAGAACCCAATAGAAGTTTGAGATGGGATTTGCCTTAATTTTGATGTCTGCATCTGAACTAGTAATCACCTGGAATACTTTATGCTCAGTGGAGCAGAGCAAAGTAATTACTCTTAATGTAGACAATTTAAAGCAAGTCAACAAATAATTTTCAGAAAATACCTTTTCTCTTGACTGGCCATAAAAGAGCCTTCGCAGCTGCCTTTGGGATTAGAGAAGTACCTCTACCTTGCAATTTAAACATGTGGCTGAACTTTGATATCACAAGTATTCTAATACAGATCAGGTATTGTAAGATTGAGATAGTGTTAGCAGACTGACTGACAAGATGACACACTGACTCCATCTCTTATTGAGGAAATTTTCCCGAAGATTTGTTGATCAATCCGTTTTTGCATTAAAGCTTCAAAGTTCTAAAATACAGCTCAGAATTCACAATTTAAGAATACAAACTGTCCTGGGTTCAGCAGTAGCAGTCATTTTTCTCCTTCTTAGTAGGTGGTGCACTGCTGTGGTTTTGACTTTCAGCATGGGAACAGCACTGATAACTTTGATGTTTTTAGTTGTTGATGAGTAATGTTTACTCTGACCAAGGCCAAAGAGGTATTCCATACCACAGCACATGATGTCCACTATATAAACTGGGGGCAGTTACCTGGAAGGGCTAGATCACTGCTGGGGTTGGGCTGGGTATCGATTGGTGGGTGGTGAGCGGTTGTATCCTTTTCCCTTGTTATTCCCCTTATTATTATTATTGGTGATAGCAGCAGTGGTTTGTGTTATGCCTTAGTTACTGGACTGTTCATATCTCAACTTGTGGGAGTTACATTCTTTCGATTCTCCTCTCCATCCCTCTGGGAGCAGGGGGAAGAAAAGAGGGGAGTGAGAGAGCGGCTGCATGGTTCTGGGTTGCCTGCTGGGCTTAAAACACAACGCAAACACCATGTTTCACAGGAAAATAGATATTAAATAATATACAAAAAGTACTAAAACTAGGTAATTCATTTTTTCATTTGAAGAAAAGTTGCAGAAGAGAGTCACATCTTATGTTAAACAAACAATACAAATAACACATCTAGCAGAAGTTTATCTAACACTGGTTATGTGCTTGTCTGAAGCTATCTGCATGTGAAATAAGGATAATGAATCCTTAAAACGCAGACATTTCTAGGGGATATATGCAAGCAATCTAGATGCTTAAATCAGAAATTTGAGAGTGCCACCATAAAAGGATGTCTTTTGGATATAGGACGCAAGCATCAATTAATAATTTGAGGAACTTAGAAGAGTTTGATAGTACAGCTCTAAATCTTGAACTATTTTGAGCAGAAATTCACAACTTAAGTTGAACACTGGTGATTCCAAAGAAAAGCTGTTAAATTGTGACAAAAAAAAAAAAAAAACCAAGGGTGAAATCGATGAGTGCCTTACGTATCTGGAATATTAAAGTAAATGAAAATAGGGAATTTCAGCTTTACTTAAAGAATCAGATCAAACAACGTGATTAGCTGTAACAGACATTTCATCATTTATCAACAATACTATCATGTCACCTTCACATACTGAATATCAGGGTCAGATGTGCTGATTGTAAACATTCCCTTGAAGATGCTACTTTGAAGTGCACTTCAGTCAAAGCCCAGATTCAGAAATTGTGTATAAGAATTTAGTCACAAGAAATTAAAATCTCTGGTGTTAAAAACAAACAAGCAAATAAACAAACAAACAAAAAAAAAAAAAAAAAAAAAAAAAAAAAAAAAAAACACAAACACCACAACTGTTGACAGAACCATAAAACCTACTTCTGAAAATCCCAGTCAGAGTACACCCAAGTAATAGTTTAAATTTAACAGGTATTTCTTTCCTAGATGAGATTAAAAAACAGAAAAAAGAATTATCATTTGTTGCAGTAAAATATATTTTAAAGGAATATCTAAGAACTGATAACCTGTGAAAAGATTAACCCTCTGCCCCTATTACCTTTTTCATCATCCCTGAAATTTGTGCCACCATACTGCAAATCAGATAAATTCATTATTTGTTCTAAATATTAAGGGAAGGGGCATTGAGTCAAATAGGCAAGGTGACCTGACTGACAATGTGGCCATGCAAGTTCCAGGGAGCTGGTCCAGGGGAGATTATCAAATTGTACAGGATCTCCGAGAGGGGAAAGGAGAAGAGTCAATAACCCAGTCCTTTCATCAGTCTTAAAAGGACTCATGAAAGGACTATTCAGATTCCTTCCTGAAATTGTGTTTCAGTTAGTGGAGGAAATACAGCAAGACCATGTTGTACGCTAGTGTCATGGCAATAAGGGATTAATGCTTGGATGAAAAAATTGTCATTGAGTTGTCAGTTGAATCACCCTCAAAGTTTTAGACTGGTATTGTGTCTATGACAGAAATCAGTAACAACACTTAAAGAAGGTGAGGAAAACAAGGGAAGGATAAAGTGACACTCCCCTGCAACAACATTATCTTTCTGTAATTTGTGGTTGCAGCTAGATCGCAATGTTTAATAGCCATTAATAAAGCCATTTCTCTTAAACTTCTCTTTTTTAATCCAATTTAGATTTTTAGTATCCAAAATAAATTGTAGCAAAAGAGTTCCATTTCTCAGTGGTGTCTTGTATGAGAAAGCATTCCTTTGTTTCTTTAAAACCCACTGCAGGCTGATTTGATTGGATGCCTTAGTTCTAGCATGAGAACTAGTGAATAAACATTCCCGCTTCCTCTTCTTCATGCCATTCTTGGATTAAATTAGGTTCCCAGGGTGAAGAACTAGTCAGCTTAGTAATGTTAAATTATCTTCATTTAAAACAATTAATTGTTACACCTCAAAACTAAAACATTACCTTTTTTTTCTGCAAGCTAATCCTATAAAGTTTTCTCCACAAAACCACAATATGAAACAATACGCTGGTTTAATGTGGCACCTATGTTGCGCCAAGAGTACCATGGTCTTCATTAGCCTCAGCTTACAGCATCAAAGCCTCTTAAGTAAATGGAGTTCATATTATCTAAATACTTTTAATTAAAATAGCCCTATTATCCAAGATTAATGAGAAAAGGGCAGACTGCAACCCAAGCACATGGTCGATTCACTGCTACATTTGACAATCAGTTTTGAGTGAGCTTTGGGTGAAGGTTCAACTGCAAGGTATGTACTACAGAAACCTAAAAGTTGTCCTGACTCAGTCTTGCAGAATGGGCTGTGAAGATCTCCCTGTGAAACAGCCCCATCAACTGATGTCAATCATGCAACATTACTGGAAGGCATTGTGGGATCTAAGATGAGAAACTTACCTGAATGAGCACAGTATTGTGTAAGCTTTTTTACATGTGGGTATGCTGTTGTCTAGTGTTCTCACAATGAACATATAGCTTGCAAAAAAATGAGTGTTGTCACTCAAACAAAGTCAATATGCTAGTTAAGCAGTGTATGAGTTATCACCTTATCAGCTTCATGGACTTCACTATGGAGTTCCCTTTCACAAAAGCAATATAGACATATTTAGCAGATTATCTGAGGTGTGCACAGTTTGACTGTATCTTGGAGTTAGCAAACCTGCTAATATGATCCTAAGAACCCCTGTAATGCGTTATACTGAAATTCAGACTAACAACCTAATATGGTTCTTTGCCTTTAACAGTGACTGAGAGCAAATACATCATGTATCTCATGCCCCACAGCACCAAAGTCCACTACATAAATAACAACCTTTTACTATTTTGAACTGTCTTTCTAATGAAAAGGTAGTAAAGAACTAATCTGCATTTACCTTTTTCATGCCACTCATTTTTATTAACCCCCTTAAAACACATCTTTTCTGAAATGCACAGTCCTAACCAGCATAAACTCCTTCTGGTAGAAACATTTCTTCTTGCTGTCACCTCCTCCTGTACTTGTTCCTCAGACAAGGTTTGGCAGCCAGGTCTTTCACCTGGAGAAAGCTCAAAACTCAATTTCCTAACAGAGGAGGGAACTCTCCAGCAAAGGAGAAACTTATCACTCTCTATCCAGCTGGCTCCTTAAAAGCTTCATGCTACCCTTTTCACTTCTGCCCAACATAAATCTTCAGTCATGAGTAACTTGGAAATTTTTCCTTACCTGAGCATGAGAAGGCAATGGATGCACATCGGAACAAAGGATTCTACTTCATTACAATCAAAACACAGCTGAGGATGTAGGCTTAAGTGACGTGCTAATAAGAATTTTTGCATTGAATTGGCATTACACTCACACTTTCAAGGCTCAGACAGACATACTCTTCTACTGTGTTTTTTGTTATGGTTCCCCTTTCCTGCCTCCCTTGCCCCACAATGAAATAAGCTATGTTTTGTTCAGTGCCCTCATTAGTTTCAAAACAATTTGCTACATAGTTCATTGTGACTTTGTAAACCAAACTGAAAACCCATAGTATGGAAAAATATGGTCTTGTTTGTCCCTATTAAGTAATAAAGAATGTGGTCCTACTGAGTGAGATTGATTTTGCCCACTTTTTTTTTGGGGGGGGGTTGGGTGGTAGAAAGGGGGTAACCATACTTTTTTCTAAAAAACAACAGCAACAAACCTAAACAAAGCCCAAAGTTTTTGCTGAAAAAAACGAAAAGCAGATATTGAATCTTCAGTGCAATGACTCTCTGAACTTTGTCCTCCCAAAGACTTGTTTAACAGTAAAACCAAACCGAACTATGAATAAAGAACTTTGTCAAGCATGCAATTTTATTATGTCTATTGCTGTCATTGAAAAAAAAAATATATATCATTCACTCCATGCCTATACCTTTTATCTCAGGACCATGATCACCAGCAGTAATAAATGGAAAAACACTCATGAATATTCTAACATTTTTTTCCTTCTCTGAAGAAAATATATCCTTATTTCACTGCCTTTTTGTGATGTTGCTAATTTGACAGGAAACAGCATTTGTCTGTATTAGTAAACACCCAGAAAAAAAAGATGTTTTGAAACATTTGACCTGTAGAGCTGGTGAAGATATAAGAAATATTTTGGCTGCTCTGGGACCCAAGAAATTACTCATTAGAACTTGGAATCATGTTGGTGTTTCCCTATCAAAGATAACATGACCAGAGTCATGTGAATTGAGTGAAATAAATTGCACTTTATTTCTTGCTTCATCTTTCATACATAATATCTGGAGTGATTTGGAATGTAAGAGACAGGTGGAAAATGGTCATAAAGACTCTTGAATATCAGCAGAATACATATGAAGCCAGATCTGCACATCAAGTTTCTAAATAAAGAATAAGACCTTGAAGGTAATGAATTACAAACCTAGATTTCTGTAAAATAATGAGATTGGTGTTTGAAGCCGCAACGTCCTCCAGCACAGGTGTCTCTGAGACCTGCTATTTCAGATATTCTGAAAAACACTTTCAGTTTTCTGACAACTGCAAGAACATTTAATAAACTCTTTTTTAGTAAGTGTTTTTGACAAATCTAATGCCCAGCTATTTTTAAAATTTAGCTCTTAGAGTAACCTTTGACCTCCCATGGGAAATTAGAAAACGGCAAAGTTATTACAGGAGGAGATCCAACAAAATTACAATCACGACAAGCTTGAATTACACCATGTAATTGAATCTATTCAGAAGCCAAAAATCAATGCAGTCAACCAGAAGTATACCAAATGCGACATTCATTTTTTCTGCTTTATCAAGCTTAATTGATGTCTCTAGGAACTAAATAAGAGTAATAGGCAACCTTATGGTAGAAACCTCAAGAGATATTTCAAGTGGCTATTCATAAAAGCTCCAAATAATTAATAGATTTAACTGTCAGTTGATGTGGTAATAGAGTAACTATGTTGTTTTTAAATATCACATGCCTTGCATTAATTTCACCCCCATCCCTCCAGAATTCCTACTGAGAGTAGTACAGACACAAATAAATCTAGCTGGTGTATCATGATTTAGAGAACGTCTTGATTTGTCATTTTCATTTTGGACAGAAAGTCAACATACCATGGCTAACAAGCTAACAGTGGTGACATTTTTTGGCATTTCCAAATACATTTTGTCAAAATGCATATGCATGCATCTCCAGGATCCAACAAAGGAGAACACTTACATGAACTTAACATAGGCAATACTTCAGAAAGATACTTCATGACCCTGTCTCCTAGATCATGTCTAGAATAATGTAATAGGATCTAAGCTACAATGATACAAGGAGCACTAAAATGATCACCATACAATGTCAATTAATCTGAAATTTACCAAAAGAATCTGAACAATACAGAATGATTCTAAGAGTAGCTCTGCTGAAGTCCTGTGGAGTGTACTGAGAAGTAGCCGTCTACTTTTCTACCAAGCAAGAACAAAATAAGAACAAAATACATTAAAAGAGACAACTATCTACTAGAAAACAAGATCTGGCTGAACATTTCATTAATCAAAATCATGACTGATTTTTAAAACTTTATGATATATAGATTATAGTTTACTAGAAAACTGCAATGTCAATATTCCAATTTTGATAATTCAGTTTTTTCTTGGTTCCTTTATTATAATTTAGTCTCAACATTGAAGAAAGCATCTGTGATCAACAAATCTTATTCCAAGAATACTTTTGAAATAAGATGCCTATTTTGCACCTTCCTTCTCTCAAAACTTTGTCATTTCCTGAAACCAATGGTCTTCCTTTTGCCTAAGGATAGGCAGATTTCACACAGGATTTAGTAGTCAGGGTGATGATGTAAATAATAATACAAAATTTTCAACATACTTAGATATCCCAGAACTTGTTACAGCAGAAAAATATTTGTCCTTCAGACACTTGGAAGAGTCCATCTATGTGACAAAGAAGCCAAATAAGCTCAGCTGTGTTTCTGGTGCTTTTTAAAGTAGACTATTTCCAGCATATTTACAATCAACATCATTCTAGTATACAAAGACACAGGGTATCTGAAAATGTCTCAACTAGACATATCACCGAATAAGTGGGCAACTGAAATGTCTACTCTGAACAAGTTTTCCTCATGTTTGAACTGTTTACAACTCTACATACACACTTTAGAAGAGACAGTATTCATAGAATCATAGAATATTTAGGGTTGGAAAGGACCTTAAGCTCATCTAGTCCCAACCCCCCTGCCATGGGCAGGGACACCTCCCACTAAACCATGTCACCCTAGAATCTGCCCAACCTGGCCTTGAAGACTGCCAAGGATGGAGTATTCACAACTTTCTTGTTGGCTGATGGGGGAGAAGATGTAGCTTTAAACATTGCATTTCTCCAGTAAACTGCTGAAGATTGCCCATTTCTCATCATAACATTTAAGATAAGATATACATCTAATACAATATAGATATATTATATAGCTTATGGAGACTTTTTGTGGTTCTGTACTTGACACACTATAGCATTTGAGATTTTCTCCTGATAAAAGGGCATCTACAATAGTTTGGAACATTTGCCAAGTTTCAAGTTTTAAGCTAGATGGACATAGAGCTTTTCGAATATACAAACCAAGGCCATGCTTTGGCTTAACACTGCCCTGTTATTCTGCGTACTCATTGCTAGCATGTTCCTAACACACCACTGAACAGTACTAGCTAGAGTTTTCTCCAGAAGCACTAGTATGGGGACCCTGAAAGCCAGCAGCTTTTGTGTACAACTTGCTTATTCTTACCTTAGTGAAGAAGAAAATATTTTTTACATCTTTACTGATTTGATAACATTAACATGAATGTTGCTAAACGTGTGGGTGGCTGCTGTTCTCACATAAGGAATCATAGAATGGATAGGATTGGAAAAGACCTTGAGATCATATAGTTCCAACCCCCCTGCCATGGGCAGGGACACCTCACACTAAACCATGCCACCGAAGGCTCTCTCCAACCTGGCCTTGAACATCGCCAGGGATGGAGCATTCGCAATTTCCCTGGGCAATCCATTCCAGGGCCTCACCACCCTTACAGTAAAGAAGTTCTTCCTCATATCCAATATAAACTTCCCCTGTTTAAGTTTGAGCCCATTACCCCTTGTCCTATCACTACAGTCCTCATAAAGAGCATGACCCAGCATCCCTATAGCCCCCCTTCAGATACTGGAAGGCTGCTATGAGGTCTCCACGCAGAGTTCTCTTCTCCAGGTTCAACAGCCCCAACTTTCTCATCCTCTCTTCATACGGGAGGTGCTCCAGTCCCCTGATCATCCTCGTGGCCCTCCTCTGCACTTGTTCCGACAGTTCCATGTCCTTTTTATGTTGAGGACACCAGAACTGCACACAATATGCCAAGTGAGGTCTCAAAAGAGCAGAGTAGAGGGGCAGCATCACCTCCTTCGACCTGCTGGTCACACTCCTTTTGATGCAGCCCAGGATACGGTTGGCTTTCTGGGCTGTAAGAGCACACTGCCTGCTCATGTTCATTTTCTCATCAACCAACGGAAATGTCTACTCTGAACAAGTTTTCTTCACATTTGAACTGTTTACAACTCTGCATATACACTTGAGAAGAGACTGTATTCTGTCAAAATAAAATAGTACAAGGAGAGATTTGGAAAAATTCAAGGGTTTTGGGACCAAAGGATATGTAAAATACTTGCTAATGCAGCTTGGAGAACTCAGAATTAGGTTTCTGGATAAATCATTAATAGTAAAAATTCACGCAGTTCTTTTCTAGTGTAAACTGTACTGAAATGATCAAGGATAACAAGAAGCAAAGATAATCTAAATGCACTGGACTAGATTGGGCAGGCTCACTTTAACAAGCCCAGTTCCAAAGCCTGCAGAGCATGGAATAGACGCATATATTGCCAATCTGTAGGGTCAAAAAAAAGCAAACAAAAAAGAAAACAAACAAACGCGCACAAAAAAAAAAAAAAAACAAAAAAAAACAAAAAAACAAACAAAAAAAAAAAAAAACATAATTCTGAAACACATTAAAATCTCATAGCTTGGCATGTACATACCTTTGAACATAGATGTTATTCATGAAGAAGCATTCTTCATTGCTCTTACATATGTACTCCCTAGCTGCACACAAAGAAATTCTGGATGATGAAGTAGTGTTTTAATCATAGAACTCAATCACCAAATCCATTAAAAATGTAGTACACATCTATATTTGTGTTACTTTATCAGCCCTAGTAAGAAAATGGCCTGTAATTCCATAAATTCATTTAAGAATTACTTCTATTTGCGAAGAAATTGTTAGTTCAGTCTGAGATCCACATAGGCTTAAATTTAAAATCCAGCAATTGCCAAGACCACCTATTTTTAACTCCTCTCCTGGAGCATAATCTTACCTTCTGTGAAATATGCTACTGCACTTCTCTTTAGGCATGTTATAGGTAAGATTTGCCAACCTTGGAAGAAACCCCACTTTCAAATTCCGGTTAAGCCCAGATAGTTGCTATTTCTGTCATTTCCACTGCATGACAATCAGTTAAAATATCATCCACTATCTCAATCAACTTTGTAGAATAGCAGCTGAATGTTAATTAGGCATTACTTTTGCTGTAAGGAAGAAGGGCTGATAAATCAAACCCCAAGCTATCAACATCTAAACATGTAGTCTGTTAAATAAAGATATGCTGCAAAATGGTACAAAGAAACAAATTAGCGGCAAGAGACAGATCCTTCTAAGCACCCTTTAATTCTGTATCCCACAATTTTTTTCATATGCCAGACAGCATGGAAGTTCAATTACACTTTTAAGTGCACTTATACAGATCAAAAAAAATCAGTACAGAAACACCCATCTCCTGCCCCAGCATCCTCGATTCAGTAAAGATTTCACTAGTACCAGAATGGAAGCTATCAGCATCATGGCTCTGCATTGAAGGCATTAACCTGAGAAATACACCATTTTACATCAAACTGGTAGGTGCTATGCGGCCGCAATCACTTTCTGCATTTGAGCTGAGTTTTCTGGTTACTGCACAACTCTGAATATATCAGCTGCAACCTGTACAAGCTACATGGGCTTTCTGTATTTACATTGTATATAAGAGAATTTTGGTTGGGATCAAGATCTGGAGCTGCATAAGAGCCAAGGGATATACTCCCACCCCTGAAAATAAATATCAATCCATCTCATAAATGTGACTTTTGGAGGTTCCTGAGAGCAGTTTTTATAGCTGAGGAAAGAATTTTAAGGGTCTTTGTACTGGTGGAAGATTGAATGAAGACCCACTCAACCTTGTTAGGCCTCCTCCTTCTGATACACCCTAGTCTCTATGATGCCTTGTTTTTACACGAGTGGCAAGGACACAACACATATAAAAAAGCATTATTATGCCAGACTCCCTGCAAGCAGCAGCCAGGCCTTAGCCAACCTTACCCACTTCTTTTCAAGAAATTTGCAAATATTTTATTGTAACAGCATATTTCAGCTCCCTTTCTCCTTTCTAGAAAAGGAAAAAGACAGCAAACCAAATAAAAGAGACTTTCATATTGTAAATGAGATACAAGCCCACACAACTTTGAAACATAACATTCTTTTTTTCCTCCCTCCAATTAGCAACTAATCTCATCCATATAGCTGCAGGCTCCAAGCTGGTAAATGTTGTGATTCACTAAGAAGTAGTTGGGAACATTTTCCTTATAATTACAAGATATAATTGCTCTTGAGCTTTCTTAGACCCTTCCATGATTAGCAAATCTTTTGCAAACTGTAGGCATAGCATTTATATTTTTAATAAGCAGAAACTTTCATGTTAAGATAAAATAGATAACATCCCCCACCCCTACTCCCCACCCTGAAAACCCAAGCAAACTAGCAAGTAAAAGTCCCTGGAGTGCATTTGAGACGCACAAAAGCAGGACTACAGGACCACCAACTTCTTTACATTGAAAATAGGCAATGATATTGTGGTTATCAGCATAAAACTACAATACATATATTCAGGAAAGAAAGATCTTGCTGGTGCAGGGGGTTTAGAGGGTGGCAGAGCAGAAAGACTCAAAGGGTTAGTTGAACCTTTGTATGATGCCTTGTCTAGAAATCAAGGGAGAAAGAAAAGAGAAAAAATCCTTTCCTCTCCCAGCAAGGAGCTGAAAAGCAGCAGAAGGCTGAGGGTAAAAATCTAGGCTGGAGTGCAGTCTGTGCTGCAAGGGTACAAATATAGTTTGGAGAGGAAACATTTCTGGGCAGAGGAGCTCAGCTCTCTACATTAGTAGAATTAGAATTAGAATTAGAATTATTATTAGAATTGCCCCTAGCATGCTTTTAGGCTGTGACAAATACAGCTCATGAGTCCATGAGCAGTTAGCTCAGGTCAGGACCAGCTCCCAGTTGGAAACTTGCCTGAACCAGCCCTGTTCTGTAAGGCAAGAGTTCTTTCGTATCAGCTCTAACAGTTCTGCTGTAGCTGTCCTCAGCGCCAGCCAGTGGTCCCAGGAACACTCCATTTACTAGGATAGAGACAGCGCTGGTGCTGAGGAAAGCAGCTGTGCAGGAGTAACACTGTGCAACATCTACACTGTATCTCAGCATGCTGTGAAGAGATCTCCAAACCAGTGCTGACCTGATTCTAAAAGTCAATGTAACATGCAGATGAAAGGTAAAAATAAGGAGTTTCTTTATTTGGCTCTTCACCTGAGCTAGTTAGTCTTTTCTCTTGGACCTTCACCTCAGCTCAGAAATGTATCAACGCAACCATATCGCTTCAGCACTTGATCCAAGCTCAAACTATCACATGATTGCCTTTGTGCAAGTTAGTTTGTCCATGATTATGTATGCCCTCTTTAAAACTAAGGGACACCCCAGAATTAATAAATAAAAATGGTAAACCATAGCTTTTGGTGTGTTTTGCCTAATCTGGAAAACAAGACAATTGACTCTGAAGGGAATAGAAACAACAAAATCCCAAAAAGATGTTTTTCAGCCAGTTTCTCAGAATAGAGTGGAATAGAAATATGGGACGAAAACACCTAGATATATGACCAGGACAATCTAGAAAGAGCATGTTAATGGTCTACATTTGCAAAGAAATCAATGTAGATGAATAAAACAAAAATTTATTACTGTGCTTTTAATTTTTTTCTCTATCTTGACACAACAGGGAAGTAAAATTTTGTTTTACCTTCTTTCTCTCCATCTTTCTGGATAACACTTCCTGGCAAATGTTTCTAAATTTTATGTTTGATAAAGCAAGAGTGTGTCCGAAATTGATAAATGTTCTACAGTAATATACATTTCCAAGACAGGCTGACTGTAAATATATTTTAATGCAAATCTTATCAACAAAATATCAGCCGTGTCCTGGTGTTATTCCATACAGTCACAGTATATTCACTACTGAACCAGAAAGCTCTAAGCACTAGGGATTCAAACTTTAAGCAGAGACAGAAAAGAAATATGAACACTGTATGGTTTCAGATAAACAAAGCTACCTCCCTGGACACTGTAGTTCTAAATAAAATTTGAAACTGAAGTTCTTATTCTGACACAGGCAGGCAACGAACAAATAAATATTTGTTATTATTGTATCATTAGCTCATTGGTGCTTACGTAATACAAGTTGAAAGTTACATAGGTTTTCTTACCAACTAAATATAATGCATCCTTGCTTCTGCCTTATTCTGAATGCAGCCTCTTTTCTTGTGAAAACCAAACTTGTATGTATGAGAGAAATACGCATTTCTGCAGTTAACTGGGAAAAGGTGACATTCTGCTACTAACAACAGAATAGAAGATTGTTTCCCAATTTTTAAATCATTATGAAATATTTCTGTGAGAGGGGCCTAGGTAAGAATGCAGCTAAGATTAACAGCTCTTCTGTAGGAGGAAAAATATGAAGACCGTTATTTTTAGCTAATATATAACACATCAGTCAATCACTACTCTGTTGCTGGGGGAGATATCACTAGACTTGTCACACACTGAGGTTTATTTTAACATTGTTTTAAGTTTAAGAGAAGGAATTACTACAGAGATGAAAGTATTTTGCAAATTCTATTACGTCTCCCTTGTATGCTTTAAGTAAAAACACCTGTTGACATCTTTTGTGGGGACACTTTGGAGTGTGGCAAAACACGGCAAATGATAGAAAAACTTTTATTTCAAGATCACCAGTTTAAATGTAGTACATCTGAATTTACCTGAAACAAATCTTTGCAACCCCTTCAGAGTGAAAAATTCATGCATATGTCTTAACCAATGGCAAATGACATAGCAAGTCCATTTTCTGGTTAGCTGGAGGACCTGGATTTACTGTAAACACTGCAACAAGGAGTTTTCAGAGTCTCACTGTCGTGGTTTAAGTCTACAAACTCACACAGCCGCTCTCTCACTCACTCCCCACTCTTTCTTCCCTCTGCTCCTGGAGGGATGGGAAGCAGAATCGAAAGAATGCAACTCCCACAGGTTGAGATAAGAACAGTTTAGTAACTAAGGTACAATACAAATCACTACTGCTACCACCAATAATAATAATGATAAGGCAAATACAAGGAAAGAATACAGTAGCTCTCCATCCAGATATCAAGCCCGAGCAAGCAGTGTGCCCCCCACTGTGCACCCCCACCACCCTTCCTGGTCTCTCCTCTCCGTTTCTACATCCTGGACATGACGTGCTGTGGTATGGAATAACCTCTTTGGTCAGTTTGGGTCAGGTGTCCTGTCTCTCTTTCCTCCCGGCTTCTCCTCCTCCCTGGCAGAGCATGAGACTCACAAAGTCCTTGGTCAGCCTAAACATCACCAAGCAGTAACTGAAAACACTGGTGTTATCAGCACTGTTCCCAGGCCCAAAATCAAAAACACAGAGCTGCACCAGCTACCAAGAAGGAGAAAATGACTCCTGCTGCTCAACCCAGGACACTCACTCAAACAAGAGGAGATGTTGAAGTTTGGAGAAACAACAACAACAACAACAAAAGAAACATAGGAGGGAAAGAGAACTGACATCCACAGATGTCTGAGACAATAGTGTTTTGAACAGGAACTTTTCAAAGCATCTGAACAAGGACTATATTGTGCATGGCCTTTGCTAAGATAATTACTATGTATCTGTCTCCTCAAAATCTGTTCTCTTCCAACATCCTTAAAACAGACATTCCTCAAACAATCTCTACTGAAATGAGCCACTCTGCTCAGGGTTTACAGAACTCAAAGCTTACTTAAACTGCTACTTCTGATGGCTTGGGTTTTAGAAATATGCTCCAGGAAACCCATTTTGGGACTCCCTGCACAAAGGACAAAAGGTTAGGATTGAAGATGGTGCATCACAACAGATTGTGCTAATCACAGCTATGGGAAACAACTGCCTTTTTGTAGCTAGCTGTGCTACTGTGGGCAAGAAGTGCAAAAACCATACAGGCCAAAAGAAAGCAGATGTTTGCAGTTCAGCTTGTCCAATGGGAAAGATGCAGTCTTGAGTGGCTGCTCTCAGAATTGCTCTTAGTTTGGTTTTGTTCCTTCATCTAGCAAGTAGCAAATACAAACTTCATCAACATCCCAGGGAGCAAGAACACCATTTGTCAAGAGTGCTATTATCAGATGAATGTGCAAAAATCCAGAACTCTGTCTTCCAGCTCTGGGGAGTGCAGCCCCTGAAGCAGACAGCATTTCGGAAATGCTCTGCTCTTCCACATATCCTGTTGATTGGTCCAGGTATCCCAGCACTTAACTGTACTCTCAGCTGTCAATCACACTTTGCTGCAAACTGAAATTACTTTTACAAATTATGCTCCTAAGAGACAGGCTCTGAGGTTGGGGCTGCTGTGTGCCGCATGTCATTACGCTCACGTCTTTTAACAAGATTTAAACTGTAATCTTAGTTCGCCATTTTTCACAAACCATCACACACAACTTTGAGATAGGCAGGAAACTATTGTTGTCTGGTTTTAAAGGTTTTTTCATCAGCTGAAGTCCAGTCCTGCAGAAATTATAAGTTAGTTAAAAATATATAGCTGTACACATGCAAGTGGAAGCTCCTCATCTTAGAATCATAGAATCATAGGGTCATAAAATAGTTAGGGTTGGAAAGGACCTCAACCATCTTGACTGAGTTATCTAAAATATTAATACAATTAACACTACATTAAAAATGAAGCTATCACCATTTGGGGCTATCTTTGCCTATTTTTTAGCTAGATACATGTTTCAGGCAAGATTGTAAAATTCTTTAAAATGGTCATTTCCTCACAGGAACTGTGTCACTCTTAGGATATCATATAAACACGTGAAAACACCCACACCAAATTATTCACCTCACCATAGAAGAGGAATATCTACTAGCATGAAATGTTTTCATCTGGGTTACCATATGCCTCCTACTACTTACTCCTTTCTGCCATCTCCTCTAGCATAAACACTTCCATCCATTAACACCCTTTCAAATTCTTTACACTTTAAAGATCATACAGCAACACAAGTAAACAGAAGTTAGCATTACTTTTATTGCACTCTTGGTACAAATTCACAGCAGCTGACAGCAGAATCTCATCTCAGTGGAGGAGATGCATATCTGCTCAGATGCAAAATTTTATAAGCAATAAATCCTGTCAAATGCCATATAAACCTCCATATTAAGTTGGTAATATTATGTTACAACATTTCCACTGATCTATCTTTGTAATTTCCTTCAAAGTGCCTCTGATATTTAAAAAGAAAAAAAAAAAATAAGGCAAACAGGTGTAGGAAGAAACTGTATTAACCGCCAGCTATCTTAAAGGCAAAACAGAGAAGCTGGAGAATACTCCTGGGCTACAGGTTTGACTGGACAATAAAATGAGAGAAGTCCTATTAAAGTCAATGGCCCAATTCCTTCCAGGTACCCAAGTAACGGACAGAAAATAGGCAAACTGCTGTTTCAGAAGCCTGTCAAGGAGGCATTAAAATCCTGAATCTGCGTCAGAGTACAGATTTTGTGGTCCAAGTGCTTATTGTAACGACAGTTAGTTCTCCCAAGAAGTTTTGTTTTGGCAATAAATATTTTTGCATTCCTTTTCTAAAGGACTGAAACTAAACCACCATGAACCTTAAGCTTTTACTTCTGATTTGTTAAATTCTATAAAGACAGTGTAACAGATCCAGAAATTTCCTTTTGTGTCAGTTCAGTGTTAAGCAGCATTTCCTATGCCCCACTGACAATAAAGTCATTGCAAGGTGTGGGGTGGAACCCTATAGAGCTAGCTCTCATTTGGCATTTTCTAAAGATAGTATTTGGTTCATTGCAAATGAGCCATAATGCAGAAATTTGTCTACACGGAGAAAAGGAGCATTAATGTTAGCATCTCTCATCAGGAAGTGAAGCTTAATATTGTGCCATTCATTTAGTAAGAAATTAAAATGGGATTACATTTTGGGAATGCAAAATATTTTTGCATTTTCAGCTTAATAGCTGTACTGACATTTTTGAATCAGTATTTTTGTGTGAAATCTTTTGTTGTGTTTATTTTAAAACAGTAACCTTACATGAAAAAATAGATTGAACAAAAATGCATTTCTTTCTATTGCAGTTTTTCTGCAGGCTAGTAGGTCCAGACCATGCTTCAGATCTAATTCTTAGATACATAGAAATTTGCCATCTCACAAGCCTTAGTATTATGAAAGTACAAAGGTTGTGAAACCAACACTTTTGTTGCAATGCTAAAAATAAATTTTGGATTGCATCACTGCATTAGCCACAAAAAGCTCCGCATTTGGTATTACATTCATATTTAAATGCACCATATAAAGCTCGCTGTGCTTCTACTGACTCAGTGGATAATGCTGATGAGTAACTGTTCTGCCCCTCCCGGAGGGTCCGGGGAAGCTGATCTTTTACCGCACTCTGTGCAGTTCAACAAGAGAAACCACAGGACCTCCACAGGTTGAAAAGTGTGAATAAATAAATTCTATTGTGAACTTCCTTAAAATTGTGCAAGGAAGAACAAAATTTTGTCAGGTTCTTATTCTTATAAGAGCTCCAAAGTAGAGAGAAAATAAAGAATGAAAGAAAACACCAGCTTGTGGATCCAGCAATGTCTTGTCTGGCAGCAAGTGGAAATTCTTTCAGTTTTCAGGCAGTCTTTCTAGTAACTAATCCTACTGGAGTCTAAAACAGAGAAACACACACCACACAGTTGCTGTCCAGCTGGCCTTTTTATAGGGTCGGGTTCTCTTGGACCCCCTCCCACAGGTGAGACTTATTTTCAGGACTATCAGATAAGCACCCAGACCCACTTTATGTTGTACCCTGACTGGTGCCTCAGTGTTTGCCACTGTCTATGGGTACCTTGTTACCTAGGCAGTTGGTCTTTGTAGCCTCAGGGCAGACAATACAGGAAAACAACCCTCCACCTTCGAGGAGGTCAATCGCTGCTGTGCTCCAGGCCCCCTTTTGTGCAAGCAGTAACAAGTGGCTCACCGCAAAGAGGCACTCAGCTTCCCTCAGTTCCTCCTAGCCTTTTAGTTGTTTTGAAACACACACAAAAAGGGGCTCTTGACTATTGCAATAACTAAAATAATAAAAAAAATAATCTCATTCTGTCAAAAAAAAAAAAAAAGAGAGAATGCTTCTACTAAGAAGATAGACGATGAATACTTGTAATATAAATTTTGGTTTCCTGGTTTATGAACATGTGTTATAAATTTTAATTCCAGGCTATAGACAGGAATTAGATCTGTAAACATGTAATTTTCATTAAATTGTCATTCATATTTCCTCAAAACACCTTCATCATGATTTAAAGACTCCTTTCATTTTTAGTTTCACCAAATCCCCAGGGAATTTCTACTATCATAACAAAGAGTTGACAAAAATGCAAACTTGAAATTTCTCAAGAAGACTCACTTTCTCTAAGATCAGTAAGTTATAAACATAAAAGAGTAAACCTCCTGTTTCAGATTTAAACCACTAAGAAATTAAGAGACCTAAATTGAAAATCAGTTATCCCATAATTTCTGAATTTATTTCAAATATTTTTTCAAGCACCAGATGCTTTTTTGCTGTCTAAAATATAATTCTGAGATCCTGGATATCTCAGTTCCTATTTTCAGTAGGATTTTTCAGGTTTGTACAGATTTTATTCTGAAGCCACACTAATCTGCTCCTGTGTCAAATACAGTAGCACAAAGTAGTGGTGAATTGAGAGCATTTCTTTTCTCTTATGCTTCCAATATAAGCAGAAACATTAAATGAATTTCAAAACTGTTCACTATAAAGTGTCATAAAATGATTTGCTTAAAATTGGGGATAACAAATAGAAGTTAAAAGGCAAAATTAGAAGAGAGATCTATAAGGAAACCATGTGTCATTGTAAATGGCACTGAAGATCTGCACACTGGTATCACCTCCATCATGGCTGCTGAGCCCTTTGGCCAGTCGCAGACAGGAAGAAAGACGCTGGGCTAGAAGAACTGCTGGATAAATCAAGACAATTTGGACTCTTTTTACAATGTCTGAGTTAAAGTAAGTCATCTTCATTGTTATTTTAATTAATAAAAAGAGTTTTCCATAGTTGCTGAGCTGTAGCACCACCTAAATGATGCCGGCAGCTGCTTGGCTTTTCCTGTGTGAAGTATGTGTGCAAATTATGTATACATATGATACTTAGAGGCCACATGCTACATGGAGGTTCTTTACCTGCATGATGGATTTTGCATACCCCAGATGCATTGCCTGAGGAGACATCTGCTGTATATTTAATTCGCCTAAAATAATCCTTTGTCCAGGTTTTTCAGGATTTATGGAATATATCAGGTTTGAATTGTCTTTTTACTCTTCAGGCAAAATTTTGCGCACCTTTTTTTATCGATATGATATGCTATGCTATGATGTGATGTGATATGATATGATTGATATATGAGTGATATGAGTGATATGATATGATATGGTATGATATGATATGATATGACAATCAGAGAGTTGGACTTCATGATCCTCATGGATCTTTTCCAATTTGAGATATTCTATGATTTTATGATACGATACGATATGATACAGTAAGATACTATGCGATACGATACGATACGATACGATACGATATGATATGATATGATATGATATGATATGAATAAACCAGGATAATCCTACACATAACATTTCTATTCTCATCTTCTAAGATGCACGGTAACAGAAGAAAGACATAATTGACAATTTACGGATTATGTTGTTTTAAATATCCGTACATATTTTTTGATTTATTTATTAACTATTTTCTATGCTGTCATGGGTTCAGCAGTAGCAGTCATTTTTTTCTCCTTCTTCTTAGCTGGTGCAGTGCTGTGTTTTTGACTTTCAGCCTGAGAAGAGCACTGATAACACCAGTGTTTTCAGTTACTGCTGAAAATGTTTTGGTCTGACCAAGGACTTTCTGAGCCTCATGCTCTGCCAGGGAGGAGGGGAAGCCAGGAGGAAGCAGAGGCAGGACACCTGACCCAAACTGACCAAAGAGGTTATTCCATACCACAGCACGTCATGCCCAGGATGTAAAAATGGAGGGTAGAGACCCGGAAGGGTGGGGGGTGCACTGCGTGGTTGGGCTTGGTGCAGGTGGTGAGCAGTTTTATTCTTTTCCCTTGTATTTCTCTTGTTTTATTACTGGTGGTAGCAGTAGTGATTTGTGTTATACCTTAGTTACTAAACTGTTCTTTTCTCAACCTGTGGGAGTTGCATTCTTTCGATTCTCCTCCCCATCCCCCCGGGACTGGGGGAAGAAAGACAAGTGAGTGAGTGAGAGAGCGACTGCGTGAGTTTATAGAGGCTTAAACCTTGACAGCTGTATAAATTATTTTAAATTCAGTAGCCCAATTTTATGCCTAAATACAAGACATTTACTGTAACTTTGTTTATGGAAATAAGCAAAATCTGTTAAATGAATGTCAATGTCCTGTTTTCTGTCTGAGTAAGATTTTGAACCAAGAGTAACAATTGTTTGCTGAAAGTATGTCTCTGCATTTAGAGAAAGTCTTTCAGGGATTAATAGCTTGTCACAAAAAGATCACTCTGGTAACACTGATTTCTAAAATCATATGTTACAACATATGAGCACATTTCATGCTCAGAATTAAAATGAAGATGCACACTTGACAGCTCCAAGTTACAGCATGGAAAATGTCTCTATTTTTAATGGAATGAAAATGTGGGTTTGCCTTGGCTAGCTGCCAGGTGCCCACTAAACCTGTTCTATCATTCTACTCCGTAGCAGGACAAGAGAGAAAAAAATATAACAGAAGGTTTGTGGGTCAAAATAAGGACAGGGAGAGATCATTCACCAATTACTGCCACACACAAAACAGACTTAACTTGTGGAAAAATAATTTGTTACCAGTCAAATCAGAGTAGGATAATGAGAAATAAAACCAAATCATAAAAACATTTTCCCCCACCTCTCCCTTCTTCCAGAGCTCAATTTATCTCCTGAGTTCTCTAATTCCTCCCCCTCCAGTGATGTAGGGGGACTGAGGGTCACTGTCAATTTGTCACACATTGTCTCTGCCCTCCCTCCTCCTCAGGGGAGGACTCCTCACACTCTACTACTGCTCCAGCATGGGGTCCCTGTCACAGAAGACAGTCCTCCAGAAACTTCTGCAACACGAGTCCTTCCCGCAGGCTGCAGTTCTTCACGAACAGGCTGCTCCAGTGTGGGTCCTCCACACGGTCACAAGTCCTGCAGCAAACCTGCTCCAGCATGGACTCCTCTCTCCATGGAGCCACAGGTCCTGCCAGAAGCCTGCCCCAGTGTGTGCTCCTGATGGGGTCACAATCTCCTCCAGACATCCCCCTGCTCTGTCATGGGGTCCTCCATGGTCTTCAGGTGGATATCTGCTCCACTGTGGACCTCCAGGGGCTGCAGGGGGACAGCCTGCCTCACAATGATCTGTACCACAGGCTACCCAGGAATCTCTGCTCCGGCATCTGGGCTACCTCCTTTCTCCTTCTGCAGTGACCTTGGTGTCTGCAGAGCTCTTTCATATATTCTCACTTCTCTCTCCAATTGCTATCAATACACTGCTGCTCAAGCCCCATACAGTTATTTGCCAGAGATAGGATTTATTAGGTGACTTCAATGAAACTGCACTAACTCCAGTCAGTTTGTCTTTACATGTTTGGTCTAACTCAGGCGGAGAGGCTCCATCAGAGAATACCAATTATCTTTATTTTAGACACTTGTCATAGAATGAGTTCAGTCTTTCCATGCTGATTTCAGAGGCACCCTAAGCAGCTAATTTAGGTTAAGATATTTACATTCTAGGAGCCTAAAGCAATACTGCATTAATATCACACTATTTGACAAGTTTGGCATGCAAATCAACAAATTCATCAAGTACTATTGCAAATCTAAATTTCTTCTAAGAGATTGTTGATCTTAACACTGTTCTGAAGAAAATACCATTCACAAGTTTTAGAAAACGATACCAGTATTTAGGCCACTACTTAACTCCCCATTCCAAGTAATGTTAATATGCATTTATAAATGACTGACCTGATTTTTTTTTTTCCAAAACGCATAATCTATATTATTCAACATTTGATTATGATATAGCTATACAAAGGTAAGCACAAACAAATTTTTCAAGCCTCTAATTCAAACAGAAGTGGTTTTTCTTCATTACAAAATGATTGCCTGGTGATCTGGTAATGTAAAGGGGGAGTTGAACCATTAATTTCAACAGGGCCAGCATATCTCCCCAAAATGTCTTCAACCAGAGCTAGTCTATGGTAACAGAATGTCTTTCTGTAAATTTGGATTGTTTTAGTTTGGATATAAAACTTTATTTTTTCTGAAAGTACTAAAACTGCTACTCACTAACATCAATGCTTTTGACATTTGCATCAGAGGACCAGTTCCTCTGTGGCATCAACGCTTGTTGCCTTGCCATCAGCAGTCTGTTCCATTAACTAGTGCCATGACTTAGTCATTACTTTCTACAGAATATATCTTAATGAAAACATTCAGAGTTTTCTGAAAACTTATAATAGCCTTCACTGTACAGAAAACTGTTAGAAAATGTTGGCACCTACTTTCCATCTACTCTTAAAACACTGGCTTTCTAAATTAGTTTTATTCTTTGTGTAACTTCAGATGCTTTCTCCCAAGCACATCATATCACATGTAATTGGACTTGGTTTATTATATAAATAAGACATACCGACTACTGCAGACTACATCTTCTACCTCTTCACTTTTCTATACACTGTATACAGTACTTTTAATGATATCCTTAGAGAGCTAGTCAAAGAGCTCGGGGGTGGAAATGTGCTAGTGACTGTAGGTTCAGCAGAACCTCAGAAGGAGCACAGGATTTGTGGTATTTTGTTCGTTAGTTCTTTCTTAAAAACTCTCCCTTCAGAATAATAAGATGAGCATCAAATTCTGCCTCATGTTTGACAGGCATGTAAAAAGTCTCCCTTGGGCTGGAAAATATAATGAAAAGGACCTAGAGAAATGGTAATGCAACAAACATCATTGCAATCACTGAATCATCCTCACCATATCTGTAAAGCAGAATGAAAATGGAATAAACTTACAAAATAGTTGTATGTCTGAAAAGTGTGTATATATGAAGGAACCTCTAGGCCTCAGGAAATTATGAATGCCATGCAGCCTCGGAACATTTGATCACCCTGTACAATATCTAATGGGATTTGTGGCAACAATTTATATGGTTTGGCAACAGCCGTTATTTATGGCTTAGGAGAAGAAGCAATATATCTGTACCTAACCACAAATACAAATCTAAAAAGATGACCTAATTTTGAAGAATGCAGGGGAATATTTCTGCCTTAATACAGAATTTAAATATCCAGCCTCAGTACTGAAAAATATGAATCTAGAACATTATGGACATTGGCTTATCAGAAATCATAATCAAATATTAACTTGCAGTTATGATCAGATATTTAATCAGCACAGATATAAAATGCATTTGATATACAAACCACTCTGAACACATTGAGTCAATAATGGTAGAATAAGCAACTATGACTAACATCCTTCAAGAAGATGATTATACATACCAAAGTCATTCTACAAAGAAAAAAAGAAGACATTTAAATAGAACTCTTCCTCCATGCAATTGTTTTCTGCTTTGAAAGTAGACACATTATGATTGTGTAACAGATAAAGTCCATTATTTTTTAATGATGTTTCATACAACTGATGCTTAACAAATGTGTCTGAGAGATCTATTTAGTCTGCAGTGTTCATTTCAGGTCTTTTTACATGTTCAGACCCAAATAATACCAGTAGAGAAAGAGGATAAAATTGGTGATGAAAAGTCTCATAGACTTAATTTAATATTATAATTAAATTATCTATTATTTACTGAAAGAAAATCAGCATGAAATGTACTATACGGCAAAGTCATTTGGAAGCTTCTAGAAAGAAGGCTCAGAAGACTCTAGGAAAATATTCAGCCATAGTGGAGACAGAAAGTACAATGTAGAATTTCCAGTTAACAATTTCAAAAGACTGCTAAGGGAAGTGATGGGCCGGCATTATTCAAAGTTTTCATATTTTTTCTGGAAGTCTTGGAATAAGAATGTCATTCAGCCTAAGTGCTCCAACGGTCTCCATTGGCTCTGTATTTATGAAATTATAATATTTTTAATAATTTAGAATAAGCATAAACAACCTATTTTATCCCTACTATGGAATAAAAGCATAAGGATAGGGATAAAAATAAGTTAGAATATTATTATGAAATCAATTACTCCTAAAAGCACCTCCATTTACCAATGTAGGCTGAGTATCAACACCAGCTACAGTAAAAGAAATAACTGTAAGTCAATTAAAACCCAGATGAATGACACAACTTCTTGAATTTAACCCTTAACCATAGCATAGTTGGGTTTTCTGCACCCCTGTAATCTACTTTGTGTTTTAACAGCATAAGGCTTTGAAAATCTAATTGAACCCAAGGCTGAGATTTAGGTACTTCCACCAGAGAATGTCATGTGAAAGGTCTACAGTGTTGTTTAACTTTAGTGCAACTTACCAGGTTTTTCTCAGTCTGACTGGAAGTCTTTTTTATGCACACTGGTCTAGAAAGGCAGCCTCCTCTACCAGTTCTAAAACTCCATCAAAAATTGGGTGTTTTTCCACCATATGTCTCCACCTATGCAATGCACATCTTCTAAAATTCATGAATAGAACTTGCCTTCCCTCATATCCATTGCAGTACCGGAAGGCTCTGTTTCACCTTCCTTGCAGTACCTGTGAGCTGAAATAGTCACTGGATACAAAACTGGGGGGGGAAAAAAAAAAAGAAAAGTGAATCAAGAACTGGAACACAGGTTTTTCTTCCCCTGATCACTTTGTCAGACTCCTTTTCTATTGATACCTTCTCCCAGAAGGATATTCCATAACCAGATGGTAGAAATGAGGGTTGCTTTGAAACCTTTATCCCAAGTACAAAAATGGAAAAATATTCACTTTTCTTGACAGTAAGCTCAATTCTTAGCCTATTTGGGGGCATAAATGTACTATCTTAAAAACAAAGGTGCTACACAAAGAGAAAGTTCCAACACTTTCCTGGTCCTTTTATATACATATTTACATAGATTTAGGCAGAGCCTCCCTAGCACACTGCTTTTCTTGTCTGACCCTTAAGTAGCAGTGATCTCACAGTCAGAAATTCCATAGAGGGAGCTCAAGGATTAGGATGTTTGGCCTTAAAAGCTTATTATGTTCCCTGTATCACTACAGCTCACTAAAAACTCATAATTCATGGAGAAAGCAGAATAACAGGGCATAAAGGCAATTTTCAAGACACCATAGGAATATTTGTATCCACTTTTATTTACTTTTAGTTTAGTTATTTATGCACAAAATTCTGAACTATACTTGATCTATCTATTTAAGGTTCATCAAAAAGATTCACTCCTCTCAAAGTTGAAGAGGAGTCAGATGTGTTCAGAAAAGAATCACAGCCAAATATCTAGAGAGGTTTCTTGCTTGACTGGGGCCAGGATCTGGGATGTTGTGGAGGGACTGCTGAAGTCTTTGACTGCTACCCTATGCTCTTATTCCCTGTGGACACAAATGATACTGCCATAGAAATCTTGGACAGTATCAAAGTAGAGAGCTCTGGGACTGGTAGTCAAGGGCATGAGAACTCAGGCAATGAGATGGGATTCTCCTCACAAAGAGGGAAAAAGCTTTCTCACCAACAGGATGTGACATCATCAGGAGGGATTTAAACTACGAATGATGGAGGACAGAGAGAGTAATCAGCAGCTTTGTGAGAGAGTGACAGATATGGTCCCTGAGCTAAGAGCATGAGGTGATGTGACAAGAAGGGATTACAAAATAATAAAATGGGTGGTGACCAGTGGCACAAAGTCTAGTTGGAGGGCAGTAGCAAGTGGTATATCCCAGGGGTCAGTAGAGGGTTCAGTCCTGTTTAATATCTTCATTAATTATTGGGATGATAGGGCAAGTTTACTAGTGACACAAACCTGGAAGGAGTGGCTGATATGCCAGAGGGTTGTGGCCATTCAGAGGGATCTCAGAAGGCTGGAGGAATGGGCAGACAGGAAGGAACCTCATGAAATTCACAAAGACAAGTACAAAGTTCTGTATGTGGGAGGAAAACCCCCATGCACCAATGCATGTTGGGGGCCACACAGCTGGAAAGCAGCTTGGCAGAAAAGGAGCTGGGGGTCCTGGTAGACACAAAACTGGACTTGAGCCAGAAATATGTTGTTGCAATAAAGCAAGCTAATGGTGTCCTGAGTTTGCAACAGGAGATGAGTTTAGGTCAAGCAAAGTGATTCTTCCCCTCTACTCACACTGCTGAGGCCACACCTTGGAGTATCCAAGGTCTGAGTGTCTCAGTTCTGAGCTCCCCAGTACAAGACAGACACAGACATGCTGGAGAGAATTCGGTGAATCACAGAGAGCTGGGTCTGTTCTACCTGGAGGAAAGGAGGCCCAGGGGCGATCTCCTCAATGTATATAAATCCCTGAAGGGAAGGTGTAAAGAGGACAGAATCAACCTGTTTTCACTGGTGCCCACTGAGAGGACAAGAGGCAAAGGGTACAAACTGAAACACAGGAAGGTCCCTCTGAACATCAGGAAACACCTGTGAAGGTGGCCGTCGGCTTAGCACAGGTTGCTTGGAGGAGCTGTGGAATCCCATCCTTGGAGTTATTCAAATGCCATCTGGACAAGATTACAGGAAACTGGCTCTAGGTGGCCCTGCTTCTGCAAGAGGTTGGAATAGATGACCCCCAGAGGTACTTTTCAACCTCAAACATTCTGTGAATCTGTAACTTATGAAACAGCTTTCTCTTTTAATTTTAACAAGCAGAGAAATCACATTTATTGCTACGTGCATGAACCCTTCCGTCATTGTTCCATCCTTGTCCTGAAGTTTTATTTACTAGTTCTTTCTTCAACAGAGACCATGTAAGGAATGAACACATAGAGCAAAGAAAGAAAAACCTTGCCCTCTACCTCTTTCCCAACCTTTAATTTATGTAGTATAAATGCTACATAAAGAAACATTTTTGTTTTCATTTTAGACAAGCCAACTATGAACTTGCACTGCAATGTAATATCAATAAGCTACCATGTATTTATATTTCAATGGAAAAAAAAAAAAAAAAAAAAAAGAAAAAAGCCTACTTAAGGACCGGGGGTGAAGGTTCTGAACAGTCAAAACTCTTAATCTACTTAGGTACTTTTTCTAACTGTAATCCCTGAGTAGGCAGATACTCAAAATGGCAGAGAGAGGTTTCAGCTTTCCCTTTTCTCCTACAATATGTTGCATATACTTGGTACCTTTAACAAAATGTTACTTTGCATTCTCCATTACAGATGCTCAGGTAGTCTGCATGCAGATGACAGATTAAGACTTTTGTATAGCTAATCATATGATGGGGGAGAAAAAAATCTTCCTAGAGAATGAGTTGAATAAGTAAATATAGAAATGCAGAACTTGCTTTGCATGAAATTGAAAAATTTGCTTTAAAAAAGCTCCCTGAAAAATATTAAGATTTCAGCAAGTACCTTATAAGTTATGTTGTAAGGTATCTTGTGCTTTCCTTTACATTGCTTAATGTAAAGGAAAGCATGAGAGAGTCATGACATTCTCTGTGTTTCAAGTTCCTTTAGTCTAGACTAAATTCTTGGAATTCTTGCAAAATACCGCATAATGCACACATGAAATCACACTGATGAATCAATAGCCCTAATATTTATAGCTGTCAGGAAATTTGAGATTTAGTTGCCAGTTGCTTTTGAACTATATTCACAGCTTATTATAAAATTGAAGATATAATTTATAAAGATACAAAGATTTAAATAGTGAAATAGAATAGTGGGAAGTACAAATCAAAAATTCTTAGACTGTAATATGTAGACTGGTTTCTCATGGAACCCAAATTTGATAATAAGAGATTAGTATAATCAGACTAAAAATGTATTTTGGTTACATGAAAAATGAAGAAGTTTGTTCATTTATGGACGTAATAAGTCATGAGAATTTCCTAAATCAAAGCAAAACTTACTACTGGCTAATGAGCCTAATTGTTAATTCTGGAGTTCGCAGCTCCAGAAGCTATTAAGAGGCAACACAAAACAAAGATTTTTACTAAAATTCATGAATATACAAAAATGTGCATTTGTAATTTCTTACAGACTAATTTTGACACCTCATCTAATCAGGAAAATTGCATTAAAAATTAATCTGAGAGTTGGAGGAATTAGCCACACATATATTTCTTTTTCTTTTGTATAGCTTATTAATTAAACCTATTTAAATCTACCATGAACATTTAATTCTGGACAATCACATATGAAGTAATCATTTCCCTTTTAAATAAGTATCAAAGATAAGAGAACACATAAGCCCAATGGTCTTTTATGCTGAGCACTGTAGTTTAATAGTAAGACAAATTAGTATAAACAGCCACATAAGCAGACATTCTGCATTGATGCTGATGCCTTTTAATATTCTCTCACATGGCTACAAGTGCTAATTCATGCAACTTTTCTGCTTTCAGCACTACTACTACTGCATCAACATGTCACCTAAATAACTGTAATTAAGTATTCTCCGTAGCTGCTGATTACGGTATGCTGATGAACATTCCCACTGGATTTAGCAGCCTCTTTCATACCAACGACAATAATCATCTCATATTATAATGTCTGTGCTTCTGAGGACTTCTTAAATAATCTAAAATTTTAATTGTACAGACTGTTGATTATTGCAATCTAAAGTTCAACAGGAGCTTAATCAAAAAGGTTCAAGTATCACATCAGTGGCATCTATTAAGCAATATGGTAATATATATCTTTGGAAATAAATACTTAAGCTACTCGGTCTTTCAGCCAAAGTAAACTTTTTACAAAGGCCCATTACCTTCTTGAAAAGAGCACTGAAACTTCTTATGTCGCTTTCTGCTGCAAAGAACAAAGCAATTTTTTCTTTCAGTGAGGATTTCTTATATTTTTAAGGCCTTTGTCATTTTGCATTGAGAATAATGACATTTAAAAAGGCAAAGTGCAGAATGCTGACTCTTATTAAGATGTTTTGTTATCGTCCCTATGGTTATTGAAAGTTAATGGATCACATTTCTTTCAACTGAAACCAGGTGAATTCAATGTGTTAGTCACCAGAATCAGTGTACTGCCTGTGATGACCTCTAAACTCCTTGCAAACTGTATTGCCCTTGTTGTATTTTCTTGCTGTTATTTCTGCATAGAAAAAGCATTCCATGCAAGGAGTGGGAAAACCTTTGGTTTATCTCATCACTGAAATTTTGTTAAGTCTGTGAGGGTCTGGGTTGAAATATCTTCTGTAGGCGTGAAAATGAAGCAACTTATATGCCTGGCTTTAACGTTACTTTTGCAACTTTTATCACACTTTCCTATCCAATTCAAAACACATTAATAAAAAGGGCAGTGTTCTTTCAAGAGAGGAACAAACCTCTCATTTCACATTGACAAGTGTTTGAAAGGAATAGACAGAAAAAGAGTTAGGAAAATAAAGAGATTTTATCCTAAAGCAAGAAATATTACGGATTCTTAAAATTAAGCTGTTTTCAGCAATCCCATTTTGGTATGTAGATACAAAGAAGCAGTATCTGGAGAAAAGACTCAGAAGCAAATGCCTTCCACAGCAGCTTTTCCACTTTCTGCATTACTTTTGCTCCTCAATCTTAGGATGCTTTGGCCTTCTCTGTTACCATTCAAAGCTTTTGTGAGAGATTCTGTTGACCTTTAAGTTCCAAGCAGCAGTTAAGTTTACCTAATGTAACATATCCATATGAATGGTCTGGGATAAAAAACAGGTCATTTTTGCCCTTTAATTCCCTGTAATACAAGAGAAAAGAGTAAGGGCAGAAGGAAATCAATCGTAACTTATCCCTTGACGAATATCAGCAAACACTGTGTCACAAAACCAGTGTGAAGAAATGGAGTATGGATTTTCTGCTGACATTTGTAAAGTGTTTGTGTCAAAGTATTTTTCTAATATAGCAAAGGTTACAGTTTAACAAATTAAAGCACGTGTTTCTTTTGAACTGACATGCTGGTCATTTGGGTTAATTTAAGTGGCTCGTATTTTTCTAACAAACTCTTAACCTAACCTACTGTGATTATGGTCACTCTTTGCATTAATCTGCCATAAGTAATTGCTTTTTCATCAAAATGAGCTGAATGACAACCTAAGCAATACTTTAGTTTTAATATCTATAATTTCTGATTGTTCAAGTGCTTTTTCATATTACATGAATGCTTGAACAAGATTACTATTTTTCTGTGAGTTATAACTTCTGTCACTAAATTTCCTAACAAAGACAAAATCTTTGTTTTCCTAGTCTCCAGGACTTAATTTATTTCAAACTAGTTTATATAAATATTTAGTACTTTTGAATTATTGTGTGACAACCTATGAGGAAGACAGCATAAATTCAAAGTTGCCATTGGATTGTCATACAATACCTCAGTACTGATCATCCCAGGAAATACCACTTTAGATAATAATTTATAACACCAAATATAATTTTGCAAGTCATTCTTTATGATCTACTCCCAGAATGTTGTTTTGTTTGGGTTTTTTCTCACATATGTAAGACTTTTAGGAAAATCCTTCATACATGTAGTATCATCGTAAAGAATTCCGTAAGTTTTCTACGTGTTATTCATGAAAATATGTTGGCATCCTAGCAGACTGTTCAGTTAGTGCTAATACATTTCTTTGTATGCAAAAAAAAAATCAAACCCAAAACATTTTATTTTGTATATTAAATAAGAAAAAATGTTTTAGAAGACATAAATCTTATAAATAATTTGGATTATTTTGATAGTAAAGCCATGAAGTAGATTCTTCTTTTTTTAATGCTTAAGATGTCAGTGAGATGACAAAACCTGGGAAATTTGCTATAACGATATGGTCTAACTGGTCCCTTCATAAGAATGATTTCACTGATTTTACGTGTTAACTGATATACCCCACAACTTTAAGTGAGCACCTTTATTTTATTTACAGTGCTGCATATGACCAAAATGCTTTTCAGTTTTCTGCTGCCATTAGTGTCTAGAACACAATACTTACATACATGAGAGCTTCCCAAGCTTTCAAAATTTAACTAAACTCTCACAGATTTTGCCTAATTGCACGTACACACACATAAAGCTAACTGTGTGAGGTATATGGGAGGCCTCTCAAGAAAATGAACTCTGTTGAAGAGGATAAATAAAATCTTTCTAGTTCTGAAGTTAGACCCTCTCATAAAGGGGGTAGGACCATATATCCTCAGGATTCCTTCATAGATGAAGAGCATAGCAGAAGCTTGTTTCATTCAATATTTAAATCATATGATCAACACTTGTGCAACATGTCTCTGCATAATACAACAAATGGAATGCCTTTTTAAAGAATAGTTTCCACATTTTCCTCTGCTTAATAGTGAGAATCAATCATTGCAATAAACATTACATAACTCTCAAAACCAGAAATATCCAAAGAATCAACTTATTGTGTAACAATAATCAATCAGCTACTGAAGAGTCTGAGGTAATATGAATTTATGGGTGTCCTTGACACAATTCTTGTTTAAAAGCAATAAATCCTTAGACATGGTTGTGTCATATCCTGGGGCTCAAGCATAACAAGGCTTTTTAAAAGAAGGACAACCCTGGGATTACAGTCACTTACCTTTGACTGCTGTCAACCATTTCTTATTTTTAATATAACAATTTTAATCCACCTTTAACATATAACATAACTTTATTTTCAAATGAACGAATCTGCTTTAATAAGGACCTTACTATGTGTAGTCAACAGAAGTTAAAAAATCTCCAGTTCGCACTCAAGATTGATATTATAATGATCTGTACCGGAAGATGAAATGTTGCTACAAGTATGAAGGTAAAGTATACCAAAGCAGAAGCAATTAGGATAAGACAGTTCAAGTACCAACTAACACACAGATATTTTGTTAACTATCTTGATGAAAACTGTTCGGATGTAACATAGTTTCCATTTTATTTACCTTTGTCGTGGTTTAAACCCCTCACACAGTCGCTCTCTCACTCACTCCCTCTTTCTTCCCCCCAGTCCTGGGGGGATGAGGAGGAGAATCAAAGGAAATCAACTCCCGCAGGTTGAGATAAGAACAATTAGCAACTAAGGTATAACACAAATCACTACTGCTACCACCAATAAATAATAATGACAAGAGAAATACAAGGAAAAAGAATATAATTGCTCACCACCCTATATCAAGCCGGAGAAAGCAGTGCACCCCCCACCGTGCACCCACCACCGTGCACACCCCACACCCTTCCGGGTCTCTCCTCTCCGTTTCTACCTCCTGGACATGACGTGCTGTGGTATGGAATAACCTCTTTGGTTAGTCTGGGTCAGGTGTCCTGTCACTCCTTCCTCCCAGCTTCCCCTCCTCCCTGGCAGAGCATGAAACTCAGAAAGTCCTTGACCAGCCTAAACATTCTAAGCAGTTACTGAAAACACTGGTGTTATCAGTGCTGTTCCCTGGCCCAAAATCAAAAACACAGCACTGCACCAGCTACCAAGAAGGAGAGAAATGACCGCTGCTGCTGAACCCAGGACAACCTTATAAAAAGTGAATATTCTACTTCTTTGAAATTCAGACTCAAGTTCTCATAAAACAAATGTGACAGTAAGTGCATATTTAGTTTAATTTGCCTAATCTCTACAATACAGCATTCTTCATTGTTTCAATTTTCTATTTTTCATTTTTTTTTCCATGTAGCTGTGAAGTAATGGCTTTATGAAATGTAGAGAATTTTGACTTTTCCACAAAATATTTTTCACTGCAGAAATACATGTTGCGAGTTTATTTTTTTGTTTGTTTGCTTGTTTGGTTTTTTTTTGTTTGTTTGCTTGTTTGTTTGTTTTTTAATAAAATCTTTGGTATTCACAAACTTGAGCAGCAACGAATTTAGATCTTTAGATTTATTTCTTGAGTTCAGGAGAGATTTCTGACTTATTCTTTAAGTGAAGGACCAAGGGAATAAGCAGGGCAAGAATGTGAGATGCAGGATTGTGACATGTAACTTTTTTATCATGTAAGATGAACAGGGATGTATACACCCTTTCCTTCCACAGCTCATCACTTTCCTGAGCATGGGGTTTGTCCTTTGTCCTGGGTTCAGCTGTAGCAGTCTTTTTTCTCCTTCTTGGTAGCTGGTGCAGCGTTGTGGTTTTGACTTTCGGCCTGGGAACAGCACTGACAACACCAGTGTTTTCAGTTACTGCTTGGTAATGTTTTGGCTGGCCAAGTACTCTCTGAGTCTCATGCTCTGCCAGGGAGGAGGGGAAGCTGGGAGGAAGGAGGCAGGACACCTGACCCAGACTAACCAAAGAGGTTATTCCATACCACAGCACGTCATGTCCAGGATGTAAAAAGGGAGAGCAGAGAACCGGAAGGGTGGGGGTGCACGGTGGGGGGTGCACTGCTTGGTCGGGTTGGGCTTGATGGTGAGCTATTGTATTCTTTCCTTGTATTTGCCTTGTCATTATTATTGGTAGTAGCAGTAGTTATTTGTGTTATACCTTTGTTACTAAACTGTTCTTATCTCAACCTGTGGGAGTTGCATTCTTTCGAGTCTCCTTCCCATCCCTCCGGGAGCGGAGGGAAGAAAGAGGAGGAAGTGAATGAGTGAGCAAAACTGTGTGGCTGAGAGGCTTAAACCATGCCATCCTTACAGGATCATTATTTTTGGTGACTTAGGTTTTTTTCCACTATGAATGCAGACTACCAAAATACTTCAGAAACTCTTCAATTAAATTTCGGGTTTTAACAAGAATTCAGAAGTTTTGGAGGCAGGGTCAAAAAGTAGATTACTGCCTTTATTTCTGTTCTCTGAATTGCCAGGGTTATTTCCCTTTTTTGCTGTTTAGCACATGATGGCCTTTTCAAACTTTCCACATTGCTGCGGTCTTTTCTATGGTCTCTTCTACAGAATATGAATGAATTAAAAAAAAAAAAAAAAAAAAGAAAGAAAAAAGGTAAGCACTCCAAACCAAATGCCACAGGATCACTTGCAAAACAGATGATCGCATGCACAGGGAGTTACTGTGGTTCTAAGCTATTTGCTCTTCATCTTGCTAGTGATCCCATGTTCTGTCTAGATGTGAAACAACTGTGATACTGCAGGGTGGTCCTGGATCAGTGCACATGCTGAATACCACAAACTAATAAATTTGTACGTGATGACAATACTAATGTACAATACACTTCCAACTCATTTCATCAGCACAGTTTCCAAAAAGACTAACAAAGTGTATAGAACATCTGTTTGTGGGAAACTAGAAAAAGAGAGTAAAAATTACCTGTATTTTATGCCATTCAAAGAATTAGCCTGAGGATTTGAATTTACTTAGTATCAGAAAAGACAATGTCAATACACTACAAAAAATGAGTGGAAATGAATCTGCATAAAAATGCAGACATTGTTGTCTGTGGCGTGTCTAAGCATAATGGGCTGCTAACTCTAACAAAATGTGGCAAAATTGCAGTCCAGCATCAAAATCCGTCTTACTCAGTTGTGTCTAGCAGCTTCAGTTCTCCTCAGACAACTGAATGGCTTAATTCAGGTTGCTGACCTTGAGGGAGTTGTGAAACGTGTTTCCTGAGCTGATAGAAAAAAGGAAGAGTTCCAAAGGCAGATCAAAAAGATCAGAAATATGCCATATGCCTTTGGTCACTAGGATTTCATTCAGAACAATAACTGAGGAAAATATTTTATTTTACTGTGTTTCTAATTCGTATCAAAAAGTGCCCAGACTTAAAAGGATAGATGCTTCATTTCATGGAGCATATGTAAGACTAAAATACAGTAATATCTTGCTGATAATTAAAATACTGAACAATAATGTTCATCTGACAACAGAAAAAGGAGCAACCCGCACAAGAATTCATGCTCATTTTCATTTCAGCTGCTCAAATACAAGATAGAAATCTTACCTTTCTCAATCTGTTAAGAATTACCTGACAAATATCCAAAATCAAAGTTTACTCTAGAACACAATCAAGACAAAGTATTTAAAATTTATTTAAAGCATCACATAGAAGTTACATAGGGTTAAGTACAGAAAAAGACAGGCCTCGCTCAGAAGACATGCATCTAAACAGAAAAAGTAGAAAATACAATTACAGGCACAGAATTACTAGCAGTTTTCCTTGACTTACTAGTTCTGATTTTTTTTAAAAAAGGCACTTTTATTATTGTCCATCTTGCTACATATCAAATGCCTTGTGTTCTGTCTTCCTTCCACCTTTTAATGGATCAGAAAAAAACACTGTGACTTAGTTTCCTCAATGATATTACAGGTGATTATTTTTAACGCTTAATGTTGAAAAAAGCACACTGCCATTTGACTTATAGAATCATAGAATAGTTAGGGTTGGAAAGGACCTCGAGATCATCGAGTTCCAACCCCCCTGCCATGGGCAGGGACACCTACCGCTAAACCATGCCAACCAAGGATCTGTCCAACCCAGCCTTGAATACCACCAGCGATGAAGCATTCACAACTTCCCTGGGCAATCCATTCCAGGGCCTCACCACCCTCACAGTAAAGAATTTCTTCCTCATATCCAATCTAAACTTCCCCTGTTTAAGTTTGAACCCATTACCCCTTGTCCTATAACTGCAGTCCCTCATGAAGAGTCCCTCCCCACCATCCCTATAGGCCCCCTTCAGATACTGGAAGGCTGCTATGAGGTCTCCACGCAGCCTTCTCTTCTGCAGGCTGAACAGCCCAAATTTTCCCAGCCTATCTTCATACGGGAGGTGCTCCAGTCCCCTGATCATCCTCGTGGCCCTCCTCTGCACTTGTTCTAACAGTTCCATGTCTTTTTATGTTGAGGACACCAGAACTGCACACAATACTCCAAGTGAGGTCTCCCGAGAGCAGAGTAGAGGGGCAGGATCACCTCCGTCGACCTGCTGGTCACGCTCCTTTTGATGCAGCCCAGGATACGGTTGGCCTTCTGGGCTGCAAGGACCCACAGATGGATTTCATCAGGTCCCATGGACTTGTATACATTCAGGTTCCTAAAATGGTCTCGAACCAGATCGTCTCCTACAGTGGGCCCAGGGTCTTCATTCTCACCGTCCCTGCGTCTGCCTTCCAAGACTTGGGTGGTGTGGGCAGAGCATTTGCCAGTGAAGACTGAGGCAAAGAAGTAATTAAGATCCTCAGCCTTCTCCAAATCCAGGGTAGCCAGTTCTCCCGATAGCTTCTGGATAGGTCCCACATTGTCCCTTTTCTGTCTTTTATTTGCAGTGTACTATAGAATCCCTTCCTGTTATCCTTAACATCCCTATCTAAGTTAAATTCTAAGTGGGCCTTAGCTTTCCGAACCTGGTCCCTAGCTTCCCGGACAACACCCCCCTATTCTTCCCAGGTAGCTTCTCCTTGCTTCCACCTTTTATAAGCCTCTTTTTTCCTTCGAATTTTCCTCAGCAGCATCTTATCCATCCAAGGAGCTCTCCTGGCTCTCCTGCAGCACTTCCTTCTAGTAGAGATGTGTCGTTCCTGAATGAGTATTCTGGGCTGCATCAAAAGGAGCGTGACCAGCAGGTCGAGGGAGGTGATCCTGCCCCTCCACTCTGCTCTCGGGAGATCTCACTTGGAGTATTGTGTGCAATTCTGGTGTCTTCAACATAAAAGGACATGGAACTTTTGGAACAAGTCCAAAGAAGGTCCACGAGGATAATCAGTTGACTGGAGCACCTCCTGTATGAAGATAGGCTGAGAAAATTTGGGCTGTTGAGCCTGGAGAAGAGAAGTCTGCGTGGAGACCTCATAGCAGCCTTCCAGTATCTGAAGGTGGCCTATAGGGATGGTGGGGAGGGACTCTTCATGAGGGATTGTAGTTATAGGACGAGGGGTAACGGGTTCAAACTTAAACAGGGGAAGTTTAGATTGGATATGAGGAAGACATTCTTTACTGTAAGGGTGGTGAGGCCCTGGAATGGATTGCCCAGGGAAGTTGTGAATGCTCCATCACTGGTGGTATTCAAGGCCGGGTTGGACAGATCCTTGGTTGGCGTGGTTTAGTGGGAGGTGTCCCTGCCCATGGCAGGGGGGTTGGAACTCGATGATCTTGAGGTCCTTTCCAGCCCTAACTATTCTATGATTCTATAATTTCGAAGAATGGCATGTGTGTGATTGTGCATGCAAACAAACACACCGATTTATCAGAGCCTTAGCCTTGTGGATAGCTGGTGGAGAAAAATGCATGTGAAATAATTTTAATGTGCATCTCTAAAATTATATAGGTTATGTATGATGACCTGTTTTGCAGGTGAGCTAGATACCAGAGATGTGTATTTCAGCTAGATACCTCCAGGTTTGGTTTATTTAAATGAGATTTTCAATTGGGATGAGTAACTTTGGTTGTCTAGTGCGGAATAGCTTAAGGGTACATAATGTTAAGCTGAAATCCATTTATAGTTTCTCAATTCAATTACAGCGGTTGATTTCAAAAACTTTGTCCAACAAAGACACAGGTCTGTAATCAGTGAGGAAGAAAATGTAACCGTCCTTTTCACCACTGTTGATAATCCCAATTCATAGGCTCAGAATCTATCCCAGCTTTTCAAATCAGACATGTTCATTACTAGAATGCTAAAGTTTCCACCATGTACTGAAAGAATTTACAATGCATGAAGAAAAAAAGATGGTCTATCTAGTCATGGATGGATGTGTCATAAAAACATAACAGCCTTTTTACTTAGAAACACACGAGAAATTAAACACAGGAAAAATGTTCTTTTGCAGAACAGTCTAAAGGAAAATAGAGTTGATCTGTCCATTTTTATCTCAATAAGCAGTTCTTAGCACACATATATAAGGAAAATGTTCTTTGCTCTGAGGGTGGTGAAACATTGAAACAGGTTGCTTGGAGAAGTTGTGGGTGTCCCATTCCTGGCAGTGGTAAAGGCCAGGTTGGATGGGGCTTTTAGACACCTGGTCTGGTGGAAGGTGTCCCTGCCCACAGCAGGAATGTTGAAACTTGATGTTCTATGCTGTCCTTCCAACCCAAACCATTCCGTGGCACTATGAATCTGTATATATGAATCATTGTAAATACATATTTGAGAAGGAGCTTAAACACCTCACTAGAGGTCTATTTTTCCCTACATAAAGGTGGTGAATCTACACTTAAGCAGAATGGGAATAAAAGCCTTCTTGGAAAACTGCATATGTACCTAAGGAAAGCTCTCAGTTAGAAGGCTCAAGAGCAGTAACAATAATTGCAAGGCAGGTGATGCAGTTAGTCTCAGTAAGCTTTGACCTGTTCTTTGTCTGCTTCAATTAAAGTTCTACCAATACACACAAGGAAGCTGTTCAGAGGTTCCTGCTCTGTCAAATAATTAAATTCCAATCACTGTGCTCTTTCCAAAATAGTTTGAACCTTTGCCTGTAAAGAACTTGTTGTCTCTACAACACACAGTATATATTTACTATTTACACTGTCAAGTTATTTCTTTGACTTCTTATCCTTTATGTAGCTGAAAATAAAGTAGCCCATAGAATAAACTTTGTTCCTATCCTACTTTCGCCATACTATATTCTGTAGAGTTATGTTGACATGAAGAAATGTTTAAAAATGGCTACTGAAGTATTATTCTGTCAGATTTGATTTGTTAATTTGTTCATTATTTACCAGTAGACTATGACAATGTTTCTAAGATAAGCCTTTTGGGGAAATATACTTACAATTGACCTATTTCTTTGGGTTAACAGCAGCAGCACTTATTTGTAACATTCACTAATGTCCTGTACGTGAAAAATAATAGTAAATTATAAGTCACTGTACTTTACGGCCCCGCTGTCAAATATTCAGACATGGACTGAACAGACTTATCAGGCAAGCACGTACGGCTTTAGCATTCCTATTAAACATAGTGTCTTTCAGCATCGCCAAACTATTACACTCAAGGCAAAGTATTATGAATTTTTGTGCACGTCATATATAGCACACCTAGAATATTTGGATCACAAATATTCTTTGAAGTATCCTGAGCATGTCTACTGCACCCTGAAGGAAGCAGCCTTTTCTGTGACCCAAGGCTGGATTGCAAAATACAGTGCAGGATGAATAATTTCTGTCTTCTACAGCATAATCACAGAGGCACTGCTTTCCAATCACGATTCCCATCTATACTGCGCTCAGGATGACTTCAGATGCAGATTCAAAGACCAGTTTTCAACTTGTGTTAAATGTCCTGCTTCATATATTGATGTTGCTCTCTGCTCTCAGAGTGTCACAGTACATTACTGTACAGACTCTTGGAGTCAGTAAATATTTTAAGAACATCTCCCTAGGATTTTAGTTACCTCAGCCACAAAAGAGAGTGCCATTAAATAATGATTCTGAACCCAGCATCACTTGCTAAGAATGATATTATTTTCTGTGTAGAGTTAGCCATTCTAGAAACCAAATATCCTAGGTAACATACAAGCTTTTTACCTTGTACTAACTATACTTAGATCTACAACAGCTCTTGTTCCAGAGTTAACTGTGGTCAGCCTAGGTTGTGACATCCATTTTATGAACTCACTTCTACATGTAACTGTTTCTGCAAACCAAGTACCATCCGGGTTTGGAAGAATGCTTCCAGCTCAGATCCACAAGAGAAAGAAGAAAAGTTTCCAGTTGCACTGTGCCTAAGCACCACGGTCCTCCTGGGACTGGTGGTAGGGAATGAATCAGTGCGCACCGCAACAGGCACTCAAAACCACTGTTAAAATTGCTGTTTGATGTGCTTACAGGGTAGCAGCCAACCATACCCTTAGTTGCCAGCTGGAGTAAAACTACACCATCTTTTTTTAGACACCATGTCATAGTTTAAGCTATAAACCCATACAGTCGCTCTCTCACTCACTCCCCACTCTTTCTTCCCTGTGCTCCTGGAGGGATGGGGAGGAGAATCGAAAGAATGCAACTCCCACAGGTTGAGATAAGGACAGTTTAGTAACTAAGGTATAACACAAATCACTACTGCTACCACCAATAATAATAATGACAAGAGAAATACAAGGAAAAAGAATACAATTGCTCACCACCCGATATCAAGCCCGAGCAAGCAGTGCACCCCCCACTGTGCACCTTCACCACCCTTCCGGGTCTCTGCTCTCCGTTTTCACATCTTGGACATGATGTGCTGTGGTATGGAATAACCTCTTTGGTTAGTCTGGGTCAGGTGTCCTGTCTCTCCTTCCTCCCAGCTTCCCCTCCTCCCTGGCAGAGCATGAGACTCACAAAGTCTTTGGCCAGCCTAAACATTACCAAGCAGTAAGTGAAAACACTGGTGCTATCAGCACTGTTCTCAGGCCCAAAATCAAAAACACAGTGCTGCACCACCTACCAAGAAGGAGAAAAATGACTGCTACTGCTGAACTCAGGACACACCAGTGCTCCCAGCACCCTTCCATGTCCTTGGTCTCAGTAGTACCTCACAGCTGCAAAAGCTAAGATTTTTTCTTTTTTAGAACACAAGGGTAATATATTTTTCTGATACTTGTATTCTATTGCACAGAAAACCCTTTTGCTGTTTTTCATACCGGTAAATTTTGCAGACAAATTCAGTATCACCAAGTCCACTTGCTTCAACAAGTGCTGCCTGTAGCCATTAATTTGTTTATTATGGCTGCAATGTGCTTTCAGAAAGAACAACTATCTTCAGGCTCTAATCTAGATAAAGACATTACTTTATTTTTATTATTATTTTTAATTTAGTCTGGAAAGCAACAGTATAAAGGTTGCCAACAATAATGGCTACGTTTGAGCATTTAGAAGTAAATTACTAAGTATAATGAGAATGAGAAGATGTGGACTTAATTTGCATTTACCATAAAAAAAGAACTGGACATCAGCCAGGGTTCAGATTTATTAACACTCAGAAATGCTGTCAGAGCTCCTGTGTACATGGGACATTAGTCATGCATTTTGTTCATCTAACATAATATGGAACATAATTTATTAGAACATCAAAATAATAGCTTTTAATCCATTTCCCCATCTATATGAGGATATGCACAATAGATTCTGAAGCTATATGTGCACTCTATTAGAGCTAATTGAAACTAGATGATACAATTAACCTGCTTCTTAGTAAAAAACATTAAAACAATGTTAAATTCTAATCACAATAAAAGAGAGTAACATTGGAAAGAAATGCAGAGTATACCTGCAAATCATCCTTTTTAATTTCTTGGGAAAAAAAATGGAAAAAAAAGTTACCTTTGAAGGGAAATCAAAAATATTAAAAGCATCAGCTGGATCAGCTACTACCTCTACCTTTGCTCATTGTATTCTGATTTCCACTGGAAGATAACATTACATTCACTTGCAGAAGTGATAAGTACACTAACTCCTGGTATTTAGATGGAACACAAGAGAACTGAACTGGTGGTCAAGGTAGGAATGAGTTGTAAAGATATTCTGGTCACACTACACACTGCTCTGTTATAAAAATTTTAAATTTTCTGTTTCAGAAAGCATCCCAATAATGTATGAAAGTGTCTTAATTTTTCTGTTGATTATGCTGAATTTTAATGCAAACAGTTGTTTGTTTTAAATAATTTCCAGGACTGCAATTTCCATGTTTCTCTGAGAAAATTGAAAAAAATCTTGTTATTTTTCATCAGCTGATTCACTAGTCTTATATTTTATTTCTTCAATTTTCTTTTTCTACATGCAAAGAAGAACAACAGAAAAACTAAATTAAAAATATTTAGCAAACGACAATATGCTATGTAAAAATTTGTGGTTTAAGGTCTTAAAAATGTAATACACCATAAAGACTGCAACTGTATGGAGTAAAAGAGATTAACCCAAACATCAAAAACAAATTATATGGTACAAATATACGATGATTAATATACAACAACAGATTTGAGACTGATTAACAGTCAATACTGAAAGTATTTTTAAATTAATATTACTGTTTGTGATAGTTTCTAGAGTGTAGCCTTAGAGAATTAAATCATCTGGCTGACAGCAGGACAAAAGGCTAACACACAGCAGAACCCCAACAGTGTAGAATTCACATGAAAAAGAAATACCTCTTTTTTGTTTTGTTTTGTTGGTTTGTTTTTTTTTTTTCTTTCTACAATTCTAGAAGGTCTTCAGGAAAGCTGAACATTTAGCTGGATCATGGATTGTCTGTGTGCTTTGAGGAAAATCAGATTTGCTCATCCTGCAGGGAGTGTACAGGTAGAGGAGGGAGAATTAGCAGCTGCTACTGCCTCGAATATTCCCTTGCTCTCCCCAACAGAAAGACCTGCAAAGCTTTTCAAAGCAAATGTAGGCACTAAAGCTGTAGCTGCCCCAGGCAACTGCTTACTTAGCCTGCATCTAGGTTATAAAAAAATTCTGGGGTGAAGCAGTGAAGAAATAAAAAGAAAAAATAAAGGAACCTTGTAATTTTCAAGTGCAACTGTCAATTATTTCTGGGCTTTATTTGCGTACCTGCTTTCACTGGAAGCTTGTGTAGCAAGAAAAAGATACATTTAAATCCAATTTTTGTTTGTCTAGAGGGATGTATTTTGCTTTTCTCTCAAATTTCTACATTAAGCTTCCTGGAATCCTTTGAAAAGTCTATGCGTACACGCAGACACACTCAGCTTGACCCTTTATCACTGTCTGGCTTATTTATTAGCTTTGGCACAAGTATGGGGACAAAGAAGGTTTTGAAGACTGTTCTGTGTAAAAGGACAGAAATATGTCTTAGTCCTGGTTTATTTTTCCCCAAACCCCCCCCGAGACACTGCAAGTGGTCAGATAGAGCAACAGAAAAGCTTCTTCCATTTCCCTTTCTAATGAAGCAGAAATACCTGCTATCATTGATTTTTCTTCATTAAATGCAAAAATGGTTGAAACAGGAAGACCTGAAAGAAACATCTGTACCTTTGCTCTGTGCCATGGGAAAGCAGGTCACTATGCTGTTTACTTTATACAGAAGTCTTTGCTTTCTGTTGTACCACTGCCCTCTTAATGCACAACTTAAAATGCCTGCATATGAAAGTTTCAGAGTGATACGCTGGTTTCCCCATACCAATAGAGGCTGAAGGAATCAGTGCATAACCTCTGATTTCCACCCTCCTGGCAAGAACAGACCTACAGCTGTAGTGACATCTCACTCAGACTTGACACTTCCCAAGTGTGCATCTTATCCCATGTCATGAATGGCTGTTGCACCTTACTCCGAGCTTTGAAGTCCATCATCCCAAGGAAAATGCCAAAATACATCAGAAGGTCAAGGGATTTAACTCTCTTTTATAAATCTGAAACAAAGATGAGGGAATAGCTGCAAACAAAACAGAAATTGCATGTTACAAATTTATTCGCCTGGGAAAATATGCAAGGATTTTATTGAAAGCAGATGTTCCAGCTTGGAACATTATGTCTATTTCAGAAAGACGCAGGAGAAAAAGCATGTAATATCAATTTACATTTTCAGAAGACAACCCAATTACTTATGATCTTGATATCATTCATAATTAAGTCAGTTTATTAGTCTAAAAACAGAATGGAAGTGTCATATAAGCACTTCTGTGAGAGTAACATACTTAATGTTTACTAGAATTTATTAAAAATGAGGTAGAAGAAAGACCACTTAAAAGAAGGGAGAGCAATTCCACGCTGCATTTGAGAAAGGAGTTGAATTTAGTGTTAGCATAAGATTAGTATTGTAATATAGAATTGCACTAAAGGCAGTAAGGGTTTTAAAATTGTAAATAATGTAAAATTATTAGATGTCCATTTAAATGCAGTGAAAGTAACGATCTGCTATCACTTGAAAAAAATGCAAGGTCCTTTTCATGGCACTAATTCAAAAGATATCACATTAAGGCTTTGTGATTGTCATGTTTTTTATTAATAATATCTAAGACCACTTAGAGCAACTAGAAGGAGCTATTTTAAGCATTCTGTATAATAAGTAGTAAATGAGTAATTAAGGTAATGGGTAAGATTTAAATAATGTAAATTATCTCTGTCTTGACATTTTGCATGATTTCCAGATTGAATTTCAGATTTTGGTCCTCAGCCCGTTTCAGTGCAAGAGGAAGGAACCTCATTCCAAGTGGAATTTAGATAGTGTAAAATGCAAACCCAAGCTTTGTTCTTTCATAACGTGATAAACAGGTAAAGTACAATAAGCATTTTCTTCATCAGTTCTTTGACCAAATCCCTCCTCAAGTCATGAAATTTACCATAAAACTTGACAGTTTGGAGCTCATAGAGCTCTACCCTGCTCCTGCTGTAATGCTCATGACTGAGAATAGAGTAGGAGGTTTGTTCTTAGGAGCCCTCTTACTGACCTGGCTTATTGGCAAAACTATGAGGATTGAGGGGAAATTACACAAAAGTAATTCCATCTGAAGTTATGAAGAAGAGGCAAGGAGTAGATTGAGCAATACTGAGGCATCTTTCAGTCAAGCAATTCTTTTAGAGGGACTGGAAGAAGGCTTGTCCAAGGACACAGAGCTACTACTTTGTTGTGTTAAACAGTAACAAACACCCGGAGGGGCACTTGGCAAAAGGAGAAACGATATAATGAATGGCACTGTCTGTTGTGGGGGAGAACAGTAACAAAAGCCAAAATTGCATTCTTCTATTGTAGAATGCTTTATTCACCAGTTAGACAACTGTCATATTGTTCTAAGATGGCCATGTGCATTTTTCTTATAGTCTCATTCATCTTTAAGTGTCATTGTTTTATGCACAAAGTGCTTATTATATGAAAGCTTTGTATTCACACAGCTGCCTAGGAAAGATACACAGCCAGACCAGAAATTTCTACCAGCTTAAGTTAATGCTGTCTCCTAGTCACAAGAGAGACCAATAATTAACTGGGCACTTCCTGTAAAAATAAATCACAAAAAAGTTAATTTTCCCTAGTGTCATATGTGGATTGTGTTTTCCAGCTTTCTTTTTGTAAGCTTTCTCTGTTTGAGTTTTGGGCTTATATACGTTGTTGTACTTGGTGAGCCATTAAATTAGTTTAGGAATGGAGAAAACTGAATTTGAATGACAGCAGAGCTTTTATGAAACAAGAGCTCCCATGCATTTACCAAAAGGTATGAACAAATTACTGATGAGCAAAAGAAGGGAGTTTTACTTCTTTTGTCTGTGAAGGTCAGATTCAGAAATGAACTGGGGTTTTACTGTGCTCAGCTTTAGGTACCCCAACACCTGGTGGGCTTCATAACCTTGATCAGCGTACGTGCTTTCTTTGTGCAAGCATGGGTAGAATTATGGAGCCCTGGAATGGAGTCCACCATAGTTAATTCACAACTGCTGGGAGTGATGGAAAAATCCAAAGGAGAAACTCTCCCAACTTTTCTAGGTAGTGCATCTGATTGCATCTCTGAGATGGACACCATATGGAAATAAGTTTTCCCGGCCCAAAAGCTTCTTTTGGAGGTAGGATTGGGATCTATGTTAGACTACAGATTAAACTAAACAGCACAAGTGAATGTGTCCTTTCAAGTTAAAATACCTGGAGTAATGACTGTTAGATTCATAAGACCAGTGAGGGAATGAACATTTGGAAAGTTATGTCTGTGGCTCAGTGTGGTATGCCCCAGAAAAGGAATTATCTAGTGTTTTATTCACTGTTCCATAGATCAGGCTCTGCATTAAAGCATGTAAGTATCAGGCTAATGTGTAATGAAAAACAAAACAGTAAATCTATAGAATTCAAAATTAAAGGATATGAAACAGAACTGCTTTAACTACCAAACTGGAAGATATGGCATTGTAATCTATTTGTCCCCAACATTTATAAATTACCTGAAAAAGAAAAAAAAAAAAAAAATTAAATGAAGAGTTATTCAAAGCAATGTGGAGCCTAGCAGTTAGGATTAATAAATGTCAGTATTTAAGAAAAAGAACTCTGATAGATAATAAGGAAATATGAAATCTAGTAGAATTTGAACATAAAATTAAAGATATTGGGAAAAAAAAAAAAAAAAGAAGCTCTGATTTTACCTATACAGTGATGGACTCCTGAATGAAATGTTAGCTTTTAAGAACAGGGAGAAAATAATATTGAGATTATAAAGATATCCTTATTAAAATGTCAGTTCTCTGCTGAGTGGTAGTCAGAAGAGCAAAAAGAACCTTATGACTTATTAGAAATGGAATAGGGGACAAAACTGCAGAGCAACAATATATTCCTTTATAACCTACAGTATTGAATACAGTGTGAATTACCACAGTAGTACTGGAAAATATTCAGAAAAGCATAGAAAGCATGATCAAATGGATGGAGTAACTCCCATAAGATTGTTGACCTAAAGAGACTACGGCTCATCAGTGTGGAAAAAAATGACCGAAATGGAATATGATAAAAGATTACAAAATCATGAGTGTCAATGAGAAGATGAATAGTGATTGACTGCCACTGTCTTTTCTGGTGCAAAACCAAAGGGACATTAACTGACACTGGAAAGTGGCCTATTCAGGTGATCAAGACAAGGTATTGTTTCACCCAGCTTATAACCAATGTGCTTTGTACTGTAAGATTACCTATATCCAATGAAATGAAATAATAGTGGAGAAATTCTTTCAAACACTTAAGAATAATTTTAGATTCCATGAAACCAGTACTTGGAAACTAGAAGAATGTTTTGGGGAAACATCACAGCACTTGTCATTGAGTTTTTCCATATACATCACCCAGTGTAAACATATCATTAACCTGGTTTGGTATAGTCATAACCATGTTAATATGGGTTCAAAATCCAGGTCTGCAGCAGAATGTTCCCATCAGTGAGCTCTAGAAATTTATTTTCTCTGTTCTCTGTCATAAAGTCTTTCCCTTAGAAATGGAAAAGAGAGAGTGTAGTTTTGAATCCTCGTGGGCTATCCTGGGAACTGAACCCATGTCTTGGAACTGACATGTAATCCTCAAGGACTGCTATTTTAAATGAAAGTATTCTGCTTTTGTTTTGTCGGACACTGTCAGTATGTGAACTTTCAGAGCACATCTAGAAAACATAGCACTCACAGGTTTATGTGCTGGGACACTCCTTTGGATAATCCTGGGCAGTTCTAGGTGTTTTCTACCAACTATTAACACCCCTGGTATAGAATCATAGAATCAACTATGTTCGAAAAGACCTTTAAGATCATCAACTCTGACCATTACCTCAGGATTACTGAGACCACCACTAAACCATGACAAAATACAAGGATCTGGATCACCAGACTCTGGTTGTCTTGTTATAGACCCAGTAAAGTAAAAAAAGTGTTCTGGAGGAAGATGAGACTGCAGTTCCAAATACATGGGCACAGCCCCTGAGTTACAAGGCTGCCTCAGGCCATCTTCTCATTTCTGGGTTCTGAAGAGCAACTATTAGTCACTGAGGTGCACATAGTCTCAGGTTTCCAGCCAAAATTCAACGACCAGTTTGTGGTTCTTCATTGGTGTGACAAGACTATCCTTTAAGATGAAGGAGTCTCCTCTTTCCTAAGTGTTTAGTCATTTGATGTATGTGAGCTGAACAATCATAACCCCCTCTTGCCTTGAAGTTTAATTATATTCAATCAAATCCCAGCTTCTGAGTGTTGGGTTATATCATGCGACACAATAAACTCTTCATGGGAACTCTGTAGACACATGGATTGCAAAGTTAGGGGTAATTACGTTTTTATGAGGTTCTGTTCCCTATGCACAGTATTACATTAAAAGCACTTCTGTAAAGATTTGAGAAGGGTGCACTTTTTTCTCTGTAGGTTGACTTCCAGGGGACAATTTCTATGTTGTCTAGTTTTTGCTGGTCTTTGTGTCATTTTGTGATTTTAATCTTCCTAAGAGCCTAAGACAATAAATGCAAGAAAGAAATATTTGTGGATGTATGCAGTGCAAACTTCATCCCTTGTCTTGTCGTATGCATGCTTTATTTCTTTAGGGTCATGTGTTTATAGTTACTATGACCAGAGAAAAAAATAAATATTGCAATGTTAGCAATAAAGAAAGTTGATGATATCTCGTTCACTAAGTGGATATGCCTATTTAAAGGATATTAATATTTTGATAGAAGATCTTCCTAGTATTAACAAAAAAAAATTGCTCTTCTCTGCCTAGTGCACAGTGAAATGAAAAAGCTATATAATAGACTCTCTATATCTCACTGGTAATGCTGCATGTTCACAGTTGTTTAAAGCCTCTTTTTTCCTGGTAAACTATCTATTGTTCAGGAAAATCACATGTAATTGTTAAAAAAAATACTGAAAGTTTATTGAGCATAAAAAAAGAATAATAAAATCAATACAATAAAAATGTTTTGAGATAGTGAAGAGGCATTTGTCCTAACAGCCGCAGAAAATGTTGTTATAGAATCAGATAGAACACTTAAAGGTTATGGACTACTGTTCTATTTCCCTACTTAATAAGGCTTTACTTCAGTGTCAAATGAGTATGATTTAATTTTCAGATGCATCTTTCTTTTGTGAGACAAAATTCACTGCAGCACTGACCAATAAGCAAATATAAAGTTCAAAAGACACTAGGGAGCCAAATTAACAATTTAAAATTAGAGGAATCAAGGGGCACGATTATTCACTTTTTCATGAGTTTTATGCCAGTGTCACTCCTTGTGTACCAGAGTGAAGTGAGTCTAATGCACACCTCTCATGACAAAAAAAGTAACTGAGGGAGTCCTTTCATAAAATTAAACATTCATTCATGCATACAGCCTATTTCTTTTAATCTGAAATAAACATATTTTTTGCGAATTCTCTTGATTTTTATGTATTTTTTGGCAGTAAATTTCTTATGAAAATAGTGAACATAGCTCTGTCGCACATTACATGTGTAGCCACCAGCAATCCCTTTATTTTAGTTAGCATTCTCCTGGGAATCTCATTTTTTTTAGTATAAATGTTCATTGGAGGAGAAAATGGCAACTCACTTCTTCTCTACAAAAACCTCCAGGTTGGTGATGGGTACATGCATCTTGTCAGCAAGTAGATTCAGGTTCTCAAAGAAGAGAGTCAAGAACTGAACCCAACTACTTTACGTGCCAAGTTACTGCTACTCACCTGGCACAGGGATAAGAACATCACATACTTTTTTTAAAAAAGAAAAAAGAAAAAAGGCATGCTTATATTTTCATGGCATTAGAAATTAACTAAATTATACTAGTAGATAATCCTTTAAAACATGAAGCTTTTCATGCAAACAAACCTGCCACCAATGACAACCCACCAGCGTCACCTCTCCTCTTGACTCAAAATTATGCAATCAGTACTGATCAGCCCCAGATTTGCTGCTGTTGTGCTAGTAGAGAGACCTCAACTAACATGTCAAATCCATTCCTGTTTAATTACTGTTGTCATTTGCAAGTTTTCTTGACTTCCATTACTTTCCTTGACTTAAAAATATCTTTTTGATACCTGTCAAACCAACAGACAAGCCCTGTTGTAGAATGGGAAAGGATTTCCTCTAGTGATTTCTCCTTTTACTGAAGCTATGTTGTGGATTGACCAGATTCTTCAGATATGAATGTTGTACTAGTGACTCATAGTACTAGTTAATTCAGTATGTGCAGAGATGTTCATGGTCGTTGAACTGTGATTATTTACAGAGGAGACCTGTAGCAACAATATGCAGGCCAAACATGTCCCACTTAAAATAATTCTGATGTATGGGTTGGTGATTCAAAGACTCCAGGAATAGCCATACACTCATAAAGCTATTAAAGCTATACAAACTTGGAGAAATCAGAGTGCTTCCCTGCACAAAGACTAGCTGTATACCAAGAAGTTGCATGATCAATATTGAGACCTATGACATCAATCAAAACATCCATGATGGCTGAATAACTTGTCTTTATTCAATTGTCACTTTGATTGTAGCATTTGTTACCTGTAAGTTATTTGGGCTGAGAAAGGAAGAGGTAGTCAGGAGCACAAAAGAAATATCACCTTTCATTTTCTTGCCTGTTTTCATCTCTCTACTGAACTTCTCTCATTTTACCGCCACTTCTTTCATGCTGGTAAACCAGTACAAGACTTTTCTTTCTGGATAAAGGGTTTGAGTATCAAAAGCAAATGTTTAGTGTTTAGCAAGGTAGCACCAAATGACCAACTACTGCAAGTAGAAAGGAGGTTTACATAGTGCGGGAGCAGCTGAACAGATGGTAACAAAGTTGTAAGGGAAAGAGCCATTTCACCTAAATTTAGATGTTTACATTATGTGCCTGAGGTAGTCTTTCTAACCTGTCTTTATATTCATTGAAAAAGATGGCTTAATTTGATAGTGACTAATAGTCACTCACTTTTTAATACCTCAATTCAGAAGTTATAGTCCTCCAATGACTAGGAAGGGAGCTGTGGGGGACTATCTCAAATACAGATGTCTCCCAACAGCTAGATGGATCCCAGCATAATTGTGTTATCCTTGTGCTTTTTTCCAAACCCATGACAAAAACTTGTGAGACCTCTGGAATGCCACAGTGCTGCATGTAGAGTGGCCAGAAAAAAAAAAAAGAAAAACGCAACCAAAAAAAACCCTGTAGCTCAAGTAAGTCCATTTTCCCAATGAGTACAGCTACTGCTACTATTCATGCATCACCCCTTGATGTTTTAGTTCATAAACTTTTTAAGAATCTGGCCCTAAAGGGAGTTTCATAGCTCCCTTATTTTTTTACTGGCAGTCCAAATCACAGCATCCATTTAATTTTAAATTCTCTTGGTTCAAAAACTATTCCAAAGAAACAATCTTGGAGCAATAGCTTCTCTCCTAAAGGGTACACTGTGGTACTCTTCTGAATTTGGTTTTGCAGTTAATTCTTTCTCTCCTTAGGTAAAATAAAAGAGTTAGTCATCATGCCAAGCTGACTGATCACTGAAATTATTTGACAGTGATGCTATTTCTAATTATCTTCCCTTTAATTTGCTAAATGGGTACTTTTTTTTAATTTCAGTGCACCGTTCTCCCTCATTGTTTCTGTATTGCCATTTGTTCAGCTACATATGGGGCAAAGAAACCTTTATTGAAACCTGACCAACAAATAAGCACACTATGGGAGACATATAAATAAAGAATAATCCTTCCTTCACTGTGCAAGAGACTCCAGGGTATGGTGGACTCCACCCTGTGTCACTTTATGTGTCTCTCTTCAGACAGACATATAACTTTATTTCACAAAGATATTAGACTTGTGCATGTTTCTTGCAGTGCATGTGCAGAAAGAAATTTTGGCCCTTATCTTTACAGACCCAAGCCAATGGCAGAACTCTGTTTATTCTGTGTAAGGCTGTGATGATACTTTGGATATTTGTAATCTACACCCCATATTTGCCCATGCTGAGGGCAAGCAATGGATCTAATTTTATATACAGCAGTTTTTCCTTTTAAAAGAAGCTGTCATTTCTATATTTCATTTAACAAAAGGAATTGCTCTAAGCCTTGACAAAAGGGGTAGCTGGTAGTTCCTATGCAGAACTGCTCTCACTGCAGCAGAATTGCCGCTGCTGTGATAAATGGAGTAACTTGGGTGGCAGGGAACAAGTCCCAAACAGCAGTATCTTCCTCAAGTGTATACTAAAGGGATTCTTCCAAGAAATAGAAACACCAAGTACAAAGAAGGTATCCATATCATTCAGATGCTACTTTGGCACACCTTGTGCTCCTGGCTTCATAGTGATTAATGTGTTGCACAGTCATATATAGGTGCAAACATGCTTTTCACACTTTTATATTTGTCACCTGTACAATTCGTGTCAGGCATGATCACATAAAATAATAGCCAATTTAAAATTTCCCAGCACTTTTTGGAAACCAAATGTTTGTGCCATTACAGTATTTGATGTAGAGAGGTTGGTTTTCCTCCTTCGTTTAGTTTTTCTCTTCTGCATTCTTAACACAGTGACTTCTTCATCAAGGTTTGCTGCCTCCAAGTTAATGTGTCTCTAAAATAACAGTTGTTCATCATCACAGCACAGTTTCAAATGTAAAGTTATGCAGGTAATCTCCAACTTCAGAGGCTCATGATGTGCTTACTTCTTTTCAGTGTCTCTGCTCATGCTCAGGATGTTTTTAATGTTTAAAACAAGTCACTCTGGGTCTGGAATTGAAGATGAAACTTTAATATTTTTCAAAATCTAAAATATAATTTTCTGTTGGACTACAGACTAAATTAAGAAGAGTTTTAAATCTAATTTTGAGTAGAATATTTAGAAAAAACACTTGTCCGGCAGACTAGGAATATAAGGGAAATACATAACTAGAATATCCAGAATGGATGTCTTTTCATTTGGGCTATATTTCTTCATATGATCACATTTTTGTTTGCACAGGGCTCTGATCAGAATCTAAACATGCCATAAGAAAAATTAAAAAGAAATGGAAACTGTACATCATATCTTGGATTGCAAGTGGCAGGCTCAATAAATATATTTTTAAAGAGTATTTCTATGCAGATTCTGTTTTTAATTTTAAGGTATTCCAGTGCCGCCTCATACTGTAAAATTTTCTGGAGCAATACATATGACATCTACTCTTTCATTTCCTTTTTCAAAGGGAACACAGTTATAAACCAATGACAAGAAATTTTACTGAAGCATTCCGAACTTTTTCACTTCATCCAATGACTTCTTAACCACTAAGATTCATAAGAAAAGCAAACAAACAAACAAACCAACCAACCAAGAAGTGGTTTTTAACCTTACTTTAAGGTTTAAATGTAAGTGTGGAAAAAGTCCTGCTAAATTAAAAATTGTTGTGTGAAACTGTACATGTAACAGGCCATATAACAAGTATTTAGGATACTGACATAAAATACTTAACAGCAATGGGCAAAAGTGCATGGTTCCTTTTTTCTTTGGAAATAGTACAAGCTGAACAATACTACAAATGTGCTTAAACTTAGATACTATCTTGTTGAATAAATACTACAAATTTCCTGGGACTGTTTCCACTCTTGAGACTTAGTTCAGTGTACAGATTGGGTATTCAAAATAATATCTGTGAACAGAAAGGCAGGTTGTGTTATTTAGTGCTTGTTCTCTCATTTCTAGTAACTAGCCTGCTCAAAGAAAAGGACGAGGACACTATGGCTGATATTCTGGGTACGGGTAAACACTTTAAAAAGTAAATAAAGTCTCCACTGATGACAGATAACACGTTTTCTGACTATGACAGATAGCCATTCAGTGAATTTTCTATATATCCACTGCACAAATTCCATTTCATCAGCCTGATACGGAAAAGTGATAGCAGATAGAAATCTGTGTCAACACAAAGGAAATTAAAAATGAGGGTCTTTCATCCGATAGTATCTTTTTATGTAATGTAATTTTTTTAGCTAATGTTCTGTTTTACTTCAAAAGTTTATAGAAAAAGAGTGGCTGATGGATTATAAAGGAAATAGGCAATGCTGCACAGAAGGACATAATATCAAGTGTAACAAAAAGTAGTTGTTCTAGTATGTATTTTAAAACCCTATTTGTTTTTCCTTTATAAAAGCCATATATTCCCTATTGTTCTAGAAAAACCTACATATTAAGGAGACAAAATACATTCAGACTTACTAGTATTGACATTGCTCGTTTCCTGCCAAGAATGATGACCAAATGACAATAATGTTTGCATACGTCACACTCTTCAATCTTCCTTTTATATTAGATGTGATTTAATTCAGTCCATGTATTTTAATATTCAAAGAATTCAGGAAGCCAAAATAGAAAGTTTTAAAAAGTGAGTAGAGTGGAAAATCCCATGCAAAACTCCTATCCTATAAACAATGGTGGGATATGTTTATCTAATTCTCCATGGTTTGTATTGAGAGTTCAGTCAAAAACTCTAACAATGCAACATTAGTAGAATACTGATTTATTCCAAAAGATATTCAGGGACATCTGACATTCACAAAAAAAAAAAAAAAAAAAAAAAAAAAAAAAAAAAAAAAAGAAGTGATAATTGGGCTACTGAATATTTCAAAAGAAACTGAAACATACAGATTTGTCACAAATAGAAATGCCCATCACTGTTTATCACCAATTGCTTTAGAAAGATGTTTAAAGAGAGCAATATTTTTAATATACATTCTATTTGTAAAATCAAGTGTTCTGTGGTAATCACCTTTGTCTTTAACCTTGAATCAACTCACAAAATACAATTAATATGAGGCTATATAAGTAAATAGAGCACAAGAATGCATTAAAATTCCTTTTCAAAATAGATTACATTATGATAATTTTATGATCAACAGCTAGTTCAGCTGTCATTTACATGCTATTATTTTTCACTGAACAAAAAACTGCTCACAAATTGCCAGTCTGCACATTTACTTGCAAAGCTAGCGCCTATAATCTATAAAACAAGTATTAATGAAAGGAGGGGAATTCAACAATGCAGCTCACTGCATTGTGCTGTGATTTTTTTAATTTTTTTTTTTCTTTTGCACAGCAGGATGTATTAAAGACCATTAGTATGTCAACACTTTATTGTGCATTTAGTGGATTTGAAAAATACGGAGATTGATAATTCTGGAAAGGTCTTTCATTAACTTAGTGTTAAGATTGATCCACAATACTTGATTCATGTGGTTTACAGTATTTCCTGATAGCTCTAGCTGTGACATGGTATTTCCATTAAGCTCTTGACCCAGAAAATGTTCCTAAAACTTGAAAAATAAGGCAAGCTTTAAATTGCCAATTCAGGAAAACACTCAAACACATATTTAAGCATAATTATGTGTTTGATTCCTACTGACTACTACAGTTAGCTGAATGTGGGTAGTTCCCTGTACTACTAATGAATTTTTACAAGCCAAATTTCTGATCCACAGTCTAAGGAATTCAGAGAGAATCTCTGTGCAAAGCAGATTTAAAATGATTCTTGGGCAAAGTTAACAAAGTACCTTTATTGAAATGTGCTATTGAATAAAAGAGGTACTGTAGATACCGGATCCATCAAATGACTGACAAAAAAAAATATAACAGAAGACCAGATCAATGGCAGTAAAGTTTCTACAGAAAAGTTATGATACAGTATTCACTTATTGGGGGGGGGGGGGGGGGGATATAATGGTATCTTTTAGGAGACATACAAGATTTAGTCTTAAAAAGAAACAGGAAGATGTTACTAAAATATGAACAAGCATAACCTATTTGCAAAATTACAAAGACAAGGAATACACCAAGTGAAAAACAGAGCAAAGGTTTTGATTATTTATGAAAATAGGCAACAAAACATCCATTTTTTTTTATTATTTTTTATTCAAAACAAAACCAGAAACACAGGACAAATTCTAACAATAAAATTACATGCAGAGGAATCTGAAGAAATAAGAATATCCAGAGCAAAATTTTCAGCACTTTCAAACATGCTTATCATGTCTTGCAAATTCCAAATGTTTCTTTCATGTCATTACGTTAAAAAATACCCTTATAAAAACGCTTTAGAATTATACAAAAAATATAAGTATTACACAAATTTTTATTTGAACTTGGATGAAAACAATGTTGTTGACTGAACTGTGCATGGCATAACAGCCAATTACCATCAATAACAAGATATGAGATTATTATAAATGTTTATAATAAGGACATTATAAATGTATTTGCCTAGATTCTGAAAGCTGTCTGATAGTGGAAGTGATATAAATGATTCAGAGAGTCTGCCTGCACAGAATTTTCCTTACAGAAGGATTCAGCCTTGATCAATTATCCTGTATTCACACAAAATATTTAGTTTGAATTGAAGCATAGGATATAAAAAGCAGATCTATTTTGCAGGCACAGTGACAATGTAATTTTTCCCCGGACTCCAAAGTGGTTTCTTATTGGCGCAATTTTAAAATATAAATTCCATTAAATTTACTATGAACTCAATAAGCCACATAAAGTGATTGAGGTGTTTTAGAAACTGAAATATTTTTGTTTGTGTTCTTTAGAAATTGCTGAATATAGAAATCTCTGTGGGTACTGTCCATTATTAGTATTTAGAATGACGTTATTATAATGGTCCCTTTTCTACTGTAAAGTTTTTCATGCAGATGAAAATGATGTTTCACAAAAGTGTTCATTTTTCCATTGTGTTGCTCAGGTGTTCATTCCATCTACAGTGTTAGTAACTGTGATAATGTCACTCTTATTCAAAAGTCAGAGATTTCACAGAAATGTAGGTGGATTTATCTAGAATAAACCCGAAAATCCTTTTCACATTTTAAATTAATATTTAAGAATTCAGTATAGAAATCCAGATATCTGGAGAGCTTCTGAAATTTATTAGATCATTTACAGGATATTTTATTTTCTGCAGTAGTTTACTCATATGAATTTATTTCCTACAGTTACATCTTTCACATTTATATTTTTCATAATGTCCCAACATTTACAGCTTTACAAATATTCTGAGCAATAAGATGACACAAGGAAAATGTAAGATCACATGTATTAATAAATACACTCAGCTGAAAAACCCATAGCAATTGAGAGGTCTTATTTGCTGTGCTATGATGTATCTGACTCTGCTTTGCAATCTAGCTAATTGTGCCCCACTATTTTACAAATTACACATAGCCCAGCGCAAGTACTGTATAAATCTGCAGCTTCAATCCTTCTTGCAGATACTGTTAGTATTTCTTTACAAGCAAACATGAATGGAGCACTATAGCACTTGTAGTCACTTCAGTTATTTGATGACTAGATATTTCTGTATCATCTTAATATTAGTTGATATATCGTAAATATGGCAAGACTTGTAAAGCAGGCATTTGTGAACCTGGAGCTCTTTTTTCTAAATAAATACATAGAAAAATGTTTGAAGCTTCTATTACTAGTCCATTCCTACATGCAGCTCCTAACACTTGCCATTTGAAAAGCTAAAACTCTGAAAATGTCAATATAGTCCATGCACATCTGAGTGTTTAATTGGCAGGTCAAGGAGAAGAGAGAGGTTTTGATCCATTCAGAACTTATACCCAGCAACTAAATAATTTTCCGTTTTGTTATGTTTTATGATGTTGTGGTTGTTTTTTTTGTTTTTTTTGGGGGGGGGATGTCTGAATTTTTGACATTTTTTTTTTTTTTTTTTTAGTAACCCAAAGCCTGCTAAAATATTTAATTTTCCTTAAAAAGAAAAGAGATGGGAGCTTACAAGTTAATTGTTAAGTAATGCAGCCTGGGAAAAGGGCTGACCTTTCTCAATCTTCCTACTGTTCTGTCTGGAAAGCTTTTCTGCTCTATTACTTTTCTTACTTGAGGATGTTTGGATGCATGCAGGCAAGTGCAACAGAGCTGAGAAAAGCGCAAGAAAAATGGTAATTTGATACTTTGTAGTCACTTTGTAGTCACTATTTGAGGCAAAATTCCAAGTAGTTTTAATCAATATCTTTTACATCATAGAAAATTTGCTGCTGTGTTTTTTTTTGGTTTTTATTAGGGATGATACTGATTGCTACATACGTACCAACAATGGGTTATTGATCAGGACATTTTGGAGACAAAGATAAAAATTGCTTTGTGGTTGCCATAAGTCTGGTTCTTAGCAGAAAAGAAAAAATAAAATGCACACGATACAGCAAAAAACATTTTCAATGTGACTTTGTCATGTTAATTGATGTTCAATCGTTGTCATTTTCGGGAAAATCTATGTCTTTTTGTTGGCTGAGGTTCAAGCTTACAATGTCATCACAGAGAGATGAAGAAAGGATTAGACCCTGTCATTTCAGTACTGGAGAAATCTCGGGATCTCCTCCTTCTTTTTATTCCTCAGGTGACTGAAGCATTAGGCGGTAATGCTAGTTGCCCAAGATTCTGTCTTTTGTGAGCCAAACTCTTAACTGTGTTAAAGTACCAGTGATTCCTGATTTCATTTGCAAGCACTGCCAATGGAGGCAAGGAGAAGCAGTGTACAAGTCAGTATAGGTTAAGAAAAGCAAAAAAGACAGAATACAGGGGGAATTAAATGGGATTAATACCAGTAATTGACTTCTGTCTCCTTGTTGAAATCCCCTCTCCTTTTGATGATAATAAAACCCTCCATAAGTAGACTTGGAAACTATATATTTTTAACATTTTATTCTTTCTTTATACTGAGGGTTTTCCTCATATGCACTGAAATTAATATTACCTCAATGTTTTTCTAAATATTTACCTAGTCCAATATTTCATGGAGTTTTAAGGAGATAAGTATATTTTCTGAATAGAAAACAATCACCCACATAATAGCCCCCTTCAAAGACAGTAGGACCACAAACACACAAAATTAAGAAAAAATTAGATTGTAATCAGTTGGACAAATCTTTATGTTACACAACCTGCTTTCCCTTCTGTCTCACAATAATTTCTTTATAACTGCACATGGATTCCCAGGCACTGAAGAAGAGCTTTCATCCATCTTGCTCATCAGAGTATTTCATGGCTTGCTAGCTGGACTACCAGAAGAGTTAAAAGGGATGTCCCTGCAAGATGGATTTTTGTGGAAGGGAAAGCACACAAGGAAAGGGAAAGCACCCTTGACAGACTAGAGATAGGAATGCAAATACGTACTCACAGCTCGGAAAAACACTCAAAATTATTTTTTTAAATACTTTTTCTTTTTTTTTTTTTTTTTTTTTAATTCACCATCTGGTGTTACGTTTTGAAAAATGCTGGTATGCTGCTATGGTACTTAGCGGCACCTTTAGTCCAGCTGGTGAGTGTACTAATGCACATTTCACTGAACACTGACCTGAAAGATTTCAGTAAAAAAACAAAACAAACCTGTACTTTTTGCAAATCTTTCCTAAATTACATGAATATTACATTACATGAACATTACATTACACATGGGGCTTGTGGGAACAAAGGAGGAAAAAAAGGAGGAAGATGACTACATGTCCAGAAAATTAGATCTTACTTGTCACTTTCTGTGCCCTTCCTAACAGTTCTGTTATCCACTCACTGAAAAGGGTATGAAAACGGTTAGAATTAATTTCATGCCACACTGAAAAAATATCTAATAATTTCGTAATTCAGACTAAAATTTTGCTGCATGTTTTTATATCTTTTTATTAAAAAAAAAAAAAAAGAAAAAGAAAGCATGATTATTTCCCCAGAAATGTTTTGCTCATTTGCTCTTTTTTTGCTGTAGACTTTTTTTCTAGGAGGCTTTTTTCAGCTTAATGTGGAAGCATAGAAAAGCAAATGTCATAACACTGAGGACATATTTGTGTTTCTGAAGTGACAGTGACACTACTTTACTACTTCCACATTTGTTGAAAATTACAACTAATTAAATTTCTCACAATTGATGCTTGAGAATTTAAATAATTTCACTTACATACTGATGGGAACCACCACAAAAGCAAACTGGTGAACATGCTGACAAAGAAGGATATACCCTTCGCTGAAGTCCCAAGATATCTCTGATAAGCTCACCCAAAACTTCTGTGGTGGGGAGTAGCTAGAAAGACAAAGAAACCTTGATGGGTGCCAAACAAAGAAACTAATAATTAATTGACCTTCTAGGAAAACAGGAGTCAGAGACTACTTTTCCAGGAATTAATGTCCTACTTCCATTTATCAACACTAAAATGGTACAAAAAGTAAATCACTACCTACTCAAAGAGCTTCTCTGCACATTTTTCCAGTGCTTGGTGTGTACAAGATCTCACAGACATATCAGATCCTGATGTGGGTGCTTGTTATTCCATGAGAGATCATCTTTGAAGTGAGACTTTTTCCTTTGGTGATTAGAGTAGCTTGGTGACTGTTGTAGCAGCAACACCCTGTATGATATATTTATGAGCACACACATACACAGAGGTAAAAGTTCATAAGTGTATATTTGCTTCAATAGTTGGAATTCAGTATTTTCCTGACTTTTAATATACATACACTTGCTCTTCTAGGGGTAATTTTGTAGTGACTTGTACATATACACTATATACTTGGTTTTACTAATAGTGGCTTTGTAGGAACTTGTAATAATGACATTCACAAACACCCAGACCTCCACCTGTACTACGGAACCCTGAGAAGCCCACGATCATGATCTTTGCACACCTGCCAGTAAGAGAACCTCTGCAGATCATGGCCACGACCACTACAACACCACAGCAAAATGAGATGTTAAATGACTGCAAATGCTAATGGAAAAGAGCCTCCTAGCATAATGGTAGAACATCTTTGATAAGGTAAATTTCCACAAATTTGATAAGGTCATTCTCTGCTGTCCACTTCTAGATAGGGATTTTTTATTGTTATGTACCAATTCACGTTTCATCAGACTAATGCCAAACAAGGAGAATACCCAGGATATTTCTTCATTACATTTTTATAAACAAAAAAATCATAAAAATATTTTTGGAATATCAACAGCCTTATATAAGAAAATTATATCTAAGCCTCTTAGCAATATTTTATGGACTATCAGTGAGACAGAACCATTGCCTCATCTAAACATTTCCATATTGTTCAAAATCTTAATTTTAGTTAATGCACAATGTTTAATATAATCAAGTTGTCTCCAGTGAAAGACAGGGGAAATAGTGTTTCTCAGCTTGCAAGGTTCAGCCATGCAATGCTGAAGTCAGGAGTTATATCACTCTCCTGAGTGAGGTCAATGTTAGGATTTACCATAGATGTTGGACTGGGGTCCCTAGAGGATCATTAACTCAAATAGTTCTGAGTACCCAAAATAAATCTCAGAGGCATCAAACCATTTCAAAAACAGAGCCCTCATGCTGATACTGACCTGAATCTGACTTGTCCTTGAATTGGTAGTTCTTCAGAATAAACTGCAAAAGTGATAAGGGAGGAATATCTTCCACAGATCTCCAATAAGTAATATATTCCAGTAAGAAATATATTGTATTACAGTAAACATGTATTAAAACCCATAAATAAAGACCAGTACACAGATGAGAAATTGATATATTCATTAATTTTGATCTGGTTTCACTTTGTGTATGACCCCATTTAATCTCTGCATGTTTTTCAGGTTGTCATAACAATCCTTCCAATCATTTTTTATTATTAAATGATGCTTTATAAGACAGTTCTGTAATCTTGTCAATGGCCATTTCACCATGCACTTTAATATATGAGACTTACTAGTGAACTGTAGCTATCTGCTGGTAAGATAAATATTCTAAAAGTTGTATGAACATGGAAAATAAAAATCCTCTATTAGAAATATGCCTCCGTATTTCTAGTGATGAATGAACAGCTCTGCCATTCATACTGCGTTCATACCACAGGACATATTTGTCACTTGCTCTGCTTCAGCCCCCCATATATCTCCTCCTTGACTTCATGCTTGTCTCTGTAAAGGCAGATAGCATACATAAAGAGAAAAACACCACTTACTCTTTCAAATCATTTAGTCTACTGACACATTTCAGCATCATATTGTGCTGCATCCTTGCAAGTGAAATAAATAGCCAACTTAGACTATCTGCAATCATAAAAATTTAAATAAACTGCTCTTTAAATGGTAGCTACTCTCCCACATATATAGGAAGCCTCTGGAATTGCTTGTGATCCAGCATGGTGTCGTGGTTTAAGCTCTATAACTCACGCGGTTTCCCTCTCACTCACTCCCCACTCTTTCTTCCCCCCAGTCCCGGGGTGATGGGGAGGAGAATCAAAAGAATGCAACTCCCATGGGTTGAGATAAGAACAGTCCAGTAACTAAGGTATAACACAAACCACTACTGCTACCACTACTACTAATAATAATAATGACAAGGCAAATACAAGGAAAGAATACAATAGCTCACCATCAATCCCAACCCGACCAAGCTGTGCACCCCCCCCTCAGTGCACCCCCACCACCCTTCCAGGTCTCTCCTCTCCGTTTTTACATCCTGGACATGACGTGCTGTGGTATGGAATAACCTCTTTTGTCAGTTTGAGTCAGGTGTCCTGTCTCTGCTTCCTCCTGGCTTCCCTTCCTCACTAGCAGAGCATGAGACTCAGAAAGTCCTTGGTCACACCAAAACATCACCAAGCAGTAACTGAAAACACTGGTGTTATCAGCACTGCTCCCAGGCAGAAAATTAAAAACACAGTGCTGCACCAGCTACCAAGAAGGAGAAAAATGGCTGCTACTGCTGAACCCATGACACATGGACTTAAGCATTATGTGAAATTACGTTTCATGTTAATATACTATGCAATTAGGATTTATTTTGATAGTGGGCAAATGAATCGAACAGGTCAGAGGGTAATCACTTTTTCTGTTTTTTAATTTACTTTCTGAATTTACCGAATTTATTCTAAAGTTTGTCCTATTTATTTTATTATGTGAACCATATGTTCAACTGTCTGTTATCATGCCACCTGCTTTTTTGCTTTATTTCTTCTTCAGTGGTTGAACAAGCATAGAGATATGCCACACAACAGTGGCCCAGCTCCACAACTGTGGCATGAAGCAGACCTCTGAACAGCTGCAGAAATCCAATTCCTTTCATGTCTCAAAACTACTAGTTTCCCCTCTTCAACTCCCACCTGCCATGTAAATAACTTCCTTGTATGAAAGCTTCTGTAAGTACTTACCACTAGATTACCCTGCCTTATGTCAGCTAACCGCTAGATGTTTTGCTCCAAAAGTGGAATCCATGATGCTGGGATAAGTACTCAAGGTCAGTATACCACATATGGGGAAAGATGATCACCTCAACACTAGATGTGCAATAGCAAGAATGCTGAATAAAAGAACTGTCTGAGTAATAAAAAAATGTAATGGAGAGAGTGTATCTTAAACTCTGTCCTAATCCACAGCAGAAACACTTAAATGAAGGCTGAGTGGAAGTAGCTGATGCCTCCAACCAGTATTTTCAGTCAGAAACACTTCAGAACTTCGAGAATAAATTGTCAACAAGACAGCAAAAGAGGGACAGATTATCTTTAATGGCATGGCAAGAAGAAGAAGAGCATGAGGTGGAGACATCCCAATTGTCCTTCCATTAGCACTTGTAATGCTAGCCCAGAAATTAGCACTTATGTACACTCACTTCTGCCTGTCCTTGGAAGGAATCATAATTCCCTCCAGGTCTAGCACATAGCTACTGCCACCACAGAAGCAAACACTCTCCTAAGTCACACCTTATTGTGGACTACCTAATATTTTCAATATTGAATTAATTTTCCAATTCCTCTCTTTTTCATCTACTGAAGTTTCTAATCCTCTGCTCCCTGAACTCCTTTTCTAATCCATTCTCCTCTGCTGCATATCGCAAGCAGTTTGCACCCACTAGCAGAGGCTCCATTCAACAGTGTTACCAATCTTCCTGAATCATATTTTACTTTCAACTAACAATGTGAGTTGAAGCATTAGCTCTGGATGCGGGTTTTCTTTCTCATTGCTCATAACAATTAGCAAGAGAAACAGATGACCAAATTACCTCTGATATTGTGTTTTCTTTCGTAAGCGTGCAGTTTAAGGAAGAGAGGTTCAGTCTTAGCAAGAACTACAATAATTCTAGAGTATCTTCACTCTTTTCTCTTTTTCTCCCAAATGAACAGTTTCTACTACTTTTACTATTGTCTAAAAGATGGCCATGTAGGCTTTTCCCCTCTGCAAAGCTTTTGGCAGCTAAAGAAAAACGCAATTGGGAAAACAATATGAAGTTCTGCTGCAATCCCTTCATTTTGAGCATACTGTATTTCTTGGTACAGATGAGCCATCCACTAATAAGTTTTTCAAATTATCCAAACAAACTCTGAACTTCCTGCTGGTTCGTTTCTCTGCATCTTTCTCTTATCTCTTGTTGTCAGTGGCATGGTTCCTTCCATGCTGTTAGACCACCTGTTCAAAAGAATAATAATAACAATACCCCTTACTGTTAAAAATATAGCATTTCTCCCAAGTTAACAAATTTCCCATTACACCACTTTAAAATTATCTTGGTGCAATTAACATATTCTGATTGATCCCATTGGAAGTATCCAGGCACTATAATGCAACAAGTTAGTCTCCACAGGAAGAATCAGCCAAATACCTGTTTGTACTCATAAGGGGGTCTCAATTCAATTCCATGAGCACAAGCTCAAGCAGAAGGCATCATTTATTTAATAACTGCCAGGAGTAAGCTGTGCTATTATGAAAGTGTCTGCCACATTCCCTTTACCGCAGTCATTGCAAACAAAAACTTCAGTCTAGTGGGTCTGCCGCAATCCAGTATCAAACCTCTTTCCTGCAGCTGGGCTTCCTACAGCAACAGTTACCTCCAACAGAGAAATGGTTCCAAAATTAAATTGCCTTCCCTCAAATACTAAATCTAATAGTTTATATTTCTCTAATTACTCTCATTCCCAAAGCATCTCTTCCTAGCTCTGGTAAGGAGTTAAGTGTGAAAGTGTCTTGCCCATCCTCAGACCTGGCAATAAGGTTATTGACATTCCTCCTCAATACCTGTATTGTTTAGCAATGCCCTAAGGCTTGTTCAATTGGGGAATTATGATTTTCTTCTATTCTACTACAATTTTCCCCATGGGATTGCTTTGGGTCTATATCAGCCTTCCTACAGCAAAGAGAAGTTTAATCTCCAGCTGCGGGGTGGAATCAGGTGCAGATTTTTGTACAATTTTGCACAATTTTGCAGATTTTTTATGAAACATGCAAATAGATAGTGTGCTTTCAAGATCTGGTCAACAATACAGGTGTAAGTGTGGAATACAGCACAGCTGATCCCAGGATTTATCTTATACTGTGAGAACAATGTCTTGGTTTTGTATTAAAAAATAACACACACCAAAGCAAAGAAACAACAATGAAACATAAACAAACAAAAAAAAAATACAAAAAACAAGCCCAAACCAAACAAACTAAAAGCCAATCAGTCACAGATCCCGTCATGTTAGATTCTAACAAGGGAAGAAAGAAGCAATTAGTGCCCCAAAGAATTGCAATCTAACTACATTAAATACTGTCAGTTCTTTTAAGAATAGAGGACAGAGCAATAGATTGCATATTCAAGTTTTTTGCAGAAAGTTATGAGAAAAATATCAGAAGTGATGGAGGAAATGAAGACAAAATGTCTCAAATTCAATTTGCGATCTTAATCAAGCTCATCCTTTCCTTCCTCTGAGGGTTCTGATTAACTGCACAAAATGATTGATCCCAAGCTACAGCTTATTTTGAAGAGAGTAATGATGTAGGATGAGACGCTCCTGTAAATTCTGATGAACAAAAATGACATCCAAGGTCATAAAACCAGCCAGCCAGACAAACAAACAAAAAAAACAAACAAATAATCATGGGATTGCTTGGATATGCCCGCATCCCAGTCCTGTTAAACACTTATATCCCAAAGATTCCTGGGAGAATCAAATGGTTTCCTGAATAATTCATTTACATTGCTGAAAGAAGCTCCTCCAGACATTTTGGCCATGCCGATGGTGTAACTCCAAAAAGGAGAGAAGCATTCCTTTCCCATCTAGATTTCTGAATTCATGCTATAGTCATCATTAAATATGGTGATGAATTACTAATGGTAATCTTATTAAAAATATACCTTTTGGCATAATTTAAACTTATCTGTCATGTTCACAAAATCAGCTCCCTGCGCTTTAGAAGGAATTTAAAGTATCTGTTCCTTTAGCAAAACATCCAAAGAATAAACTCTGCTATAACAAAAGAAAATACTCAGCATAGTCAACTCTATTCTTTAAAGGTTATACATGTAAAACAAATCTTGATATTTTAACATTAGGCTTTGCTAATACTATTGTGCTTTGTTTTGGGGGTTTTGTGGTTTTTTGTGGGTTTGGGTTTGTTGTTTTTTTTTTTTTTAATAAGTAAGAAGCAAAGCAAGATTGTTTTCCACTGTTATTCTGTTTCGGTTTTAAGTCAAAGACAAGTTTTTGAGTTTGGTTAGAAACAAATTCCCATGTGTCATGGGTCTGAGAGGAGCACGGAACAGAAGGTCACATTTCACTTGCTGCTGCATGTTTCTGTGTGGAAGCCATACCCACAATGAGAGAACGATGTAGCCTGAGAAAGACTTGTGTGGGCACAGAAAATCCTCCAAAAAATACAATTTAAACACAGTTGTGAAAAAGAATATACCCAGGAGAGCTATAGTCTTCCTTTTTTTATGTTGCTTTTGTAGGTTTGGGATTATTCTGTGGGGGTTTTTATGCTTTTTTGTTTGTTTGTTTTTTTAGAGCTGAATGTTAATTATTGCCTACATAGAGAAAACACATCCAAGGTAGTATGTTTTCCCTGAACACTTCTTGTTCCATCTTCCTGGCAGATATTCAGCTTCTACTGCTATTCACCACTATCTTAAATATGTTTACTATCTTCTGTATGAACCACTTCTCCCAGAACCAGCTATTTACTTAAATTTCCCATCTCCTAGATTACATCCTCTAGCTTTTTAGGAAATTTGACTTCACAGAAGTAAGCAAACTTCCCTATTAATGTTATCATTCTGAGTGATGGTTCTGAAGTTTTTAATTTCATTACCTAAAAATCTTCTCCAATCAGATGGAGATAATTGGAAGGTCCTTATTTTTCATTGAAACTTAAGACACTTTGTCATGGTTTAAGCCTCTCAGCCACACAGTTTGTTCACTAACTCCCCCCTCTTTCTTTCCCTGGCTCCTGGAGGGATGGGAAGGAGAATTGAAAGAATGCGACTCCCACAGGTTGAGATAAGAGCAGTTCAGTAACTAAGGTATAACACAAACCATTACTGCTACCACCAATAGTAATAATGACCAGGGAAATACAAGGAAAGAGAATACAATCGCTCACCACCCGATGCCAAGCCTGACCCTGCAGCAAACCCCCACACTTCCGGGTCTCTGCCCTCTGTTTTTTTACATGCTGGGCATGACGTGCTGTGGTATGGAATACCTCTTTGGCTGTTGTGTCAGGTGTCCTGTCTCTGCTTCCTCCCGGCTTCCCCTCCTCCCTGGCAGAGCATGAGATGCAGAAAGTCCTTGGTCAGACCAAAACTTTCTAAGCCGTAACTATAAACATTGGTGTTATCAGAGCTGTTCCCGAGCTGAAAGTCAAAAACACAGTGCTGCACCAGCTACCAAGAAGGAGAAAAATGGCTGATACTGCTGAACCCAGGACACACTTGAAACTCAACAACATTTTGTTGCCTCTTCTGAAAGACATTAATATCCCTTCAGTGAGTAATTGTTCACAAGATTTTCTACCAGAAGACTCCTGAGTGCATCGTATGATAGCAATATAACCTTCTACTTAGAATTCTCTCTTTCTGCTGGTACTGGCTCAGATTCTATTTGTGTTTCTAAAGGATGCTCTGCATGGAGTAATAAGTTTCAGTGGTATTTTTCCCCCCTTACAGAATAAACTCTTTTCCTAATCACTATGTTGAAAGTTTCCTGCATTTCAGATTAGTTTTGAAAATATAAGCAATATTTTTCTGTGAGTTGTTTTTTCTTTTTTTGTTGGAAGGTTCTCAGAAAATTTGCTCTTACAGACAAGGAGTGTGTTTGTTTAGATCACTGTCCTGGGTTCAGCAGCAGCAGTCACTTTTCTCCTTCTCTGTAGCTGGTGCAGCACTGTGTTTTTGATTTTGGGTCTGGGAACAGTGCTGATAACACCAGTGTTTTCAGTTGCTGCTTGGTGATGTTTAGGCTGGCCAAGGACTTTGTGAGTCTCATGCTCTGCCAGGGAGGAGGGGAAGCTGGGAGGAAGGAGAGACAGGACACCTGACTCGGACTAACCAAAGAGATTATTCCATACCACAGCACATCATGTCCAGGATGTAGAAATGGAGAGGAGAGACCCAGAAGGGTGGTGGGGGTGCACAGTGGGGGGTGCAGTGCTTGCATAGGCTTGATATTGGATGGTGAGCAATTGTATCCTTCCCTTGTATTTTCTCTTGTCATTATTATTGTTGGTGGTAGCAGCAGTGATTTGTGTTATACCTTAGTTACTAAACTGTCCTTATCTCAACCTGTGGGAGTTGCATTCTTTCGATTCCCCTTCCCATCCCTCCAGGAGCGGAGGGAAGAAAGAGTGGGGAGTGAGTGAGAGAGCGGCTGTATGGGTTTATAGAAGCTTAAACCACGACAATCACCAAATCATGAATCAATGAAATAAACATCAGAATCAACACTTCATAAATAGACACCTTTCTACTCAGTGATATGAAAGCAAAGCTGGCAGGCCTTGAATTTCAGGCTTATCAATGAAAATTATAATCCTTTTGAAAGGAAATTGAAGAGACAACAGGAAATGAGAGCTTGATTTATAGAGAGGATGGAAGAAAGAGGAAGGAGTAAGATTTCTTTTGTACAGCAGAAGATCCATCTGACAAGGAATGCATAATAGCACAGTACATATGGATTTCCATGTGTGTGTGTATATGCATATGCATATGTGTATACATATACATATACATATAATCTCTGCTACATTAACCTGACATAAAGGGTTTTACCATAATCAAAATTCCATTAATCTGCCAACAATATTTTTTCCAATTTTCTTCTGAATTTAAAAACTGGTAGAGAAATGTTGTTTCCTTGCCTAGATAGAATTTCCTGTCATCTGACATCTGCTTCTCTCAAAGCCAGCTATCTCTCCTCACTTCAGCCACCTAAGAATGGGAAGCTGAATACTCTTTTTTTTTGTTTTGTTTTGGTTTGTTTTTCTTTCATTTCCTTTTCTAATTTTTCTTTTAGCTGCTTTGCAAGTGTCCCAAAATCAAGAGTGAAGTCCCTGGCTGTTTTTGCTATATTAAATTGCATAACAGTAGTTTAAAATTCATTTGAATTACGACCCACAGAGGAAATGTGTTTCAGAGCCTTCTTTGGATACTGCTTTTTACAGATGAGTGACACTGCGTGTTTCTTCTGTTTCAGATGCCTTGAAATCAGGCGTTAGGACTCGCGGAGGAGGATTCCTCTGATACAATGTAGATGTTAGGACTAGTCCGTTACTTTTCCATTGGTGGAAAGAATGGGCGCTTCCAGGGCACAATTCTTCTCCCCTGCAAGTAGACATTGAACTGACAAATCAGCTCAAATGATTCATGCTTTCACATTGTTTATTTCTCTGTACCAAGAAAAAGACATTTTGGAAAATAACTCAGATCTTTGGTATAGATATCTGTAGTTTAGTGAAACAAATAAACGTTCCCAGCCAGGTCTGACATTCAAAATCATCTTAATTTGTGCGTACCACAAAGTAAACCACAAAAATAGTATAGTCACAATTTTGTATACCATAGCAATGTTTTTGCTTAAATAGTTGTAATTAAAAAAAAATAAAATAAATAAAAATTAAAAAAAAAATAAAGTGTTGGATACACTACAGATGACAAGCAAAAGAAAGGATGGAACTTATTATTGCTATTCAATAATGCATTTACTGCTAACAAGAAGGGATACATCATCTTACTTTGATGGAGAGGCAAAACCTAGAACATAGTAAATGGCACAGCTACATTTATGGTTCTTCTCTGTTCAGGTTTTGGTTTTCCAGAGATCTCAAAGCACATTATAAACAAAAGAAATCTCAGTATTTTAATTATATTAAGACATAAACCGAAGTGCAGAGAAAAGATATTTAACAAAGGTGGCTTATTAAGCCAGTGATAGAGCTGGAGTGAAATTTTCCCAAATCCTATTTCAAGCCACATTGAACTTTCACTGTGTTTCAGTTCTGTAAAGTCTTTCATATACTGAAAGGAAAGAAAAGAAAACATTGGAAATCAGCAATGTCTGTTTAACCACCTTTAAGAAAAGTCAGTAACGCATATAGTTGTTCACAATGCTGATAAACCAGTTTCTATGACATTTTTAGAAACAAATTTTATCCAAAATGCATTCTTCCCTTACAGACAGAACAGCCTCACAGGATGGCTTCACTAAGGGGAAATCCTGCCTGACCAATCTGGTGGCCTTTTATGATGGGGTTACGGAACTGATGGACAGGGGCAGAGCAGTTGATGTCATCTACCTGGACTTGTGTAAAGCCTTTGACACTGTCTCACATGACATCCTTCTCTCTAAGTTGGAGAGACATCAATTTGATAGGTGGACCACTCGGTGGATACACACCTGGCTGGATGGCCGCACGCAAAGAGTAGTGCTCAGTGGCTCAGTGTCCAGCTGGAGACCAGTAACGAGTGGTGTCCCTCAGGGATCGGTGTTGGGACCGGTCTTGTTCACCATCTTTGTGGGTGACATGGACAGTGGGATTGAGTGCGTCCTCAGCAAGTTTGCTGATGACACCAAGCTGTGTGGTTCAGTTGATACATTGGAGGGAAGGAATGCCATCCAGAGGGAACTAGACACGCTCGTGAGGTGGGCTGATGCCAACCTGATGAAGTTTAACCATGCTAAATGCAAAGTCCTCCACCTGGGTTGGAGCAATGCCAGGCACAGCTACAGGTTGGGCAGGGAGGAGATTGAGAGCAGCCCTGCGGAGAAGGACTTGGGGGTGTGGGTTGATGAAAAAATGAAAATGAGCCGGCAGTGTGCGCTCGCAGCCCAGAAGGCCAACCGTATCCTGGGCTGCATCAAAAGGAGTGTGACCAGCAGGTCGACGGAGGTGCTCCTGCCCCTTTACTCTGCTCTCAGGAGACCTCACTTGGAGTATTGTGTGCAGTTCTGGTGTCCTCAACATAAAAAGGACATGGAACTGTTAGAACAAGTGCAGAGGAGGGCCACGAAGATGATCAGGGGACTGGAGCACCTCCCGTATGAAGATAGGCTGAGAAAATTGGGGCTGTTCAGCCTGCAGAAGAGAAGGCTGTGTGGAGACCTCATAGCAGCCTTCCAATACCTGAAGGGGGTCTATAGGGATGCTGGGGAGGGACTCTTCATTAGGGATTGTGGTGAGAGGACAAGGGGTAACGGGTTTAAACTTAAACAGGGGAGGTTTAGATTGAATCTGAGGAAGAAATTCTTTACTGTGAGGGTGGTGGGGCCCTGGAATGGGTTGCCCAGGGAAGTTGTGAATGCTTCATCCCTGGCGGCATTCAAGGTGGGGTTGGACATAGCCTTGGATGGCATGGTTTAGTGGGAGGTGTCCCTGCCCATGGCAGGGGGGTTGGAACTCAATGATCTTGAGGTCCTTTCCAACCTTTACTATTCTATGATTCTATGATTCTATGATTACAAATGATAATATCTTGGGGGGAGGAGGGGGGAGGGAAGGTGTTTTCAAAAAGTCAAACCCTTTCTGGAATTGTTATTCAATCTGTAGCATTCTTATTGCTTCCACATTTACAAGAAATGACTGTACTAGCAGAGCTGTGCATGCAGACTCATGTGCAATTGCCAAACAGATTCCAAAGCAGGCCTTTTCTTTCTTTTTGTACTAACATCCCTTTTTAAACCCTTCTGAGGAATGGAAATCAAAATCGAGTGACGAAGAGTCAGTATACTACAACTAAGTCAGTATTTCATAGACGAAACAGCATCTTTGATGTGGAAAAGAACCCCATCATATCTGTAAATAAGCCTTTTAAAAATGCTTCATTACAATGTAAAACTCTTTCTTCATGATATTGAAACTTTGATTTTTTTTTGCAAACTGTCATACGACAAACAAAAATTGCAAGTTATGTATTTATAAAAATTAATAATGCATGTGGTATATAAGTTAATTGTTAATTGATAAGGTAAATTAATTCTTCAAAATGTGCTATGTAAAGACTTTCATAACAGACTTGCCCCTTGAAATATAGCATTAGCAAGGAACTGATGAATTGAGCTATGCTTGGATGGACCTAGCAGGCAACCCATGCCCCACGTGGCAAAGATGGCAAAATGTGTGCAGATCCCTGCCATGCTAACGTGGGAGGAAATACTTTCCTGAACCCACATATAATAATTGTTTTGTCCTAAGCCCACCACCCTGCACCAAAAATAGAGGATATCATGCAATAATAACAACAACAGAAAGAAAATAACAAAAAAGCAAATGATGCATCAAAATATCAGGGAAAATGTCTTCCCTCATTCTCCAAAGTAAATAACTGAAAGCATTTGTAATTTTAATCATTGTCTTCCTCCAGTTGCAACTGTTCTGAGCCTGCTGAAGTCATCTCAGGCAATCTTGTCAATCCCTGTATAGATTAAAAAGGCAGAGAGTCAGACAGGTTATGGATTCATAAATTCCAGCACCATAAGGTAACACCAGGGCTATTCAGCTAACAAACACATGGGGAGACTGCAGGAAGCAAGATGTAGGAAGTGGTCATGTTTAGTGATTTTTTCACAGCAAAATTGGAACTAAATCTTATGAATCATGGGAAATACATAACTTTGAGTAAAGAGCAGGGACATTCTTTCTGCTAAAGGACGTATGAGACCTTTTTATAACAAGATTTTTAAAAATTCCTGCAACAAACCCCAGCTATGCGGTTCTTTGCAAATTTCTTCTGGCAAAATATTTCTTACCTGTACATCTGTAGCCCTCAGATTGTCTATTTAAAAATAACAATTGAAAAAAAACAAAAAAAAAAAAAAAAAAGGAGAAAACTGTGGCTCAGCGACACTGTAGGTTATATGAGTTAACAGATACATACAGGGAAATTTACTCTTTCAGTCTTTTTATAAACTGTCCAGCTTAATTTCCATGCCCACAGCTTCTGCCTCAGATCTCTTCTAACTTGCATTCTCTTGCCTCTGATACTGTTTTAAAGGTCTGGATTTTATGACCATGAAAGTTATCTATGGGCTTTCAAGTCTGGATATTTTAAAAGAGATGCAATTAGTATGAGATTCAAATTATTTAGACATATGACTTTTTATTGATTGAATAGCATTATAATTAAGGCTCTTTTGAGTATTTTCACTTCGTATTATGCAGTGCATTTTACTTTTACTGTCATGCATCATGCATGCTTCACAGTAAACTAAAATTTACCAGGAAAACTACTAAATTGTTGAAACAACAGAAGAAGAATAAAGCTGTCTATTTTCAGAGTTTAATATTCTAAAACACTCATAATTATTTCATGCTTTACTGCATATACTAACATTAATGGAGAAGCAAGTGAAAATTTACATGCTATTGGACCACATTCATCAAAGATTATTAATTAACACATATAGCTGAATAAGAAGCTCTTTTTTTAACAGTGCCCAGTCTCTTAATTTCTGTATATAAGGTTGTTTGGAAAAGTAATGAAAAAACACAGCAGTCTGTTAATTAAACTAGAAAAAAAAAAAAAAAAAGTTAATATCTTCAAGGCACTTCTTTAACACAGGGACAACTCCTAGCTCATCAAACAAGCAGATAACATACAAAACCTATTTAAAGGACTCATTCCAAGTCTCAGAATCCCTATCATGAGAGGAGTTTGTCATGACAGCAAACAGGGAAGACCCTACAGTTTTGAAAATGTGTTGATCCTCTAGATTAAGGGTATGATGTAGTGAGAATTTGACCAGCATTGGATGAGGTCAGACACAGCTTTGTCTAACTGATAATCTCCTGGCAGGGCCTTTCTGTGTAACTTCACAGGGTTTCTGTTGACCAGAAGGCAAGTTTCTCAAAGTCCCCCTGTTTAAAGCCGCTATCTCTAATCATCTGCAAATTTGCTAATCATGCCCTGTGGGTTACCATCCAGGCTGTTGACAAAGATGTTGAAAAATAGGGATTCTGGTATCTAGCCTTCAAGACTGGCAGTCCAGGCAATCTACTTCTTAAATAGACTTATAAATCCATTCTTCCAGGCCATATTTCCTTAGCTTCCAAGGTGAAGTTGTAGGAAACAACATCAAAAGCCTTACTAAAGTCATGGTATGTTACATCCACCAAACACTCCTCATCCACTTAGTAATTTCATCACAGAAAGCAATCATGTTGGTCATGTGCATGATCTGATTTTCTTTTTTCCCTTCAAGTAACCAAAATCAGCTTTGAGGAAGGCATGCTGCATAAGCTCCTCAGAGACTGAGTAGGAAACAAATGGTCTAGTTCTGGGTCCTGCCACTTACTCAGAGACAGATATTTGCTCACTAGTAGAACTCCACGGTTGTGAAATCCACATGAAAAGGCACCCTTCTTGAATACATCTCTCCCATGCTTTCTGGTAATGTGGCTGCCTTTGTCCATGTGAGAGGATGCCCTCTAACTGAATCAATTTGATGTCAGGTGCAGCCCTTGCAAGAAGCATCAAGCAAGCTTCTCTGTATCAGGGAAAATAAAAGAGAAACAGGCTTTCTGGAGAGACCCTGCAGCAGCAAGACTTTTAAACTGCTTGAAGATGAGAGGGGTTACAAGAACTAGATGGGACAGAATGAAGGACTGGATCATGGTCACAGACTGCTACAGGCTCTGTAAGACTCTCTGTGGGAAGGAAGGGTAGGAAGAGTCCTATGGTAAGTTGCTTTCTGACTGCCCAGAACATCCAAGAAGTGCTTGTTGAGAATATCTGAGTCAAGGGCAAACATCAGAAGGGAATATAATGCCAGCGATATTGTGGGAGACCTGTTACAGACTGGTCAGCCAAGAGGAGGCAGTATATGATGCTTATCCCAGGTAATTAATGCAGTCTTTCATTCATAAACCATTCTGAAAGCTTCAGCCTCTGCTGGAAGATCGACATGGCATTATATAAACACTGAAGGAGGTCCTAGGCTGTAGTGATTTCCTGAAACAAATTATAAAGATGACCACCAGGAGTGGTGGAAGGAAACTTTTGATGAGCTATAGCTGTAGAAAATTTCATGAGTCTCACTCTCAGTGAATAATTTGACAAGTGCCATGACATTAAGCTGTAGCAACAGAGTCGGGTTAGTACAGATATACACTAGCAAAAAAAAAAGGTGGATGCCATAATGTCAGTTAGATTCTAAGCAGGGTATAGTACATAACAGTTCCATCATTTACATTGAAATAGAGGTTAAGAAGAGAGATTAATCTAATGCTATAAAATAATTTCAGGACAGTGATGAAAATTAAGCTCTGAATTTATGGATGTCTGACTAGAAAATTCTTCCAAAGTTCGCTGGATTTTACTTCACACCACTGTATCAGCTGACATACTTTATAAAGACATCATGCAGAAAAAATAAGTTACACAAAATAATATAAAGGTTGTTCATAACACAAGGTGACTGATGGCAGCATAAATTCATGAGCAAGCCCTTATATGGTCCCCCGTGACGGAACAAGGGCAATGGGCACAGACTTAAACATCAGGAAAAGCTTTTTTACTGAGGGTGACGAGCACTGGCACAGGTTGACTGGGGAGGTTGTGGAATCTCCATCCTAGTGAGTATTCAAAAAAACCACTTAGATATGGTCCTGGACAACCAGCTTTATGTGGACTTGCATGAGAAAAAGGGCTAGAAATGGTGACTTGCAGAGGTCCCTTAAACCTCAACCATTCTGTGGTTCTGTGATTCTTCAGCAGATGTTGTATTTTGTACTTCAGAAAATGAAGGAAAGAAGGAAAAAGGAAAGAAATGAAGAAAGAAAGAGAATGTTAGCTGACTTTAAATAAAAAAAGAGAAAAAAGGCATTCAAAACTGAATGTTCATATTATGGTTGTACTAAACATACTTTATGTTATTTGTAAATACCTGTTAGCAATGTAAGATCCAACATTTTAATGTAATTATTAGAGTTGCATCATAATGAAATACTTAATTGAAATAGTAGCTTCCAATAATTTTTATATTAATGAAATACAGAAATGTTGTTCCCTATTCTGAAAAAGTGCAATATCACAACAAAACACACAAAATGGACACATTATGGAATTCCAGCACATCATTTATACATGTCAAAGTGTAATATCATGGGATGCATCGCCATAAATCTATTACTTAAAGCACTGGAAAGGTCACCTACAGACTTAGGACAATGCTAGCCATATCAGTTTTGTTAAGACAGTGATCAAAGTAATCATTGAAAGAGTGTTATTCGCACTTTGCAAGTACAGTCTGTTTATTCCTCTTTATTTTTGTCAAGGGCGACTTCCTTGCTACTAAAGAAAACAAGAAGTAACAAGGGAGAGATTCAGACTTAAATGAGTTTATTAAATAGAATGTTGATTGTAGTGCATCTAGGTAAGGAGTGGCAGGTTGCTATAAATTCAACACAAACTGTACGTGAGAAGGTGCCTAGAGAATTCCAAAGTCTGGAGGAAATGTTTTATCGGTTCATGCAAGACCAGCATACAAAGGGTCAAATCGAAGCATGTAGAAGGTGCTGGGAACAAGTAATATATTTCTGCATGCACTGTGAAAGAATTTATTTTATATTCACAAAACCAGTTATTCAGACCAGCATTATTTTCAATGACCATGGAATATTAAATTGATAAAGTGGTTTAAGAGGATAATATGTCTGGATGATCTGCAAGGTTTCTTATTACTGCTATCTGCTGTTAAAAAAAAAAAAGGACTCATCTACTTTCAGATTAACACTTTTCTCTCCCTCTAGAATATTCACACCAGCCTAAATTTGCAGCTATATGGAAGACTATAGCAAAATTGACATAATGCTTTGTTTCAGTGAGAGTATAAGCACTGCAAAAATTTTTTCCAGCCTTTGGTGGGAAGCTGAGGTTCATCAAAAAGGAATTGCTTCTCTAAGCAAAACTCTCAGCTGTTATTCACTGCCACAGAGTACTGGGTAAAAAGTTGCCCTCCAGGTTCAGGAAAATATTGCTCTAAAAGAAACAAACAGTTTCACAGAATGTACTTTTCTAAGAACAGCTCATTCTGCTTGTGATTTCAACTTTTGCACCACACATTGAGGTTTTTTTGTTTGATTTGGGTTTGGTGTTTTTTTTGTGTGTGCGTGTTTTTTTATTTGCTGGTTTGGTTTTGATGGGGTTTTGTTTGTTTGGTGGGTTTTTTTCATGTGGGTTTTTTGGTTTGGTTTGGTATTTTTGTTGTGAAAGTGCAATAAAACCACTGTTCTCTCTTTTATGGAACATCTCTCATTTGAATTTTACCTTGATATTACATATTGGAGACATAGCTGACAATTGTCTAAGACTCAACTGGGGACCTATTTGATTATTGTGCAGGGGATCAAATCTTAAAACACTTGTGTAAGTGTATATTTCACTTGTAATGAAATCAAACCATCTGTAAATGGCTCTTCCTTTTCATAGAATCATAGAATCATAGAATAGTTAGGGTTGGAAAGGACCTCAAGATCATTGAGTTCCAACCCCCCTGCCATGGGCAGGGACACCTCCCACTAAACCATGCTATCCAAGGATCTGTCCAACCCCACCTTGAGCGCTGCCAGGGATGAAGCATTCACAACTTCCCTGGGCAATCCATTCCAGGGCCTCACCACCCTTACAGTAAAGAAGTTCTTCCTCATATCCAATCTAAACTTCCCCTGTTTAAGTTTAAACCCATTATCTCTTGTCTTCTCACCACAGTCCCTAATGAAGAGTCCCTCCCCAGCATCCCTATAGGCCCCCTTCAGGTATTGGAAGGCTGCTATGAGGTCTCCACGCAGCCTTCTCTTCTGCAGGCTGAACAGCCCCAATTTTCTCAGCCTATCTTCATACGGGAGGTGCTCCAGTCCCCTGATCATCCTCGTGGCCCTCCTCTGCACTTGTTCTAACAGTTCCATGTCCTTTTTATGTTGAGGACACCAGAACTGCACACAATACTCCAAGTGAGGTCTCACGAGAGCAGAGTTAAGGGGCAGGAGCACCTCCCTCGACCTCCTGGTCACACTCCTTTTGATGCAGCCCAGGATACGGTTGGCTTTCTGGGCTGCAAGTGCACACTGCCAGCTCATGTTCATTTTTTCATCAGCCCACACCCCCAAGTCCTTCTCCGCAAGGCTGCTCTGAATCTCCTCCCCACCCAACCTGTAGCTGTGCCTGGCATTGTAATGTATAAGTAACTCAATTAATATGTATGTGAACTAATGAATATGCATGTTTAAGGACTATATAATCATTGCCTGGTTGTTGCTCAGATGAGACACGCTAGGAGCTATACCTGGTGTCTCCCAGCACTGCAATAAACAATATCTGCTTGTCAACTTCAGCTTTGTTGGTGAGTTCCTGGAGATTTCTCCGAATCAGCTCCTACCATTCTGATAAATGTTGTGCCATGTTCTTCTCACACTTACTTGCTTGCTTCCAGCTACATTATTTTGGTGTCTAAGTATATGTCTGTTGTCATCTGGGATTCTTTACAGTACAAGTGAGAGGCTCATATGCTTTCCCGTCAGCACCTGGAGACAGACAGGATCTAAGTTAGCATCAAAATTATGCCTTTGTTATGGCAACTGAGTTCCACCATTCCAATTTTATACTTAACTTCCAGATGGGCCATTAGTATTGCTCTTTCTTCACAGTGCCTGCTAATACCCACCACCATTCAAGGTCACATCTGGGGCTGTCAGATGCACTCATGCGAATGAAATTATAGTCAGTGAGGTGGTTTCAACTCCTGCACCTTCTCCATTTTTCCTGTGCAAGAACAATTGTAGTAGGGAAACACAGCTGATCATTAGCTCTACTTTTGTAACTAGCACGATTTACAGGAGTCTCCTCAGGTTTTGCACTTTTCAGACTGCAGCAATCTGAGTATAAAAACTGATTCATGCTTCTGTAAGTTGATCGAAGAACTGTTCACACCTCTCTTTAAAAGTATCAGGTTCAAACTTAGAAAAGCTTGAATGAAACCCTGTGCTTCAAGTCTAAGTGCCTTTCCCTGTCACATACAACAAATAAAATAGAAGAGAAACTGTGCCTGCCTGTCATAAAAACAGCAAAACAAGTAAAACAGGAAAAGATTATGTTGGAGGAATTTTCTTTGTATAATGAGCATTCTTGTTTTGCATGGAAAAAGAATGAGGAGAACATGTTCACTGATGTAGTCAGTAAAATAAAGATATTTCTATCTTAACAATGTATTTCCTTCATCAACAACTTGAGTTGTACATGAGTCTATTATTTTAATGAGAAAAAAAGCTCCATAAATTGTTATATTTTAAACACCGAACATAAGTCAGATCTTCCCCTAGTTTGAACAGTATAAAGTATGAAAGCTACAGACCTTTTATTATATTTTTGTCCAAAATACAGTAGTGTAAATTATTTTGACAGAAGAATATGAGGCTCAAATGGCTTAGGCAAGTAATTAAAATACAAAGGAAAGTGGCGATCAACTGAAACATTGCTTGTATTTGGTAGGTGACAATGCTATGCATTTACAGTGAAATAAAGATCAAGAAACAATAGCAAAACCAATGTTTGATGGTGGGAAGATTAAAAATGGAAAATCTTAAGGGTTGGTAGTCTGAACACACACTGATGTTCTTCAAGCAGCTCCCTAAATAAGATTAATTTTTTTTTTTTTTAGCAACTATATAGTCCACTGTGACTATCAGATGGCATATAGTCCATTCAATATACTTTAGTCTTTCCTGAATTCATTCTTCAGCCACAGACACTGATAAACCAGCAGAGAACAGAGCCTGTCAAGTCCAACTTACCCCCTTTGGTTTCTCTTCTGAATCGTGGTTGACCTGGGATTTACCCCAGGAAAACTAATTTGCAGGATTCGGCACCTTCACAGCCTTTTACATTTTCATTCACAGCTCCACCATGGGAGCTACTTTTCCACCAAAAAAGGATCTCTTGCCCCGTCACCGCCAGCCCAGCCCCTGTGCCAATATTTATACCCTGCCCCTTGCCCATCTCCTCTTCTCAGATCAGATTCTTTGAATTCTTTTGCTCTGGCTCTTTTCAAGAAAGGACCCTCAAAGTCCTGGATGAATGCCTTTTATATACAGATATGCTGCCAAATGACTAGGTAGCAGAGAAAGGGGAAACTAGCAGGGATGGACAGGGACATCTGCCTCTAATTTTCGTCAGGTATGCAGTGAAGATGAATTTTGTAGACAAAGGACCAACAGGAAGAGAGAGCCGGATTTTAACCAAATTCGAAACAGCCTCAGGAAAGCTGTAGTTTGAAAGACTGAAATTAGTAAAGCTGCACTAACACTCCTCTGGTTAACAGAGTATCTGATTGTAGAGAAGGACTGAAAGGAACTTCCCTGCCATTTTGCACAGCCCAGCTTCAGCAGGAATGACTTTGGAGAAAGAAAGTCTTACAGTGACGATGGGAAACTGTTTCAGGCACTGACTGCTACATCGATCAAATACTTTCAACAGAAAAGCTTCCCAGCCGGAAAAGATTGTTTCAATGTAATGAAAGCTTCCAGAAGCAAAATTTTCCAAGGAAATCAAAGAAGACAGGTTGGGCAACTGTCTGCTGCCAGCATCTGCATGCCTCAGCTGTCTCTCTGAGCAGTAGGACGGCTGATGGGATCTTGTCCAGTTTGCCATGAACTGGTGATTGGAGCCAGGAATAGCTCGTTTTCAGATTTCATGAGGTGTGAGGAAAGGTACCTTAATAAAGAATACTGAATGCAGTGAATCAGTAGCAAATAGAAAACGTTAGTGAAATGCAGATTGCAGTTTCTGAAATAAATTCTTTGTTTGTTTGCTTGTTTTATAGCCAGTTACAGTTCATCAAGCTTCATCTACCAAATGGTAATCTTTAGATATATGAAGAGCCACCATAAAATATTTTGCTTTAGAAAATATCTTAGATTATTTTTTTTTCTTGCATTTTATTTGCTTATGATTTTCTCTGGCAAAGAGCAACCTTATTCCCATTACATATTTTAAATAACAGTGGGTTTATATATTTATTACACACACTGATTTTAAGAAAGCTTTTGTGGGTTTTTTTTCTCGGTTGCTTTATAACTTTCTGCAGGAAGTGGCATTGAAAACTTCAAGTTAATTATCAAATTCATTTCAAAGAAAAAGAAAAAAGTGACAAAGAAAATAGACTATGGATCTGAGAGTGGAGAACTATGCTTTCAAGTCTAGACAAGTTTGGGTTTTTGTGAAAAAAATTAACCAAATTTCAAATGTTAGGATATAATTAGATATTATTAATGACATAATTTAAAAAGACATTTACTTTTGATTTAGTGACTCTGAGGCATGGAATATTCATTGTACCCTAAAGAGAATAACTAAAATTACCTTTAGAAAGTACTCTCTTTGCATTCTGGAACTGGTAGCTTCACATTCTGGTTAAGATTCTGTTTAAGAATACAAATATTTTTGCACAGGAAAATGCAGGCAGTTATTCACATTATGAGAGGCTTCTGTCCAGATGTGAGAAGTAGTTGTTGGAGTGGTCTTTCAACTAGAATAGTTTATAATATTTTTCATAACACCACATTGGAAAGGCATTAATTATTGCTATTGCTGCCTACAATTCCTTGCTAACTGAATGCTTAAACTGAGTCTTTGCATGGACTTCAAAATCAGAAGACAGTTGTCCAGTGCATCCCATTTAGGCTCCTAAAATACCAGTATAAAGTATTATTTTTTTCTATAATTCACACTATTAAAAATGTTGTTAATTATTCATACCAGTGACTCAGAAAACCTGACAATATTTTTAAAACTCTTGAACAGAACAGATGCATTCAAGTAGTGGGAAAAAATGTTTAACTGGAGAAAATACTTATTACACTTCCAGATAATTAATGCTGAGGAAGCAAATATACACTGCCATGTAGATCAGAGAAGATATACTTACTTAATGTTCCTTCCTTTCCATAAATGAGATGAAGATAGTAACAAAAAACTTTCCATCTCTGATGTTTCCATTGACTTAATTAACAAGGCATTCAGTCTGGTCCTGTTTTGGTAATCTGGCCCATGCATGAACATTTAAAGGTAGCATTCATGGGCTTCCACAAATAATAGATCAGACTCTGAGAAAAAAGTGGGAATTAGGGAAGCTAGGGGGGAAATAGCAAGCATTAAATCTTATTCTTTGGATGTCTTCAAAAGGATGGAATATAAATTTTGGGGCTTAGACTTAAGTTCATTTAGAGTCATCTTTTACCAAAACTAAGGAGAGACCAAGATGGAACCTACTTTGTTTCATTCTCTTCCTGTTCCTCTTTCAAAGTTAACAGATGTTAACTCTTTTTAGAACACAGTAAACCCCACCAATTTCTTCTGATTCGTGACAAATATTAATTGATTTTCTTTCCAGATTAACCCTTTTTAAAATATTAGCACATACTTGAGAAATAAATGAAATTATTCTGACTGATGTAAGATCCAGGATGGTCTTTAATTCTTTGATGATGTAAAACAAGGCCCTCTCTGTATAATTTCTAAGGAATATTGTATTCCTATGCAGTGTAGTATATAATTCTGCAACTCAGTAAATGAATTATCATGTATTATATGAAAAGACCATCCTACTAATGTCATTGCTTATGGAAAGGCTAATCATAATTGCTATAACAACATAGATGTAACTTCGTGGTTTATCTGGACGAGGTATGCAGGGAAAGAATGCATCTCCTCTAAAACAAAAGAGTCTGCTGTTTTTTGATGGGTGTCTGTTCAGGGGATTACTTTTTAAAGATAAACTTTTATGTAGAAAGCTACCAGCTGGGAAATGAAAACTGAGGGTATCTCAGTATATCTCAAGATCAGATACAGTGGATAAGATGTAGTCTTGAGCCCAAAGGAATAAAAGGATTGGTGGGAGTTCATGAATTCTTAGAGGCAATAGTTTTACTAATGAATTTTCAAGTGAATTGCAAAACCAAATGTTACCTGTAGGACCTGAGGACACTGGAAATTGATTGAGCTCGTAGGACATACAGAGTAAGTACCTACTCTGAATGAGTTGCTTCTTTACCTACCTCTGTGTTAGAGTTTATGGTTGATGAGATGATCTGCAAGGGAAATGATAAGCAATTTCCACCATCAGCTCTTAAACAATAATTGTGATGTTTAAATTATTAGGGGCTTCAGGACTCCAGAAGCTTGCTTGTGTGTCATTGCTTCACATACTTTATGCTTTGCTTTGTAATCCTCTTTTTCCTATAAAAAAAAAAATACAATACAAAACCCAAGGAAGTGGAGACAGCCTAGCACCCAAAAGTTCAGAGAACCACTAACCTTCACTAAGTAATATTTCCCCAGTTGAAAAACATTTAATAGTAATTTTTATTTCAGTTCATATAAAATCTGACTTCAGAGTGTACATATCATGATAACTCTATTGATATGCAGTCTGTCATTCAACAGCTGTATGTCTGGTTCTGATTTGTGGTAACCAAACATAACTCTTCACATGTTTCTTATTCATTATTTGCACTATAGGTACTACTTGTTACAGCTTGCAAAAGACACTTTACTCCATGCCTTTAGAATAGAATCCAGTGTGTCTTTGTTTTACTCCTGTTGACACTGTTTTGGAAATTGGGAATTAAGAAAGAGCAGCCTAAATAACAAGGGAAGTGCATGTAAGTTAGAAGGAACAGAATGAAAAACAGAATATCAGATTCTCAAAACATGAAAATGCCATTTATACCATACTTAATCCTAAGCATGGCAAACACCAGTCAACATCATCAGTACTGATTCGTAGGTACCACAATAACAGTCGCAGCCAAGGACTCTGCTGTGTTAGAGACTTCAGAGAAACAGGACAGCCTTTTCTGTTTTGTGTTTTTGAATTAAAGTGAATAGATTGCAGTTTGGTCTGGTTTTGTTTTGGCCTTTTTCTCCTTTGATTCTTTTAGTAGAAACAATGAGAGGGGGGCAAAATTTGATTACATTGTACTGTGTCTCTCCCTTTTTATTTTTCTTTTCATTGTTGTTTTTGTTTGTTTTCATGCTAACAGCTATGGAGAGATTTGCAGTGACAGATGATTGAGGTCCTTCAGAAATTTCTGCTCTTTATTGTCCCAGATCCATTGCACCTGTGGTTCTTATTTGGTTTGCACTTTCATGGCTCAGGAATGTTCCCTTCTATTACTCATTATTACCTTGTCTCTCATCCTATTCCATTCCAATGTATTCTGTTCCATTCCCTAAGTTCCATGATTATGTATAAATAACTAATAACTTAAGGAGTCTGCACACAATGCCTATTTCCCAGACTGTCCTGAACTCTTACTGTAAAATTACCATTTCCTGCTGCAAAGATATTTTGTTCTTGTTGATATCATTAGCAGCTATATTTCTACATGTTAATTTCCAGTGTTAACTTGAATCCAGTTCACCAGCTGCCATCCACCCAAGTTTGAAGTGGGCTTAAATTTCTTACAGTGATCTCAACTGTTATTATAGCCTATATCAGTTAGGAATAGACACTTTAATTCTAACCTGTTACAATGAAGAAGATAAAATGTTACATGGTTGGATATAAGTTTGACTTTTCTTTTTTGATTTTTTTTTAGCATAACTCCCCCAACTATCCTGAGAACCACAGCTAAACAAATTATGGATCTAAATTTCATGTTATCAGATACCCTCACATGATAGATAACTTATTAATGTGGTTTAAAAGGTACAGTGTACATATAAAGAATTATTTTTTGACAGTACAGTTTAAAAAGCCAGAAAGATATTTAGGGTAACTTCATGACATAAGTCATCACTAAAAAACCAAGAATCTCAAAATGGTGAGGTGAGTCATTAAAGATGCATCATAGCAACTCACTAATATAAAATGTGCAAAGCAGGAATATGAGGTACTTCAGAAATCAAAAAAATGTCACCATAAATATGACAAGATATCTCCCTAGAGTGTAAAAAACGTGAAAATCAGAATCAAGGTAATTCATAGTAACCCACTTAAATTTTCTGAATTTTTCACGTTATGCATTAATTTTACATTTAATAGCTTCATTCCTACAAGCTTCCCATTTTAAAAAAGCAGATTTCAGACTTATGAAAATTATATTTATATTCTTTCTCGTGTCATATAATCACCAATTTATCTATTTCTACTTTCATGATTTGTATTCTTTCCATGTTATATACCCATTTTCAAATAAAAAGATTTCATCAGCCAGAAGTAACAAACTGCATGCTACACTGATGTTTCTAAAAGTGAAAACTAAATGCCTTCAAAACTTCAAAATCAGTTTGTTAAGTTTCTCAGTTTTAGATACGGTACTACATAACTTATTTGGACAATCATAAATAATTGCTTTTCTACACATAAGTCTAGTTTGATTTCCTACTAGAATGTTCAAAAACATCTAGTCAGCCTTTGTAAATATAAATGTGTTTGGTCTGTCTGTTACATTGTATGAGAAAAAAAAAATATTAAAGAAAAATAAATCAGATTTGCATTACAGTTTTCTGCTCATTTTTCAGTATTTGTTTCAATATCAAATTTTCAGCATTTAGGGATATTTGCAGATACAGCAGATTCTGTTCTGTATGGAACTTATTCTGATCAAATCCCCTAAAATAAAAAGATGTTCTAGTCATTTTAATCTGAGTCATGTAATTTGTAGACAGATTTCTAAATTAGACTGTGAGTCAAATGAAAATAGAAGATAAACTGCACAATGAAGGAAATATCTTTGAAAGAAAAAGGAAGAGCTATTGCAAGCCAAGAAGGTCTCAGTGTAAAACATACCAATGCATTGAAGAGAGTAAAAAATCCCATTTGAATTAGCAGTAGAAATGTCAGAACAAACATTTTGTCCTACTGATTTACAGAATTAAATTAAGCAATTTCTCAGGCTAAGATCACAAGTTTATGTTTCCACTTGATCCTTCCTAGACAATGACCAATTACAACCACCACAACAGAGTGCTTGGAAACTGTAATAATCTGATTTTGCATCCAGACTTTCAACTGCTGCAGATAAGTCCTACCTGTTCAGCTTATTAAAGTGCATTAGCTTGTTCAAACACACTGTCTGAATTGCCATTAATGCAATTTGAATACTCAACAGAAAACTTCAGATTAAATCTGGCATTCTTAAAGATTCTTTTTTTATAAAAATAATTCAAATATTAAAGCTTTTGTTTTTTTCTCTTTCAACATTAAATGTCAAGAAAATCCTAAATAGTGCTGCTTGTTCTAGCATTGCTTAGGAGCACTACCCCACTGAGATATGTAGCGCACAGTTGATCTAATTTTCCTCTTAATTCAGATGGAAAAATGCCAGAAAGTGACTTTGCCAAACACCATATGCCAAATGGGGTGTTTCCCACCAGGATTTTTCAGAACACATTATGATATTCGTCTGGTACTCTGTAGGAGAACAGCTTTCATCCAAAAGAGGAGGGTAAGGAAAAAGAATTGAAACAAATCAGCCTGGTAAGTTATCCAATACAGTTACATATGCATCAGTTCAGAAGTGTTAGAAGAGTGAAGCAAACTATTTAGAAGTGCCCAAGGAAGTTTTCAGATCCTCCTAATTTTCCAGGAGATTTTGGTTTCTTTGTTCATTTGCTTCTTACAAAATTTGGGATCAAGCACTGTGGACAAGAAATGCACATAGTACAGCTGGCATTAAGCTACAGTCTTCTTGATACTTTATTTTCATCAAACAAGGAGACAAGAAGAGCAGTTTCATGTATTTAACCAAAAGTTCTAATCAGACATTTGCACAGCTTCAGCAGCTGTACCTTTTGCCATAAGCAGAGAGTTTTTAGTCTTTTGCTCTAACTACAGTACTATAAAAGGAAGACTATAGTGGGAAACAGTTGCAGAAAGACATTATCTTAGGCAGACATTAAGAAAACTATGAAGCTTTAATAGCCTTAAGAGCTAGGACAGCAGATTTTTCAAGGACAGCTGCCTCAAAGCAGCACTTTTTGCAGCCACCTTGACCTTTTTCTTTTTTTTAAATTTTTTTGCCTCCTCCACCAAGGTTCTTATTCTCCTCCATTGCACAACGGAGTCCAAACAGCCTTGTAACTCACTAAGTACTTCTGAACTACAAAAAGTCCAGTCCTCTTTTTTTCAAGAAATAATGGTTTACAGAAGGTCTGCTGTTCAGTAAAGGAGAACGTGCTGTTCTTTCTTAAAAGAAATTTTTGATGCATATATAGAAACAATGCTGAAAGTGGGATTTTGAAACTTGGGTTGCAGCTGCAGTTTCTAAGTAGCTTACATAACTATATAGCACTATTAAAGAGGAAGTTATTTTATTTTATTTTTATTTTTTTTTATTTATTTTATTTTGCTGGGTTTCTTTCCGAATATTAGGGTACTATACTTAGGGTGCTAACAAATTTAACCAATGCTCACCTAAGTCTGTTCCAGACAGCTGTTTTCTTATGAAGAAAGGTTAGGTGTGTGTATGTTTGGCAAGAAAGGCATTCAGCCTTTGTAGAAAAGCAAGGGAAGGGAAGGGAAGGGAAGGGAAGGGAAGGGAAGGGAAGGGAAGGGAAGGGAAGGGAAGGGAAGGGAAGGGAAGGGAAGGGAAGGGAAGGGAAGGGAAGGGAAGGGAAGGGAAGGGAAGGGAAGGGAAGGGAAGGGAAGGGAAGGGAAGGGAAGGGAAGGGAAGGGAAGGGAAGGGAAGGGAAGGGAAGGGAAGGGAAGGGAAGGGAAGGGAAGGGAAGGGAAGGGAAGGGAAGGGAAGGGAAGGGAAGGGAAGGGAAGGGAAGGGAAGGGAAGGGAAGGGAAGGGAAGGGAAGGGAATGAATTATTTGTAGGTTAATGGTTTTTAACTTGTAGCTTGCAAATTCAGGAAAAGAGTGATCCATGAGTTGGTTTTAAGTCTGAATAACAGATCCTAAATAATCCTGCTGTCAGCAAGTACAGGTTCACTGCACAGAGGTTCACTGTATATGCTGAGGAGTTTGCAGTCAAAAAAGTTCTTGTTCCCTTAGCTTTGGTGTTACTGAACAGATGACCATGAATATGAAAGCCATTTTGAATTGGACACAGTAGTGTCCAGTAATGGCTTGTAGCTAAGGGTACAATCGTAGTACCAAAAATTCATTCAGACCTCCTAACTGCTACTTTTTACTATTTCCGATTTGATGGGTGGGGTGGAAAATAATGTCAATAAAGTGGTACTGTTGCATAACAAAAAAATCAACCTGGTGCCAAGATCTTGGGAGAGCTGGGCAGCACTTCTCTGACAATTACTATTGTCAGTTGATTAAGTCAATACAGTGGAAAATGACATTCTATTGCAGTATGTTGACAGTGTTTTGTTAATTGGGACTATCATCTGGCTGTGAGAAGACAAAAGCAACATGCATCTTTGAAGTTTGGCATGAGTAGGTGGCTGCATTAGGCAGAGCCCCATAGTACCTATAGCTAAAATGTTAATATTGAACGAGACAGACCACTTTAGAATTCTGCAACTACAGAACAACACATTCTAGACCCTTGTACCAGAAAAGAGGCAATCTGGTTCCTCTTTATCTTTACAGTTACTACTTATAACTATGCATCTGGGATTGTCAAACCTGGTGCAGTGATTACACAACCTTAAAAAAAAAATCCTCTTGCCCTTGATAACAAACCATAATGTTTTATCATTCCAGTGTATTACTCCAGCAGCTTACATCTCATAGATTCAATATTCTGCTCCTTTCTGCTGTGACTGACAAGAGTCCTACTGTCTCCCACATATGTGTCTTCACTGCAGAAGGACTCACCACTAGGTAACTGTATAGGACCCAGGGGGTTTTAATCTTTCTGTCCAGTGTGGTGAAATGTTTCAGCATAGCTCAGAATTACTAACATTCAGTACACTATTCCAAAGATATTACTTCCTCACAAGACTTTTTTTGTTTCAAAGGCATGTAGCTTTTGCAGTTCCTGTTCTATAAATCTCACTGAATAGAACAGAATCAACTATGACATAATAGAATAGAATATGACATGAAACTGTTAGAACAAGTCCAGAGGAGGGCCACGAGGGCGATCAGGGGACTGGAGCACCTCCTGTATGAAGATAGGATGAGAAAGTTGGGGCTGTTCAGCCTGCAGAAGAGAAGGCTGCGTGGAGACCTCATAGCAGCCTTCCAATACCTGAAGGGGGCTTATAGGGATGCTGGGGAGAGACTCTTCATTAGGGACTGTGGTAAGAGGACAAGGGGTAACGGGTTCAAACTTAAACAGGGGAAGTTTAGATTGTATCTGAGGAAGAAATTCTTTACTGTGAGGGTGGTGAGGCCCTGGAATGGGTTGCCCAGGGAAGTTGTGAATGCTTCATCCTTGGTGGCATTCAAGGTGGGGTTGGACATAGCCTTGGATGACATGGTTTAGCCATTAATAGACAAAGTTTCTGTAGCCAGAGTACATTAGCATCCTTAGTGGCTCTTGTTGATGAAAGCGAATAGTTAATTTGTGTCTGAAAAATGCCTCTGGGAGGTATTTAAGAAAATCTGATAAAGGTTCCATGGATATTTCAAGGTCTGTGGTTCCTTTGCATGGCCAAATGGGAACTGCCTCTTTTATTGATTGCATTTGTCAAATTCTCCACACTTTGGTTCTCTGGCCTTCCTGAGTGTTTCAATCAATACTGCTTCATTATTTTTTCTTACCTAGCTTCTGGTGCAGCAAATGTAAGAAATTTCAGGCATTGCTTGGATTTTCCTGATATTAGGAGCTATTTTCTTCTAAAGTACAGAATTCATATGTCCTCTAAAATATCACCCAATGTAGCTGCGATACGGCATTGTGAACTCATTAGAAGCCATTTTTAGCAGTAGAACACAGTAGCTATTTCTGATGAGCACAGTGAAGGTGGCTGATGATTCTACTATTCTTAAAAGAGAACCCTTGTTCTAGGGATCGACATTTGCCGAGGATACATTCAAAAAGCGTCAAAGCTTTTGATAGGAATTTCAAAGCTTCATTCCTATCCTGGCTGCATATAAACTTAACTGGTACTACATTAAACCATCTTTCTTTTACTTTGTAGGTGTCTTCTGCCCATTTTCTTTCTTCTGCCTTCAAAAAAAAGAAAAATTCAAAATTCTTTTCCCAGCAATGTAACTTTTTAAGAGGAAAGGTATACCTGCCTTTACCTTCCAAACAAAAGAGCCGCAGCATAAGAAGATGTTTGCCCTGAACCTGATACAATCCAGCAATTGTTGTGTTTTTTGTACAAAGAAAGAAATAGAATTTGGATTAGGCACAAAAAAAATAATCTATATATATAATCTCGGATTACACCCATATTTAGTAAGTAAAATGGTAAGGAAGAAAATACTAAGGAATGCATTATCGGGTAATTCTGAGAAAAGAAAGAACCTATCACAGTGCTTTTTAGTTACTATGAAATTAAATGAGCAACATCTAACTTTGTTGAATCCCACTTAGGCTTATGAAAGAAATGTGAATGAGGATGATATGAACTTTTAACATTTCAAAATAGGAACTCAAAAAATTATCTGCATAATAGATACATTTTCAGTGTAGTGAAAAATAAGCTCTTCCTTGGATGTAAGAGACAGGATGGTGTCTGCCCAAAGTCCTCCTAATCTAATTTTAAAACACAATAAAAAAGAGTAGCAGGAAGGAGGAATGCTGGCAAGAATTCTAAGAAGAGGATTATAAGGTCACTTATATGTCAGGCACAAACTTGTGGTTCTTCTATCCATAATCAACTCTATATTATTGAATTCATTTTGCCTTGGCATCTCAGTCATGGAATGTGCCACTGACAGGCACTGCAGTGGACATTAATGTATCCCCTCAGAGCTACAAATCTTCAATATACAAATTACAAGTAAGCCAAGAATTCCAGTTTTATGCTTAAGAATAAAGATAGTTTAATGTGCTGAATCTCAAAGTTCTGTATATTGAACTAAAAAAAAAAAAATTAATTCCCCTAAGAATACAGACATTAGTATTTCTCACAGCTATACTCTCCAGATATTATTGCTTTCCTAAAGATTACTTTAACTCCTATAAATAACTTCACAGAACTCCTGAGTAATATCTGATGCTCTCTTCTGGTTCATGAATTCGGTCAGTTGTGCTACCCTTTTGCTTATGTCATTTGAAGAGCATTACACTTTCATTATGTGAAATGCATAAAATGTAGCTAAAGGTACTCAGGAGTCAACAGCGAGGTCACAATTTACTGTCAGGATTCTGCTGACATTTACAGACCATTTAAACTTTGTTCTTTTGCTTTATAACATCAGCATCAGCACAAACGTCGAAGTGCATCACTGCCTGCAGTGTGGCTGTAATGGAACTCATATGAATAACTAGCAAAGTATTTGAATTCCTGTTTATGATTTATCTATGTACCAACTGTAAACATGCTAGTAAGAAACACTTCATTACGGAACAGCTAAATGAAAATGAACTTAGAGCTGAACTTTTAAAAAAGAAAACTTTCTGTGAGGCAATAAAATTATATGACTTCTTCACAAATTAGTCGTGAATTAAAGAAGTACCTTTTCTACAGTGAGGACAGCGAATTTTTCTTTCTCCTGAAACTGGATAACTAAAAACATGCTTTTTAACCATTACTAAAGGAAGGAATAATATTTTGGGATGCTGTAGACCTTTTTAATTATGAAAATAGGTATTATAGTGCTCAAATAAAAACATTAATAAAACCAGAGAATTCTTTTCATGTTTGTATTACTGGTGTAGTTCTTAAAAAGCACTCTACTTGAACAGAATTTGATAATTTATCAACAATATTGAGAATATTTACTACCATGAAAAAAAAAAAATAAAATGTATCAATACTTGCATAAATATAAAGGCATACATTTTCCTGTAACCATATAAAATTAAATATAAATATATAAAACATATACAAGATTTATACTGCATGTGTTTGTACTGAATCATTGAATCATAGAATCATAGAAGAGTTAGGGTTGGAAAGGACCTTCAGATCATCTAGTCCTAAGCCATGAGCAGGGACACCTCACACTAGACCATGTCACCCAAGACTCCATCCACTTTGGCCTTGAGCACCGCCAGGGATGGAGCATCCAAAAATTCCTTGGGCGATCCATTCCAGTGCCTCACAACCCTCACAGTAAAGAATTTCTTCCTTACATTTAACCTAAACTCCCCCTGTTAAGTTTTGAGCCCATTAAACCTCCTCTATCACTACGGTCCCTAATGAAGAGTGCATACTCAGCATCTCTATAGGCCCCCTTCAGATATTGGAAGGCTACTATGAGGTCTCCACGCAGCCTTCTCTTCTCCAGGTTCAACAGCCTCAACTTTCTCAGCCTATCTTCATACGGGAGGTACTCCAGTCCCCTGATCGTCCTCATGGCCGTCCTTTGGACTTGTTCCAACAGTTCCGTGTCTTTTTTATGTTGAGGTCACCAGAACTGCACACAGTTTTCCAAGTGAGGTCTCATGAGAGTAGAGCATAGTAAAGGGACAGGATCATCTCCCTCAACCTGCTGGTCAAGCTCCTTTTGATGCAGCCCGTGATACAGTTAGCTTTCTGGGCTGCGAGCACACGCTGCCAGCTCATGTTAAGTTTCTCATCGACCAACACCCCCAAGTCCTTCTCCGCAGGGCAGCTCTGAATCTCTTCTCTGCCCAATCTGTAGCTGTGCCTGGGATTGCTCCCACCCAGGTGTAGGACTTTGCACTTAGCATGGTTAAACTTCATTAGGTTGGCATCAGCCCACCTCACAAGCTTGTCAAGGTCCCTCTGGATGGCATTCCTTCCCTCCAACTTATCAACTGAACCACACAGCTTGGTGTTGTCAGCAAACTTGCTGAGGGTACACTCAATCCCACTATCCAAAGATGCTGAACAGGATCGGTCCCAACACTGACCCCTGCTGGACAGAGATGAGACTGACTAGATCCCTGGGTTTTCTATTTTCCCCTTCTTGAAAATGGGGGTTATATTTCCCTTTTTCCAGTTGTCAGGAACTTCACGTGACTGCCATGACAGTGGTTTAGCAGCTTGATTTGCCAGCTCCTTCAGGACCCATGGATGGATTTTGTCAGGTCCCATGGACTTGTGCACATTCAGGTTCTTAAGATGGTCTCGAACTAGATCCTCTCCTACAGTGGAGGAAAGGTCTTCATTCTCACAGTCCCTGCATCTGCCTTCCAAGACTTGGGTGGTGTGGTCAGAGCATTTGCCGGTGAAGACCAAGGTAAAGAAGTCATGGAGAGCCTCAGCCTTAGCAAATTCTCCTGATAGTCTCTGGAGTGGGCCCATGTTGTCTCTAGTCTGTTTTTTATTTGTAGTGTCACTATAGAATCTCTTCCTGTTATCTTTCACATCCCTAGCCAAGTTTAATTCTAAGTGGGCCTTAGCTTTCCTAACCTGGTCCCTATCTTCCCTGACAATATTCCTGTATACTTCCCAGGCCACCTGCCCTCACTTTCACCTTTTATAAACTACTTTTTTCCTCTAAGTTTCTTCAGCAGCTCCTTATCCATCCAAGGATATTGCCTGGCTCTCCTACTGCATTTCCCTGCAGTCAGGATGCAACACTCCTGAGGTCGTAGCAGGTGATCTTCAAATATCAACTAACTGTCTTGGGCCCCCCTGCCCTCTAGGACTTTATCCTATGGAACCTTACTGAGCAGGTTCCTGAAGAAGCTAAAGTCTGCTCTCTTGAGGCCCAAGGCAGTGAGATTGCTGCATGCTCTTCTCACTGTCCTGAGGATCTCAAACTTGACCATCTCATGATGACTTCAACCAAGGCTGCCTTGGAGCATTACATTCCCAGCCAGTCCCTCCCTGTTGGTGAGTACGAGGTCAAGCATGGCACCTCTCCTTGTCGGCTCCTCTATTACTTGCAAGAGGAAGTTGTCTTTCACACAACTGAGGAACCTCCTGGATTGCTTGTGCCAGGCCGTACTGTCCCTCCAACAGATAACAGGATGGTTGAATGTACAAGGATTTCCACAGTTATGCAGATACTTCCACTTTTTTTGCTCTTGGTGCTAGACTGATGGATGTTCACCTTGTGTATTCTCCGAAAACAATCTGAGCTAGAGGTTATATTCTAAAATGAGGAAAGGAACTGACAAGCCCAGAGGCAACAGAACAGGATGGGAACAGAAGTGGAAGCTGTTGGAGCAGAAGAGAGCAGGAATGATGACAAAACAGAAGAGTTAGAGAGACTCATGGGTTTAAAACTGAGTTGGAAGAGACAAACTCTAAACAGAAAAGTCTGGTTTTCAAAGGAATTCTGAATTGTTTTAGGAGACCATCAGAGTAAATCTCACAGTCAGAATACCCTCCTGTTTTATTGTCTTGTACTGATAAACTGTCATAAAAGAGACTGAGGTACCACTCTCATCAAAGTGGCACGATAAGCTGATGTACAATACATTGCTCATGAGCCAAATGCTACTTCTAGTAATCTGATCTGAACTTATCACTTTGAATAGTATGTCACATAACAGCTGTAATGTAACTTTTGGGTTGAAGTTGGTTTAAAACCAATTGGTCTGGAGTACAGTTAGAGTATGTTCACATCTGCTTTCAAAATATTGTGTAGAAATACTCTTAAGCTGCTACACCCTGTCATGGGTTCAGCAGCAGCAGTCATTTTTCTCCTTCTCTGTAGCTGGTGCAGTGCTGTGTTTTTGATTTTGGGCCTGGGAACAGCGCTGATAACACCAGTGTTTTCAGTTGCTGCTTGGTGATGTTTAGGCTGGCCAAGTACTTTGTGAGTCTCATGCTCTGCCTGGGAGAAGGGGAAGCCGGGAGGAAGGAGAGACAGGACACCTGACCCAGGCTAACCAAAGAGGTTATTCCATACCACAGCACGTCATGTCCAGGATGGAGAAGACAGAGAGCAGAGACCTGGAAGGGTGGTGGGGGTGCACAGTGGGGGGTGCACTGCTTGCTCGGGCTTGATATTGGATGGTGAGAAATTGTATTCTTTTCCCTTGCATTTCTCTTGTCATTATTATTATTGGTGGTAGCAGTAGTGGTTTGTGTTATACCTTAGTTACTAAACTGTTCTTATCTCAACCTGTGGGAGTTGCATTCTTTCGATTCTCCTTCCCATCCCTCCAGGAGTGGAGGGAAGAAAGAGTGGGGAGTGAGTGAGAGAGCGACTGTGTGAGTTTATAGACTTAAACCACGACACACCTGAATATCTATGAGAGACTGGATTTATTTTTTATTTTTTGCATTCATTTTCTATTGCCATCTGATATCTGCATTTGTGTTTCTAACCACTTAGTTGAAATTAAAATCAATGATTTCTGGAAGGAAGGCAGAAAAGCTCATCCGAGAGGAGCTCCCAAAATCAAAAAAACTCTAAGCCTAGTTGCAAAGTCAAAATCAGGTCATGCCTGCATCAGGTTTCCAATTTTTTTATTTAGCTCATAGTTTTGGTTCTCTGGTGACAATAGACATCTGCTTGCATAAGAATTGTCCTAGACAAAGAAATACCTTTCTCTGTTAGGTCACATGCTCATTTTTGTCCTGTTGGATCTTGATGTGGAACGTTTCTTTCTTTTTTGCTTTTGTTTGTTTGTTTGTTTTTACAGTTTGTAATTGTCGAATTGGAAGGTAAACAGATCTTTTTAGCTGAGAACTTTGATTCAGTTATCCTGAGGTGTGGCTTCCTCAGCTTCCATGAGTATGACAATGAGAAATTTCAGTTCACTCAAAGTAATGAAAAGAGCATTTCACACCAGCACTTTTTCTCACTGTTAGATTTCTGTCTAATGCTTCTTGCAGTCCCTTATTAGGACAAATTGTCCTTCTCAGTGTTCCTTACTTTTTTACATAGACTTTTGGTAACTGACCTTGGTAGTTAATTTATTGAGCTCATTTGACCCAAAGTCCCACTTCAAATTCTCCCTTATTCCAACTCTCAGTTTTAGGCAGAAAATCTATTCTTTTATGGTCATGGTCCAGCTTGCTCCAAGCCTCTAATTACATACTGTAGTATGTAGGAGGCTTGTCCATTTAAGGTTTTGCTGTAAAGCATAGTTGAAGCTTCTTACATGAAAAACACACTCTCTGGCATTTTTTAAGAACATAAAATCTGGTCATCTACACGAGTCATCAAATAACCTTTTGTGTTCTCTGATTACTAATGACTCCAGATCCTGTAATGCAGTATCAACATGCTAGTTTTTTCACTTTTCTTATTAGCCAAATTAAGAAAAAAAAATCCATAATAATGAAATATATTCTTTTTAGTAAGTTCATTTAAATGAGAACCTACAATGCAAGAAGTGTGTCTTGGAATTTGCAAACTGAAGAAAACTTCCGGAAAGGTAAAAAAGCAAGGGAACTTCCCATATACCATTCAGAGGAATGACTAGTTCAGAATTTGGAGAAAAATATGTCAAGGAGATCCTATATCCTAGATGCTTTCATATAACCTTTCATATAACCTCTTTCTCATCTCACCATTTCTAAATGGTATATTAAGGCTTCCAGTTTGATGATTTGGCATTTCAGTCTCTAATATGCTGATAGATTGAGTTCAGCTTTCTAAGTAACCTTGTGACTGCAGCAGTGTAATAACTGTAACTATAACTAGGCCTTCTTTGCTTGGAATACTGATGGTCATTCAGGTTAGTTCAATTGACCAGTTAATATCATACCCCCATTATGCCTTCTGAAATGCTTTAAGCTGTGGATAATTGCTTCTGGTTCTGGAAAAGAATGAAAGTTTCTTTCACAACTTACTGGTTTGGTGGTAATGGCTGTATTTGATTTAACTTTCTATGGGGGTGTCTAACAAATAGATCAAATGATACAATTGCCCTGCCGCTGTGTTAGTCATGTGTTTTTAAGGATTTATTACAACTTCAATAGGAACATCTGTCAGTTAGGGTTATTTCCATGGGCCCAACCAAAACTGGAGTACTTGGAAAACAGTTTTAAAGAAAACTTGGGTTTTTTTCCACAAGTACAAGCATACAAAGCATTTTTTGTTTCTGCTGAACCTTCTCTCAGAGAAAGGTCTTAGGGGAATTCCACTTAGCGGCTTTACTCTTTTTTTTTTTCCCTTTTTTTGTTTTCTGTCTTACATGTTTTATGTATTCATTTATTTTTGCTGCTAAAACAACTGATTAGGCAGAAATGGAGGGCAAAGGGAGAAAGGAAATCACAAAACATACAATGCCTTTCATGAATTACTATTTTTTATTTACTGCCAAATAATTCAACAGAATGGTACATACACACACATTTATGCATGTACATTTAGTGCCATTCTCTCACCTAATAACTTACTCAAAGTAGCAGAAGTAACGAAGCATATACACAGCTAATAACAGCAACACTTGCACACACAAACTTAGCAAGCAGCTTCAGCAGCAAGTACCCACACTGCTCTGAATAAAAATAATTTTAAAATTTATTCCTCAGACTACAAGAATCACTCCAAGGGCTTGCCCAGACTATTTCTCCCCTTTTCAGTCATCCTGACCCAGCAGTACATCCAGCCTTCCATACTTTGCTCTCTGGCTTTGCATAAATTAATTTTACACAACTCCCAAGGTTGTCCATACCTTTGAGCACTAGTAACTGGTCACTATGGGTTTGTTTGGATACTCTAGGCCTTGGGTATCAGCTGTCAAGTCCTCTACTACCATCCCCTCTATGTACTCCTGCATGCTACATTTTTGTTCCAGGGCCATAGATTGCTCATGTCATACAGAAAAATGGCTTATTATTAATATATGTTAATCACAGAATCTTAGAATGAATGAGGTTGGAGGGGACCACTGGAGGGCATCTGATCCAATCTCTACATTTAGTCACCTACAGTCTGTTACCACACACCTACAGCAGATTAACCACACTCAAAAGATGTGCATAAACCCATTTTAACAATAAGCCACACAACTACACAAAGTTAAAGCTGAAACCATCATGCCTCTATTGCTTTGCTAGCCAGGCAGATTTGAGGGTTGGATTTCCTCAAGGCAAACAGTGTGAGCCTGGTACGGCCATGCTCTAGGCCTTTGTCCTGTTTCATATGAGTTTTGTGCATAACAAACTTTCATGGCAGAGTGCACACCAAGTTTTCTCTAGTAGAATTATAGAAACATAGAAATTTCATCTAAGGAAGATAATATTCAGTTATCTGTACCAGTAATTGTCTTGGGTCTTCATCAATAGCACATGACTTTCTCATTCCTCTTCTCGAAGCATTGCTTCTGGAGCCATACCATCCTTCCAGCAACTTAACTGTCATGTACACAGTGTTGGCCATTCAAAACAATAATGTGAGAAGTGATTGATTAATCACTAATTGTGTACTCTGCTGCAAGTAGAAGGCATCAGAGGCATTAGCAGAAAGCCTACATACATGTTGTCTGAACAGATCTCTGTGGAGCCGAAAGGGCGTTCATGTCTCTATAAAACATCTTTCCTGAGAGTCTGTGATTATGTGCACAGGAGACACTGCTCCAGTGGTATATTGCAGGCTCCTAGGAACTGCAGACCACTTTGTGATGGGTGAGACTGACTGCAATCAGAATTACTTTTCAGTCTTGGGCCAGACCACTCCTGAAATACCAGTAACAAGCACACACCTATCTACAACATAATCTGCGCCACAGATGGGTGTCTTATATTTCTGGCCAGATAATACAGACCATCACTGGCTCCTCATTTTGGCTATAAGCTCTTGGAATGTCTCCTTATAAAAACAGTTTAAAGGCTTAACCTCAAGATGACAAACTCCCACGGCTTACTAAGGTATCTGCGTACAGAACTGTGTGCTTTATTGTGGCTTTCAGACTATGAACAAGATCAAAGACCACTTTCTTCTAGACTGGATCTAGGCACTGGCTTATCTTCTCCCTATGTAATTAAAATTAACACAGGCAGTAAGCCCACTTCTCATAAGAAAGGACAATCCATGAGGCAGCATATGTGCATGCTTTATGACAGCACACTACAGCAAGTACATAGGCAAGCATGTGGGCCTGCAACGCTCACAAATGCTGCTAATTTATAATTTCCTCAAGCATCTTCTCCATTTCATGTAATAAACATCCTCTCCTCACTCTTTTTCTTCTCCTACCCATTAACCTGTTTCTTCTTTACTAAAATTACTCTGCAAAAAGACTTCACTCTCCCTCCCCTAGAGTGAACTGCTCTTGCAGGTGTACATAAACAAGCCAATATCACACACAGAAAGTACTTACTAATTTTTAACACTACAGCTTGCATAGAAAGTTAGCTTAATGCTGACTTTTCAGAAAAGTGAGTGTGCTTTTACTCACATTAAAAAAAAAACAAAACCCAAACAAAACGAAAACAAAACTCAGTTTTAAAAAGTATTTATTTTCATAAAAACCCCAAAACGGTTACTAAATAAGTAACAAAACACATTACTATTCACAGGTGTGTGAATATTCACAGGTGTGTGAATATTCATAGGAGTCCTACTAGCTTTCAGGTATAGAAGAAAGTGTACACAGAAGTGTCAAATATTCTTGAAAAACAAGTATAATTTGCAGTGCAGTAATGATCACTACCCAGCAGATTTAGGACATCCCACTACACAATTAAAGGAATTTCTTCATAACTGGGAAATTTTATAGGTGTTTTAAGTCTGATGCATTACTCATTTATCTTCCTATATTCTTTTACTTCTTTTACAATAGGGTTGTACCACACCTACTAAATATTCATAAGCAAATCCATGACAGGGTATCAGGGTGGCAGTAAAACTTACATGCATTTATAAGGGCAAGTAGTACCTGGGGGATCACCTGTGACCTTTCGCTACAAGAATGACATCTAGTTGTAATCGTTTTTTTATACCCAGTTGATTAAAACGTCATTACGAAAAGGATTTTGGCAGTTGTTAAAAATTTGTTAACATAGCAGTGAAATATAATGAATGAAATATTGTTCCATTCAAACAACAAAAAGGGAAGGTTACCCTATTCCCACACGATGCCTTAATCCTTTTAATGTTGTATAAAATATAGTTGCCTGTTTGTGCTTGATAGAAACCAATTCAACAGGTAAGGGACTACAGCGCTTTTCTACTCAACCCCAAATTTATATTTCAAATTCCATTTCTCTCATGTGTTCTGAGATCAGGTACTAACAATATCTGATTTTTGATGTTGTAGGGTTTTTCAACAGTCTCTCACAAAGACATGTGGCTAAAGTGTCTCTTCACATCAAGCCGCAGAGAATACAACCTCACTGAAAATCTCTCAGATCCCCAATATAACCATATGAATGTGCTGACAATTATTACACTCAACCTTGATTCATATATCCAATTCTTTGGTCATACAGATCAGTCTCAGCGCTTAATGTGTAGTTTATGGTGACTTTATCTGTTCTTAACAAGAAGGAAACAAAAGGAAACAACTGCTTTTTTTTTCGTTATAAAACTTTAGTATGTCAGGTATGTAAACATTTAAATATACTTCTTTTGTAGGAACTATGCTGTAGCCAATTGCCTTGCAATTGGAAATTTCTATAATTAAGTTACAAAACCATGAACAATAAAGCATTAATGGATATTAAATGAAGATGACCTATTAACATACTGTTTCTTTTAAGCCTGTTTCAGAAAGGCTCAACTTCTGTGCCTGATCCCAGAATGGGAATGGAAATGCAGAATGCAAAATGGAAAGGATAGTAAAAAATTATCCTTACTGCAGTCTGAGTAATAGGCTCTTTGTGTCTAGTACTTAAAATATGACACAATCTGCACAGAAATATTTCTAGTTTCTAAAATAGGGGAAAATATTAAAAACAAGTTGGATGAAAATATTCACAGCTTGTTTTGAAATAAAAACACACTGAGATGAGAAAAGGACAAGCTGCTCTTCAATTATGTAGTTATGTTAATAACACGAGTGATTTTTCAGGAGTTTTTGTCTTCAGAATTGACAGATAAATGAATGGGGCTGTACAAAGACTCTGCAGTGAAGTGAGTGAAAAAAAGTCTATCCACAGAAGCAACTAAAGCAATTTTTGAACTGAAGTGTTATGAGATTAATATCTTCTTTGGAATGATTATGATATATGTCCAAAGACAAGATAGCTGGTTGCTAGATGCATCTATTCCTGTTTGCTAAATCCAGCTTTCGTAGAGAATGCTTGTTGCATTTGAAACTAAGTGATCAGCAAAATAACCAAAATAGATGGGAGAAGGAGGAAGAGGTCCAGTTTAAATATTCATCTAGAGGGTGAGACAAACGGATCTGGGTGATTTATAACATATGTAAAAGTGATTCACTAAGTTATAAGATTTCTTCTGGCAGAGACAGATTTTGATATTGCAACAAGGTGACAGCCAACCTGAGGATCCTAGAGCAGGAGACAAAACAGTTAGTAGATGCCCAACATGCAAACTGAAGCAAGTATAAGAGCTGACATTATGATGTTACATGTTGCCTTAAGAAAACTGTCTTCTCCCTATATGGCTGGTAGAAAGTCAGCCACTATGAAGCCAAGAATACAAGAATTACAAGACTGAAGGAGAACTGGAAAAGGACAATACTAACCTGGGGGAAAGTTGCTGGATAGGAAAGCACACACAAAGAGAAGCACCATGGGACAGATTTCAGCATTTCTTTTCCATCATTCACTCAGGATGTAACACCAGGATCCCCAAGGTGCCTGTCACACCAGTCTCAAGACTCATGTATTCTTTTGCGTTTTTGGTGGTCTGACAAGGAGAGGGGCAGGGAATGAAATGTTTCTCCCTGCTGTGATTTCCATCCCGAGACATCAAAACCAGTCTGTAGTCTAAAGGTTAAGAAGTTGATGGGGTGAGAGGGGGAGGGGGCAGATAGGCCCTGGAATGGGTTGCCCAGGGAGGTTGTGGGTGCTTCATCCCTGGCGGCGTTCAAGGTGGGGTTGGACATAGCCTTGGATGGCATGGTTTAGTGAGAGGTGTCCCTGCCCATGGCAGGGGGGTTGGAACTCGATGATCTTGAGGTCCTTTCCAACCCTCACTATTCTATGATTCTATGATTCTATATGAATCTTTGCAGGCTACACAGAAGATAAAATTAAGACCATGTCACCGGCAAACTATCTAATATTGGCTGTTGTATAGCATATGGATATTTCCACCTCAACACAAACAGTGTCAGCTAACAGCTCCCAAGTTCACATCTCAAGCAGCTAAACTTTCCATTTCCATTATTCCTGGGTAGATGTTTTCGTCCTGTGAGGACCATGCTGTGTAGTACCTTTATCAGATGTGTCCTAATGACTAAACTGCTATTCAAAGGTAGCAATTCTCTACTCTGTAAGCCTGAGAATTAGCTGTTTATTCTCTACTCTGTAAGCCTGAGAATTAGCTGTTTTTCCAGAATTTCTGGAAATCTCATGTTATTCCTCAGTTCCTTCTTTTTTTTTTTTTTTTTTTTTTTTTTTTTTTTTTTTTTTTTTTAATTTAATGTTCATGTCTCAGAACTGGGCAGAGGTTTTGATTCTAGAAAAAAATAATTATCCAAATAGGTCAGAATTAGATTTTCTTCCTTAGATTTTTTCACATCTTATCTTGACATTTAATGCAGAAATATGTCATAACAGCTGAAATAGGACATTGAGGTAAGGATATGCGAATTCTTTCAAAGCTTCTCAGATATCCAATTATAACTGCGTTCTCGACTTGGGTAACTCGGTTAATATGTGTGCCTCCACTTTCTCTTACTGTAGATATAAGTTGCAAACTTATCTGTATTGTGAAACCGCTGTGTGTGAAGACTTCCAATACCTGATTATAAATTGCTTTCTGAGAGCCTCTAAGAAAGGTGTAACTTACAGCTAGTGACAGGAATGATTATTATTAGTAACAATGAGATGTGCTATGCTGTTAAAGCAATTATTCTTTTTCCCTTTGTTTGATTAAGAAAACTTTCCGCAGTCTTTGTGTAATCAGAGATATGGATAGTATTTTGGGATCCTTCAGGGTGAAAGGGACAAATAAAAATTATAACATGAATCACCACAGTGTTAATCATAACATTAAATATTCAATAACTGAGTATTTATAATTGGAGGGAGGGGGGGGAGAAGGTGAGAGGGAATTACTTCGCACTACACTCCAAGCTCAAATTTGTGCAATGCTGTGAACAGGGCAGAACAAGCTGAGCAGGCAAATCCAGCAAAGATATTCAAAGAGCTCTGGCTCTCTCCTCATTGATTTCTGTCCCTGACTTAATGTCATCAGGAGCTTGGTGATTTACAACATACTGGTAATAAAACAGAGGTGTGTGAGCACAGAGATAGAAAGCTTTTTTTTTTTTCCTGCTCATCCCTACAGTTTATTCCTTAGTTAAAGCAACACCATGGTGACAATCAACATGAAGCAGAATGTATTGAAAGGGAATAACTGTAGGCAGATTATGCTGACAGAAAGATGCCTTCTTTCATTGCACTGTGATACTCTGTCAAACAAACATGAGCCAGTGTTTTCAAGCTCCATCTAACAATACAAACAAGTCAGCCCAAAAGCCTGAAAAGCTCTGGTGCTCAGCTGAGGGAAACTTGCAATGGAATTGTAATGAGAGACAATATATTTCTACAGCTCTGCTGAAGGTGAGAGACATATCTATTCTACAAAGTTATTCAATCAGGTGTAAATCCCAATGGCCAGTATGCAACATTATTGAACAAAAAGTTCACAGTTGTTCTTGTTTGCTCATTTGTTTGTTTGCTGTAAAGGCTGGAAATTTAATAGTTTTTTTGAAAACTCCTAAAATCTTCCGCAGTGGTAAAAACATTCACAGTATATTTTCTATTAGTTTTCTTCACCAAATTGTAACATTTATTAAAGATTATAACAACAACATAAGTGTGCAAAAATAGCATACTTATAATTAAAACTTAAAAAGGACATGCAAGCAGGAAATTTACTTTTAATTACAGGACAGTAATCTTTAGAAAGTGTATAAAAGGGAGTAGAGAATGGTGGTGCATGTCCAGCACAGATAGAGCTTTATAAAAGTAAAACGCACATTTTAAACTATGCCATGTAGTCAACAAAACCTAAGAGATAAAATTAAAACCACTGCAGTGATACACCCAGTATCAGACATTAGTTATGTGAAAATATGAAACTATAGGAAGAGACAGCATAATGTCTAGACTTACTGAGCCATTTAGGTAATCTTACGCCTGAGATCCTATTTTAAGACAAAACTATAAAAGAAACTTTTATGATGTCTCCATTAGTGATTATGCTCTAATCTGTGCAGTTAACGTACCAGTATTTTGAGCACTTGCTAAATGTTTCTGAAACTATTCTTGTATTTTAATCAGGAATGTTAGAACAGAAACATTAGAAAAGAGAGATTCTTCAAGTCAGAAGAAGTTTTGTAATTGGATATTTTGATTGTTTTCCATGCTTTCATGTTTACTTTTTTATTTGTTTTTGTCTATAACAAACATAAAGTATTTATTTCTTGTAGTTTAAAATAAAAAGAAAAGAAAAGTCTTCATCATACTGATTTATTTCCCAACTCTACCTGAAAATCAAGGCAAGGCAAGGAAAGGCAAGGTAAAGTGAAATGGACTTATTTTCTAGACCCGCAGACTAAAGAAAAACACTTTTAAAGCTTTTTCACATACAGGCATAGTCTTACAGTCATCATGGTTTGAGCTGGGTCGAACTAAGATTCCTGAGATTTGCTATTTAGCCTAGAAATGACAACATTTTTGCATTTAGCAGGAGGATTCATTGTTACAGGCTCAAATCAAAAGCAAACCCTTCCAGAAAGAACGTAAGGTAGTATCAATTACATCCCCAAAATCTTTTTAAGGAAACAGAAAAAATCCACAGATTCATAAACTCAACTCTTAAAAAGTTAAAAAAGTTCATTAAAAAGAAAAAAATTTCTTCACTCATTAAGAACACATTTCATTTATAATATTACGATGCTGCTTGTACTTCTTTTTACTTGGTAAAAATAATATTTTTATTTGTAGACAGCATTAAATTGATGATGTCTGTAACTATTCAAAATTTATCTTTTAACTGTTATTGTTTATGCTGTTATACGGATACCAGGGTAGATTTTGCAAACAGATGCAAGAGAGAACTGCACGCACATCAGAACAGCTGAATCAGAGCCAGATTAAAGCTGAAAACTGCATAACTGCATAGCTACGGCTAGTGCTAGACTGATTCTGTACTGTTAAAGTCCTTCTGATAAACAATGTGTATTAACTTGATGTGGATACAAAAGTATGAGACTTTATGGTGGTTTGCATTCAGGTTTCTCAGTGAAAACGTCAGGAAAGGATGTGATAAGCTTATGTCTTCTGGCAAAATCATTGTAGATAAGCATGAAGCAGCCTTCTTACTTCATAAATTCAAAGGGCTTGAAAAATTGGTACTTTTGTAATATAATTTCCTTAGGCACATCTTCTGAAGGCATTCTTTTGAAGACTGAAATACTTCTGAAAAATTAACTTCCATAGCAAGACAGCACAGCGGTGTTTTCATTAATGTGCTTTGGGTATCATACTTTTGAAATTTGCTCATACAGGTTAGTCCACTGCAGATCATGAAAATACACAACCAGGGTAAGCCCTTTGGTAGTTCCTGTACTTGGGATTTAGCTTTACTATACCTCTGCCAAATTACAGATTTTTTTAATTTTTTTTTCCATATTCTGCCGGATGACATGATTTCACATTTACTATGAGAGGCTGAACTCTAAAGTAACATCTATGCTAGTACATAAAATAGTTGAGGGACCATTCTTTGTCATAGCAGACAGCTAGCACAGCATGGCTTATCCTGATAAACTTCCTTATCTTTGTATCAGTGTGGCCCCACATTTTTTTCCCACTGGAAGTGGTCCTTGGCCCATGTCAACACCCATGTGCTGGCACTGCAAGAGACCAGTCTACAGACTTGACATTGTGGATGGCAAGACGTTAACACTCACGTGCATGGCCTAGCCCTCTAGCTTTCTAGTTAGCAAATACTGTTCTTTAAAAGTGGTGATTTCGGCTAAATTCAGAATCACTGCATGTAACTCTACTAAAGCAGACCTTCATGTCACCTGCAGAATGTCTACTAATAAGCTCATTATCTAGTAAATTCTGCAGCCATTGTCTGCAGATTTCATTGTTACTGTACAATGCTTATATGATTGCACAGGAAACAGAAAGAGATTAAGTAATCTATGTTTCTCTGTACCAAAATAGTTACTAGTCATTTGGTCTTCTAAAGCAACTATTCATGGAAATTAACACCAATTTATCGTGATGCAAATTTTTATAATATTTATATACTATTGTTCTTGTTTTCCCAAAAAAAGCTTGCTTTGCCCTTACCAGATCCCCATCTGTCCTAACTGTAAGCACATGAATCTTCACTTGTGTGCAATGAAAAATAATCTGACATATTGTTCACTGAATGTAAGTTTTCACTTTAATCCTATTTGATTTTTGAATACTTAATAATTGAAAGTGGTTATGTGATAAAACTGTAAAAATATTATGCTTATGAATATCAAGGGAAAATAAACCAAATTAATTTATATTGCCTTTGCAAAAATTTGAGGTTCTCAAACTACTCTGAAATCATAATGAGTTTTAAAAGCTATATGAGTACCTATAGGTTTGATTGCTAAGGCAGTGTCTAGGCTTTCTTCCCAAGAGTAGCTGCAGCTTTGCCTGTGCATTCCATGTTCCATAGAATTTGACAAGGAATGTATGCAAAACAAAGTATATCAACTGGAATCCTTATAAAGGAAAGCCTAAAGCATAATTTACTGTAGCATATTTTCTAATAAAATATCAATGCCTTTAATAATTTTTTCTCAGGAGCATCATGAGCAACAAGCTACAACCACTGTTATATTCCTTACAGAAAACTAATAGTTGCAAATCCATCTTTATCCAAAACAAGATAACAATTATGTTAACACATTCTTTGGCTCACAAATACTGACATCAAAGAAATGCAAAAAAAGGTGTGGTTTTAAACAAACAATAAGACACATAAGATACGCAAGCAGTAAGAAAAATAGGTGGAGAGGAAATAAGCTGAAAGCTTTTGTCTGTGGGTGATCAAAAACAAATGCTATTTTCCAAAGTAATACGAAAATCTGCATTAATCAATACCCTAGTTCAATTATTTTTCACCTGTCATCTACTGTCTGCTTCAAACATTTTTAATCACTTAACATCCTTTTTTTAATGTTGCAAGTACAGGAAGTAATAGCTGAATTTGCATTACCAAATATCCAGCAAAGTTTAGACAGTAAAAAGAAATAGAAAACCCAGCAAAAGAGCATTTGGAATTGCATTAGTTTCCTATTCCCTCTGGCTGGGATTGAAAGTAAGCTACCCACTGGCGAAAAACTATATTTTATACTCAATCTCCCACTTCACTTTTTATTGAAAAAAATCTTCCAGCTCTCTTGAATTTATCATTAGTATGAGTGAAAATATGTAATTGGGAATTGATTTGGAAAATTACACCACTTTACAGGGCATCTACAAGTAGCTAAACACCATGTATCTGCAGTAACACTGCATTTTCTAGATACACAATTTTATTGTTCCCTGCACTAAGAATGCAGATAGAAGTGCAGCATTTGATCTTATATTTTGTCTGTATTTTTCTGAATTTACAAACGTGGAAACTGTTTTTCTCATTTAGACTAATTCTTGCAATGTTCTGTGTTAAAAACTTCTATGTAGACGCAATCTTCAGTCATGCTGTATTTGCAAGTCAAAAAACAGAAGTCTATTGTAATGATTTTGAAGCTTTCTGCAAAAAGACATGCCTGTGATCAATTCCTCAGGAGCCTGCATAGCCTCTCTTGTTGTGGGGATTAGGCAGGAACTGGAGGGATGCTCAGGGGTTAACTTCACAGTGTTGCAATTTCACTCTGCCTGATTACAATTCCCATATATATTCATTCAAAGAGTATAAGAACAACTGATTTTTGGTTAAGAGATTTAAAAATCAGGATGTGACTTGTATGCACACATCACATCTTAAACAGAAATATAATAATAAACATTGATATTTTCTGTTTTCAGTACCAGTTGAAAGCTGTCCTGGCCACATACAGTTATTTTATTGTACAGCCAGAATATTTTTAAAATGCATTATTGCATTACTATTTATAAACCAGTATTGTACACATGTTGATTTGTAAGCTGACATAACAGACAACCTGAAGATAAAGCAAGTCCTATAAATTGGCAGAACCTAGATATGTAAGGGAAAACTGACATGTAGAATATTCTTAAAATAAACAAGAATAGGCTGGATTTGAAAATAACCTTGGAAATACAGGGCATATTAACATATCAGACAGACCTCACTCTATCCAAAGTATCAATTCTACCATAAAAATTACATTTTTTTCCATTCTTTTAAGAGGAGAAGTGGAGAAAGAAGGAACTGATATTTTATTTAAAATCACTGAATATATATAACCAAGTAATGGCAGGAGTAGCATGGAAATCATGATGATTTGGGGATACGTGAGCCAATGTTTGTAGGCAGAGGCAACAGCATAATTAGAACAGCTGATACAGTATGACAAACATTGAGAATGGGGAAAATAAGCCACAGGTAAACATGACTCTTTTGCAGGATTTTAGAGAGCATGACACATAAATGTTATAAACCAGTTTCAGATTATGTATTTCCACCTTTCAAATTTGAATATTTGCATGTAAATACCTATTAGAGTAAATACAATTACATTCAGCAGACCTAAACTTACTAGATAAGAATAAAGAGTATGCTGCTTGATACTCTAAAATGGTAATTTAGGATTAATACTTTATTTAACAGTGTGCATGACAGAGCAGCAGAGCAGCATTTCTAACATGAGGACTAATCTTGCAGAGGCCACCCACAAAACCTTTCCCCACTTCTTTCCAATTTTCCCCCTTCTTTCCAGTTTTCCCCATGCTTGTGTGCCATAAGTCACTATGTTAAAATCCATGTTCCTCACATCTTTTGGAGAAACGGTCTTAAATTTCCTTGGAAAATCTTTCATACACTAACTATTTCTTTGCACATTTACAAAAAGTCACCTTTTGCTGCAAAGAATGATAAAAGCACCTGTTCCTGTGAAACTCCTCTACAGATCAAGAGGCAAGTTTCCTAAAAGTGTTAATTACTTATTTTGTTCAACCTATTAAACACTGGTTGGAAAAAAGATTATGATGATGTCCCATAAGGTTGTCCTCCCTTTCATAAGCTTGTTCATGAAAGCAAGCATCAGTAACTATAGTTATTAGTAACAATAAGAGTTTATTAAGTGGTAAGAACCAATCCTTACAAGGACCATTAAAAGCATGCTTTATCACATTGCTTCCTTACAGAAATTAGGACACCTCCTTGCAGGAAAGACATTATAATGAACATGTGATTAATTTCCCTGAAGCTTCAAAACAGTAGTCTCAACATGAAGGTATTCAAAAACTGTAAGTAGAAACACATGCTACTTGCCATCTAAATGACAGATTTAAATTCTTGTGGTGAGTCCCCGTTATATCCGAATGCACTGCATCTTATTGTTACACTGAAAGCAAAATTTCTCCTAATTTTTTCAGCATCCTCTGAAATTGGAGGCAAGACTTGCACTGACTACAGGGGAGCTTGGCATGGACAGAATATAACTATGTAGCAAGAGTTTTGTTTAAATGCTATTGTTTAGCAGTTCTGCCAAAATGGTAACAGGCATTTTTAGTTGGTTTACTTCTTGTTTCTTTTTTCCATACACCATGTCGTTATCCAAGTTTTCATTTTTTGGAAAACTCCAATCAGGTAGACATGCCATTAACCTCAAATATGGAACTTTGTCAGAAACACTTTCTAAACGAAAGATAACTTTGTCATTTCATTAGAAAATTTGCATTAGAGCTCAGAAATGGTTTTATCAGAATCCTCTTTTAATCATCAAGCTTGCACAGTCTCCCATCATAACCTCTGATTTCTGGGTTGAGGTTAAAATAATTTCCTTTGCAGGAAATCCTGACACCTGAAGGCTTTGGCATGACATTAATTTAGTTACTGAACTTTTATGATGAATTTATGGAAGTATTTTCTTTTCAAGAAAGTATGATGGGTTTGGGTTTAGATGCCTTTTTTTTTTTTTTTCCCTAAAAGTGTATTCAGAATATATTTAAATGTTTCTGATGAAATACATTACCTCGTACCTTGTTCCTTAAGGGTTTTCAATAACATTTCTTTGGTTTTGTCTGAGTTTTGTGGTGTTTTTTTGTTTTCTTTTGTTTTGTTTAGGGGTGGGTACTGAGGGTGGGGATTTTTTTTTTGTTGGATTTTTTTGTTTGTTTTTCTTTTTTTCTTTTTTTCTTTTTTCTTTTTGATATATATTTCAGTTCCTCTTGATTGATATTTAACTCTCACAAGGCAAAAATGTCATTCCAACAATGAAACATCTGTCTTTTTGTTTCCAAGATTCTACCCTTCCCCTAATGGTTCAGTTATTTTCTAGAGAGATTATTTCTATAGAGCATATAATTCAACTCAAGGAGTCTTAAGAATCCATGATGCATATATATTTGTATTTATATATCATTTATTTAAATACTCTATAAATATACATTTATACTCAAAATTTTTCCATGAGACCCAAATTTTTGTGCAAATGGGGTGGAGACGAGTCCAATTAGCAATAAAGCATTTTGAATGCTGATCCTGGTCCACCCATACTCCAATATTGCTATATGCAAGCAGGTTACTTTGTAGCTAGTTATCATGATACTTTGCATGAGGTAGTTAGATCTACTCACATCTGCCAAGAAAAGACCATGCAGATGCACTTTTAGATGCTAAAGGTTAGAAACACCTTCTTCCTGGGAAAGAAGTATTGCTCAGATGCCTTCTGTTCAGCAAGTAATTTAGAGTCCTGGCCTGGGGGAGGAGGGAAATGTGCCTGACCACAGAGACAGGCTCTTACCAGTGATGATATTGGTTATGGAACAACTCCCTTGACATGCTGACCCTGTTCCAAGTTGTATTCCTCCTACCTTTTCATACTGCACAAAGAAGGCTAGGATGGTTGCCCAGGGAAGTTGTGAATGCTCCACTGCTGGCAGTGTTCAAGGCTGGGTTGGACATAGCCTTGGATGGCATGGTTTACTGGGAGGTGTCCCTGCCTGTGGCAGGGTGGTTGGAACTAGATGATCTTAAGGTCCTTTCCAACCCTAACTATTCTATGATTCTATGATTCTATGATTCTATGATTCTATGTCTCATGTCACAACACAGAACAGTAATGCAAAGGTGTCCATAATGCACACAGAACAGAAAGGAGGGCTGCTGTACTAGCCAAGTACTGTGCTCAAGTTAATAAGCCTAATCTTCTGCGAAGGCAAATGGAGTTTGCATTCAAAATCCATGCATTTATGACTTAAAAGAACTTCTGTGACTATTTTCTCATTTGAAAAAAAAAAAAAAAAAAAAAGTTATTCTTTCCTGCAAAACTACTAAAAAACCCACACTATTTTAACGTAGAGATGTTTCAAAATTGAAATATTTTCCAATTACTGCTCTAGTGCTTCATGGGAATTGTCATTCAGATCTCTTGTACTCTGTGTTAGGATGAGACTTTCCATCATTATTATATCATAGTTATTGCCTGCTACTGCTACAAATCTCTTCTCCTGTTGGCAACAGTAGTAGAATATAGCACACAGAAATAAGAGAATGGTCTTTACTTACCTGATTCTGTCTGTATTTTGCTTAGTATTATATACAGTAATATTTCAACATTTTATGAGGAATTCTTAAGTTGACAGGACATTTTCCCCAAAATGTTTAATTTTTTTATTATAATTTCTAATATTAAAAATAATAATGTATAGACAAACTTATTTTTTTCAATTAAAGTATCTATGAAAAGTTATCTTTCTATAGCTCAGATATTAACAGACCATTAAATGCAAGCATGTGTAATGACCACTAAAACAGTGTCCCCCAAAACTGCGATTATTAACTGCCATATTTGCAATCATAATTGTTAACTCAAAGACCATAAGGAGCAATATAAATATCACAGAAAAGAGCGCACACATCAACAATTAAAAAATATATTTAAAACAATCAAACCAGAAACTGGAAAAGATCATGATTTTCTGTTTCTTTCTTGAGATTTCCTACAATAAGTGTCTTTCCTAGAACTGAGAAATGTGTTTTGAGAAAAAGGAAACACATTCTATGAAATGTGGACAAAGACCAATATGTGCGTTTCGGTGTGTTTGTTATGTGTGTGCACTAAATGAAGAACAATAGCAGGTTAGAGATTATCCTGAAACCAGATTAGAACATTTTGTTTGTGGCAAATTTAATTAAACTAATGAATATGCAAATCGGACTATTATTATGTAAATTGTAGTTTCAATATTTTGCTTGGAGGATAACCATTTTAATACTTTCAATTAAAAATTACAGTGGTATAAGTATCATATATTTTAAGAGGGAATTTCTTGATAGCATATAAAATCTTGGGGAAATATTATTTCTTTAACACATTCTATCCTACAAACACCTTACCCACAGATTCAATCACAAACTAAATGCTGTTACAAGAAATGAGTGGAAAAGCTGTACAAGACACTTACATTTCCTTTAGCCTCATTCATCATGGAAAATGTCCCATGAAATAAATCTGTGCAAAAGACAAACTTTGTCACTTTCTTTCCAGTAAATCCTCACTCAGTCAAACACTTTTCCTCTTTTTCTCTCTCTCACACATGGAAGCAAATACACATGGTCTCTTTTTCACACTTCTCCTTGAATGAGAAATAGAAATGCTGATAATGGAGCAAATGTTTTAACAGGTTTTCTTTATTCTGTTGAAATACAGTTTACTTAATCATCACGTCTCTTCAAACGTTTTCATAACAAAATTAGCAAATCTTCATAATCCAACTGAGAGCAGTTCATCTAAGTATTGCCATTTAATTTTTCATATAGAAGAATTTAGCATTGCCAGATTGTGCTAGGGTAATGAAGGACAATCTTCAGTCATTACAAGAATAGTTATAAACAACATTTGTGTAAAGTTGCAACATCAGTCTTATTCACCTTGAGAATTGCGCAGTTGCAGTTGGCGTGTGACAGACCTTCCCCATTAAATTGTTGCAAAGGTGGAGCTGGCCTTTCTGCTTTTCAGTGATGTTCCAGGCAAATCCTATTAGCAAATTTCATGCTGCTAATCACTTGGAGAGATCAACAGATCAACACCTACTAGCCTTTTAATGGCAGTTACAGTGTTAATTAATATCATGGTATAGGAACACAAAGGGAAGGTTGTTGTCTTGTACCTAACAGCAATGCTTAGAAGAGTCCTTACTGGTAATCAGATGTTACATGCATAAACTTTCAGATTCTACAGGAACAAGCCAAATTCTACATCACTTCCAAATTCCTTTCTTTTAATTCACTTTTGTCTAGGAATGATAAGAAATGCTTGTCTTTCTCCTTTTTCATAACAGATAGTGTGAACAAAAGTACTGAAGCATCAATAAAATATGATAGTCTTAAGATGGAAAACAGAAAATTTCTCAAACCAAAACGTGCCTCTAGGGTCTTTTCTGTAATTTGTAGGGCAGTTTTTTGAGAAAAGATTTAAAAAAAAACCAAAACACCAACAAAACTAACAAACAAACAAAAAATAAGCCTAACACAAAAGAAGCACAAGGAGAAAGAAAACCCCCCATATTGCACTCTGCATATTAGAAATCTGTAGAATGTCTCGATGTGTTGCCCCATATAGCACAAAATCATCCTGCACACAGCTGATAGGCTCACACTGAACAAACTGATAGTGCAGTTGGCGGCAGCTGGCAACATAGCATGTTAGGGAAAAAATAAGGAGGGCTGCAGAAACAAAAAGTCAGTCGTACTTTTCTTTCTCTTGTCTGATATACACTATATGGAATCTGCCTGGATTCTGCACCTTGGAATGGTGTGTGGAAATTGCAAAAGTTCCGGCTCTAAGGCTACACCTTGTCCTGCCTGCCCTTACAACAATAGTGGCAAGCATATGGCTCAGATGGAAAGAGTAGATATTCTTAAGAATAGGAACATGTACTTCCTATTTTTAATTAACATCCAAAATATTACATAAGATTCTATGCTCCTTTGCATACTAGTTTATCCTATATCAAGTGTGCAACAGGAAATTTGGAATGGGCTCTTTATTATTTCCTTCACAATTTGTCCTGGAAGACAGGAAAATTAACATACTATCCCTCATAGAGGAGGATATGTAAACTGTCAGTATAGGACTCGGTTTAAAGATGCTCTCAGCAGTGGTACTAGAATGTCTTACGTAGTTTTGTATTGTCCAGACTACTACAGTTCATTTTTAAAAGGAAAAACAATGACATTTCAGCCAAGATGCCAGTTAGGAGTGTGAATTTACTGTGTAAAGTCCTACTTATTAAAGTGGCTGCAGGGCATCTATTGTAGAAGTTGAGGTCACCAAGAACATTCTGAGTTTTGGATGAAGGACAAATATGGTTATTGAAGGTGAATTTGTATTTGCATACTTAAACATCAAGGAAAAAAAGTATGCAAAAGGGGTTTGAAATTTTTTGTTGATAAATCACTCTTCGAATTAACTAGTCTGAATAAAACAAGTGTTGACTGGTCTCTGCACTCCTCTGAGACATGAGGTAGAGATTTTGTTATGAAGTGGGTTCAGATTGCTACCAGTAGCTTTAAAAAAAAAAAAAATGGGCTTTCCAGCAGCAATTAGCCCTGATTAATAGGAAGTTTGCCCACATACTATTAAAATAAAGGTTCTGACATTGTTTCTAGAAAGAATAGTGAACATTAAGATCTAGAGAGCCTTCGTTGCCACTAGTGCTTTTAACTAGCAGATGAGGCCTGAAGGTCAGGTCAGTTTTCAGGGAGAAATGCTGGATGGACCAGAGCAATCAGAGAGGTAAGAGAATAATCAGTATATGATTGAGATTAATGTAGGAAAGATAATCAGCAGATTCTGAATCTCTGGAAAAGTGCTGACCTGCACAGCAGGGATTGGATTTTACTCAAGAAGCTAAAAGGCAAACAGAAAAAAGTAATGACTACTTAGAGATGATGTGAAGGGAATTAATCATAAACAAACTAAAAGAAGCATAACATTAGAAGGCCAAAGTATGGACCATAAAATATTAGCAAAAGAGGTAACCTTAATTTTAATATACAATATAAAAAAATAGAAATGGCAGGAAAACAAATGTAAGTTAGTCTTTCACTTCTATGTAGAAGTGGAAGGCAATGTGGCCCAGCAAATGTATGTGTGTCGTGGTTTAAGTCTACAAACTCACACAGCCGCTCTCTCACTCACTCCCCACTCTTTCTTCCCTCCTCTCATGGAGGGATGGGAAGGAGAATCGAAAGAATGCAACTCCCACAGGTTGAGATAAGAACAGTTTAGTAACTAAGGTATAGCACAAATCACTACTGCTACCACCAATAATAATAATGACAAGAGAAAATACAAGGGAAAAGAATACAATTTCTCACCATCCAATATCGAGCCTGACCACGCAGTGCACCCCCACCAGTGCTCCCCACCATGCACCCTCACCACCCTTCCAGGTCTCTGCTCTCCGTTTTTTCATCCTGGACATGATGTGCTGTGGTATGGAATAACCTCTTTGGTCAGTTTGGGTCAGGTGTCCTGTCTCTCTTTCCTCCCGGCTTCCCCTCCCCCCCTGGCAGAGCATGAGACTCGCAAAGTCCTTGGCCAGCCTAAACATCACCAAGCACTAACTGAAAACACTGGCGTTATCAGCACTGTTCCCAGGCCCCAAATCAAAAACACAGTGCTGCACCAGCTACCAAGAAGGAGAAAAAATGACTGCTGCTGCTGAACCCAGGACAATGTGATATATAAATAATGAGGAAACCAAGAGATAATGTCAGACTTCAAAGTTATATATTCAGCCAAAAATTCTCATTTAAGTTTAAAATATCTAATAGAGGGGGCACTGGTTTCAGTTCTCCACATACACTTCCTGTTTATCTTCTCAGTTCACTAGAATTAAGATTTTCAAAGCTTCATTAAGACCCTAAGCACCATTGCCCTGTAATGAAATGCAAATCTCTGTTACCTACTTTTGTTCTGCATATGAAGTTTTCCAAGTGTTTTGGGAAACGTTGTTTTCATTCTATCTTCTTCTTGTTATTTTTCCATGTAGTGACACCATCTGAATACTGTATTTTTAAAAGAAAGAGTATAATCATAGAATCATAGAATCATAGAATAGTTAGGGTTGGAAAGGACCTCAAGATCATCGAGTTCCAACCACTCTGCCATGGGCAGGGACAACAGAGGTATCCTATTTTAGAGTAATCACAAGCAGTGAAAAATATGGACAGCTGGATAGAGGTGACAAAGAGAAGTAATTTTTTCTGATTGATAAATGACACATATCAGACTAAGAAATACTCAGAAGTAAACACCTGTGAAAGAGAAATTTTCTTTTCTCATTGCAGTGTTTTCTATCATAATTGAAAAAATGAGAAAACTATAATCTGCAGTACAGGAAATCTCTCCTGTATTATAGAAAGAAAATTGTCCTTATGAACAGAGCTAGAAGAGGACTATGGGCAGAATGACAGCATCTGCATACAATTTCACAATTCCAAGAATAGTTGGTACAATCCATTTAGTTCTCAAAAAAAAAAAAAATAGAAAATTATATTTAATTTTATCAGCCAGTAAAATTTCTGTCCCTGTGAAAACTCAGACATGTCTCAGACTCCATAAAGTTGTGAGTCCGATCTACCAACACCCTTGAGGATGTAGTAGATGGTTGGGTTTTTAATGAGGTTACCACACAACTTTGGGTTCTGGTTGCACGCATTGTGCTGTCTTTTAAATTACCATATCCCTCTTTTTAAAAACAATACTTATGCTAGGGTGACTAGCTGAAATTTTGTGCCTCCTTGTTCTGAAGAGACATAAAACTGTTTCTGTCTCCTCTGAACTCACTTGAGTACCCCAATCATTTTTTAGGCCATAGGGCAGACATAACTATGTATACATGCATGCGTGTTCAACCTCACCACACCGCAAAGTTCACTGTGCAGCAGACTTGAGCTTCACAGAGACACAAAGGAAAAGCGAGTATCCTGAGTAGTATAGCATTTAACCTACTCTCTGAGATGCTTCTGCATCCTGATCTATGTTTCTAGTCCCTTACCCGTCTCTTTGTCTATTAACTGTTGTGAATTTTCCACACAATGCAGCAAGAAGGAAAATTGTAGTAATTTTAAATAGGTTGCCCTACTATAAACATACTAACTGATTAATGAAGTACAATATTTCAGCAACTGCTTTTATTCCATCTCAAAAGCTCTGGCTTTAGAATTTCAAGAAATCATGTCTGCAAACATTAAGGATTAATTACCACTAACAAGATTTTCATATTGAATTGGTATAAACACAAAATTATGCATGCACATCTAACTGCTAGGTGTGGTGAGTTCTTTTTCTAAGGTCTACCCTGTAGGATACTGAGGTATCCAGGGCAGCTCTGAGAAACACTTAAGAGTTACAATAACAAACAAGAAGGGAAGGCACCAAATTAGAAGCAGCATTCCTGAGTTTTGATTGCTATTGTCACTCAAACCATGATTGAGTTGTGATGAAGCATAAATCCTTTTAAAGCTGCTGTTTCTGCCACCCAGATCAAGTGAAAAAGAAAGCTTTTCAAAAGGACGGCTACTGTGACATATAATCATCAGCTACAACTGAGCCTAAATGGCTGGAAATATAGGACCATGGAAGGTCAGGAAGAAATGTTAAGAGATATTTCAGGTGGTGTACTTTGTAATTTATTAAGCACCTTAAAATCAATATGAGACTCAAAGGTGCCTGTGACAAAACTACAGGTCAAGCAAGTAGAATATGAAAAAATTAAACTTCATCTGCCAGAAAAATATGGGCAACATTCATTGGAAGACATTGCAAATGCTAACATACTATAGCTAACCAGAGGTGCAGATCATTTAACTTCATTATGATATGTGACATCCACAATTGCATATAATAGATGTCAATACCTAGGATAAGAGGATGCAGTGTGAGGATCAAAAGGAAGTGTAAAATAGACTTAACTACCATTTAGGAAATTGTTGCACATTGATGAAAAATCCACTCTAAGGGTCGAATGTAAGTATTAAAAATATGAAAGACCTACAAAACTCATTGAGATGTGCCAAAGCTTAAGCTGTATTAGACGGATGTTGTTTACTTCAGATAAAGGCAAATGAGACAAACCAGACTATGAGAGTACCAGCCATCCCTGCTGTGAATAAAGTTATGGAAAATCCCAGTGCAAATACTGCCAAAAGAAACAATAAAAACCGTGCTACAGTTGCACATTTGGAAAAACACCATTAGATTCCTAAAATCAAAATTACTTCTTTTTTTTTTTTTTCTTGAAGTAGTGGAGTCTTGCATATGAGGGGATAACACTGGAAAAAAAAAATAAAAAAATCTGATCTTCACCATGAGAACATTGGTATTACAGCACAAACACAAATACAGTGGAATCCCAACTCCTTCTCGTGAGCCAGTGTTTTGTCTATCAATGTTTTCTGTTTCACAATCACTATTTTCATAAAGTACAAATGGGAATACTGGGGCAGATATATGCAAGACATAGCTCATCTCCTTAGACAACAGGCAACACATCACAGAGCCCTACAATAATTTTTAAAATTTAGGGTGGGAGGCGTATAGCTAACCTTTAAATGTCATCTAGTCCAACCTCTAATTTTAATTTTCTAGATTTCTTCTAAATACCTAGGAGTACTCCTAAAAAGTGGTTTACCTCTTTGTCAAGTAAAGGCCTGATAATACATTCATTATCAGAACTGTAGCCGTGCCTTCCTCTGCACTCGCTGTAAGGGGAGTTAACAATTTCAGATGCGCACATCAGAAGCTAGGTGAGGTGAATTCTCTCTACAGTGATGTCTACACTGATAGCTATGATGTATAGTGTTAAGATGATCAGCCTAGCTCTTGAAAACTGTATCATCAGAATTGCAGAAAAGTGTGGAACAAAGAATGTCATCAAAATGTGAACAAAGCTTGAGCGCTGCCAGCTGCTAATGACACACAAGAGAAATCGCAGATCCCTGGCAGTAACTAGGGAGAGTGTCTAAAGAGTTAGAAGAATTTCAGTGAGGGGAGGGGAGAAATAAAGGGTACAATTCTGATTGTTGCCAAACATCTTCCTATTGATCTGACTACAGCAGAAGCAGTACATTAACACACCTCTGCCCAGACTAATATACCCTGCTTCCTCTTGTGAGTCACAGCAGTTTTAACTTGTATGAAAGGGCTACCACGGCACATAGTGATTTAATCTTTTCATACTGAGCTGTCCCAGTAATAAGCCACCTCAGATCACTGTGATAAATGTGTTTCACATGAATCATTCTGAGGGAGCAAACGTAGCCCATTTAAGTCTCACTGCTGCTGAATACATGTCCTGAGTATACGTTTCAAATTCCTTCATATACAAAATTTTATCACTGCCTGCACCAAGCCAGACCTGTTGTTTCTATTTGCATTTCATAGGATTTCTATAGCCAGGTAAAAAAAAAAAAAAGCATCATTATCTGAAGTAGTCTCCAATAATACATAGGCAATGTTCTATATATAAAGTACTATTCTCTAAGATTTCAAGACATGTTCCAGATTTAAAGAGTTGCCACCTCATCATTTAAAGTTAAAATTTTGAAGTGTTTTATAAGTATTAATTATTTAATCCTCACAACCCCTTTGTGACCAAGTAAATAAGCATTATCAAAGCAATTTCCATTGCTGTCACAGTTTTAGAGTTGTGATGAAAAGCTGCTCAAGAGTCCAGGCACTAGAAGCCCCAGCTGAAAAGAACTGCAAGTATATTTGTGTGCAAAGCCCAAAAGTACAGAAATTGACCCAGAAGGCAGCTTGTTTTCTATTAACATTAAAACCAAATGGCTTTATACACATTTCTTGCCTGAAAATGAGCAAGCCACATTTGTAGAGAAAGGTCTTTTCATCCAAAGGTATTTTTCAGTTTAGAGGGAAAAATGGAAATGGAACAAGAAAGCAACTACAGAAAGATCTACAGCTCATCTTTGTTTGAACGGAAGAGGATCAGAGACACAAAGGTGGATACTGGCATGGACTGAATATAAGAATCTCAAATCTCCAGCTCTTTGTGACTCTGCTTTCAATTAACATGCAAGCAAGTTTTAAAGTAGCGTATATGGTGTAGATGATGTGTATAACTAAATCAGCCATCTATGTGTAAGGAAAGGTATACACATAAGAGAAAAGCTATATCCATCACTCACTAAGAAGAACTTTTGCCTACTTAGCATGCTCTATACTTACACGTGTGTGCTGTATTTATACCTGTTTAACTTAGTCCCAGGAGAAAAAGATAAAAATAGATTAAAACAAGGTTTACCCTCCATTAAAAAAAGTCTAATTAAAAATTTCAAATACAAATTTTGCTGTGGTCTTCACCGCTGCTACAGTCCAAAAAGGTATTTGCTGCTTTCAATTAAAGACAATAAAGAGGACTAGGCTTTACCCCTCGAGAGGTCACAGGGAATACTTGACAGCTAAAAGACAAGGTGAGGATATAGACAGCTTATAAATTACTAGCTCAATTACCGTCATGCAGTATTATTTTTCCATAGCTTCAGTCCTAATGAGCTAATCAAAGTAGATATCACACATTTTCTTCTTTCTTAGACAAGTTGTAAAATACTAAAAGTAACAAGACTCTGCAGCTGAATCACAAAATCCAAACTACTGAAGCTATCTTTGCACATGTCACTTCTACATTCTCTTTAACCAAGACAACAATCTTGTGTCTTTTGAGCTTTCATTTAGAAATACTTCAGCAGCAAGAACTGACAATCCTAATCCTCAAAATGTTAACATTTTTTTTGGTTAGGAGTCACAAAGTCAAGAAAAGAAAGTCAATTTGAGTGCATGAAAATACCGTATGTGTTTATCAGTTACAATATTAATTGTTATTATTCATTAATTATGAGAAAATTGTAGGTTGATTTCGTAAGGAAACTCGACTTCCATGAGATGCTATTATCTCTCCTGTTCACTTAACTGAAAACTTCTTGGAACCACCAGCCAGACAATGAAGAATTTGTGCCTGCAATAGAGTGTAATGACAAATGACAACAATAGTACAGTTACTCAGTATCAACGACTAATAATTAAACAGTGAAAGAGACTGACAGAATACCTTTAAGATGTTGCCAAACTCTATATGGATAAACTGAATGTTTAAAACACATCTAATGATTTCATCAGTCTTTATTGTAACTGTGTGTTCCAGAGTTCAAGGATTCCAGGTTGAGAGAGAGAGAGGTGAGACACAATGGATAAAAGACCCAACTATTTTATTACTATAGGAAAAGATAGGGAGGAAAAGCTGGCAAAGGGTAAAAGAAACTTTGACAGATATTTTTGGTGGGCGTTTGTCTTACCAGCCCCAAAGACCATGTGATGATGATCAGGAGGCCAGCTCTAAGAGACGTCATCACAGTTGGAGGTGGCAGGCTCAGTCTTAGTGAGTGTCCCCGCAGAGGCAACATTGACTTGGGTGATACAAGGTTCTGCCTCCCTGCATCTCCTGAGGCTGGGTCTTTCATGCTACCAAAAGTGGACACTCATTCCGACATAGGGGGCCAGCCTACATGGAAGGAGTGGCCAGTTACGGCTATTTTCCACGACTGCGCAGTTATTACAAAAGGGTCTCTGTTTGGGGATTTCCAAAGTGGACTTCGGGACTTTTAGGAGATTTTGGGGGAGGAGCCACCAAGGACCATTACCTCATGTGTCTGGAAACTGGTATAAGACTCCCTTTTGCTAACAGCAGTGTTAATTACCCTATTTTCAAGGTTATGTTCCCACAAAACATTCCAAACATTACTGTCCTATTTTTTTGTGTGTTTCACCGAGGACCATTATCTATTGTCACTGGCACATCGTGGCTGAATGAGATGCTTACATGCTCTAAAAGTAATGAAGAATGTGTCAAATATTTGAACAGAAAAAATTAACTTCTGCTCAAATATTTATTGTTTCGCAAATAATCAGAAACTGGAGGAAATTGTGGTGGTTACAAGACAAAGTCTATTGTCTTCACAAAAGAAATTGCCTTATACAGCAACTTTGAGTAGCAAACTGAGTATATTTAATACTGAGTTTTCTTCCCCCCCCCACTCTAGAAATATTTACAAAATATCTAGTATTTTAAATAGAAAAAGAGTTCCTCAGTGTTGACAAGCTCACACAGCATACGCTGTTGTTACTGATATACAAACAATGTATTTAGTGTTCAAGGTCAGGATGGGGCTCTGAGAAACCTGATCTAGTGAAAGTTGTCTCTGCCCATGGCAAGTTTCAGGCTAGATGATCTGTAAAGGTCCCTTCTGACCTAAATCCATTATATGTTTTTATTAGTTACGCTCTCGATTCCTCTGCATAAAATAAGTTTATTCCTTGTGGCTTAAAAGAGGTGAACAATGCAGCTTGTGAACTGAAGACGTAATTTCTAAAAAATATGCATTTTCAAAAACTGTGTGAGCTAATCTGTATTTATCCGTATTTCTGGATTATGCTTTGGGAAGACAGGGTAAACAGGAGCAGCAATGTACGTAAGTAACAGACTACGGTTATTAGCTATAACAGGAAACCCAGTATGGAACACGAATACACACACAAAGGTGAAAACATCTAAAATAACATTATTTATGATTATAAAAGTTTCGTATCAGGTTGGCTTACTGGGCTTCAATGACTTCACTAGATTCAATTTCAATACTTAAGACATGACACCTGAACAGAAGAAAAACATTAAGGATTGGTTAATTGTGTATGCTGAAGAACAAACTGAAATTCATCACAGGGTGGAGAACAAACTGCCAGTTGTCTGTGGAAGAAAAAGCGTTTCAGGAATGAAGAGGATCTTTATTAGCAGACTGTTGGAAAACTAAATGTCTCTGATTCAGAACCGGTTTCAGAAATCCAGGCTGCAGGGCAGGATGAAGAGGGAAGATTTTGGACTTCATGAAAAGCCAAAGTCTTTATGAAAAGCACTCCTAGAAATATTCTGAACTATTCTTTACAATTGTGAAGAAAACAGTTCCAATGTAATTAGAAGGTCATCGTATTTGCTGCATGGCCCATGACTTCACAAATCAGAAAAAAGACTGAGATAGTCTTCAATTTTAATGGTTAAAAAAGGATGGACATTTTTGAATGTTTCTTTTATAAAGTTTTCAACGTACTGAAATTTACATTTTGCTAAATAGATTCTGGATTTTTTTTAATAGTAAAAATGCCATAACGCAGTGGTCTTCGAAGTCTTAATCAGACAACAGTCTTCAAAGTTTTGAAGAACAAATCAATCAATCACCTTCAAAGCTTTAATCAGAAAAACACTGTGTTGTTGCCCAGTGCTTCAAGTTGAATGAGCAAGTATTATGGTTGCAAATCCAAGGAAGAGTCACATGGATTCCAAGATTAGTCTAGCCAATATGACCGGATTTTTTTAGCTAAGAAAATCTAAGAAAGGAGATTGCTAACCCCAATCAAGTGAGGAAAAAGGTGGACCAGGTCAGAAAGTGAAGAGTGTTGGGGGATGTGAACAAGACAGGCCTTATAAGCAACAAAAGAACCAAAAGGAGACCCATTCTGATGGTAGGAGAGACAAATTCATTTGGAATTTAATCTGGGGAAGGATGTAAAGGGCAAAAAGAAGGGACTGTACAGTTATATTAGCAACAAAAGGAAGATGAGGGAAAATGTGGGTCCGCTGCTGCATGGGGCAAGGGACCTGTTGAAAAAGAAAAACATTAAAAGGCTGAGATACTCAATGCATTTTCCACCTTGGTCTTTACTGGTATGATTTGCCCTCAGTAAGGTCCACGAGACCAGGGGAAACTCCGGAGAGGGAAAATTTCTCAGTAGAGAAGGATCAGATTAGGGAACATGTAAACAAACTGGACATACCCAGGTCCATAGACCTGACAGAGTGCACCCACAAGTGCTGAGTGAGCTGACCAATGTCACTATGAGGACTCTGTCTATTACTTTTGAAAGTTTGTGGTGATCAAAGGAGGTTGTTGAGTGCTGAAAGAAAGCAAATATCACTTCTACCTATGAGAAGGACAAGGAGCCAGGGAACTAACTACACATTGGTCTGCCTAATCTAGAACCCTGGGAAGACAATGGAGAGAATCCTCTTGGAAATTATTTCCAAGCACATTAAGGATAAAAGAAGGTGTAATCCTAGAGGTCAGTACAGAGGGCAGTACTATTTAATGTTTTCATTAATGACCTAGATAACAGGACAGAGTGCACTATTAACAAGTTTGCAGATGATACAAGTCTGGGAGGAATAGTTGGTAACAACAATTACTTGTGCTGTCATTCAGAAAGACCTAGACAGTCTGCAGAAATGGGTTGACTAGGTTCTCAGGAAGTTTTACAAAGGGAATTACAATATTCATAGGAGGTAGAGAAGCTGGGAGTGGAGATGAGTCCAGGGAGAAGGGAAGGGTGGGGGAAAGCTGTTTTTAGATTTGTCCTTATTTTTCATTATCCTACTCTCATTTGATTGCTAATGAATTAAATTCATTTCCCCAAATCTGTTTTGCCTATCACTGTAATTGCTGAACGATCTCTCTGTCCTTATTTTGACCCATGACTTTTTTCATCTTCTTTCCCCTTCTTGTCCCGTTGAGGCAGAGGGTTGATTGCACCTGCCAGCAAGCTCTGGTCAACACATTGCAACAGAAAGTAAAGGAGATGGAACCACACTCCTCCCACTGTATCCAGTGGAAGAACAAGAGGCCATGGGCGCAAACTGAAATACTGTTAAAACATAACAAAAAGCCTATTTATTGTGAGGGTGGCTGAACACTGAAGGACTGCAAAGACAGGTTGTGAAGTCTCCATCCCTGAAGATTCAAAACCCTACCGGACATGATCTGAAGCACCCTTCTTCAGTTAATCCCATTTTGTAGAAGGGTTTAGATGGATTAGATGGCCTCTAGAAGTTCTTTCCAGCCTTAAATATTCTGTGATACTGAGAAACGATAAGTTTTCTGAAGTAAGGTTTAAGTAGGACTTGTGTTGTGCAGAAATTATATTGGCTCCCTGAAGAAAGGCAAATTTCACTCCTCAGTGTTCAGTTATGCTCATGAGCCTGCAGATTGAGAATACAATTTTAATGCCTTTAAGTAGAACTTAGGGGTAGAAAAGTTAGGAAAAGTAAGTGACAATTCTTCTGTAACTGAGAATGGTCTACTGTAAATAGTTATATAGGAGCATACCCATGTATATGGACCTCATTGCAATGCAGAAAACACAGCTAAAATCTTTCAGTAGTGTGTCTTATGCTTTTAATATTCAGTAGTTCTTATTAAGTTCAAGATCATGTCTTGGACTGATTTATTTATTTTTAAATAGAAAATATTTTCTTATCCCTGAGAGTATTGTTTAAAAGAGCAAAATATTTCTACAGGCAAATATGATGAAAATTAAATTCTGGTTTGTGCATACAGAGGCAGGAAATACTAATGCCTCAAAATAACCAAAGCATATGGTAATGACAGACATGATGAGCAAATTGTAAAATAATAATACTAACACTGTAGAATAAATGCCCACAACTTGCAGATGTCTCTAGAGTACTCTTAAATGTCTGATCACAATGAATTATGAATATTTCCTGCTTTTGTTCTTTTCCCTGTGGAAGACTGATCACTGACCTGCCTAGTACACGCTGGATGCATTTGCCCAAGGACAATCTAATCACAGCAAATAAGGCAGCAGTATGTGTTAAATCCCAACCATAATCAAGACTAAAGGGGAAAGGCCACAATTTCTACCATATTTGAAAAATTTAAAGCACTTATCAGCCCTCTGCAGGAGAGGACTCTGATGACTCTGCATTTGAAAGAAAATAATCATGTGGTTTTCAGCTCTCCTGGTTTAGGCTGTGATCATTTGTAAATGTGAAAGTAAAATGCTGCAAGCAAATATTAAAGTGCATATTAAAAGCAAATCACATCAAGTAAACTACTCAAGATGTACTCTGGGGTAAAGACGTGCAGCATATATTCAATTAATGCACAAAATAGCATAACAAATGCAGGCATTGCAGATCAAGTTGTGGTTCACTATGATGAGCTGGTTGTTAAAAACAGATAGACTTCTGAGAAAATGAACCCCAAACATATGCTAAGAAGGCTTTTACCACTAGCCATAATGCCTGAAACTTTCCCTTGCATGTCCTGTGGAAGTCTTCCAGTTTCCTATTTTAAAAAGTAGTTGCAACTACTTCTGATTGCAAACCCTAAGGAAAGTAGAAAGGGCAGGCTTAAAATAGGCTTTTCCTGTTCAGATTCTTACCTATGTGGGACCGCAGTGATCTTTCAGAGTACCAGAAAAGTCACCTGAGGCCAAAAAGCTCTTTTGGAATTTACCTAGAGCTGATAATTCAAGTGGAGGGGCAGTTGTCAGCTCCAGCGCTAAGAGGCTGCTGCCTGCAGTTGTCTGCACAGGTAAAAGTTACTCCAAAATCTTTGCAGCCTCTCTGCTGTGGTCTGAGCTCCTTTTGCAGCATTTCAGATGACAGGCAACTTCTGACAGTGGCATATAAATACTGTAGCTGGAGGCATATTCCCTCCCACATGTGAATCTGCTTTAATACAGGGGCAGTTAATAAGCTTATTGATTTCAGGAGGGGGTTTTGCAATCAGGAGTGCAATTGAGCAGGATTATGATAGGCTGACAAAATTGGGGCTGTTCAGCCTGGAGAAGAGAAGGCTGCGTGGAGACCTCATAGCAGCCTTCCAATACCTGAAGGGGGCCTATAGGGATGCTGGGGAGGGACTCTTCATTAGGGACTGTCGTGAGAGGACAAGGGATAATCGGTTTAAACTTAAACAGGGGAGGTTTAGATTGTATCTGAGGAAGCAATTCTTTACTGTGAGGGTGGTGGGGCCCTGGAATGGGTTGCCCAGGGAGGTTGTGGATGCTTCATCCCTGGCGGCATTCAAGGTGGGGTTGGACATAGCCTTGGATGGCATGGTTTAGTGGGAGGCGTCCCTGCCCATGGCAGGGGGGTTGGAACTCGATGATCTTGAGGTCCTTTCCAACCCTAACTATTCTATGATTCTATGATTCTATGATGGACAAAGTCATGTGTGAGCTGCATATATTAATTCCTTTATTAAAAAATCATAAAGAAAAAAAATCGAAACTATTTTCAAATAAAAATATTCCTCTTGTCATTAATTTAAACTGTACATGATGTCGTCAGGCTGTTTTGCAGTGGGACTGTGCTGTAAGTGGAACAGAGACGATAAGGCAGAACAGCAGGATATTTTTCCTTCGCTGAACTCCTGAGCATACAGTCACATCAGCCCTTCTCAGGGTACTCAGCTCCCGGAGTAGTATGGCAGAGATAGGGAGCTGGTTGAAGTCCCCATAATTCAGGAAGAAATAGAGACATCCTGTTCCACTTTGATGTGTACAAGCCTATGGGGCTGGATGGGTTCCACCCAAGAGTGCTGAAGGAGTGCTCTCCATCATAGAATCATAGAATCATAGAATAGTAAGGGTTGGAAAGGACCTCAAGATCATCCAGTTCCAACCCCCCTGCCATGGGCAGGGACACCTCCCACTAAACCATGCCATCCAAGGCTATGTCCGACCCCACCTTGAACGCCGCCAGGGATGAAGCATCCACAACCTCCCTGGGCAACCCATTCCAGGGCCCCACCACCCTCACAGTAAAGAATTGCTTCCTCAGATACAATCTAAACCTCCCCTGTTTAAGTTTAAACCGATTATCCCTTGTCCTCTCACGACAGTCCCTAATGAAGAGTCCCTCCCCAGCATCCCTATAGGCCCCCTTCAGGTATTGGAAGGCTGCTATGAGGTCTCATCTGTCAGTGGTCCTGGTTTAGTGAGTAGGTCCTAGGGGATTGGAGGCTGGTCAACATGACACCTCTACAAAAAGGGCAGGAAGGAAGACCCTGGAAGCTACAGGCCCGTCAGCCTGATCTCAGTGATAGGGAAGGTCATGGAGGAGATGATACTAAGTAAGACTTGACGATCAGAGGTCTTTTCCAGCCTAGTTGATTCTATGATTCTATACAAATGTTGTCATGACCCACTATGCACTTAGATATACAAGATATGAAAGGATGAGGAAGAAATGGAAGCAGGGTTGCATACAGCCAATCCCAAAGCAGATTAGGGAATGATGCATAGGCTAGAACATTAAGCACTCCTGAGACATTCAGCTAAAACAATTTGATTCTATTCTAATGTCTTACTGAAATATACATCTGGTGGATAACTGCAGGTCTTTTTCATAGCCGTGTAGAATCAAATATACCTTGTCTTCTTTGTCACTAGCATACTCTTGCTAACATTATCAATAACTGTTGAAAAATTCCAATACCATAATTGAAGTCTTCTAAGATGTTGGAGTATTGTAAAAATAGCATATTTGGTGTTACTTTATTAGTGTCCTGTATTTAAATCACAGGGATTAAAGTAGGTAAAATTTTCTAGAATAACACTAGCTTTCTCCTTGAAGTTCTGAAATAGGAATTATGTCCTTACCAAATAAATTATCAATGCATGGCAAGAAACCCAGGGATTCTTTAAGTCTGAAGGGAGAGAGCAAGAAGGAGAGAGCGTACATGCAGCCTAGTAACAACGATGTTGACCAGAATTCCAGGCCTGTTCTAAATACTTGTTTTGTTTGTGGCAGGAAGACATGTTACTTCCTTTGGAAGGGGAACAGAGCTAGCATTTTCCTCTCCTGATCCAGCACCCTAAACATTTTGTCTAAGAAAAAAATACCATTCTATGTCTTTTGAGGAGCTCACAGCTACGTCTGTGGGCTGTGTGCTCTGCTGGATCGCTCAGTGGGAAAGGACGAATATTACGCCAGGAATAACATGAGGCAAGTGATAAACCACTCAGCCTTACCATGGAGGAGGCCATTCTGGGCACACATAGAAGCAGAGCTTTATGCTCTTGAGGCACTCACCAAAGACAAGTCTGGTGTTTCTGGGTCTTATACTCTTTTGAAGTGAAGAAAGAAATTTTTTAAGCTCAGTCTGTCTCATACTAATCTGAATCTCAGAACAGGGCAAGCAAATGATCAGATCATACTGTGACACCAAGAACCTCAAACTCCTGTTCCCAAAATCCTAATGACATTTCAGTACTTTGGAAACTAATATGGCCTCAGGATTTTCTTCAAGGGAGAAAATTCAAAGATAGTATTTAGCAACAGCATTCAGAGCACGACAAAGTACTTGCACAAACTGAAAAGGGCTTTAGATAAACAAGAAGCCTTTTGTTTTTTCTTTGCATCTTCAATAAGACTGCTTAATCTTCCAATCCCTGTTTAAGAACAGTTTAAATTTTTGGTTTTATTATTTCTCAGAAGTCCTAAATATTTTAAGGGACAGAGAAAGTACATTCTGAAAACAAGTGTTATGAAACAGTTATGGAACTGTTATGAAATGGTTGCAAGTTCAAGGACTTTTTTAATGTTTCTTAGCACTAGATCTGAATATACATAGAACCTCCATGCCTCCATCACCAGATTAAGCAGACTTTAAGATAAATCAAAGATCTTAGTTTCCTAACTATATGTAAGTGTGTTTTATTTTACAAAATATTGCCTTAAAATAGAAAATGATTTTTTACTTGGCTTTAAAGACCAATTAATCTGAAAATTTTAATAAAATCTAACAAAAAAAATGAATAGTCTAATGAAGTATTGCAGTAATTTAGCGTGCTGGCTAAAACTATTACCACAACAACAAAGAATAATTAAAAAAAAAGATACTTTCCATTTCTGTGTTGTCATGATTACAGAATTATAATGGAAGATAGAAAGCTTTATTTTAAAAAATATTTAAAAATACAATAACTGTTCAGACCCTACCAGTCTTTTCTTCAATTTAAATAAAAATATATACACATCTAGAAAAGAATTCAATGTCATGATGCCTATGGGTACACCTAAGTAAGTTAACCAGTAACCTAGCAGAAAGTAGGAGTAAATGTGCATTAATGGAGTTCATGTAGAGTAGTCAACACCCACAATACACACATTTCGGGAAGGGAAGTGGGTTTGACTCTCTCTACAGCAGTCCCAAAGACTGAATGTCCATTAGCCATTGCATGAAATGCATTCTTGGCATATATTTCCCATCTTCATATTATCTGAAAGTAATCAATTTGTGGTCTTTGTCCCCTCCATAACAACCAAATGTGAGAGTGGGAACATTTGGGAGGATTGCTTGAAAAACACTGTAGTCTAAACCAAAAAGCAGATGTAGATGCACCCATCTGGTAGCAAAATCAGCACACGCTAAATTTTGTGAGAGGAGGTGCTTATAGATGTTTACATATACTAAAAAAAGAAATAAATCATTATGGCACAAAAAGTGGTTTAGAATGTATGTTCACATGGAACAAGAGAGAATATAAATGTCAGTCTACTAACTCGCTCAGCAAAAAACAGTAGTAAAAGGTATAGAAGGACTTATGTAGTGTTCTAAAATTAAAACAGTATTTTATGGAAAGTGATAGATATCAAGGTCTTTCACCCCTTCATGTTGCATAATGGCAGGTTTTATTCTTGTTTTATTAGAGGTTTAATCTCAAAAATGAACATATGTAAAAATACAATTTCTATCATTCAAATGTACTTTCATAATATATATAACTATAGAAATAAGTTAGAGCTAAGAGAGGACTGAAGGAAATCAATTCATGATGGATTTCCAGATTTTTAAATGTATTTTTATTTTAAAAGTAACCTAACTCTTCACAAAATGAACACCTATGAAAAATACAATTTTACATCTAGGCATTAATTCTCCATTTTGATTACATTTTATATTCTAATAGATAATGCAAAAGAAATATATGAAACAATAGGTAAATTCAAAAGGAACTGTTCCTGCATTTCATTTATAAAATATAAAAATAGAGTGTTTCAACATTTACAGGACTCCCTTCTTCCCCTTTTTCTCCCTTCCTTCAAAGGACATACTGACAAAGGCAAAATCAATTTTTTGAAGTGTTTGGATCTTGAACAGAATTGCACTGTTCTGCAGAAAAAGATTTGACTCAATTTTTTGCCTAAACTGTTCTACTTACAATGTTGAATTTGCATAATCAGCCACAAATTATAAACACTTTCTGATGAAACTTTATTAAAGGTATGACAGATATAATCTGCAGGTTAAAGCAGATTCTTACTGCCCAGAGACCCATACCAACTGTTTCATAAACGCAATTATTGAATCTCTATAAGCCATTTAAAATGAATGCAATGATAATAAGTTTAATATCATTTTAACAAAGCAATTAAGTTGCTATAATCCTCACAAGGACAAGCTGATGAAATGTCCTATACAGGAATGTATATGCAAATAGACACTTAAAGATAGGTCTGACTGAAGTGCTAGGTATTTTAGGATTTTATTTGCTCAATTTTACACATATTATTCCTTACATTTGCTTCAGTTACTGTTCAGAGAACAGCTGAACTGCTTGATATTTGATGGGGGAAAGAAAGAAGAGGAAACAATGGTTGATAACCCTTGCAGGAAGACAAAAAGACTACTTTGAAAAGAATCTCTTGCAAGTTCATTTCCATTGTAATTTTAGAAGCAAAACAAATCATATAATATAATTTGCAAAAGACCTACATATGAGCTTCTCTGTAAAGACTTCTAAACCTCAGTAGAAAAGCCATAATTGTTTTGCTTTCCTAAATTGGACAACCATCCAGTAACTGTGATACATCATGTTGTTCCTATAACACAACCTCTGTCCCTGCCTCTGCTTTCTGCTTTACCATGACAGAATTCTGCTGATAACCTAAGACAGAGAGATTCATATAAGGCATAAAATAAATAAATAAATAAATATTCCTTTACATTTGAGCTGGTAATTATTTGATTGCATGTTGTATTACTTGATTACTTGCTATATTTACATTACATTCCTTATTACTCACTATAGTTTTACAGCTGATATCAAGCAAAGAATTCACACAGCTGGGCACTGTATCATCATCTAGTAGAAAAGCATGTAATCCCAATACACCTTCTTAAAGTGATTTTATAATTTTAGTACTAGTAATTTTAAGTGCTGCCACTTAGATTAAATTAAGGCCTGCAACTGACCTCCTTTGTGCCATTCTGGATCTCTAAAACATACTGACTCTTGCTGCAAAAGCTTTATGCAGGGGAACTGAAAGATGAAAAGTAATTCTATGCATCAAACTCAGTTTTGTAATTCAGCTGACGGAGAGGACTGATGTGGGTCAAGTGTTCTTTCAGGCATGCTGTTCTGTTTTCCACAACAGTTAAAGGCAACACAGAAACAGGTCAGTGTTCCCAAGAACATGGACACTGTAAAGCCTGTCTGGATTTTTCTAGTTTACACACACAAAAAAAAATATCTGTTTATTCCATTAAATTTTCTTTAGCAGAAGCCAGTAATATGACATAGCCTCTGTCAGATTCATTTATAAAATATAAAAATAGTGTGTTACAACATTTTAAGGACTCCTTTGTTCCCCTTATTCTCTCTTCCTTCAAATGACATACTGATAAAGTCAAAATCAATTTTATGAAGTTCTTAGTTTCTTTCTTGACAGAAACAGAAAAGAGGCTAACACAGGGAGAGCATGGTTCCATACCTTCCATGTAGGAAGGTATCCTACATAGGATATGTAGGATCTTTCCCTGGTGTTATCTCTTCACCAAGTAACAGAATCTACTTACGGTGTAATGCATGTATACCACATAAAGGTTTGTGCACCTGCTTATATTTTTCCCACATGGTATTTCCATGTATAGGTGTCTGAATCACTACTCTAGTCCTCTACTATGTCAAAATACTATGAAGAGAAAATACTACGACAAAATGTATGTTGTTATTGCCTAAGTGGAGCATTTCAAACAGTTTTTATTTTCCCACTTTTCAGTTAGTAGATATGAAGGATTACAGGCTAAAATGTGGATACACTAGTTAGATCCAATATTGAAACACTGTTTTGGAGACAGTTCTTTCCAGAAATAAACCCAAACACACTTTGAACTTCAGAAACGTCCCTTTTGTGTTGCTCAATCTTCTTTTTCCTGCTATTATTTTAAAACTTAAAAGGGTTGGGATACTGTAGGCATACCACTAGACTTGTCTTTGCTAGCATCTGTCCCATGAGATTCTTCCAAAAATTCTGTCTTTAGTGCCCTTTGAATTTATTAAGGGCTAAGTGCACTCATCTTTCTGTCTCTGTTAGCAAATACATTGGCAATGATCACAGCTAATCAGCAAAGTTCACTTTCATAGGTCTTCATCCTATAGCACTATGCATCTATTTCATATTCTGAGCTGAACTGATGTAAAATGCATAGGTTTTGTCTTGCTGATTTTATAATCTGTTGCTCTGCTGTCCTGCAGTTTTAACAGCTTCATAATTTATTAATACCACTTTTCTCTAATCTTCCTTCATCAAACACAGCAGGGTAGCCTTCATTCAAACAAAAGCCACAGTAGTACAGGATTTCTGTTAAACTCTGCACCTACACAAAAATAAGATTTTAAAAACTCATGGTAGAATTAGATTTAGACTTGGGGTTCTGGGGCTCATTATTCAATAATTATTGAAGGAGAAGTATGATTTTAAACCAAAATGAACTCTAGGAATCTAATAATTACCTTAGTTCTGGTACAAATGTGGAAAGTCCTTACACACCAACCTATTATACTTTTTTGTTGCACCGCTCTACACTTACTAAGAGTTATATTTTTTTTATGGAGAGAAAATTCTTAAGCAGATGCATTGAAAGAGAACAGATGTGTTCGCAGAACAAATTTTCCATGCTCTATTTTCCACTATGTGTGCTTATTTGTTTATGAAAGTAGTAAACATAATTCAGGCAATGGGTGATAAGGGACCTGACTATCCATACAAATCATATCTGTTTAAATATTGACTGGAAAGGACAATTCATTTTAAGGGATTTTCTTAGGTCTGTTTCTGTGCTTAGAATTCTATAACCTTCTTCAAAAGTTAATGGGCTTTACACTCTCCAGTCACCTTTATGGGGTGAAACTTGCAGTTGGTCTTAGGAAGCTCATTCCTGTGCACCTGCTACTATTAAAGGGCGAGTGACAACTTCCCTACAGATGCTTTCTGGGGAAAGTTTTCACATAGAGAGATGAACCTAGGTGAACCTATCTTATTGTTTATTAAGACTTTTTTTACCCTAAAAATGAATTCTTGAAATAAACCACATTTTTTTTTAATATATACAAGAAGTCAATAGCTAAACTCTAAAGCTTTTGAGTGAAACTTCTGAACATTACATTTTTTCAAAACTTTCATCAAAGCCTGGTTTTTATTTAGAGGAAAATATATATCATCTTCTTTATTTTTAGTAGTCATGTCTTTTGTATAGAAAGAATGCAGCAAGATATCCATAACAAACTCTTAAGAAAGCTTTCCACTCTGCCATTTATTGAGAAATTCTATCTTCTGCATTCATTTTAGAATATAGTTGGCTAAAAAGATTAAGTTAAGTTTAATATCCCTTACGGTTTTCTGCAGTCACATAGCAATTCATTACCCTCTGCAGTGTTTTGCGATTGATGCTATAAGGCACAATGGATTGGATTAATCAAAGAGATAACAAGTAGATTTTTCACTTCTTGAATATTAATGAATAACTGGAACTCCTATTCATCAATGTTCAAAACCAGATAAAGAACCAGCAAGAAAGCTGTAGTAAAGGACAATTGGCACCTAATTTCTGCCTTCAAGTTAAAACTGTCAAAAAACATTTCTAATAACAGTAAAGTATTTATGAAGTACAGTTTGTTTAAGAACAAATTATAATAACAATAGATTAAACCAGAAATTAGCAATATAATATGTACCTGTTTTCATATTTAGTAACTAGAAACATCATTTATACAGCAGTGGCCAGTTTGCAACTGGTAAGTACTGCCCCAGTACAATGCTTCCTACAACTTCTATGTTGGCAGAGAAGCCAGCACAGCTTTATCTCTTTTTCAAGCAACAGCTTAGAAAATACTCAAAAGGCCTCCCATCTTGGGTAAACCAGGAAATGGATAATTAAAATATACACAAATTAAATATGAAATCCAAATTGCTAATTTGGGCATGTACATTCTGAAACCCCAAGAAACCACAAAGCATCTTTACAAATTTCCTTCCACTCTCATTATTACTGACGTCAGCATGGCCTCTCTTTAGCTCTATAAATGATTGCTTTTGTGCTAGCAGTTATACACAAAATATATCATGCTCTATTCTCAGATTATTTCTATTGTCTGCTTAACTCTATCCAAAATCATTCTCAGCCTGCACAACATACTGCTGCAGAAAGGTCTGTTCTGCCTGGATTGGACATCTTCATCCCACTAGTCAGGAAATATCGACTGTACCTATACCATCAAATAATATCTAGGGAACATCCCTGAGCACTGCAAGTCTTTTGTCAACACTTGCATTTTTAAGAATGGTCTTTAGACAAAATTTTCCCAAAGTCAGCACATTCCAGGCTAACAGGTGGGAACTACCCTCAGAGATAGAAAACAGTCATAAGCACATTCAATTTCTTAGTATGAATATAGTCATAGGGGCCAGGAACTTGCACCTTATTCTTCTAAATTGCAGGAGAAGTCTTTAAGCACCAGGATATAACAAATGCCAGGCAGAGTACATCCGACATTCTTTTTTCACCTTCTTTAAATCTTATTAATTTTTAATTATGTAGTTAGTATAGAAATTCAACAAGATAAAAATGCAATTTGAGAATCCACTGATCTGACAGCTTGGAAATGAGGAAAAAACTGTATTATATCTTCCTTGCACATCCAGGCAGGTTCATGTTTTGTAAATATCCTTTTGGAATGCAAGCAGTGAATGCTATCCTTAGGCTGTTAGTTATTCCTGGTATTTTATGCTGAGTATTTTGACTATGTCTACACAGAGGAGCAAAAGCAAAAGTAGATGAGGCTTCTTGTTCCAGGCTCACCAGCTACGAACCCAGTTCACAGAGCATTCATTTCTGTTTTCATCAATTATTAGATAGCTCCCATTTTGAGGCTGTCACTTTCTGTGAACCTCTATTCTTAGGTAATGACTCCTATTACAAATCACATAAGAATGAGTGCACCTGACTGTGGAACAGTTTCTGTAACACAACAAGAAGTCACAGAATCACAGAATCACAGAATAGTAAGGGCTGGAAAGGACCTCAAGATCATCGAGTTCCAACCCCCCCGCCATGGGCAGGGACACCTCACACTAAACCATGCCATCCAAGGCTATGTCCAACCCCACCTTGAATGCCGCCAGGGATGAAGCATTCACAACTTCCCTGGGCAACCCATTCCAGGGCCTCACCACCCTCACAGTAAAGAATTTCTTCCTCAGATACAATCTAAACTTCCCCTGTTTAGGTTTAAACCCATTACCCCTTGTCCTCTCACGACAGTCCCTAATGAAGAGTCCCTCCCCAGCATCCCTACAGGCCCCCTTCAGGTATTGGAAGGCTGCTATGAGGTCTCCACGCAGCCTTCTCTTCTCCAGGCTGAACAGCCCCAACTTTCTCAGCCTATCTTCATACGAGAGGCCACAAGTTAGGCTTTGCAACAAGTACACTGAAACAAGTTCTTCACAGCTCTAGGAATATCCATCAATAATTTGACTTTCAAAGATGGTGGCTATACATCAGTCACAGTGAGAGTAAATTAAAAGTGAAAATGGAAGCAGGAGTTTGTCAGCCCTACTTTAAAACAGCCGTTGTATTTTGTACAGTTGAAATACAAAGCTACTGCTGCTGATGTGAAACATTATGCACCTTGCATCCAAAATTTTAGTCACAGAAAGCAATGGCCTATGAAAAAAACCACACACATAAGTGAAAAACAGATATTTGTGCATGGTGACAGAAAATTAGCTACATGTAAGCCACAAAAAATATTACTGAAGTATTTTGTAAATATCATTATGGCATGTATCTGTGAAAAATAATTAACCTTGTAAAAAACATATTTTAACTTAATCAATTTATACATTAGACATTTTTTGTGTCCAATCAAACAAGAAAACAATAACAACACAAAAAGTAGGGTTTATGATATTTTCAGTAACAAAAAATCATGTCAGACCAAAAATGCATCCATCTCACATATAATATGTGAATTTTCTTTCATTCTTTAATGAGATCTAACTGGTCCAAGGAATCATCTCCTGTTTTACTTATACATGTGTAGGTTTAATATTTTGAATAAATTCTACATGAAGAAAATAGGAAAGAAACCTTTCACTTTAACATGACTCAAAATATTTAACCTCAAACTGAAAGAATTTGCTGCTGTATCTACCACTTTATTTTGGTTTTGAATATTATGTTTCATAAATACTCTATCATCATTTCTCACTGACTGTATAGTGTCCCAGAATTTTAAGCACAATAAATCAACAATACACCATGGGAAATGCGGTTTAGTCTGCAGTACGAGACATTAAGTATCCAGAATTAAAATTCTCATGAGGTACATGAACAGCTCTGGCTGGGAAATGTAGACCCTTTCCAAGCATGTAAGTCTCAAAACATTTTTGTTCCATGCAGTGTTACTCTTTCAACTGTTGCCTTAAATCTGGGAAAAACAACTGGAAATACTGTAATTTAGTACCACACACAAATTGCCTTTGAATGTCTCCAGCACTTTTTTTTTCCTTATTCTGTATGCTGATATGACCGTACCAGTTTACTAGTCTGGAAATCATATGCATTATCCATTTCTCCTTTATTCAATTTAATTTTTCTGAACATTTTATTTCCCTATTCAAACAAACCCTGCACCTATTTACATATTGCTCCCCTTTTTCTTTCCTTTGTAATTCCAAAATGCTTATTTTGGTGCCTTTTTTTTTCATTGTGGCATATCCACCTCTCTTATCCCATATCTCTTTCTCCACTATGTCACTCCCTGCAGCTTTGTTGTTTTTTCACAAGCACCAAGTGCTGACGTCATTTTTCCACTTAATGCAATTTGGAAAGCTGACTGAATGACATTCAGAATTGGAGATGAAAATTCCTAGAATATGCCAATTCATTCCAGAGGGGACACTGACAAGAACAACCACATGAACATCCAGATTTTCTCAAAGAAGAGGTGGCTTGATTCTTTGAAAAGCACTTCAATAAATGCAGAATCAAACATTAATCTGTAGAATCTGCTTTTGCATCCTTCAGATTTAATAAGTGTTGATTTTAGAAACAATTAGAAAACCATGAAGTGTATATGCAACTTAATTAGTGATAATATATTTTTGAAATTGAATACAATTATCATAATGTTAATCGTTCTTAGTTACTTTACAGTGAAGAAAGATACCTTCAATAGAATTCTCAAGTTTATAATAGCTATGTTACTGATCTTTTACAACTGTTTAAAAATTGACCCTTTGTTTAGTTCTGAAAGATGCTTATCAAGACCATTTTTCTTTAAGAAAACTGAAACTTTGTATAGTGTTAAACTACAAAATAATTGTCAAGTACTTAAAGCATCCAAACATTAAATCCTGACAGTACTCTCACTAAATGATAACTTCTCAAGGATAATAAGCTTCTTGTCACATTTCTTAATGGAAGAGTATGAAAAATGTGCTGTTCAATAAATGAATATCTCAAGTCCTTTCGCTTCTTTAATTTTAAAAAGTGCTGGTAGCAGAATCCATAAATCTAAGGTAACATTTAGGGGAGCAACCATACACAACGGTACAAAAAATCAGTCTTGAAGTAAAAGGGCGTGTCTGTATTAGCATATAAGAAACATATTTATTCTTATAAGTGTAAAATTTTATCTTATCTCACATCTTCATTACACCAAAGGCTACCCTTAAGGAATGACTCATTAATTTTTCACTTGTTATGATTGTTTAGTGATTCCCTGGAAGTCACAGTGACAAGACATGATTTCATAGAGCAGTATTTCCAAAGGGTTCTTTTCAGTTACACCTAATGAAGGCTATTTGTATGGGAAAAACTAAGACAGTGAAAGAGGCTGAAATAGCCTTTTACAGTCTACACATTTTCTCATACCTAATCTAGGATCTGAGCATACTTAGAGTTTATGAACTCTGAAAAGCATTCAAATATTTCACATGCATTTCCAGGATAACACTCTGCAAACAACCTGTTATGACTAATGACCTAATTCCATTTTATAACAGAAATTCTTTATTTCAGAAAAGAAACAGAAGACTTTAGGAGAAGGAGGTCTTAATATTCTTCCAGGTTGATGACCCAGAAATTCTAGAATAAAAATATCTTAGAAAAGAAAAATGTGGAGAAGAGCACTGTATCAGAGCAAATAAATAACCTCTTAAAGAAAGATAAGAGTTACATACAGAGGACCAACAAGAAAATAAAACTGAATTCAAACAGGTCATCAAAGAAATTCCTAGACTCCATTTGTTCAAGGAGTGTAGAAATAATCTTAAACTGTAAAAATAAGACTGAGGCAGAAATAACAATGGAAATCAAAGCAAATGACAAGAGTTTGCTCCTTTACATTAAGAAAGGGAGTGCATAGAAAGAAGACAAATGGAAGGGCTGAGGGGACAAAAAAATATAGATAAGGCTCAATTTTTTTTTTTTTAATCCTCCTAAATACACCTACTGTGTTTTAGTTTACAGCAGTCACCAACATTCAAAATTTCTTTCATAAAGACTCAATTTTTTCTCGAAGGATAAGATTTTCCAGTTGTTGCCAATTCATGTGATGACAAATTATCAATTCAAAACCCCCATTCAGAAATTAGTGTGATGTTGCAAAGATGAAGTGAAATGCATCAATATGAGGTTCAAGCATACCTAAGATTCATTTGGCAAAATCAAAACTCAAAGTTTCATGCAGGCAGGTCTTCAAAATACCAAAAGCTTAATTGGAGTGCCCAGAAAACATGATTCTTCAATGAGCAATTTTACACGTGGTGGTAGATTAAAGAGAGGAAAAAAACTAAGCTCAAGAAAGAGTGTTTATGGGCAAAGGGATGAAGAAGATACGTTCTCAGTAAAGAAGGACATTTTATGCTGCTATATTGCCCCTTGCTCTTCCGAGTTACTAATATAAAAGGAGATTTGAGGTTAAACAGGTATATGTGTATAGTTTGGAAACATCCACGTTCTCAAGTGGAAAGTGAGGAAGTTGAAGCAATAGTTCATTTCTCTCTGAAGAGGAAAGAAGAACAGAGAAAAGATAATTTTATGCTTGCTTATTGTGAAAGCAAGATACTTTGTCTCACTGACATTCTTAGTGCTAGACTGTTCATTATTGCTTACTGAGATTAAATGTTCTATTTCTAGTGCAAGAGGAAATTCTGATAAAAGTAATTTTTTCCTCAGGAAAAGAATTTCTATTAAAGAAATTTCCACTAATTTTCTTTGTCAAATGCATGTGTAGAGATGCTGCTTACTACATGTAATTATGTTATTTCTTTGCATAAGTGACATTGAAATGAAATACTGATTAATGATCAAGGGTTCTGCTGACTTACATTATTCTATTTGTATTACATTTCTTACATTATTTTTCACTAAAATTACTCTATTTATGGTGCTGGACCACCATGGACTTCCCCCTTCTGTACTGTTTCCAATAGGCACAGCTATTCTGCAATGGACCTAGGGTACTCTGGCTATGAGAAACTCCTGACCCAATTAAGGGCATCACTAATGTTATCTGGATAAAAGGAACACAAAGCCCAAATAAGACTACAGTAAATCTGCTTGAAAGACTGAAAAAAATTAGAAGTTGCAAAATATTTAATTACCTCCAAATATGGGCCAAGTGTATGTCTTTGTGCCAGAAAAATAAGCATTTACATGCTCTTTTTTAGTGCAGATTTTTTGGGGTGTGTTATCTAAAGCAATTTAACTAACAATGGTTGATACCCATCAAAGAAAAGTGTATCCTTTGGGTCAGAAATGACACCTCATGCCTTTTATCACATGCTGAGGGGACATAGTGGGTGAGGTGATACTGAAATATCTGAGGGAGAAGCAGGATATTCAGCATCATTTCATAGGACAGAAATGCAAGTGAACAATAAACATGGGAGTCAGTCTCTCCACATCTCCTCCACTACCCATGGATATATGTGGCAGGAATGCAGACCAATGACTATAACATTTTAGTGTAAAATTTATGGGTCGATTAATTTGTTCTGACTGCTTTATAATTAGAATACACAAAGAGTGAATAATCTCTGCCACTTGGGCAATGCTGCAAAGGTTGCCTCTTTCAGTTAAATGCAGTAGATGAGGCCTCCGTGGTGCAGAAGTGGGGTAGTTTTGCCTGTTGTGGGCGCAGAGATTTCAGCTCCGCAGGAAATGGTTCCCACAGAACCTGCCCAAAAGTTGCTGCTATTTAAGGAGAGGCCCTTGGCATGCAACTTGGAACAGCAGATCTGGCAACTGAACTTCAATTTTTGGTAGAATATCTGAAATTATTTTAAGCGAGATCAGTCAGGGTACAATTAAAGCAATCACAGTCCTGGCAGTGCCCTTCTGCAGTCAGCATGAATGCTGTCTTGGTGTCTCTGCCAGCTGGTAATGGAGCTCCAGAATTCACACTCACAACCCTACTCAGACGTGCTTCCTGCTTCGGCATGATAACCACTCAGAAATGAAATGCATGTCTGTCTCACCACCCTTTTTTTCTCTCTTCCTCATTTGTCTCCATTTTAAGAGCCAATAATGAGATGAATTAAGTGGTGATGCCCTTTCATCTTTCCTCATTAGGGTTGCTGGCTATTTCAGTTTTACCCACGCTAAAGAATTACTTCAGGGATGCAGCCATCTTGCAATTCCTCTTCATTAAACTGGAGGAAATAAAAGTGTGTAAAAATCACATTGTCCCTGTTGTGTCAGCAGTCTGGATGAAGAATTTAATGGTTATGAATGGGCTGCCTCTTCCAAAAATAGCTCATATGTGCAAAGGTAAATACACCTTTATAATGTTATATATGTTTTGCTTTTGTTCATCTCTTAAAATGCTGCCTAAAACTTTAGGGTCTGTCCAAGCTTTCTGCAAGTGATGAAAATGTAATTTGTTCTCTCAATTTTGTGATGCAAAGAGGGGTAACACTTATTCAGCATAAGGAAGAATGAGAAACTTAAATGTAACTCTATATTTTTCTCACATTTGAATTCCAATTTTGTCTCCAGCACTTTTTATTTCCACAGAACGCTCAAGAACAGCTATCTGACTCACTCCTAGCTCTGCTACCTTCTTATTGATGCTACAGATGATAGACACAAGTATTGAAGGTGAATTTTCCTGTTACAAAGATAGTGTTTCATCAAAATACTTTTTTGGAGAATATTTTTTTACAGGCCAGCTGAAAAATAGCATTTCAGTTTTTCAAACCAAAGTTTTAAAATTCAAATCAATTGTTTCATCAACATTACTTATTTTGAGTGGTTTGAAGTAAAAAGTTCTAAAATATTAAAAGTTACAGTATATTATAACAATTTGCATCAAATCTTTTTTTCCTTACAGTTTTTGAATTTTGATATTCTAGATTTTCTTATGGAAATTCCAGCCCACATTCATTAATAAAAATAATTTTAAGACAGCTGGAAGAAAGAGTTTCCTGAGAAAAATTAAAACCTCAGTACACTATCATACTCAGAAGTAGCACAGTCATGTATCATACTCCACTGAGAAAAAAAATATATCTGATTTTCGAAAAGATCTTTAAACCACAGCATCTTTATCATGGTGCCAACATGAAAAGAAAATTAATGCTTCGTATTCTTGCTCATGCAATATTATTTTGGTGTTGCTAATCTAAAACGAGAAAGGAATAATTTCTACAACCCTATAAATTCTTGAGTCTTTAAATAGAAGTACAAAATGAAGAAAAACATAATAGAATCTAATATCTATCATATTTAACCCACTTGACTGCATTTAATTATGTTTAGTGTCTTTGTGTCTTCTGTATTTTTTGCAAATGAAAACAAAGGGAGAGTGGGATAAAATTAAAAACTATTAAATATCCTTTCTCCCTCCAGATCGGTACCATGATGTTATTCACTGTATGAGTTGTAATAGTAACTAGGGTGCAGAGCTACTTTGCTTGTCTTCCCTTGCAATGTCTATTGGACAGTGAAGTTGTGGTCTCAAGCTACCTTGGAAACTCCCTGTATCTTTTGTTTCTCAATAACTATTATCTGTGATAATAAACAGAGATAAACATTTGCAGCCTAATAGGTCATGGTACAAGTCTTTGCTATTCTACGCGCAGAATAGACTTTTCCATTCATTAATGTCACTTTGGGAGCAGAAAACAAGACTCTCTTGCTGTCATTACCAGAGAAATGCTGAGCAGCTCTCCAGTCCTGCACCCAAATGGATGCCAGAGCCGCACGAAACTTATGCCACTAAATCCCACTATGTTCACATAAACATGAGTCACTGACCTGTCTAGAAATATGGGGGAAAAAAAGTCCGCTTTGCTTAGAAAAAGTGTTGCTACAGACCCTGGCATTTTTAGGAGTTAGTGCCAACCCTGTCCCCACCCTCCACAATGAATAGAAATCCCTCATTATTTTAAAATATGTGTTTGTGAAAAATATTTGTGAAATGTTTCTTTTTATTCCCACAAATTTCATGAAGGCCATCCTACCTTCCATTATCTAACAATAGCAAGAGAGATTAGAAAAGCAGTTCCATTGCACAAGAAGAAAAATAAATATAACTGTTATTACTTTTCATTAATCCATACACAATTATAAATTATAGAACTGGTAAATACAGCATGTCACTATAATTTGTTATTTCATACAAACATTATTTGCATATTTTGATTTTTCATTTATAATCCTGTATGATCATTCCTCACTTTTATTTGAAGCGCAATTCATTTAGAAGTCTATAACATGGATAAGAATCTAATTTGAAATGTAGCCATACTGAAGGTTTATAAATTAATACTAAGGTAGCAAAAAGAAACAGACAGCATTTTCTTCTTCTCTGCAGATTGACCCCAAAAGCATGCAAAGAATTCACATACCTTAGAGTAACAAGCATAATTACTTTTTCTAAAACTAAACTATTGGGAATGGCATTGCAAGGCAAGCAACATTGACAACCATTTCACAAATGGTTATTTTTTTCAGTTTCTTTTTTTATGGTGCTAAATGAAGACAGAATTATTAGTCACTAGCACTGCTGACAATCATAAAGAAACATATGCCCACAATATCCTAAATCTAAATAAAGATAAGCAGATGCAAACTCTGCCTCTTCAGAATAAAACCCTGCTAAAGCCAGGATGCACAAAGACTCCTCAGGAATCTGTGTTTCTACAAAAAAAAAAAGAAAAAAAAAAAAAGAGAACAAAACAAAACACAAAAAAACCCACAAAAACAAACAAACAAAACAACAACAAAAAAAAACCCAAAAAAAACCAGAAAGAACCCCACTTAAGCTTCAATAGTTGTAAACAATTGAAACTACATGAGTCCTGACAATGCCAGGCTCTCCATTCTCTGAGTAGCAGTTATGCAAAGCATTTCTGCACCCATCTTGTTTACAAAACCACTTTTAGCTCACACACTTCAAAATGAGGGCTGTGCAAAACATGTAGTAGAGCTAGATGATACTCTTAAACTTAAAACCTCAGGCGGTCTTCCCATAGTGATCAGAGCTACTTTCTCTGACAAGTTTGTGCAGAAGACAAAACCTGGATACCTCATGTATTTTACTAGGAAAGGTCTTCTCGAGCCCAGGTTTCTAGACAACTTTAAGAAGTGTGCCTAAATCCTCACATTCCCAGCTCACTTTGCGATCATTGATTCCATATCTACCCTCTCCTACACAGAATCATAGAATCAACTAGGCTGGAAAAGACCTTTAAGATCATCAAGTCCAACCGTTTACCCCAGCAGTGCCAACTCCATCACTAAGCCATGTCACCGAAGGCCTTATCTGCACAGATCCTGCTTGCAGCGGAATAACTCTCAAGTTGAAGTACTTCCAATTCTCTTGTCGTCAACTGAGATTAACTTCATTTCAGTTAATGTTGAAGCCCATAGTAAGTTTTCCAGGTCTCTTACTACTTTGTAGTAACTCTGTTTGTAGCAAAAAGAAAGAAATAAGGACCAACTGAGGATACCTCGCCTCGTTCAAAGACAGCATCAAAACCAGATGAGACAAGTTACTTTGTGAAGGCACATGTTCTCTTTGATTATAAAGGATAAAAGGTGGACTACTTTAGAGCAAGATTATTCCATTTTAGGTGTCTTAAAACAGGTGAAAAAAGGACCCATTAATGGTTTGATTTTGTGCTTCTGCTGGGCATTACAATGCTTCATTATAAAGTGGTACCTGGCAGCACTGACAAATGTATATGATCTAAGCAATCTGCACTTCAAACACCAGGCTGTACCAGTCCTGGTGATGATATGTCTGCTTCAGCTGCTTTTAACATACACTGCTTCTGAATATCCTTGCAGAAACCTGTAAGTGGGTGAAAGACTTCACACACGTACCCAGAGTTGCTTGTCCCTGTTAATAACCTGTTGTCACCTTTACAGTAGGAAGGAAGTTGCACAGCAAAATTGATTATACATTGGGAACATTAGATATTGGGAAGAAGTTCTTCACTATGAGGGAGGAGAGGCACCAGAATAGACTGATCAGGAAAATTTTGGCTGCCCCACCCCTGGCAGTGTTCCAAGTCAGGCTGGGGCTTTGAGCAACCTGCTCTAGTGGAAATTATTCCTGCTCATGGCAGGGGGGTTGGAACTAGATGATCTTCAAGGTCCCTTCAACCCAAGCCATTCTGTGATTCTATATTTCATAGATATTTAAAGTTCTTTAGCTGTTCAGCTGCATCTGTTAAACCTCCTTTCTGAAAGGTTTGCATTGCACTGGAGTAGGTTTGCAATGCCCTGGAGTAGGTTTACAACTGTAACTAAATAAATAACTTTCCCTTTCAATGCAGAGTTCAGGCCCAGAATCCAGAAAGTTTAGCAACTGTTATTTTACTGCATCGGGTCAGAAAACACAGGGCAGAGCAGCATTCAGCCACTGGCAGTAAAAACTTCTGAAAGGGCTTTTATGTATGATAAACAGATATCTCATATCCAGTGTAAGGTCATTACAATTTAATATCGCATATAATGTTTTGAGTGCAGCGCTCACTGGGAAGAGCAATCCATTAAAAGAACGGGCTTTGCAATTAAGATTCTATTTTAAAGGCTGCAGGTTGCTGATGGAAGTCAAAAGTAGGTAAAAGAGCTTGACTCACATGTTCAGATGATATAGCATGTTTATTTAATTTCTTGATCAGGTGCTGTGTTTATGTTTTCACCACTTGGCTTTCTTCAGGCAAAGCACCTGCTTAGGAAGTGAAATAAATACAGCATGTCAGTTGCATAGGAGAGGCAAGCCTTTATTCACTAGATTTCGCTAGACTTTAGCCAACATGAATATAAAATACTTAAAATTTAAAGGGTTCTTACTACTTTGGACATGTTTTTTGACACCACAACAACATTTCACAAGCCTCCATGCAGATTTAAGAAGTCATGTATTTGGTTTCTTCTGGACAAATGGTAACAAGTTTAGCGTCAAGTCCCAGAACTAGTGAACACAATTATGAGAGGTAAGGATAGGAAACAGTCATTCCCCAGAAAAAGACACAGGTTTCTAAGGCCAGATCATGCAAAGCATTTCTCCTCCCATGCAGCATGGCGAGTTTGCCTGATGCAGTCAAAATGAAGAAACAGGACATTGTCACAGTTGAGAGGGACAAACGAAACACACACGTATCTTTGGTGACTTATTAGGAAGAAAAATAGCTAGGTCTCTTTATTACTACAAACCACTACTTATATACTTTTTCTAGCACACACGTGTGTCCTGGGTTCAGCAGCAACAGTCATTTTTTCTCCTTCTTGGTAGCTGGTGCGGCACTGTGCTTTTGACTTTGGGCCTGGGAACAGTGCCGATAACATCAGTGTTTTCAGTTACTGCTTGGTAATGTTTAGGCTGACCAAGGACTTTTGGAGCCTCATGCTCTGCCAGGGAGGAGGGGAAGCCAGGAGGAAGGACAGACAGGACACCTGACCCAAACTGACCAAAGAGGTTATTCCATACCAGAGCACTTCATGTCCAGGATGTAAAAACAGAGGGCAGAGACCCAGAAGGGTGAGGATGCACACTGGGGGGTGCACTGCTTGCTCGGGCTTGATATTGGGTGGTGAGCAATTGTATGCTTTTCCCTTGTATTTTCTTTTGTCATTATTGCTATTGGTGGTAGCAGTAGTGATTTGTGTTATACCTTAGTTACTAAACTGTTCTTATCTCAACCTATGGGAGTTGTGTTCTTTTGATTCTCCTCCCCATTCCCCCAGGACTGGGGGAAGAAAGAGTGGGGAGTGAGTGAGAGAGCGATTGTGTGAGTTTATAGAGGCTTAAACCACGACAACATGTCATATTAGCCATTGGTTAATATGAGTTAGCAATGGCACATTACTGGATTAGCCTTAATAGCATTAAAAAAGTCCATTGTTTCGCCAACTTCTTCCTTTGTTGCTAGTTGCTCCCCTTATCTGACTCGCTCCTCCAGATGCCATTTGGATGCCTTCTACTTTCCCACTTGGATGCCTTCTACTTTCCCACTTGGATGCCTTCTGCTTTCCCACTCGGATGTCTTCAGTGCTGCATTTCTCATGGATACACTTTAACATCTTCCACACTGAGTTCTAACTTCATGCCTTCATGTCAGGGAATCCACTGACCTGCCGTAGCCCCCCACCACAGGACATCCCAGTGAACCCATGATTGCTTTTGCTTAAGAAAATGCTGACACATAAAGCTCCTCTTGTCCACCTCCACCAAGGTTATGCTGTGTACTGTTATGGAAAGTCTAATCCAAGGATTAGCTAGAATAAACTCCACACTGACCCAAAATTTCTGACTGTCTGCCCCTTCTAAATCTGCTTAGAGCAGAGGTTACAGCACTGTGAGGGTGCGGGAGATATTCCAAATCATTCTCTCTGCTTACCATCAGTTAGCATGGGAGAAAGAGCACCAATACAGTAATATTCTCCTCCTAAATAACAAACGGCACCTAGGGTACTTTATTCCTTGCTATAAACATAACCTACATAAAGTGAGGGTCTGTTGATTTTGTCAAGGTGACTATCACAAGAGAGGACACCTTCAGCACCACAAAGAACTGGCTAGATGGCTGCACACAAAGAGTAGTGCTCAATGGCACAATGTCCAGCTGCAGACCAGTAACAAGTGGTGTCCCTCAGGGATCGGTGCTGGGACCAGTCTTGTTAAATATCTTTGTCAGAGACATGGACAGTGGGATTGAGTGCGCCTTCAGCAAGTTTGCTGATGACACCAAACTGTGTGGTTCAGTTGATACTTTGGAGGGAAGGAATTCCATCCAGAGAGACCTTGACATGCTTGAGAGGTGGGCTGATGCCAACCTCCTGAATTATAATCATGCCAAGTGCAAGGTCCTACACCTGGGTGGGAGCAATCCCAGGCACAGCTACAGGTTGGGCGGGGAGGAGATTCAGAGCAGCCCTGCAGAGAAGAACTTGGGGGTGTTGGTCGATATAAAAATGAACATGAGCAGGCAGTGTGTGCTTGCAGCCCAGAAAGCCAACCATATCCTGGCATGCATCAAAAGGAGCGTGATCAGCAGTTCGAGGGAGGTGATCCTGCCCCTCTACTCTGCTCTCGGGAGACCTCACTTGGAGTATTGTGTGCAGTTCTGGTGTCCTCAACATAAAAAGCACATGGAACTGTTGGAACAAGTGCAGAGGAGGGCCACGAGGATGATCAGGGGACTGGAGTACCTCCCGTATGAAGATAGGCTGAGAAAGTTGAGGCTGTTGATCCTGGAGAAGAGAAGGCTTCGTGGAGACCTCATAGCAGTCTTCCAATACCTGAAGTGGGCCTATAGGGATGCTGGGGAGGGACTCTTCATTACGGTCTGTAGTGATAGGATGAGCGGTAACGGGTTCAAACTTAAACAGGGGCAGTTTAGATTGGATCTGAGGAAGAAATTCTTTACTGTGAGGGTGGTGAGGCCCTGGAATTAGTTGCCCAGGGAAGTTGTGAATGCTTCATCACTGGCGGTGCTCAAGGCTGGGTTAGGCATAGCCTTGGGTGGCATGGTTTAGTAGGAGGTGTTCCTGCCCATGGGGTTGGAACCAGATGATCTTGAGGTCCTTTCCAGCCCTAACTATTCTATGATTCTATGAAAATCGGGAAAACACTATCCAGGAGTCTCTTTCTTAAGCAAGAGCCACCAAGGGAGCCCCAAGCCTTTGCCAGGACCCTGGAGCCCTAGAGCCAGCATCTCTTGCTGATACAGCACCTGACTCACAGGAAGCAGTGCCAGGAGTGACGACCACCATCCCTGAACGGATAAAACGAGGTGCAGCACTTCACGTAGTCAGGGTGCCCTTTTAAAGGAGACACATTCCATAGGTTACCTGTTTCACATCCTAACTGATCCTCGAGGTCGAATAGTATGCACTCTTAAAAGAGCAAAGACAGCAGCTCCTGTGGAGGGGACTGCATCATCTACTCATATGGTGGCTGATGCCTCCACCCAGATGGAGAGCCTGCAGTGCAGACTGGGCTGCAGAAAGTGCCCAGACATTTTTTATTGAGAGCCATCCAGAGAGGAATTAGTCTCATCCTTGGGGGTTGGGTAGGCAACTACTTAAGCTTACAGTAATTGTGGCACTTCTTTAGAGGACACTTAAACATGCAAAACATGTTAGAAGTGGCTATTTCTCTCTGTTGACTGCATAATGCAGTCTAGGTCAAAGGCAGATACTTGCTTTGTTAAAGTCAAAAGTTAGCTGAAATCACTGCATCACTTAAGGGAAATCCTATTTCAAGCATAAACGTTTCCTTTGTTTGATTTTTGTCACAGCTAATAGTGATTTTGTTGGTTTTTTTTCAGTTTTAAGTTAGATCCAAAAACATGTTTCAACTTAAACAGTCTGTAAAACAAGAAAAGGAATTATGACACAGTTTCCCATAAAAAGTCTATCCAAAAATATTTCAGATGGAAAGAAAAAAAGTCGCAGTGTTTATGCAAAGAGCTGAAATTGTAAATTATCCATTCATGTCAGTGTTCCTAGACATGACATGGGAGTTAAAGCCATTTTGTAATGTCCTTATTCTGTCTGGTTTTGACACAGTTAAATTATCAGCATGCAGTGAACAGCTGGTATAAACAACAACTATTCCACTTACTAAACAACATGAAGCAAGGAAGCAACTTCTGAGATTGTTTTCTAAAACACAATTGCTCATTTCATGTTGACAAATGAAGAAGCCAACAGAACCTAATCACATTCAAATAACATGTTTCTGAGCTACAAATGTCAAACACTTCCTTATGAGGTATACTTCAACTAGCAACTGCATAAGCCAATTCACATATGTTTTGACTAGAATGTAGTGGGAGGACATTCAGCAGCCCTCTACACAATTTTTTGCCCATTAAATGAACAATTCAGAAATCTATTAATTTTCTTATGTCATTTAGTGTAAAGTCATTCAGTCTTGACACTCAGTGTTCAGCATAAGCGGTATTAAAATTAAACCACATTAATTATGTAAATGTAATTATCAATGGCCATTGAAATGACAAGAATTAAGCATTTTAACAAGATTCTGTCTGGAGAGGCAGGGTCCATTTATTTAAATTCATTTTTATGTAGTTGACATAAACAAGATCAGACCATTCTCAAGCATATATAAAGTACAATTCTAAGATTTTAATTTAATAATGTATGCCAAGAGTTTTACCACTGTGTTTGTCAGAACAAAGATAAAAGCAAGGTAGATGAATGGATGGATAGATGGAAGGAGGGTTAGATGGATGGATGGATGGATGGATTATATTCATATGATTTCTGGACCACAGTAGATTTCAAAATTTTTGTGAATTACCATGCACCATCATGATTAAATTTTTCAAGTAACAATTAAAAAGGTGACACATATCCATAGACCAGCATACAAACTACTTGTCATGATCTTCTTAACAGTAAGTAAACCTACTACTTTAGCCTATGTAGCAAGTGCCACAACACTTGAATTCCAAATACAATTGTTATAGTTTGTTGTTTCAAACATTTTAATTACCGTAAAGAGAGATTACCTTGCTTCTTTTTGCACACTTTCTTTATTCTTACTGTTGGAATTCAATCTTCATACCTAAATATACATAATATTTAGGCCATTATATGCAATTCTGTTTGAATTCCATAGTTAGAGTACTTGTACTGCACCCTTGGGCACTGAGATACAGGCAAACTATAAATACAGATAAATGATTAAAAGAGTCATTGATTCTTATAGTTAGTTACATTCAGAAAAAAAAAATACACAAATAAAACAACCCAACAGCCAAAATGCTTCACACTTGTCAATAAATAATACGAGCACCATTCTCTTCATCAGGGACTGTTGTGATAGGACAAGAGGTAATGGGTTTAAACTTAAGCAGGAGAAGTTCAAGTTAGATACAAGGAAGAAGTTCTTTACTGCAAGGCTGGTGAGGCACTGGAACAGATCCCCCAAAGAAGTGGTAAGTGTTCCATCCCTAGCAGTGCTCAAGGCCAGGTTAGACAGAGACTTGGGCGACATGGTCTAGCGTGAGGTGTTCTAGCCCATAGCAGGGGGGTTGGAACTAGATGATCTTGAGGTCTTTTCCAATCCTAACCATTCTATGATTCCTTATGTGAGAGCAGCAGCCACCCACATATTTAGCAACATTCATGCTAATGTTATCAAAGCATTGAAGATGTAAAAAATATTTTATTGTTCACTAAGGTAAGAATGAGCAAGTTGTATACAAAAGCTGCTGGCTTTCAGAACCCCCGTACTATGTGTTTCTGGGGAAAAGTCTAGCTAGTACTTCTCAGCAGTGTGTCAGGAACATGCCAGCGATGAGTACACAGAATAACAGGACAGTGTTAAGCCAAAGCATGGCCTTGGTTTGTATATTTGAAAAGCTCTATGTCCATCTAGCTTAAAACCTGAAATTTGACAAATGTTCCAAATTACTGGAGATGCCCTTTTGTTAGGAGGAAATTTCAAATGCTATAGCATGTCCAGTGCAGAACCACAAAATGTCTCCACAAGCTATATAATTCATCTTTGACCGTATTACATTAGATGTTATGATGAGAAATGGGCAATCTTCAGCTGTTTAAACGACTGGAGAAATGCAATGTTTAAAGCTATGTCTTCTCCCCCATCAGCCAGTCTTTCCTGTCTGAAGTTGCAGTTTGAAGGGTCTAAACTAACATGTGGAATTTCTGCTTTTCATTATTCTATTTATGCATCATGCACACAACATAAGGTATTACAATAATAAAGGATGCAATAGTTTCTGAAGTTTGTTTCAATTTATTCAAAGTATGTTGTCCCAATTTTTGCAAAGCTTATACAAACCTAAAAATTTTTTAAAGCACAATGAAGGTAAACATGACTACACATTGAATTCCATACTGTTTCTTCATAGAATCATAGAATCATAGAATAGTAAGACATACAAATTACTCAGATGTTTACTACTATTTTCATTTTTGCCTTTAAAATACTCCAAGATATCAGTGACTCAGTATTTTTGATAATTTGAGAATAATTTTTTTACTGAGTAGAAAAGGAACCACAATTTTAGTAACAAAGAACAAAAAGTAAATATTGTACATTTAAAGTGTATACAAACCTGTTTAAAAAAAGTCAAAATTAAAACCCATCTGTTACTGTAGAAATCCAAATCAAATACATTTTCATAAGGCTGGAATAAAATTTTAAGGATTGCATACTTGTTATATATCACCATTATCTCTTTTGTTTTCATCAGTGAAACTTTTTGTTATTGTTTGTCAATGGAAGGCCCCTTTCAAAAGCTATAATAACAAGCAAAGCTACAATGAACTCCACTGGAATTTTGGATAAAGTTTATAACTGAGAAACATTGAAAAGATCTGTTAATGTGGTAACTAGAGTTAACAAAAAGTAGGTTAAACTTACCAGTAACAATACTACTCTCAAAATCATACCTTAGAAGTCTTAATTCCATTACATGTTTTGAAATTGAAGTGTCATTCATTAGTGTCTGAAACACTGTATGCTAACATGATTTAAAAAAAGGATAAAAATAAAGAATTTAATTATTCCTGTTCTGCTTAAGTAAAATCCTTTCATTTCCAAACAACATTGTGCTGTTGTTCTCCAGATTCTTTTATTTTCTAAAAGAAATATATTTTCAATTGAAGACTGTTAAAGCCATTAATTTACCCTTTGTGATGAAACTAAGCCAGCAGGCACAACTTCAACAGAAGGGTTTTTTATTTTTTAAAATAAATAGACCTGAGCTAAGACAGCTAGTTCCTGGCATCATTGAACTAGCAATTATTTGCTTCCCTGAACAGGTGTACGTGCCCTGGAAAAGTGGTATCAATAGAAAAGCTGCAAAATGTTTTGCTACAAACTTCAGAACCAATTCTGCGGTTGGTTTTGTGCTTGGAAATCAAAATACGGCAAATTATGCAGACAGAGATTAATGGAATTATATTTGGTTTGTGAGCTTTCTATATGGTGGGCTAAATTGAACTCAGATTCTCAAAGATAAAAAGTTTGGAGGTATCCACCTCATTCACCAGAAGGAGGGGCCTGACATCACTGGGGAAAAAAATAGTCTGTTATTGGAATAAGGAGCTATTTGTTCACAAAGTTCCTTAAGACCCAGCAAATTCTTGTGAAGCATCAATCTACAAAAATCAGCTGACAATATTTGATTACCTGGCTACCTTAGAGCAGTATCCAAGCTACATGGTTACAACAGAACCTCAGACCACTCTTTATCAGAAGAATATTTTTCACATTTAGAAGCTCTGGAATCTTTAGCACTAACTGAACAAACCCAACAGTGTAATTTGGTTGAAAGTAAATGGCTTTCAAACAGCTGCTATCTGCCTTGACATTCAGTCTCCTCCAACAAAATAGGTAATAAAATACTTCACTCCATATTCACAGAAATATATAGCAAATTATCTGCTAGAATTTGTATTATTCAAGGAGTTAAAAAAGAAGAAACATATTGTACTAAATATGTGAATACAAGGTTAAGCAGATTAATACAAACTCTTCAACTGATTAAAGGCATGATAAACTTTAAAATGAAACATTTTATATGAAAGACTGAAAAAACCCAAAGAAAATGTTGAATTTCCTAGTGATTTTAGACCTTAAAGTATAGCAGTTCTATACTGGAACAATTTTCCAATACAGGAGTCTGCTTCTGGTGAATTGTAAATAAATTGAGAGATACCCAGACATCCATGGAAAATTTTTATGTTTATGGGCATGAAGTACTAAGGTGATGAGCATCTTGCACTCTTCCAAACTTACATTCATTTGTGTGAGGCAACTGCTTAGCAAAGTGTAACCAAAAAATTCAACAAAGGAAGGTCAGCAGGAAGATTGCTTGTAAACTCAGCACTGTGTAGAAACAAGCAGCTTTTTCCCTTTAACCTGTTTCTGAGGTAGTAAAATATTTGCTTTGGATCTCAACAGGGAGCTTTAACAGAAAAAAATAGAAGTATAAAAGTTATTTATATCAGTTTAATGTTATAATTGGGAATTTGAATGTTGGAAGATAAATGCTTAATAATTCAGAGGAAAAGAATCAGTGAAAGAATGAGTGTGTAGCAAATCAAAGCATGTGCAAAAAGAGGAAACAATTTATTGGTTCAAGGAGAGAAGTAAATTAGTATTCCCGTTATTATGTTTGCAGAATTCCTTGGTGAGTAATTCTTCTCACTGTTAGACAACCCAAAATAATTCAGTCTTGAGGAGTAGGTTTTCCAAATAACTTGTGGGAATTAAACCATAAGACTCAATAAGGCTGAAGGGAGTCTTATAACTGATCTCTGTTCACCAATATGCTAAATGTATTTACATCTGAAATAGTTTTTAAAAGTGTTTAGACCTTGACTTCAGAGTGATTAGACTGCAATATAAGGAGGGCAACCTACCCTTGGCAAATATTTGCATGTGACAGAGAATTGTGATTTATTTCTACAAGTGTTTTTTCTCAGCTTCAGTCAAAGGAAATATCTACCTTAACTTATTTGGATAATACTCACCTTTTTCCATATTATACTTCCAGTTTTACCAAAAAAAGTTTAAAATGTCAATGACCTTTTCTATAAACATATCTTGTGTTACTTAGGTAAGGAACTTCAGAAGACTGGAACTTTCCAAGAGTCTTCAGCATGTCAGCAGTGTTAGAAAAACTGTTATGAGGAGTGTTTTTAATGAAAGAAGAAATGACTTAGAATATGCCTCCCATAGACACACAACTCCCAGTTTGATTTGCTCTCCAGTATAAAACCACTTTAGCTTTAAAATACTTTGTTCCCCTTAAAAACATTTTGAAGACCTCTACCATCCAGAAAGATTGTATCTGCCATGCTTAACAAAAAAAACCCCCACACTGAAGAAATCAAATTCAGAGAAATTTTAGTACAAAAGCACACCAGAATTCCTCAGGCTTTGAAGAAATAGGATTATATGTTTCCAATACATTTTCAGTATTTAAAGCACAGAGATACATAAAGCAAACAACTTCATAAAGTCTTCATTTTTCAGCAGCATATGCAGCCTTGAAAATAAAAGGGATGTCACCATCTTCTGTTCTTGCACGTTAAGGTCATCCTTCTTATCCTCTGTCATTAAAGTGACTCTAAGCTTCTCTCCCAGGTCATACCAACCATGTTGCTCAGATAATAAAGAGAGAATGCTGCAACAGCCTAGGACAGTTCATAAGTAAACAGCTAAACATAACCAAACCCCAAAACAAAGAAAAACCCCAAACCTAAAAAAATGCAATGGTATAGGCAACAAGCAAAACACAAAGATTCATATCACTGACTGTCCTATTTTTCACATGACTTTGCCTAGATCTTCACTGAATATTTGTGCTTGCAAAAACAAGCCTCAGAGCCAGCTGTATTTTGGGCTTGGTACGTCCATCCTGAATGCATCCTTCAAGTAACAGGCTTTACTGGCTTTCCTTGCATTTTTTCCCAAGTGTGACCATGTTGTTTTGCCCTTGAGCCACCCAACATGGCTTAACTAAGGACAAATCATGCCTGGCCAATTTAGTGGCCTTCTATGATGGTGTTACAGAACTGATGGATAGGGGGAAAGCAGTTGGTGTCGACTACCTGGACTTGTGCAAAAGAGTTCAACACTGTCTCTCACACAACTGGGGGAACATCAATTTGATAGATGGACCATCTAGTGGATAAAGGATTGGCAGGGTGGCTGCACACAGAGAGTTGTGGTCAACGGCTCAATGTCCAGTCTGAGACCAGCAAGAAATGGTGCCCCTCAGGGGCTGGTGTTGGGACCAATCTTTCTCAACATCTTTGTCGGTGACATGGACAGTGGGATTGAATGCACCCTCAGCAAGTTTGCCAATGACACTAAGTTATGCGGTTTTGTTGATACACTGGAGAGAAGGGATGCCATCCAGAGAGACCTTGACATGCTTGAGAGGTGGGCCAGTGCCAACCTCATGAAGTTCAACTAAGCCAAGTGCAAAGTCCTACACCTTGGTCAGGACAATCCCAGGCACAGCTACAGGTAGGGTGGAGAAGAGATTCAGAGCAGCCTTGAGGAGAAGGACTTGGGGGGTTGGTTAATGAGAACCTCAACATGAGCTGGCAGTGTTCAAAGACCAATCCTGAACTGGCAAAGATATTCAGGTAAACAGACTGATATTTCAGATATTTGAATGAAAATTCATTGGGAGCTGGTTGGTTTTTCTGTTTTTATGCTCATATTTCATAGCAATTTTACTGCTTCAAGGCAGCCTGTACTCTTTCTTACATATCATTAGAATTAATTAAAAATAAATAAGGCTAGAAATAGTGAGGGATTTGGTTTCGATTTGGTTTGGTTCATGTTTTTTTCTCCCCTAAATGAAACTGAGGTGTAAAAGTCCTTTAAACATTTATGCAAGTATACTGAGAAAGAAAAGAAAGGGTGCAGTATTAATATATTTAAAAGTATTGGTACAATGCTGTTGTTTCATTGTCAAAATATAGCTAACATTTTCCCTGAAGTCTTTTAAATACAATCAGCTGTATGCAAGTGTCTCAAACATGAATTTCAACACCATAGTCCAACTCTACATACATGAAGGCCTGTAACACTCCTAATTTTTAACAATAATTAAAAAAAAAAAAAAAACAACAAAAAAACAAAGAAACAAAAATCCATGTTTTCATTCCTGTTGACTTCAGGTACTATTAAGTTTTTTACACTAGAACAATATAAGCATATATAGTGTTTTGGATATTTTGAAAATCTTTCTGTAATACCAACCCCACCCTTTCTTTCCAAGTGTTCACTTTGAAACAGAAAAGGGTACACCTTTCCTACTATTCAATCAGGCCAAGTGGATGAAGATTGAGTTTGACCAACCTGTCAACAAAGTATCTACCAACACACTAAACATAGAATCATAGAGTAGTTAGGGTTGGAAAGGACCTTAAGATCATCTAGTTCCAACACCCGGCCATGGCCAGGGACACCTCACACTAAAATATGCCACCCAAGGCTATGTACAACCAGGCCTTAAGCACCGCCAGCGATGGAACATTCACAGCTTCCCTGAGCAACCCATTCCAGGGCCTCACCACCCTCACAGTAGAGAATTTCTTCCTCAGATCCAATCTAAACTTCCCCTGTTTAAGTTTGAACACGTTACCCCTTGTCCTCTCACTACAGTCCCTCATGAAGAGTCCCTCCCCAGCATCCCTAGAGGCCCCCTTCAGGTATTGGAAGGCTGCTGTGAGGTCTCCACGCAGCCTTCTCTTCTCCAGGCTCAACAGCCTCAACTTTCTCAGCCTATCTTCATACGGGAGGTGCTCCAGTCCCCTGATCATCCTCGTGGCCCTCCTCAGGACGTGTTCCAACAGTTCCATGTGCTTTTTATGCTGAGGACACCAGAACTGCACACAATACTCCAAGTGAAGTCTCACAAGAGCAGAGTAGAGGGGCAGGATCACCTCCCTCGAACTGCTGATCACGCTCCTTTTGAAGCATGCCAGGATATGGTTGGCTTTCTGGGCTGCGAGCGCACACTGCCTGCTCATGTTCATTTCCTCAGCGACCAACACCTCCAAGTCCCTCTCTGCAGGGCTGCTCTGAATCTCTTTTCTGCCCAACCTGTAGCTGTGCCTGGGATTGCTCCCACCCAGGTGTAGGACCTTGCACTTGGCATGATTAAACTTCAGGAGGTTGGCAACAGCCCACCTCATAAGTGAGTCAAGGTCCCTCTGGATGGCATTCCTTCCCTCCAAAGTATCAACTGAACCACACAGCTTGGTGTCATCGGCAAACGTGCTGAGGGCACACTCAATCCCACTGTCCATGTCTCTGACAAAGATATTTAACAAGACTGGTCCCAGCACCGATCCCTGAGGGACACCACTTGTTACTGGTCTGCAGCTGGACATTGAGCCATTGAGCACAACTCTTTGCGTGAGGCCATCCAGCCAGTTCTTTGTCTCCTGATTTGTCCACTTATCAAACTGATGTCTCTCCAACTTAGAGACAAGGATGGAGAAGGACTTGGGGGTGTGGGTTGATGAAAAAATGAACATGAGCAGGCAGTGTGCGTTTGCAGCCCAGAAGGCCAACCGTATCCTGGTCTGCATCAAAAGGAGTGTGACCAGCAGGTCGAGGGAGGTGCTCCTGCCCCTTTACTCTGCTCTCAGGAGACCTCACTTGGAGTGTTGTGTGCAGTTCTGGTGTCCTCAACATAAAAAGGACATGGAACTGTTAGAACAAGTGCAGAGGAGGGCCACGAAGATGATCAGGGGACTGGAGCACCTCTCGTATAAAGATAGGCTGAGAAAATTGGGGCTGTTCAGCCTGGAGAAGAGAAGGCTGCGTGGAGACCTCACAGCAGCCTTCCAATACCTGAAGGGGGCCTCTAGGGATGCTGGGGAGGGACTCTTCATGAGGGACTGTGGTGAGAGGACAAGGGGTAATGGGTTTAAACTTAAACAGGGGAGGTTTAGATTGGATCTGAGGAAGAAATTCTTTACTGTGAGGGTGGTGAGGCCCTGGAATGGGTTGCCCAGGGAGGTTGTGGATGCTTCATCCCTGGCGGCATTCAAGGTGGGGTTGGACATAGCCTTGGATGGCATGGTTTAGTGGGAGGTGTCCCTGCCCATGGCAGGGGGGTTGGAACTCGATGATCTTGAGGTCCTTTCCAACCTTTACTATTCTATGATTCTATTCTATTCTATGTCATGTGGGACAGTGTCAAACGCTTTATACAATTCCAGGGAGATGACATCAACTGCTCTACCCCTGTCCATCAGTTCCGTAGCCCCTTCATAGAAGGTCACCAGATTGGTCAGTCAGGATTTCCCCTTAGTGAAACCATGCTGGCTGTCACCAAGCACGTTGTTGGTTTTCATGTGCCTCAGCATGTCTTCCAGGAGAATCCGCTCCAAGATTTTTCCAGGCACAGAGGTGAGACTGACTGGTTTGTAGTTAACCGGCTCATCCATTTTCCCCTTCATGAAAATGGGGGTTATATTTCCCTTTTTCCAGTCATCAGGAACTTCACCTGACTGCCATGATTTTTCAAATATGATGGACAGTGGCTTAGCAACTTCATTTGCCAGCTCCTTCAGGACCCACAGATGGATTTCATGCGGTCCCATGGACCTCTGTACGTTCAGGTTCCAAAGATGGTCTCAAACCAGATCCTCTCCTACAGTGGGCCTAGGGTCTTCATTCTCACAGTCCCTGCATCTGTCTTCCAAGACTTGGGTGGTGTGGTCAGAGCATTTGCCAGTGACGACTGAGGCAAAGAAGTAATTAAGATCCTCAGCCTTCTCCAAATCCAGGGTAGCCAGTTCTCCCGATAGCTTCCAGAGGGGGCCCACATTGTCCCTAGTCTGTCTTTTATTTGTTTTACACCTATAGAATCCCTTGCTGTTATCTGTTACATCCCTAGCCAAGTTTAACTCTAAGTGGGTCTTAGCTTTCCTAACCTGGTCCCTAGCTTCCCGGAAAACATCCCTGTATTTTTCCCAGATTGCCTGTCCTTGCTTCCACCCTTTATAAGCTTCTTTTTTCCTTCGAATTTTGCTCAGCAGCTCCTTATCCATCCAAGGAGGTCTCCTGGCCCTCCTGCTAAACTTCCTTCTAGTTGGGATGTATCACTCCTGAGCTTGCAGCATGTGATCCTTGAATATCAACCAACAGTCTTGGGCCCCCCTGCCCTTTAGGGCTGTATCCCATGGAACCTTACTGAACAGGTTCCTGAAGAGGCCAAAGTCTGCTCTCTTGAAGTCCAGGGCAGTGAGCTTGCTGCACGCTCTTCTCACTGTCCTGAGGATCTCAAACTCAACCATCTCATGATCACTGCAATCAAGGCTGCCCTGGAGTGTCACATTTCCAACCAGCCCTTCCCTGTTGGTGAGGACGAGGTCAAGCATGGCACCTCTCCTTGTCGGCTCCTCTATTACTTGCAGAAGAAAGTTGTCTTCCACGCAGTCAAGGAACCTCCTGGATTGCTTGTGCTGGGCCATATCATCCCTCCAACAGATATCAGGGTGATTGAAGTCCTCCATGAGAACAAGGGCCTGTGAGCGTGAGGCTGTTCCTATCTGTCTATAGAGCGCTTCATCCACTGAGTCCTCTTGGTCAGGCGGTCTGTAACATATCCCCACAATAATGTCTCACACCGCTGTTCTCCCTTTAACCCTGACACACGATCTCTCTGTTGACTGCTCACCTGTCCCCAGACAGAGTTCCATACTCTCCAGCCTATGCCTAACATAAATAGCTACTCCTGCTCCCTGCCTGCAGGGCCTGTCTTTCCTGAAGAGCCTGTAGCCTTCCATTCCACCACACCAGTCATAGGAGCCATCCCACCATGTTTCTGTGATGCCTATTATATCATCCTCCTGTAGATGTGCACACATCTCTAATTCCTCTTGTTTGTTCCCCAGGCTACCAGTGTTTGTATAGAGGCATCTGAGCCAAGCTCCAGTTGAAGCCAGCTCATTGGTTGGAGCAGCTGGAATATCTCTACATTGCTCTGAATGTTTGTTATAGGTGCTGGCAAGTGACTGGGTGTGTTGGGATGAAATGATGCCCCCCTCCTCCAATGCATCTAGTTTAAAGCATCCTTGACCAATGTGGCAAGCCTTCTACGAAATCCACTCTTCCCTTTCTTTGTCAGACCAGCTTCACCAGCCCCCAGTAGACCTGGCCTACTAAATTGAGTCGTGTGTTTATGGTACCCAAACCTCTGACTACAGCATCACCCTTCTAATCATTTATTAACCTGGCCAATCCTCCTAGTCTTTTTAAAGTCCTCCCCTGTATCCTGGAGAATTGACAAAAAGACAATCTGAGCTTCAGAGCCCCTAACCACCTCTCCCAGAGCTCTGTAGTCCTTCTTTATGGTCTCCGGGCTGCTGCAATCTATATCAGTAGCACCCACATGGATCACTAGAAGTGAGTAATAGTCAGTGGGACTGACTAGTGCAGGCAGCCTCTCTGCAACATCCCTGATCCAAGCCCCTGGTAGGGAGCACACCTCCCTTGAGACTGGGTCAGGCCAACAGATGGGGGCCTCTATTCCTTTCAAAGTAGAGTCCTCTACTACTACGACTCTCTGCTTCTTCCTGGCAGCACCAGTAGTTATCTTCTTTGCCAGTGCATCAGCCAGTTGTTCCTGGTGCGAGTGTTTACTAATGCATTATCCTGGTGCATTAGTGTATTAATGTTGTTCTTAATTAGCTAACACTGAATTATTTTAGATTTTATCCAGTGCAAAGGGTTGGATTCAGCATTCTACTAGAGATATAGGCGTCTACAGGTGAGATAATTGTCTAAGCTTTCATTATGGTTAAAAGCAATCTAATCAATATAATCAATGATGAGTGATCCAGCAGACCAGCCGCTTGAGTAGAATTGCATTACTTAAATATAAGCAATGACATGTTATTGTCTCTGAGATGCTTTAAGGTATACAAGACAGGATTCAGCAATAAGACATAGGATCAAAGGGTGACCCGGGCCCCCAGATCTGGATTAGCAGCAATCAGGATACTACAAGGTATCTATCTCCAATGTCACCAGACAGCTCTAGTTAGACAAAGGAGTCAATGTCCCTTGCATCTTCAGTCCAGAGGGTTAGATTGCTCTCCATTTACTATTTATGGTGTTGATAAATATTGGCTTAACTAATACTTAAGAACTATAACTCCCTCCAGTGAATCTTAAAATTGTTTAATGTGCATGATCCTGCTTCCTGCGTAGTCACTGGTGGATAACTAAAAGACAAAACCACAGCTAGTCCTTTCTGTTTCAGCTGAGATCAGCATAGGACTTCCTGGGTTCACAGTCTGGGATTTAAAGAAATTCCCCTGAAGGAGAGTGGTATCAGCAGGGTCATGGGATGTTTCTTCTCCCAGGAAGCCAGGACTCTCCCTCCATTATGCTACAGGGGTATTGAAGGGAAACTTAGACGAGAAGTGGTGCTCCATCGAAAGCACAGTTGGATGAGTATTCTTACCCTACTTTTGAATCCAGATAAATCTTGGGTCCCTCTGTAACTCATCTTAAAGTGACAGGTTCTTCAACAAAAGAAGAAAAACAAAAAATAACACACTAAAAAATTGAGTCCACTTAAGATGTGATTCAGTCTCTAATAGATGGCTATCTTTCCTCAGTAACCCCAGGGAAGTATTAGCAGAGATGGGTCTTCATTTATTGCCTTCAGCTAAGTAGGATAACTTTAGCCTTATGGCTAGAAGGCAGTCAAAGATAATACAAGGCAATCATGCAAGTAATAGAGGAGCCGACAAGGAGAGGTGCCATGCTTGACCTCGTCCTCACCAACAGGGAAGGGCTGGTTGGGAATGTGACACTCCAGGGCAGCCTTGATTGCAGTGATCATGAGATGGTTGAGTTTGAGATCCTCAGGACAGTGAGAAGAGCGTGCAGCAAGCTCACTGCCCTGGACTTCAAGAGAGCAGATTTTGGCCTCTTCAGGAACCTGTTCAGTAAGGTTCCATGGGATACAGCCCTAAAGGGCAGGGGGGCCCAAGACTGTTGGTTGATATTCAAGGATCACATGCTGCAAGCTCAGGAGCGATGCATCCCAACTAGAAGGAAGTTTAGCAGGAGGGCCAGGAGACCTCCTTGGATGGATAAGGAGCTGCTGAGCAAAATTCGAAGGAAAAAAGAGGCTTATAAAGGGTGGAAGCAAGGTCAGGCGGCCTGGGAAGAATACAGGGATGTTGTTCGGGAAGCTAGGGACCAGGTTAGGAAAGCTAAGGCCCGCTTAGAATTAAACTTGGCTAGAGATGTTAAGGATAACAGGAAGGGCTTTCATAGGTACATTGCCAATAAAAGACAGGTCAGGGACACCATGGGCCCTCTCCAGAAGCTATCGAGAGAACTGTCTACCCAGGATTTGGAGAAGGCTGAGGTTCTTAATGACTTCTTTGCCTCAGTCTTTACCGGCAGATGCTCTGACCACACCACCCAAGTCTTGGAAGGCAGACGCGGGGACGGTGAGGGTGGGGACCCTGGGCCCACTGTGGGGGAGGATCTTGTTCGGGACCACCTTAGGAACCTGAATGCATACAAGTCCATGGGACCAGATGAAATCCATCCGCGGGTCCTGAAGGAGATGGCAAATGAAGTTGCTAAGCCACTGTCCATCATATTTGAAAAATCATGGCAGTCAGGTGAAGTTCCCGATGACTGGAAAAAGGGAAATATAACCCCCATTTTCATGAAGGGGAAAATGGATGAGCCAGGGAATTACAGACCAGTCAGTCTCACCTCTGTGCCTGGCAAAATCTTGGAGCGGATTCTCCTGGAAGGCATGCTAAGGCACATGAAAACCAACAAGGTGCTTGGGGACAGCCAGCATGGTTTCACTAAGGGGAAATCCTGCCTGACCAATCTGGTGGCCTTCTATGGAGGGGCTACGGAACTGATGGACAGGGGCAGAGCAGTTGATGTCATCTACCTGGACTTTGTCAAAGCGTTCGACACTGTCACGCATTGGATCCTTGTTTCTTAATTGGAGAGACATCAATTGGATAGGTGGACCACTCAGTGGATAAAGAACTGGCTGGATGGCCGCACGCAAAGAGTAGTGCTCAGTGGCTCAGTGTCCAGCTGGAGACCAGTAACGAGTGGTGTCCCCCAGGGATCGGTGTTGGGACCGGTCTTGTTCAACATCTTTGTGAGTGACATGGACAGTGGGATTGAGTGCGCCCTCAGCAAGTTTGCTGATGACACCAAGCTGTGTGGTTCGGTTGATAAGTTGGAGGGAAGGAATGCCATCCAGAGGGTCCTTGACACGCTTGTGAGGTGGGCTGATGCCAACCTAATGAAGTTTAACCATGACAAGTGCAAGGTCCTCCACCTGGGTCGGAGTAATCCCAGGCACAGCTACAGGTTGGGCGGGGAGGAGATTCAGAGCAGCCCTGCGGAGAAGGACTTGGGGCTGTGGGTTGATGAAAAAATGAACATGAGCCAGCAGTGTGCGTTTGCAGCCCAGAAAGCCAACCGTATCCTGGGCTGCATCAAAAGGAGTGTGACCAGCAGGTAGAGGAATGTGATCCTGCCCCTTTACTCTGCTCTCGGGAGACCTCACTTGGAGTATTGTGTGCAGTTCTGGTGTCCTCAACATAAAAAGGACATGGAACTGTTAGAACAAGTGCAGAGGAGGGCCACGAGGATGATCAGGGGACTGGAGCACCCCTCGTATGAAGATAGGCTGAGAAAATTGGGGCTGTTCAGCGTGGAGAAGAGAAGGCTTCGTGGAGACCTCATAGCAGCCTTCCAGCATCTGAAGGGGGCCTATAGGGATGCTGGGGAGGGACTCTTCATGAAGGACTGTAGTGAGAGGACAAGGGGTAATGGGTTTAAACTTAAACAGGGGAGGTTTAGATTGGATATGAGGAAGCAATTCTTTACTGTGAGGGTGGTGGGGCCCTGGAATGGGTTGCCCAGGGAGGTTGTGGATGCTTCATCCCTGGCGGCATTCAAGGTGGGGTTGGACATAGCCTTGGATGGCATGGTTTAGTGGGAGGTGTCCCTGCCCATGGCAGGGGGGTTGGAACTCGATGATCTTGAGGTCCTTTCCAACCTTTACTATTCTATGATTCTATGATTCTATGTGTTCCTATTTCTAACCTCCTGAAGCCTGCTAGAATTTTATTTAAGAGATGCCTGTTAGCATATTTTGATGGAGACTAAGCTTCTGACAGACACCTATTTTTCAGACACTCTTTTTATCTTCATAGTTCAGTGAAAGCTAAATTGGGTGCCGCAGAATAGACTGTCAGTCTCTTGACAAAGTATATTTTGCCTATAAGCCTCAAAAGACATTTTTGGTGATTCTTAAGAGAATTTCAGTTCTAAAGCAAATAAATTTTTTTTTTTTTCTTATAAAAAATCGAAGTTGTTTTGGCTTTTTTTACCTGTCCCAGGGAAAATCCTTCAATCAAACATGCCATCATTTTTTAAAAAATTAAGTCATTTTACTCATAAGGTTTCTTTATAATACCACAATACCTACATATATATCTACTCTGACTTCAAATATGGAAGTATCTACAATTATTTTTCAGAGACTAGTCTATAGTCTAACAGAGAATGATGAATACTAGCCCATATGTAAATGCAGGTATTAAACTGCTCTTTCTACAGTACCCCAAGCTGTTAGTTAAACACAGTATTTTGAAATGTGTTTTGATGCTGTGAAATGTTGGAAAGGTTTTGGCTCTGAAAAAATTTTACCGATAAAAGAGTTACACGAAAAAACAGCTAGAGAAAACACCCAGATTTTTAGACATGCGAAATGTATGGATTTATTTTGAAGATTAAGGAAAATGCATTCTATTTCTAATGTAGCATGAAGCTGGCTTTATTTTTCCTTCAGAAAAGATATTCAAGGGTGAGCCTATTAATATATAACCAAATTAATTATTCCTGTTTCTACTATGGAATTTAGTGCCATTGTACCAGCAATAACTTTCATATCCTTAATAGTACCCAAGAAAAATTTTATACAGTAACTGGTTTTATAGATAATAGGGAAATATTTCCCTGACCAAATTAATGTTATTTAGAAGGTATAATTTTATATCAAGCAAGGACAGATGTGCTATTTTTAAATGACTCATGAAATCCATCAATAATAAATCTGTTGGGAGCCAGGGACACTTTTTTAAAAAATAAGAGATCAGTCTCAGCTGAATAAAAGGAAAGCCATGTTAAATAAGAACATACAATGGAATCAGGCTTGCTTATTTCTATTATTTCTTAAATTGTAAGTAGTTCTGGGTTTGTTTGGTTTTTTTCCACTTTGTTCCCTGTAAAAATTTTGCAAGTCTAGGTAAGTCTACTTGTGTTGTGGTTTAAGCCCAGCAGTAAATCAGCCACACAGTTCGTTAAGTCCCCCCCCCCCTTCTTCCCTCCACTCCCGAAGGGATGGGGAGGAGAATTGAAAGAATATAACTCCCATGGGTGGAGATAAGAACAGTCCAGTAACTAAGGTATAACACAAATCACTACTGCTACCACCAATAATAATAATGACAAGAGAAAATACAAGGGAAGAGAATACAACTGCTCAAAACCCGCCGACCAATACCAAGCCCGACCGAGCAGTGAACCAACTCTTCTGAGTACCTGCCCTCAGTTCTTACATCCTGGGCATGACATGCTGTGCTATGGAATACCTCTTTTGTTAGCTTGTGTCAGGTGTCCTGTCTCTGCTTCCTCCAGGCTTCCCGTCCCCCCTGGCAGAGCATGAAACTCAGAAAGTCCTTGGTCAGACTAAGCATTTGAGCAGTAACTAAAAACATTGGTGTTATCAGCTCTGCTCCCAGGCCAAAAGTCAAAAACACAGCACTGCACCAGCTACTAAGGAGAAAAAGTGACTGCTACTGCTGAACCCAGGACAACTTGGTAGCAAGTGCTCAGTCATGCTTGTAATGATGGCTCTAATCATAATTCATGAGGTACAATGTATTCAGGTATTATTCATGCAATAAGAAAATACAGTGAAAAGAAGCAAAAATAAGTTAAATGGAGTCTGGTTTCGCAAAGGTTGAAGAAAATGATAGACTTGGGGTCATTTCTCTTCTAGTCAAAATAGAGTTATTAGTGGACACCTGCATGCAGCTTTGGGAGAAACCCTGTTTGGGAGGAAGAGAGGAAGAAAAGAGCTGAAGCAGGAACTTATATATGCATATATTCAAGAAAATAAAAAAAAAATATTGTACCTGCTGAATATCTTTTCTTCTTGTGCTTAGAGACACCTTCACAGAACTCCAGCAGGTAGTTTGGTGGGATTTCCCTTTCCAGAAGCTGTGCTGAGCAACTCTTCTGCTTTGAGCAACCTGCTCTAGTGGAAGGTGCCCCTGCCCATGACAGGGGGCTTGGATCTGGATAAGCTTTAAACTCCCTTCCAACCTAAACCATTCTGTGATTCTATGATTCTATAATTCTCCTCTGCTCTACCATTTTACCAGGGAAAGAATTTAAATTTGCAAATAGCTTCTCCTGGGAAAAAAAGAATGGATGGAAGTTAATTGGGATCATTCATACTCAACAAATTGTATTTACAAATATGCAAAGCTGGCCAGTTTAAGCTGCCATGGAAATTGTTTATGACAGTGGCAATTATGGACAGAGATGCTAGACTAGTCCAAAAAGAAGGTTTCCTCATTTTTTTTCTAACCATCATGCTTCAGTCACATTTTATAAATGAGATAAATGGGCAGAGACTACCAAACCTCCTTATTCCTGTTTAAAGTCCAGTTTAAAATGAAAACTAACACAACAACCCCAGGGAAAAATAAACAGAATGGGAATATTCCTTTAAAACATTTTTCTGGATACCTTCATTTATAGTTACAGCAGCAGACAACTGGCCCTAAAGAAGCTTTATTATCATGGCAACTATGACTGCTATCTCTTCGAATCCATTGTGACAGCATTATCTTATTGTTCTAATTCTTAGAGATGAACAAATGAAAAAAGTTCAAAACCCAAACAAAAAAAGGAAGTCAAAGAGAGAAAATCACCCAGAAAACTTTACAGGTACCAACAAAGTGCAGCAAAACTTTCTTTCTCTTATATTCCCACCTTTACATTTCTGCTTTTTCAGCAGTTATCTGGCTTAGACATCCAAAACTGTGTATTTTCCAGCACTGCTGTAAGATTGTGATGAGAGAAGTAGCTGAAAAAGTCTTTTACAGGCTCATTCTGGGTTTGATCTTGCCATCATGGCAAAGCACAGGATGTGAGATAGTTAATCTGCAGCACAAAAGCTACAAGGATGGTTTGACACCAGGAAGACAGAAGCATAATTTTCTGCCTTTAATTTTTTTACCTTTCTCTTTTGTATAACTTCATATTGTTGTATTTAAGAAAAAAATACTCCAACAAGAGCAGCAACAGTAACACATTCAGTCAACTGCAACTTTTCCTCTTTCATAGAAAATAAAGAAAAAAGCTCTGCCTACGATAACATCTGAAAGACTGTCATAATATGTTTCACTGATAAACAATATTGTCATGTAAATAGCTAGCGCAGCTCAACCAATGTGAATTCTGAATGCTGTTGAAAGGACAGCCTTATTTTACACTCTATAGTTCAAAGCAGAAGATTTAATATGTGACTAAACATAATTTGGAAAGGGAATAAGTAAAGGAAGTTGGACCTCCTGAGTTAGACTAGCTCCAACAACCTGCATTAACTGTTTAATGACCGTTTTAGCAAGAGAGACATACTAGCATTTCTGTCCTTTTATTCTATTGACCGCAATGTAACAAAGTCAATTTCAGCTAGCATTTGTAGGTATTATAACTCATAGATTCATTACCATCTTTCAGTGCCTTTAAGAAAAAAATGCTGTGGCTGGAACACACAAAAATTATTAACATTGCTCAACTGAAATTTCCACTGGGACAAACTCACCTCCAAGAAATTCTTTGGAAAACACACTTCAGCTTTTCTTGATCCAGAGCTACCTTAGCAGTCTATAAATACTGCTCATTCTTGGCTGCATCATGAGGAGCACTGTCTGTGATTTTTCCTATTCAAGTTCAAACACACTTCTATGCCTCCTGGACATTACCTCTGGAATTACCTTTATAGTATCTTTTCATCCAAGCTCAAATTTGCACTCACCAATTGTTGCAGACCAGTAAGATCTCTGGTCATTAACTTGTTGCCTCCAGAGATCCTATTGAACTGTTTTTCAAGTGCTGCAACTTACCCTCCAGGCCTGTAAATCTAGAAACCCCTACCGAGGATACAATACTGTCAGTCAGTGAAGATTTCACCTGTTTAACTTACTGCTTCAACAGACAGTGTCTGCCACTAGGCATTCTTATTAGGTCAAGTAAGCAAGAAATAACAGCAGAATAATCCAACTCTCAAGAATTAAGCTTTTTTTTTTCTTTTTTTTTTTTTTCCCTACAGAGAAGCTGGATCCATAGATTCAGTCTGAACCCCGGGACTATAGGACACCTCAGTTATTTTTGGCTGGTACTTGACCATTTCAGTAACAAATACTTACTCCTTAGCATGAAAATTTGTGGGAAGAATAAATACTTCTATTGGGACAATGAATACGGAAGGAAACAGAAAGGCAAGCTTTTGAAATGAAGAAATCATCAGTGATCGTCAGATCATAGAATCACAGAATAGTTAGGGATGGAAAGGACCTCAAGATCATCTAGTTCCAGCCCCCCTGCCATGGGCAGGGACACCTCCCATTAAACCATGCCATCCAAGGCTATGTCCAACCCCACCTTGAATGCCGCCAGGGATGAAGCATTCACAACTTCCCTGGGCAACCCATTCCAGGGCCTCACCACCCTTACAGTAAAGAATTTCTTCCTCAGATCCAATCTAAACTTCCCCTGTTTAAGTCTGAACCCATTACCCCTTGTCCTATCACCACAGTCCCTAATGAAGAGTCCCTCCCCAGCATCCCTATAGGCCCTCTTCAGATACTGGAAGGCTGCTATGAGGTCTCCACACAGCCTTCTCTTCTCCAGGCTCAACAGCCCCAATTTTCTCCTCAAAAGCAGAGTAACTAGAAGTTAGACACAGCTGCTCCAAGTAAAATGAAATTTGTTTAATCAATTAGAAGACTTGAATGTGAAGATTAGTTAGAATCCAGTGAGCAAAAACATTCTGCTTTAGTGCATCAACCTCTGACTGAACGACCATGGTGAACTGAATGCCTTCTTGATGCCCCTTCTACCTGCTTTTCAGTGAGTCTATAATTATAATAGAAATGGCTTGGATCACCCTCCAACACTCTTTTTTACTATGTTTTTTAAAGCTGATCTAAAAAAGTAGACTGAAGTATAGAAGGGGAAGGTGAGGTGATAAAGAGATGAGAAAGGAGAAGAGAAAAAGAAAACAGTAACAGTAATGGGAGAGAGAACAAGATAAAGAAAGAGCAAGAACCTTTAATTAGGCCCTAGCTCATTAATGAATGTCGAATCTGCAGCTTTGTACAAGCCAATTACAAATTAATTTGTTCTGAGACTTGTTCATGGACAAAACCATGAGCAATCTGATCTGAAGTTATAGATGACTCTGTTTTGATCAGGAGGTTGGACTAGGTTGTCTCCTCCTGCAGTCCCTTTCCACCTAAATTATCCTATGTTCCTGCTGTTGCTATTCCACTTTGGCTCGGTACTTATGATGACCTTTCCAAATGCATATCTTAGTCTTTTAGATAAATAAATTTGATTTAGACATATTGCTAGGCCTCTTGCAAAACCTTTTATGTTGAGAAAAATATAGAGTGAAGACCAAGAATACTATTCTGTCAAAAAATTAATTAAAATCTTGCAGATCTTAAATTCAGAGCAATTAATATGGAGATGTCATTAAAAATTCCTAATGTGTGGTTGTTTAAAGCTGTGGACTTCATATCATTAATTATCACTAGGTGACAAGTTACTGTAGCTTTAGGTAAAATGTAATTTTTGCTAGTGTTAAAAGCAGCTTTAAAGCTCACTGACTCAAACATTTAACCTGATTTATGGGCTGTGCTCTGAGAGTTCTAAGGCTAAGTCTCACTAAGATCACTTTAAATGACTTTTAAAATTAAGTAAAGAACTGAACGCAACTACTGATCTAAGCATACTGTGAAATATTAATTATGCATTTTAAGTGAAAGGAATAACCAAGAAATAATTTAATCCGTGACATATAATAAATCCCAAAATGTATCCTTGCTGAAGGCATTTTCCAAATAAACACTTGTTTTTAAGCCACAAAGGAACTGAAGTTGAAAACATTCGTTATTGACTCAGAAGCTGTTTATTAAAACATTTTCTTTTGTGGTTACCTGTTAAAAATACATAAGTGTTTCTAAAGTGTGAATACATTGCGGGAAAATTAAAATAGCCTAATAAGAAAGGGAAGGAAAGATCTTTGTATTACGCCTGGCAACATTTCTTAGTGAGATAAAACTGCTTAAGATCATTCGCAACTGCGGAGCTGATATAAAATACATTTTCGTTTCACACAAAGTTCTAATATTTTTGTCAACATACTATACAACTGCAAAAAATGGGACCTAAACAAAAAATTGGTCCAATTGCCTGTGACCCTCTAGGTACACATTGCTCAGATTTTCATACAGGAAGTCCCCTGCTCAAAGCAAGCTCTACACATTGCAGAACCTAAGTATCACATATACACTCTAAACAAAACTTGAAAAAAAAAAGTCCTGATAATGCTGACCTCTGTGTACCAGACAATTTCATCAGTACGAGAATAAGACAGGTCAGGAAAGCCTTCCTGGAGTATAAACATTACTCCTTCAGTATTTAATCCTTTGTCGTTTTTTAAGTCTACAAACTCACACAGCCGCTCTCTCACTCACTCCCCACTCTTTCTTCCCTCTGCTCCTGGAGGGATGGGAAGGAGAATCGAAAGAATGCAACTCCCACAGGTTGAGATAAGAACAGTTTAGTAACTAAAGTATAACATAAATCACTACTGCTACCACCAATAATAATAATGACAAGAGAAAATACAAGGGAAAAGAATACAGTTTCTCACCATCCAATATCAAGCCCGACCACGCAGTGCACCCCCACCAGTGCCCCCCACCGTGCACCCTCACCACCCTTCCGGGTCTCTACTCTCTGTCTTTACATCCTGGACATGATGTGCTGTGGTATGGAATAATCTCTTTGGTTAGTCTGGATCAGGTGTCCTGTCTCTCCTTCCTCCCGGCTTCCCCTCCTCCCTGGCAGAGCATGAGACTCACAAAGTCCTTGGCCAGCCTAAACATCACCAAGCAGTAACTGAAAACACTGGTGTTATCAGCACTGTTCCCAGGCCCCAAATCAAAAACACAGCGCTGCACCAGCTACCAAGAAAGAGAAAAATGACTGCTGCTGCTGAACCCAGGACATTCCACCCCTTATTCCATACCATTCATGTCATGCTCAGATCCCACATTTTCTATATACCACCACATATATATATATATACATCCACACACACACACAGAGGGAGAGAGATCATCCCTTAGTGCATGGACCAATCCCTATAAAGCTGCTGAGTCCATCCAGTCTGTGATGTCAGGCTCCATCTTTTGTAACAGTCTTTCAGAGCAGGAGACTGTGTGCAGTGTTCACACTCGTGAATAACCTGGGCAATAGTGTCCATTGCTAAGTCTACCCCTCGATCATGAGTCCATCTGTATGTTGCATCTCTGCCCTGATGGCCTGAAGTGTCATGGGCCCACCAGGCTCAAAATAATTCACCCACCCTTCCAGCAGTTTCTGCAGCTTGTCGCTGGGGACTCCATACAACTGCCTTCCATCTCCAATGCTTCCAAAGCACTGGAGGGGCCCAGAGGACTAGATACTCGCCCATACTGTCCCACACACACTGCCACTCATGACTGTCCATCCTTGGGGAAAATCTCTTGGTCACCCTGCATCGTAGTCTAACCACAGGCAACACCCACGCCCCACTCTGCTTGACTCTGGGGACCAGACAAGATGGTCGCGGGTAAAACACACTCTGTATGCATGCGAACATGCTGATCCCCATCACAATCAGCAGGCAGGTCTCAAGGGTACCCAAAGGCCACTTAAAACCTTCAGAGCTCTCAAATGAGGCTGCTGTACTCGTCACTGGGGCTGGTGTAGCTGCTGTGCTTGCCGGCTCTCTCACCACCAGCTGCCCTTTGTCCGAGTCCAGATCTTCCTCCTCTGCCTTGCTGGGAAGTGCTGCATGGTCTCCTGCATCCTCCTGGGGCTCAGGCTCACGAGGCTCTGCGGGCAGCTGCTGGGGGATGCTCTCTGCTGCCACGGGGCTGGGCTCGGCCGCACGGCTCGGCTTCTCCGCCTTCTCCCCATCCCGCTGCTCGGCAGCTGCGGGGCTGGGATCGGCGGCGGGGCTCAGCTCCTGGTCCCCGGGACTGCGCTCCCGGGCCGTTTCGGCTGCGGCGCCTCCCGGGGCTGCCCCCCCTTGCCTCGGCACAGCCTCTCGAAGACAGAGGCGAAAATGAGGGCCAGTACGGCAAAGGGCAGCCGAGCTGCCAGGTACAAGTCCACGTCCACATCCATGCCCACATCCCCCCCGCCCTGCTTCTGGAGCCCGCCAGTATCACAAGCCATTCCAGTAAAGTACACTGAAACAAGAACCTTAGCCCAAAACTCATATCTGAATGCTAAGATAACAAGTACCGTCCGTAAGGTAGAACAGACTGAAACCATGAAAACCAGAGCAACAACTTTGAGAGCCAATAAATCAACATTGTGACAAGTGGCTATTAATCCTGTCGTTATCTCAACCCTTCGTGCCCCACTTTGGGCGCCAAAAAGAACTGTCGTGGTTTAAGTCTACAAACTCACACAGCTGCTCTCTCACTCACTCCCCACTCTTTCTTCCCTCCACTCCTGGAGGGATGGGAAGGAGAATCAAAAGAATGCAGCTCCCACAGGTTGAGATAAGAACAGTTTAGTAACTAAGGTATAACACAAATCTCTACTGCTACCACCAATAATAATAATGACAAGAGAAAATACAAGGGAAAAGAATACAGTTTCTCACCATCCAATATCAAGCCCGACCACGCAGTGCACCCCCACCAGTGCCCCCCACCGTGCACCCTCACCACCCTTCCGGGTCTCTACTCTCTGTCTTTACATCCTGGACATGATGTGCTGTGGTATGGAATAATCTCTTTGGTTAGTCTGGATCAGGTGTCCTGTCTCTCCTTCCTCCCGGCTTCCCCTCTTCTCTGGCAGAGCATGAGACTCACAAAGTCCTTGACCAGCCTAAACATCACCAAGCAGTAACTGAAAACACTGGTGTTATCAGCACTGTTCCCAGGCTGAAAGTCAAAAACACAGCACTGCATCAGCTACCAAGAAGGAGAAAAAAAAGACTGCTGCTGCTGAACCCAGGACATCCTTTCAAACCTTTTTCTGTGCAATTTGAGTACTACAGGGCCATTTACCAGTTTACTACTGAAGAGATAACGTGTTTTTTCTTGTGAGCTATTCAGATATTGGATATATAGACTCCACAGGGAGATTATTAAACTTAGAAACATTGTAAGTGAAATCCTACTGCCCTTCGAAATACATGAACAAAAGAATACCAGAATTAACCTTTGACCAGTGGAGTTTTCCCTGCATGACCTTTCTTTAATCTGAGTAACAGCGTTATCTCACAGAATACTCATATGGGGGATCTGGAGATAAGCATCTACAGATGTAAATATTTAATAAAAAAGACATAACAGTCAAGATGAGAACATTTCAGACACTTTGTCTAGTATTGTTCACATTCAGCTTTTTTCCTTGGCAGAGCAACTTTAAGCAATGGCAAGAAGACAATCACACTGAAATCTAGAATTGGAGGACCCTTTTCCACACTCAAAGTTCCTACCTTTCCATGTTTCCCACTCAGAGTTGCTACATTTCCTTTTTGATCCAGACAGCCCAGCAATTATAGATCTGAGTCTCAATTGGTGTACTGCTTATATTTCAAATGCTCAGTGTAAAAATTTTCCCAGGACCCTGTGCCTTTAGAAAGTCCCATCAAAGTAAGAATAGAGACCATGGCCAAATGGCAGTCTAAGTTTTTTTTATTCTGAGTGCTCTGTATCTCCCTAAACAGCCCTTCATTTGTGCTTCTTAGTCTCAGTAAACACTCACATGTACACTCCTGCTGCTGAAAATCTGCCTTAATCCTAGTTTGACTTCCTACCTTTTCTTCTGAATATGTTGATGCTGTACCATCTCTTTTTCAATAATCACAGCACATACAATTGATCATCATGTAAATATGTTTGGTTTACATGCTTTTACTCCTCAGCTTCAGAACTTTGTAAAACATTATTAATCTAGTAATGCCCTTAAAGCTCAGCTACTTGTGATGGGTTAACCCTGGCTGGATGCTAAGTACCAAGCTGCTCTATCACTCCTTTAGATATAAAAGGGAAAAAAAATATAATGAAAGGCTCATTGGTCAAGGTTATTGTCTCTTGGTCCTTGAGCCATTAGCCACTGAAATCCCTGCTATTTTCAGGCTTAAAGTGCATAATCTTAGGAAAAAAATGGACTCAAGCCTCTACAGCATTTCAACAAAAGAAGGCTGTCATGCCAGCAGGAAGCAGTGTGGTTCCTGTGTATGTGTATATTTCCAGGTATACTGTACTGTGCATTGTTCTGAAGTACTCCAGAAAGAGAGTATATTGATTCATAAGGCCCCTTGAAGAGGAGACATGCCACAGAAATATGCTACAACCTCTGCACAACATGACAGTTTTTCCTGTGGAAAAAAACAAGACAGTGAAAATGGGTTTGTTTGGTGTTTTGTTTGTTTTGTTTTGTTTTGTTTTGTTTTGTTTTGTTTTGTTTTAGCAAAGCTTTTGATACTGTGCCTTGTAGTATCCTTAACAATCAAGCACAAATGCCAAATTCTGCACCTGGGATTGTACAATCCTGGAAGTAGATATAGACTGGGGGACAAAACTCTTTACTGAGAGGGCTGCCAAGCAGTGGAACAAACTCACCAGGGGAGCAGTCATGGACCCAAGCCTACCAGTGTTCAAGAGACATTTGGACTATGCTCTTATGTACATGGTTTAACTTTTACTTTGCCCGGTGTGGAGTCAAGAGATGGATTTGATGATCCTTGTAGGTCACTTCTAACTCAATATACTCTATGATTCTGTCTTTTGTCCTCCTCAGACAACCATTGATACAGGTTTGATAAAGAGGGGCTATTTGCTGTTATAATTACCTGTCCTCACTAAAAGTGTGGCAACACAAGAATTAGAAGGGCCTCCTTCCCTCTGTGGGGAATCTGGAATAGTGTACATACGCCCAGACACCACAGTTAAAATTGCTGGAGCCAATAAATGAAAATAAGATGCTGGGAAGTGATGACAAGGCTGTGCTATTAAAAAATAGATGCAATTTAAAATATTGTATCCAAACATCACCATCTGTGCTGTTTCATTAGTGCAGACACTCAGAAGAGGAATCAAGAATTCTAGAGGAACAACAGAGGGGTTCTACTGGCAGCAGAGAGGTGATATTCTTGTACCCCTAACCTTAGCATATCAACAGGGGATGACTCGCTAGATTTGTAGTGCTTAGGTAAATGTATCCTGGAAGCTACAGACATACAGGAGCAATGTCCATTGAACTGGAGACTCTTTGCCCCTCTGAAATTGCAGTATCTGCTTCACCCCATTTCTTCTAGCCTTCCTTGATGATGCTACTTAGCCCTCAATCAAAAGAAAGGAGAGACACCAAAATTCAGCAGTCATCAGCTGAAATACATAACCTCTTTATAGCCCAAAAACTACAGTAATGTTTGGCAGGACTTAGGTAAGAATCAGTCTATGAACAGTAACAAGCCTTACAACAATCAGGTATTCAGTGAATAAAATCCATTTAGAAGAGTCTGGGCCTTGACATTCAGCAGCAATTGTGAATGTTTAAAAATATAAACACAAACACACACACATGTATGTATATGTGTTTATTCGTAAGTATACATGTGATTGAATATATGACAATAGCAATAAAAAGATTTTTCCAACCTTCAGAAATGAAAGTAAATGTTAAAAAAAAATGCTTTACATTTGTGTAAATACATCTGTGCCCTACGTTGTAACCTAAATTATTTTAGTCAGTTTGTGAGCATGTACTTTGTCAAGTTACAAACAGATAGACTCTCAAATAAGGAGATTTAATTGTTTAGATTTTTATAAAAGCATACATTTACTGAGTTACTAACATTCTGCATGGTGTTGCATATCATCTACATTTCCCGAAATGGAAAAAGAAAAATTCTGTCAATTGAAAGAGAGGACTTGGGTCAATTTACAGCAGGCACCCTGAACCCTGCAGGATGGGAAATCCTTCTGGGCATGTATTTGCTTTCAAAATTGTTTGCAATTTGTATTTAAGTGGTGACAAGTGGTGCATGGATGAAAAAGCAAAACGTCCCTTTCATGCTCAGTGATACATAGGAAGATGATACACACGCTCCACAAAAGATATTGCACATCTGTGCTCTTAAAGCTTCACTTTTCAAAACATTCTGGGATACAAAACTGTCTTCAGAGAAGGGGGAGAGGGGGGAGAAAGGCACTTGCTTTATTTTATTCCTGCGCCTGTAAACGTTTCTCTCTGCAGAACTGCAGCTAGCCACTGTTACAAAGATTAAGGACACAATCTCCAAGAAATAAAAGCATTAAATTGAATGTTTCTGAAGTTTAATCCATGCACAGTTTACAACACTGAAGTCATCCATCACACACAATGCACACACTACAGTCACACACCCATCAGCGATGGATAATCCTTTCAAACACTCCATACTATGGCACAATCACTGAGAAAATGATCCCCTGCATTCAAGAGCACGGTAGGATTCCCATTCAGAGCTGGTTGACCTTTGTCCAGGTTCCAGTTATATACTTTTGATCGTGTGATTTTTAGAGGCTAATTTGTCATCATGAGGATGACCATGCTGCTGACAGTAAATTTATGAGCCTAGAAATACTGTTCTGCTTATGTTTGAATCCTGTACAAGCAGCTTGCATGAAGCATTTTAGTGCTTTTGCTGTCATACATTAGTTTAGATTATTCTTCTCCATCAGAATAATATGTTACCAGTAAAATTAAGCAGCTGCTTAAAGTGAAATATAGCTCATGGTCTATATAAAGTAATCTGATGCTTCCAACTGACTTTCTTTTTAGTCATTGCTATCAGAAGTAGATTGACCTATGTGCACCACAGAAGATTCAAAATCATGTTTGCTGACTGTACTGGGCTTAAAATCTCATGCATAAGGTTGCATTAAAATGAGGCTTTGTTTTTTGTTTGTTCTTTTGTTACCACAATCCCAAGACAGCGAGCAATATAATCGAACCGGCTGCGCTGTTGTCTACAAAATGCTAGTATGCATTTTATTGCTTGTTTTTAAGAATAGCAAGTTGTGGTATTTGGAGCATTCTCTCACTGTGATATCTGATGTCCATTAAAAATGTTGTGCTGTTATAAATATGGCACCTGTCAGCTGGCCCAAAGTCATACAGTGGTACTTTACATATGGTTGCATAAAGCTACAGCACAACATTTCATAATAATATGTGAAAACAGGTTCTGAAATGTGGTGTTTCGCGACACAGACTCAAGTTGATGAGGAGACTCAAATCCAACTTTATTACAATCAGGCCCTTTTTATCCCCCTGTTCAGTACTTTCTCAACCTGCACAAGCATGCCACATTCAATCTCATTGGCCCCTGTAAAACTCTCTAGGTAAATAGTCCAATCACAATGCTGAGCACACATTGTCCAGACGGCGACAGCTTCAACCCACCATTTCAGACCCTCTCGAAACCCCCACATTGTCAGTTGAAACTCCCACCACAACTGCCTCCTGACCCATCCAACCAAGGTTTGTTTTTCAACCTTCCCTGTCTTTCAACGTTCCAACTTATTGCATCAGGGCTTGTTCAGCATTAAGGCCTCAGAGCTCATTTCCAAACTCTTTCTCATGCAAATCTTACCGGCTTCACTCCCCACACAGAAATGCAGGGAAAACTTGGCCAAAACTTAATAGACCGTTTACTTGAAACTTTACTAACTGGCAACAACATCACTTATTAACTCGATAGTGAATCTAACCCTATGTAGATGGGTAACTGGCTGGATATTTGATTTTCACAGCTACAGAAGAGACTTCTTTGTTTCACAGAGAATTTTGCTCTTCCCCCTTGTCCTGGATTCAGCAGTAGTAGTCATTTTCCTCCTTCTTAGTAGCTGGTGCAGTGCTATGTTTTTGATTTTCAGCCTGGAAACAGCGCTGATAACCCCAGTGGCTTCAATTGCTGCTCAGTAATGTTTAGTCCGACCAAGGATTTTCTGAGTCTCTTGCTCTGCCAAGGGAGGAGGGGAAGTAGGGAGGAAGCAGAGACAAGACACCTGATCAAACTAACCAAAAGGGTATTCCATACCACAGCATGTAATGCCCTGTATATAAACTGGGGGCAGTTACCTGGAAGGGCTAGGTCACTGCTCGGTTGGGCTGGGTATCTGTCAGTGGGTGGTGAGCAGTTTTATTTTCTTCTCTTGCTATCTCCCTTATCATTATTATTATTGCTGGTAGCAGCAGTGGTTTGTGTTATACCTTAGTTACTGGACTGTTCTTATCTCAACCCGTGGGAGTTAACATTCTTTCGATTCACCTCCCCATCCTTCCTCGGACGGAGGAAGATGGGGCACTGAGAGAGAGACTGCGTGGTTTTCTGAGTTACAGCTGGGCTTAAACAACACCCCTCTTGAAGAGCTTGGTGCATCTCATTATATATATTTCTTAAGTAGTAGTTTTCTGATTCCTAAGGAGGTTAAATGGCATGACAGACTGAGCATGATGCTAAAAGCCAAACTCTCAAGCAATAACATTGGCTCTGACATCAACTCACTATCCGGTTTGGATTTTACAGGTGCCATTTTTCCCTAAATGAGGGTAATATCATTTAAGAACCACAAAGAGAGCAGAGAGGAATAATTATTATTTTACTGTGTTTGAAAACACAAAGCAACAAATTTATCCATTGAGCTGCTCATGAGTCACTGAGGTTTCAGAATTTTCCTGGTAGTAAGGAGAGGAGACAGATTTCACTGGAGACTATACCATCAGCAGAACAAAAACCAGTTGCTAAGGGAAGATGTATGTGGGAACTGTGAGATGAAGCCAAGATTGAGGAAAGCTGATTTATTTTCTAATCAGGGTAGAGAACACAAGTAATTGCACCAGTCTGAGAGGAGAGCTGCTGAGGAGTCTCTGCCTGACCCCCCACCTCACTTAGCACCTGTCTCCAGCTGGCAGCTGAGAGCTATCCAGAGAAAGCAAGCAGACCTGGCACAGCAGGGATGCCAGGATAGAGCAAGAGACAGGAGGGAGCCAATATGAGTGGGAGGCTGCAGCTGGGTGACCCCTACTGAAACACAGAGCATTAACTGCAAATGCCGCCATGGGGCAGCCTGGCATCAGTCTGGCCAGGAGCAGCTCCAGGCAGCTTTGCCAGCTGCTGCACATACATCTGCTCTTTGCTCCTGCCAACACTGGGAAGGCACCAGTCTGTATGAAGAGCTGGTTTATCAGCCCAAAGTCCACAGATCACTTTGGACCTGCATCAGGGAGAGAGTCATCAGCCAGCAACACTCAGACCAAGGAAAAGCCCAGCCCCATGGTGCTCCTATCTTCTTGCTAAGACACTCAGCAAGCTTCCCCTGTACTGAATAAATCACCCCCACAACATTCTTCAGCTCCCAGGCATGATGTGTGCTGTTAATCCTTTCTCCAGGGTGGGAGGTGGTCAGGTAGGGGCAAGTACCAGCAGGTGAACTGCCATCATCTGTGTCATCTCCAGGCCCCTGCTGCGTGGCTGGCCATGGCAGGCCTTTCAGGGGCAGGCAGGACAGTCTTTCACTCTTAAACACAGCTTTATGTGAGGTTTATTTGGACAACAGACAGCTTTCAAAGATTTCTTAAATTAATAAAAAGCAACTGTAAAAGCAGACTTTTCTGGACACAGCCATAACTGCTGCATCCTTTGAGCCTACTAACGAGATCCTAGGGCTTAGTCTGCAGTTCACAGGACTACTGGCTTATACTAGGCAGCTTTGTGGGAACTTGCTTTCTGGTGGCATTTCCAATTAAGAGAATTGAAAAAACAATACTGGGTGTTTTTCTCACTCTCCACAGTTTTTCATAATCAGAAACAAACTATTTCACTATCTGGATATGTGTTAGGAAGCCAATATAGAAAAACACTAATCAGATGCACTGAAAAATAGCATTAGGCTAAAGTACTAACTTTAATAGCTATTAGAAATCAATCAGGACTTCAGCAGGACCCAAGGGGCAGAGCAATGTAATGGGAGGTAGTCTATTAAATTTAAAAGTCAATTATGCAACAAGTTCAATGCTTCTGTCCTCCATCACAAAAAAAATAAAGCAAAAGAGATGATGCCAGCTTGGTCCCTCATCTTGTCACAGGTTCACAGCCTAAGGGCTTGGGTCTTACAGCTGTGGTCCCATGGATAGATCCAGGTAAAGGACAGTCAGGCAGGCATTTTTAAGAACCTACATTCAGAAAATAGTGAAGGTGGCTACTATCAGATCAGGCATTCTGGTCTGGTGTTTGAGGATGGTGCCTCAGCGCTACTTGGAGATCACTTTAAAAACTCCTTTAAAGTGCAATGCCACTGATTATGAAAAAAAAAAAAAAAAAAAAAAAAAACAACAAAGCATTTACCAATGCCAAAGGAAAGCTTAGGGAAAAAGTACATCTCAAGTACTTCTTAAATATTACCTATATATTCCCCTCTCAGGGAGATCGCTTCTCATTGGCACTTAAAAATAAGAAACATAAATTTTTCCTGAAATATTTTTCTTACTGTTTTTCATCTTTTCTAACACTTGCATTACATTCATACGTTCAGAAACCAGGTATAACCATAAATCCAAAAATGAGGTGAAACATTAGTACATTCTAGCTCTTGGTCTCTGAAGAAAAGTGTTTTTTAAAGTAATTCCAAAATGAAATATGTAAACACACGTACTTGCTCAGTCTTGTTTGATATTATCAGTACTGGCAAGAGGCATTGCTTAAAACAGCAGACTGAATGCAGATTTACAGGAAATGTATCCTGTGCTGTAGGAAAGCCTTAATGTTGGTTTCAGACTAATTAATGTATAACCTTCTGAAGTAATAAAAGTCATCAATTTCATCTATATGTTAGAAATAGATCAAATACTGAGAACAGTGGGAAAAGCACATCACTGCATTTGATCCTATTGTGCAGATTTTATAACGTGCAGAAGAGCCTATAGCTAGGGGAGCAGAGGAACCTAAAGCGCCTGAGAGGCACTGAAATGTAAACACCAAGGGTGAGGTAGAAAATATTTATAGCTCGCTATTGCCCTCTAGTGTATGATGCTCAGGGATGTGTTGTAGTTTTACGTGGTGGAGGGAAAAGAAGGTGTGTGTGTCTCTTTATTTTAAACGAAAAGATAACAGCCCTTTCCAGACAACTGGAGTTTTGTATAACTTCAAATTAACCTTGAGAGAATCTGGAGTAGGAAGGGAGAAGAGTGTAGTTTGGAAAGGTGATGATAATATACCATACCTTCTCTCCCTTGACTTGGGAGAACAGATATTTTGCTTGGAAAACATTTGCTTTACAGACCTTCTATCTTCTAATTTAGTTGCATCATGTGGCAACAAACAGTTCCCTTACAGTTATAAAGCAAAAAAAAGCAACAGAAGATATTAAGTTCCAGCATGAGACAGAGAGTAAGGAAGAGCTTATTGTGATTTATTTTAAAGAAAAAGCTTGCCCATGGTCATTTGTCATATGCATTTTTTCAACTTAAGAATGTCTTAAATCTAGAAGGGTTCAAAGAGGGTTCTTTAGATACCAGGATATCTAAAACACTAGGATGATAAATCTGATTAAATATTTCTGAGAACAATGTTCCCAGAATGCTTTATGTCCAGGAAAGCAATACTGCTGCAAGTTAAATAAATGTAATTTTTAGCATTGAAAAATATGTCTAAAGAGATAAGGAAATTACTTATGCAATTTCCTGCAAATAAAACTAGGGTTACTGCATCTTACTGAAAGACTGAGAGAGAATGGAAATAATTGGCATATTTAAGATCAGATGGAAAATATGCTCAGAAAAAATAAAAAAAATTTCCCTTGCTAAGCACTTGCTTGCAACCAGTCTCTACGTAATCTTGAATATAATCTATCATCTGGTTGTGCCAGAAAAGGAGACTTCCAGATCCATTTCTAAGAATTACTTCTTGTTCTACCTGCAGCAAAGCTCCCTGCTTTCCCTGCCAACGTTAATATTTTTCTTTTTCCACTCACTCCCTGCTCATTTGTTCAGAGCAGAGAGTAGGATCTAGCTATTCATTCATAGGCATGTGCAACATGGACATACAAATTTTTATTTGCTACTGAAAGTCTCTGTAGTCAGTGAAAACACACAAGTACTAGAGAGTGTGTTTTACCTTAATTTTAAAGAAAGCATAGAAGAATCAAACCCTGGAAAGGCCCATGCCTGAGCCTAAGGTGATGAGCCCACACATAACCATCCACATGGAAGACCTCTAAAGTCAAGCAAGATGAGACTCTGAGCTTGGTATCCAAATACCAAGAACATGTTGAAGATCCACCTTATCTTCAGAGCAGAGAAATTTGGGAAATAAGGTGCTTCCCTCTTTCCCTTGCTGTCCTGCATGGGTACAAAAATAAAATTTTATTTTACTTCCAACTTTATTCATTCAAAATACTTGCTTCAATGCAGCTGTCCAAAGCCATTTTCTGGAATCTGTTTAATCAGAGTCACTTAGCCACTGCAATGATATTAAGCCTTCATCCTTGTAAGTGTTCTATTGTTAGCATAAATCAAGAGAAAAGAACATTTGAAACCCTGAGGACTGTGTATTGAATGTCAGACCTGTGCAATTTGATGAACTGGGATGAAAAAAAATCCCTCAAATGCTAAAGTTTATTGTGGGGCAGCTGACAAACTCTTAGCTTAAGCACTACTGGCACGACATTATCATACTGACATAAATTGCCACAGCAGATAAAGTGTGGAAGTGTGACAAGTTCATTCTTTCAAAGAATCTGATTTGATAATAATTATTATTTTACAAGGACTAACCCGTAGATTAAATTAAAAATTAAGCAGACATGCTTTCCTCTCTCATGCTCATCAGATAGTATCCCAATGTACACTCAAGGATCATAGTGAATAGCATATACAGACATTAATTTATTCATTACTTGAATCCAGGGAAAAGTTTTATCTCAGTTTTGATCGTATTTGCCTTTCTTCCACAAGTGTGAGGTGACTATATTTACTAAGCAGCTACATTACTCTGATTACATACAGCTGCACTTCCACTGTCCACATATTCCTATTGTCTATGGTAATATGAATTATACTGGTGTTTAACTGAACAATGGGAAGTCAGGCATAGCAGCTATAACCATGGTTAAGGAACTTTTAGATTTGAAGTAGTTAACAGAAAAAATAATTTTACCTTTTCTGAAATACACTGTGTAAAAATATCACAAAAAATCAAAAAATCTTGTATTTGAAATAACCCCTAAACAATAAGGAGTGAACTTTATGTCTTCTAAGCAGCCATATACCCTGCATCTTGAGTTAAAGCCCAGTTTTCAGTGCTATCCTTTTCTAATTCAACAGAAACACTCAAGGCCCCAGCTGAAATAAGGGGTGCACTAAGTTATATTAATAGAAAGACAAATCTTACCTGAAAAGCTCTAATCTAAATAGAATGTGGGGAGGGGGAAGGTTGGGGAAGAAAGGAGAAAGAAGTGGTTTTTTTCCAAATACTCTGTCCAACACCCTTCCTATGGCTAGCAAGATGTCTGCCTCCAGAAGAAGGTGACCACGTGCAAACTGTGTCAGAAGAATCTCTCTCAGGTCATTCTAACTTCTGAGTCTCACCCAGGGACTCTCTGTGAAGTGCTGATTGGCAAATGTTAACACATTAACTCCAAGGAGCCTGCTAGGACTTTGCAGACATGGAGAACAGAGTGTCAGCACTGAGAAATATCCTGCACACACACCTTGTGATAAAGCATTGATAGAAACTTCCTGGCAAACCTGTTTCTGTCAGATCGCCCCAGGACAGTTCCTGGGAAATAAATTAGGGTCCCTGTCTTCAGCGCTCAGACACAGGCTGGATAGGGAATGTCTCTGTGAAACTTGACTTGCAGAAAAAAAAAAAAAAAAAGGAAAAAAAGGAAAATTTATTGCTTACTATTTGTCACACAGCAAGAAGATTTGAAAACTGCACATTTTACTTGCTTTGTTAGTGGGTTAAGGGGGAGGACTGCTCTCTGCAGTGAAACTAATTTCAGAATTTCCAAATTTATCACAAATCAGAAATTCTGGCTTTCAACTGACTCTTCTTACAACTAAAGAAAAATGTTGAGCAGTGAAATAGCTGCAGTAGGGAACTAATTCAAAGGCAAACAAGATGCCATTATGCAACCCAAGAAAAGAATAGTGCTCTGATTTTTGATGAAAATAAGAAGTCAAGAGAAGGAAGGAAAATTCAAGGTGATTCAGAGTCAAATATGGCTTATATCCAATTAATTTTCAAAGCCAAAATTCCAGCTAATTTGTTTTCCATCTAGTGTGTATTTTATGCCATGGTGCCATATGCTACAGTTTGGAATACTGTCTCCCTCAGTTGTCTTTTAATTGGCTTGACCTATGGGAAAGATGGCAGGAAACCAAGCTAATTATATCAATTTACCTCATGCTCTATAAAATCTGCTATAGAACGACGTTAGGTGAAAAAATAAAAATGAAGAAATAGTAGAAATGCAATTACAGTTTCTTAAGATATCTCTACATACTGGACCTTGCTTATTGAACTGTCATACAGATTTCTAAGGATTTTATTGACAAAGTGAGCAGCTTCAGATCTCAAACTACGAAGTAAAACTAGGACAAAAACCCCCAAACTCATACATTTATTTTCCACAGAGCTATTTTTAAAGCCATTAACAGTACTTTCAAAATAAGCAGGCCCCAATCCAGAGGAATTAGCTCATTTCCAATTAAAACTAGATTCAGTATTTTTATACCTTCTACTCAGTGCACATCCATGTTACTCTCTGGTTATACTGCTTTAAATTGAAATATCATTTCTAAACTTTAGAGAAACTGGGAGTTGATGTCAAAAAGCTGTTAAGAGTGCTAAGTGACAGTGACGTAGATATCAGAACTGTAAGAAAGTCTTATTCAAAGCCACAATTGCATGTCCCATATGTCAGTAAAGTAAGCATCTTATCCTAACTAATGTCATATCTACTTTACAGACTGATATTTGAAATGATGAACAATGGAAAGTACACTTTATAGCTGACATGGAGTGCATCAGATACAAATGGGTAATATTTTTATGACTACTTACACTGAGATGATAGTTTGTCTTAGAGAATTTTAACCACCTAAAAAGGGGTGGTCTATTCTAGTTCCCTAGTCTTTGTTAGACCGGTATCACTCGCTCACTCTTCATTGACACTGGAAGATGGCTGGATGACTGAATTAACGCCTAATGACTTGAGTTTGGTGAAATGAGCACCATGCTAAATCTTAAAAATCAAGTACTAAAAATTAAAACCTTGAAAAACATTTCTGGGAGATTTAATCAATGATTTTCAACAAATAGCATGCATACATAGCTGCTTAGTTATTGTATTCCTTCCACATATTGGTTTATAAGGACAAAAGTGCACCCTCAATATGCATTCAAATGTATGCCTATAGCTTCCAACAGACTTTAGAAAACATTTCTATTTGCATCTTTGTTTTGTAGATAAGAGAATAGCCTACTAACAAACCCACTTAAGCAAAATAATTCACAGAATAACTATCAAGGCTTAATGAAACCACTGGGAAAGAATTAATGAACTGCTTCCACTAGACAGTTCAACTTAAATGCAACAAAGCACTTGGATATTTGTTTAATTCTGACAACAGAAATAAGCATTTCTTAAATAGTCAAAGAAAAGTCAAAAGAGTTTCAGCTAAGCATAAAGTATGACAATGACAGTGCTGTGCATAAATGCTATTGCTCTCTTACATGTAGCTTTCCTGAAGTCCTAGTCTTTTAATTTTCAAAAAAAACCCTGTATATTACCAGATTTTGATGCTTAACAGGGTTTGATACATGTGACCCAGCCTCAAACTGAGCTGATGTGCCTACTTGGCTAATTTAGTTTTAAACTCACTGTCAAATTTCCATTTTGATACAGAGACTGCCAAACTCAATCTGAATCTTTTCGTGGATCACAATGGCACTGTGTTAGCATAGTCCTTATTTTAAGTTATATATTCCAGGTTTTGGGCACAGATGCTTTCTGCTACCTGGGTAACTGGGCACAGATGATTCCCACAAATCAGTTATAAAATGACCCTGTTACTATGTCAGGGTACGACTGGAGAAAAAACCCAGTGCCAGACTCTGTTTCGGTTCGTGATCCCAAGAGTGAAATTAAAACACAAACAAGGTCAAGTACTGTAATAGGACAGTTTGTGTATTAGAAATTGCAAAGAGACAGTTACTATAAAAAAGGGAAATTACTGTAATAAAGGAGATAGTGATGGGACAGATTGGAATAAAGGTAGAAAATGAAGCAATGATGCAAGGTGCAGAGAGAGATAGTCACCACTGTGGATCCAGTGGTGTCCCAGAGATCCGTTGTCATTGTTGGTGGTGGTGGGAGTTCTTCAGGTTTTGTAGTCTCATAGTATCAGGCAGAGTGTCCCCCAAGAGTCTGTCAGAGGTGGGTGTCTCATGGAGGTGCCCTTCTGGAGTCCCCTGGAAGGTACCCATTTTGACAATGCTTTACTTCCCCTTTTATCACAAACTGGGGGGAGTCCCTATGTTCTTCAAGTCATGTATTCCTGTTCCTGGTGGACCACTTTTTCTGGTCTTGCAGCCAACTGCACAGGTCTGCACACACACAGGTGTCTTTAGCAATTCTTGGGATAGTGGACAGCAATTCCTCACACCAATCCTCGAGGTAATGGATGGAAGAGTCTTATCAGCTCTTTTTGATTCACCTCTCAGGCAGTGGATGGTGCAGTCCCAATTCAGCTCCTCACTCCCTTCTCCCAGGCAATGGATGGAAGAGTCTCATCTCAACTCCTCTCACCCACCTCTAAGACAATGAGATCGGTGGAGTCCCATTTCAATTCCTTACACCAATCCTTGAGACAGTGGAAGGAAGAGTCTTATATAAGCTCTTTCCTGCTCATCCTTCAGGCAGTGGATGATGGAGTCCCATCAGCTTATCATAGAATCATGGAACAGTTAGGGTTGGAAAGGACCTTAAGATCATCTAGTTCCTATCACTTTTTGAGACAATGGACAGTGGAGTCTGATTTCAGATCAGTCACACACATATTGTTACACTTGTAGTAGAAAGAGTTGAGCAAAAATTGCCAATATCAATGGGTCATAATAGGCTTATATTTATTTTTTTCATTTATGCAGTAATTTACTGCAAAAGTAATTACAGGAAATAGGCCTAAATTAAGGAGAGAAAAAAAATTTAAAAAGATTGAGTAAACAGATACATTCTGTGCAAAATATTACTCTTACTCTCCACTGTGTGAGAACACCTAATGGGTGCTTGTAGAGATAGTTTGTACTCTCTGAAGACAATAATCTTTAAGGCACTCACCTGGGACATATTTCTTGTGTGAAAAAAGGAGAGCATTCTGCAGTGCCCTTTGAGCACACTGTATAGCAAAGTATTCTCACAGATGAGACTTCTTCACCCTGTCCCTCCAAAAGATGCTAGAGATTTAACCACATAAACTATTTTTGTTTGAAAGTAATAGGACTCAAAAAGTGGGTTTGTATGTTTCTAAAATCTCAGGCTCAGCTATGGCTGGCTGGGGCTTAAATCAACATCTATTTGCTTTCTCACAGCTCACCTAAATTCATAATTATCTTATGGCAAGATCACTGCAAACTGCTGCAGTACCACAGATCTAACACTGATGGAGTAACAGAAATTGAACTTCTAAAGAGCAAACAACTTGTTTCCATGTAAGGACTTTCAGCAATTCAGCATGCTCTAGTAATTCAATCACAAGCTGTTACATTATGTGCAAGAGTCCCTGGGTGAAATTGTGTAGTTTGGGTTATGCAGGAGTACAGCCAGGATGATCATAATTGTTCCCTGCAGCCTTTAGATGTATTAAAAAACTACCAAAAAAAATAAAAAATGGTAGAGACAGCTGAAACTGGCCCATATGTAGGGAAGGTAGAATTGTTCTTAAATCTTGGTCTTTCATATTCCTTTCCTCAAGTGCTGCTCTTGACCTGAGATTACAACTTCTTCAACAGAACTGGTATGATCTGGTCAATCAATCACAGTGCTCTTTTCCTAAAAATAGAATCAAAAATCATAGTGATCCCATAATTTTTTAGGATGAAGTTCATGAAAAGGAGATGAAACAGCAGATAGTCTGTATTTGAATATGAGCTAAGAATTTATATACTTTTTTACATAACAAAGTCTTCTTCCATCCATACATAACAGCTATTTAAATAATCACTGAAACTAACCCCAGATAGGGGATCCAATGAAAGTTGCTGCACTGTCCTGACAATTTTTTCAGGTCTTTGAGACCAGTGTACGTATGAGAACATGGAGATAGTTTATCTTAATATAAAAAGCACAATTGCTCTTCTGCAACGCAAAAAACAGACAGGAAACGCATGATGGTTGGGGATTTGAAATCTTCAAAACACTATAGCTTGCTAAAGTTTGACTTCAGACTCCTAGGAGATGTTACTGCGGCCTTTCAGATCTTAAAAGGGCCTATAAGAAAGATGGGGAAAGACTTTTCAGCAGGGCCTTTGCAATAGGAAAAGGGATAATGGTTTTAAACTAAAAGAGGGGAGATTCAGGCTGGACGTGAAGAAAAATATTTCTTAAATGAGGGTGATAAAATACTGAAACAGGTTGCCCAGAGAGGTGGTAGATCCTGGAGGCATCCAAGGCCAGTTCTGGGCAACCTGATTTAGTTGAAGATATACCTGCTTATTGCAGGAAGGTTGGACTAGATGACCTTTGAAGGCTCCTTCTAACCCATACTATTCTCTCCATTTAGTTTCTAAAATAATTAACAAGGGCAAGCTTTTTCAGCTGCAAGTGAATGCTGAATGCAAAACTGAGCATTGCAATAATAAAATTAATAAAAGAAAGTAGAAGTCTCAGAAAAAGATATATATAAACATCAAGCAAACTGTTACTGATGTTTCCAGTAATATATTAAGATGTTTATTTATTTAGCTATAATTCTGTGAGAGAAAAGTAAAGAATATGGAAAATTCATCTGGAGTCGTTTCTATGCGGGAAACAAGTCAATCTCCAAGAGGCTGTGAAATCTCTATTCCTGGAGATAGGTAGGAATAACTCAACTGGACTAGTCTCCGGGCAACCTGTGCTATCATTGTAATTACTTCTGATTAGAGCGAGGTTTGTACTAGTCCACAAATTATTTTCAACCTAAATTATTCTACAGTTCTAAATACATGGAAATCGCTGCTGACGAGAAGAAAATTTAAAATCATACTTCACTGGATGGTTTCCCTATATAAGTCTTTTTTTTTCCCCTGTATTCCATATTTTCCACTTTGGCCCCATGGGATTGTGCATGTAGTCCAAACTTGTCACCACTCTTCTTCTTCTTCTTCCTTTTTTCAGAGAGGCACACACACGTGATATCAGGACTCAGAGACAGAAAAAATTGCACACAGCTTGTTGCCTAAACCACCCACATGAAAACAAATCAGGGGTCACTTCTAAAATAAGTAACGTAGTCTCCCAACTGAGCTTACCACACAGTGGCCCAGCTTCAAGCATTACACATTCCTCACCTATCACTCTCTCCAGATTCTCTCAAAGTTGGAGAGATTTGAAACCTTGAGGTATGCAACAGTCTCAGTTCTGCCACTCATGAGTAATCGGCATCACCACTGAGCTGTCATGCAAAAGGAAACAACCACAACACCACCTCTTCTGGGTTATGCTTTGAATATAACTGGCTGATTGTATTATGAAAAAGTCATTCATGTAGGTGACTTCAGGGCTTCCCTAGTCCTATCTCACCAATTAGGTCCTTCAGAGAAATTAAATGGGAGAAAGTTTATATGGACATTTATAATCAGAATAAGGCATAACAGAGATGCCATGCTACTTGGCTACTGGACTGGAAGGATCTGAGTTTTTCTTCAAAAAGTTACTAAAGCAGTGTGGCAGATTAATCTCGTCCAGCCGCCAAGTGCCTACCAAACTGCTCTATCATTCCCCTTCTTCAACAGGGGGAGAAAATATGAAGAAAAGATTGTGGAAAAGCTTAATGAGAGTGAGATCACTAGATAATTACCATCATGGGCAAAACAAAGCTGACTTGGGGAAGTAATTTCATTTATTACCAATTAATAATAGAGTAGGATAATGGGAAAAAAAATAAAGGAAAGAACAAAATTAGAACCTCTCAAGCAGTGCAGGGGCAATGAGGATTAAGTGCTGTAGTCAGTCAGTAACACTTTGTCTCTGCTACTCCTTCCTCCTTACACTCTTCTCCTCTTTAGCATAGGATACCACCTGCAGGAGATAGCCCTTCATGAACTTCTTAAGCATGGGCCCTTTCTATGGGGTGCATTCCTCCAGGAATCAACTGCTCCAGTGTGGGCTTCCCACGGAGTCACAGCTTCCTTCAGGGTATATCCACTTGCTCTGGCATGGGATTCTCCATGGGCCTCAGGTGGATATCTGGTCCATCCTGGACCTCCATGGGCTGCAGAAGGACAGCCTGCCTCCACAGGCTGTGAGGGAATGTCTGCTCTGGTGTTTGAAGCACCTCCTCCCCCTCCTTCTGCACTGATCTTGGTCTCTGCATTTTCTAACTATTCTCTCATAGTTGCTGTGGTTTTTACCCCTTCTTAAACTTTCTCATAGAGATGCTACCAGCAACACTTAGGGGCTCAGTTTTGGTCATTCATTCCGAAGTCAGGTGGAACTGGCTCTGACTGAGACAGTGTCTTCTCAAAGAAGCCACCCCTCTAGCCCCCACCACCAGCCCCTGCTGATACCAAAACCTTGCTACATAAACCAAATAAAACAAAGCCCAATTCAGATCTACCAAATGCTGGTCTACCACTGTGCAATCTCTTGTTAACCTAATTTAGCATTGATGCATTAAATAAAACATGATATGAGGGTTTTTATCATTTTTGTTCATGACAAAGAATTTTACTTTCTCCCTAGACTCCTAGAATTATTTAAAGTATTAACTTTTTCTTACTGGAGAGGCCTCCTGACATGTACCTTCTAGAAAACAAACCTTTAATTTATAGATATATAGTATTAGAGATCCCTAACCCACTTGCAGAAACAGATTGAAAAACAATTTTACATCAGAAGAAAAAAATGTTTCCCAGGGAGGGGGCAATAAATAAAAATCAAAATTAAGTGCCACTATGTGTGTATTAATGCACATTTGCAAATGCATACACCGCAAAGCTGAAATTAAAAGAATGCTAGAAAGAAAATCTTATCCTAATGGACAGCAACCATTGTTCATAGTGAGAGAAGAAAGACAAAATATTGGATAAGTGAGGAGATAATGCTGTGCAAAGATCCGCTATATTTGAACTGAATCATATTTTTCGTTTCTGCTTTCATCCAATGGTGTGTATAATAAAAGATGGTTGCCACTGAAATTTGATGTTCCAGCAAGTATGAGCAAACATAGAGTGTAATCTGGAGCATCATTTGTATTATCAAAATTCTCAGCTGGAGTCCTACTGAACTACAGATATTGAATAGATTTATTGCCTATCAGTTTCATACCAGAGGGAGAATATCTGCTTCTCAGGGTGAAGAGGTGCATTATAAAAAAGTAACCATGATACTAAGAAATCGTCAGTCGGCCAAGGTAAAATAAATGATAAATTCCCTTTGTGGCTGATTTTTATCTGGCTGCACCTGACAGCAAAACTTTTCACACGCAGATACCCACAGATTTTAGAAGGAGAGTAACTCTAAACAACATTTCCTGATATCAGTTTAACCCTCTCCTTCCTCTTCCCTGTTTTTCCAAGCTGTTGACTGGAATCAACTTATCTTGAGTCTCTAAGAAACTCAAAAGAGAAGTCTGGCAAAACATAGAATATAAATTTTCACTCCCATTTTACACCTTTAGCAAAGTAAAAGTGGTGATGGCCTTCTCTAGAATTTTCTGCCATATTCTGGATCTTCACAGTCTTTAATAGAGTGTAAAAGACTACAAGGATCCTGAGGTCCTACAGTGTGTGAAAAGTATGATTCTGCTTCATACTAGTGCGAGTAACAGAAACTAGGGGAAAGACCCTTATACTAAGGGTCCATACTAACATGAAACCCAAGCACAAAAACATAGATTTCATGATCTATGAGCTATAAAGGACATACTCTATTAAACAAACATAGCAAACATAGCATAGCAAAGTTAATACATTATGTCATGGTAAAGCATTCAATAATTAATCCCACTTTTGTTTTGCCAGGATCTGTAAATCAAGAATTATAAAAGATGGAAGCACACCAACAGACAGGTATAAACACCTTATAAGTCCCACAGATAAAATATGAAAGTCAGAGACCAACAGTAAATCTGAAGTAGTAGTCTCATCCTCTTAACATAAAACCAGTGAAAAAGGCTTATGGTCGGTCAAAAGTTTTATACTTTTTTGTATCACTGCGAATAACCAAAGAGCAGCAGAGTAACATGCATTACTTTACTATTCTGAACTTGCGTGTATTTTTTAGTCTGTACTCCATAAAGGATGGTTTCTTTTTCACGTGTGTCTCTTTGCTGCACATCTCTTTCTTTTCCTATCTTTTCTCTCTTTTTTTAGTAGATATACAATACAGATATTTACCTATTCCCAATGGATTCTTTGAGTGTGATGTGGAGTACATTTTTCAATCCAAAATCATCTGATGAAGATAGGCTGAGAAAATTGGGGCTGTTCAGCCTGCAGAAGAGAAGGCTGCTTGGAGACCTCATGGCAGCCTTCCAATACCTGAAGGGGGCCTATAGGGATGCTGGGGAGGGACTCTTCATGAGGGACTGTAGTGAGAGGACAAGGGGTAATGGATTCAAACTTAAACAGGGGAAGTTTAGATTGGATCTGAGGAAGAAATTCTTTACTGTAAGGGTGGCGAGGCACTGGAATGGGTTGCCCAGGGAAGTTGTGAATGCTTCATCCCTGGCGGCATTCAAGGTGGGGTTGGACATAGCCTTGGATGGCATGGTTTAGTGGGAGATGTCCCTGCCCATGGCAGGGGGGTTGGAACTCGATGATCTTGAGGTCCTTTCCAACCCTAACTGTTCTATGATTCTATGATATTGAAATTCAGATCCTTTGCCTTTCCTGAAGTGTGTTTCTTTTAAAGGCTGAAATTCATTTTCACTGTGAGCACAAGGCTGTTGTTTGTAAGGGATTTTTGTATTCCTGTGAAAGTGAGCATTAGGCTTTGAGCAATTGTACTATGGGCTCCAATGAGACTGTGCTCCAGCTTTTACTTGAAAGTCCTCAGGGTATGAAAATGCAGAGACACTTAGGTCTTCATATAACAGATAAATATCTTGTAAGTAATAGAAAGAACCTGTACCTTTCTGAAAAAGGTGAAAAGATATCTGGTGTAGCCAGAGATCACGTCAAAATTAAAGCACAACACATTTCACATGAAAAGAAACAGTGAAAGCTACATTCGACACTGGTTGGCTCTACAGGGAAGAGCAAATCTAACACTCCCTGTTCATGGATGATATATTGAACATGAAGGGAACAGAAAGCATCGTTGTGTAAACACTAAATTCAATGCTTTCCCTCTTTCTCTCATGTTTTCCTTTTGGATTGAATATGTACATTAATTTTATTAAGAATTTTATGTGTCTTAGGTTTGGTAAATAGAACTATTTATCCTGCCAGTGGAAGGTTCCCCTACATTCACAAGTAATAAAACTTCCTGACATGATTAGACCCCTTTTAGTCTATGTTTTAGTTAATTTTTCCTTCTCCTTTCTCCCTTCACAATTTTTGTTTTTTCTTTGAACAATTATTCCGATAAATATTCAACAGCTGGATTACTCTGGTTGTTACAGGGTGGGGGCAGGGGGCTGCTAGGGCTTCAGTCTTGCAACTCATTTTGTGCAAACAATAAAAAACAGGTTTAATGATTAGGACTGTCATATATTTAAACTTAAAGAAGAGGTTCAGAAAGACAAATATGGTACTATTTGTTCCATATATTGAAAGAAGTAGTTATCCGGGTTGACTCAAATTACCCCAGCCCAAACAATAAAACAAACAAAAAAAAAGAAAATCAGTCCTAGAAGAAAGACACTAACGTTAAATATGGTTGATAAAACAACTCTGTGAAATAAAAAGCTCTGTATCAGCCTAACCACATCAAAAATGTTGTATAAGACAGGATTTTTTTCAAGAATGAAGCCTAAGTTAAAATAAGATACCAGTGGTGGTGCTTCAAGACTTTGCTCACTGTTTTAAGCATTTGTATTTACCCTCTTACGCATCCAAGGAAGCATAATAAATTCAGATTAGTAAGCTTTAAAAAACTCTTGCTTCTGCGCACTCAAATACGATTTTCTTCTCAACCCATTACCCTTTACCACTACCACCACCCATGACTTATCTCTGTTGTATAACAAATGTATTTTTCTCACTGCATTTTATTTGCATTGTTTTCTGTCTACACTTATGACAACAATTTAAACAACTGGTTTTGGCACACATCATTAGTCTTGATTGGTTTTAACCAGTATGGACTTTATAAATTTTTTGCATGGCTTCTGAATTTACACCAACCACAAAATAACTCCAGGATATTTTTGTTTCCAACTAGCTTTAAAAATTGATTTAGCGACAGCAAAAATTAAGTTTCAGATAGAGCAAAAGGGTTTAGAATTGGGCTTTAAAATTCCTATATTTCTTTGCTGCTTCCTAGCTCAGTATAACACAGGTGAGCAAACCAGACTTGGAAACAAAGTGTGCTCAAGACCCTGAGGCTGGCTGTCACAGAAGAGCAGTATCTATGTTCTCAAGCTCCTTGGGCCTCCTAAGCAGTGTGGCCACATGGAAAACACCCCCAGTAATGCTTCACAGGCTATGCTGAGCTCCAAGGCAGCACCTGCTAATTAGCGGCATGGTGACAAATGTCCCAGGCCAGAGCTGTATCAGGGAATCTTCCAACAGCAACAATGGGCAAATGCCAGTCATCTGCCCTGGCACCGCTCAGATTAGTAATGCTGGCCTGCCTATAAAATCTAAGTACTTTGGTTGCTGTTTTGTGAATGGCTGAAGCACCTATTTCTGCCAGATGAGCTGTTTGAGACTTGCTTCACACCTCAGCACAACCGAGATCTATAAACCATGACTTTGCCATCTGTATACCATAAATTCAGTATTGTGAGGTTTCTCAAAGAAAAAAAACATGGCTTGGGTGACTGCTTCTTCATTTGAAATCCTTCATCAGGCAGTCTGAGATATAAGAACTGTTTTGTTAGGAAGTGTGAATGTGTGTGTGTGTGTGTAGTGGGAGAATGTAATGGATGCTCCCTGTAGATTCAGGATGCCGGCTTTCACAAACATGTAGAAACTGCCCACCTACATTTCTAAAGAGAGTTCACAGATCCCAGCCAAACCACCTGCAAAGCAAAGGATATGTGAACTGCTCAGCAGATCAGAACAGGTGGAAGCTTTCAATTAGGCAGAAGATCCAAGGGCCCCTGTCCCTCTGGAGATGCTTCTTTAAATATGCAAACTATCCTGGAGCAAACCTACAATTAGTGATGACCTGAAAATGAGATTTTTGTACTTCCTTATCCTTCTCCTCTGTCACCATCTAATCCAAAGCAACGTTAATGCTTTTGCAAAAATGAATGAATGTTATTAAAAACATGATCCAGAAAAGCCTCTTTGCAGTCTGGCATTTAAGGCATTCCTCTGCAAGATGCTGAAGTGAGGACAATTCACAGCCACACAGTTAACGCTGAATGGTGAGGCACAGCTTACTGTCAGGGTTCAGTAAGACACCTCTGTTCGGAAGGAGGATGTACTTCTCTAGAAACTCACACCCAGTATTCAAGAGGATGCAGTCTTGTGCATGTGCATATCATGGTGCTGTACTCTATTGTGATCTCCTTATTCAATGAGCTGTTTAGGAGACAATACTCCTCTCTAGGATTCAGTATTCATCTCTGGGCTGTGGACTTCCGTTAAATGTCATGCATCTTAAAGTGAATAGTACCATTTGATCCTGAAGTAGCCAAGATCTCTTTGCATTATGACAATTTTTGTTCCTGATTTGCATTTGATAATCTCTTAAGGAACCTGGTCATAAATTCAGATGGGAATTACATGATTGGGCAGGAAATAGAATATCTGTCCTTCAAGTCTTAGGTCAGGAGGTTGCCACTGAAATTCCAAGTATCTGGGCATGTGAAAGCTCAGAGTAACAAGTTTCTCTCTACTTCTTTCTCTGCCTACTTCCAGAGTTAAACAACTATTTAAAAATGAAAGACAAAGTTTCTCACAAGCAGATTTAGCAAATGAGCATTCCATAGGGAAAAAAAAAACAACCAAAAAACAAACAAACAACAACAAAAAAAACACAACAAAAAAAAAAAAGGCATAAAAACAAAACAAAAACCTAAATATTTTTTTCCTCAAATGGTTCACTGTTAAGTAGATTTAAACTGAAAGAGAATCAGCAATACACGCCCTTTTTCCATCTACACTGGAAAAACAGCCATTTCATGTACTATGCACAGGTGAGCATTTTCCTGTAAATGCGAATGAAACAAAAACTCAGAGACCAAAGCTCAGCATTATCATCATACAGTATTATCATCATAGAGAGGGAAAGGTATAAAACATTTCATGTCCTACTCTGTCTTATATTCTGTTCACACAGCTACAGGTTGGGCAGAGAACAGATTCAGAGCAGCCCTGTACAGAAGGACTTGGGGGTGTTGGTCGATGAGAAAATGAACATGAGCCGGCAGTGTGCGCTTGCAGCCCAGAAAGCCAACCATATCCTGGCATACATGAAAACGAGCGTGGCCAGCAGGTCGGAAGAGGTGATACTGTCCCTCTACTCTGCTCTCGGGAGACCTCACTTGGAGTACTGTGTACAGTTCTGGTGTCCTCAACATACAATGGACAGGAAGCTGTTGGAGCAAGTCCAGAGGAGGGCCACGAGGATGATCAGGGGACTGGAGCACCTCCCATATGAAGATAGAATGAGAAAGTTGGGGCTGTTGAGCCTGGAGAAGAGAAGGCTGTGTGGAGACCTCATAGCAGCCTTCCAGTATCTGAAGAGGGCCTATAGGGATGCTGGGGAGGGACTCTTCATTAGGGACTGTAGTGATAGGACAAGGGGTAATGGGCTTAAACTTAAACATGGGAAGTTTAGACTGGGTATAAGGAGGAAGTTCTTTACTGCAAGGGAGGTGAGATACTGGAATGCGTTGCCCGAGGAAGTTGTGAATGTTCCATCCCGGCAGTGCTCAAGGCTGGATTGGACGGAGTCTTGGATGACATGGTTTAGGTGTCATGTCCCATGGCAGGGGGTTTAGAACTAGATGATCTTATGGTCCTTTTCAACCCTAACTATTCTAGGATTCTAGGATTCTATATCAGTTGAACATCAAGTTTTCACACTTGGAACTGAAAGAAAGTTTTTCAGTATTATGATGAAATTATAATTCTTGATTTGCAGCCATGGAACTAGTTTCTGGAGGATTTTCAAACAGCAAGATGTCTCAACAGCATGTATTTCCAGACTGTAGTTTTAGCAGATAACAAAAAATCCTCTTACTGGGTAATGTGTGCTAGACGCCAGTCAGTACATTCTCTGCCAAAACACTTGATGTCATTTGATCACATCCAGGGTGGAGGGAGGCCAGTGAACAGCCTGTATATAAAACAACATGCAAGAGAATAGAAAGATATAACTTTCTGCTTCCTTTAACTGCATACTGACTGTCAGCTCAAATGCTGTCATCTATCTGCAGCTACAATAGCTCATGTATAAAGCAGTGGTCTACATTCTGGAAGGGCAAGTTTCATTCAGTATCTAGAGTGCTTCTGCACATTTTTGACAATTCTCTCATGCTCTTGAGCTGGTCTACCTGGCATATTAATATGCACATTTATTAGTGCAGTTTCTTAAATTGTCAAAGCTTTCCTCTTTCAGGTACATAAAACATGACTTATACAGCATGCCGGCACACTTTTTCACACTACCAGGTGGATTTATGTTTGTACTCCTTTTTCCCTCTTTTCAAGTGACAAGTTAAGGATCCTTCACCTATCTCAAGGATGGGATCTTCAGCTGCTCAGACTCCCTGACTAGAGCTCCATCTGTTTTCCAGCTTTACGGAAGACAAGACAACCAGCAGAGCTGAGACTCTCCAGAAGCTGAAGACTCTGGCTGATTAATGGCTCAGAAAAATGGGTTTTCCAGAACAGTGTATCTATTCACTTGGAATGTATAATACACACCACAAAGTGTCAGAACAACCAAGTGTTAAAATGTATATTTTCTTTAACAATACAGCAATCTTTCCATGGAATATATGTGAGGCTCTCTCATCCCAGACAGGCTAAGAGCACCAGATTGATCTATTTATAGTAACTATCCTACACCGTACACAATCCATCTGGATTTCAGTCTTATCTTCTGTAATTTAGTCCTATTAATTAGTTCAGCATGCCTAATTTAATATTACCTGTAATTCTGCATATTTGACATGGAAAGACTGTACATTAAAAGACCAACTGTAAAGCTGTCAAAAAAAAGTACTTTCACAACAGCTCCTCCACTGTTTTTCAGACACTTTCCAAGTGATCCTACCTTTAACTGCTCCCCTTTCCTCTAAAACATTTTTTGATTTAACTGTGTATTTTCTGAAACCTTAATGTCACACAGGTAATTAGTCAGATCTGACATTTATTAGAATACTACAACAAACTTTCCTTATTCATTAGATAAAATAATGAGATACTATGTGCTTATCAAATAAGTATTTGACTATATTCATTAAATGATACTTCATTTTGACTTATTCTGGTCCAGTGCAACAAATATTTTTTTGTGATCCTTTCCCCTTCCACCATCCATATTCTGACATAATCATCACTCCTAGAATAATCTAAAGTTTCCTCATGATATTCACCTCCAACTTACTATTTCAGCAGATAAAGGAAAATACAGGAAAATGCTAGGGACATGTTAAGATGCTTAATATGTCTAAATATTTGCTACCAAAGAGCTGCATTATGTGTCAAGTTCTAGTGAAAACCTTTCCATAAATATTCCATGGGTCTCGTTGCAGTGCCGAAGGCAGGCAGTAAGACAGAAAATCACTGGGCATGACCAGTGAACAATGGAACTATAAAAGAGAGTAGGAGCCTTTTGTAGATAAGTTAGTAATTCTCTTAGCATAAAGGAGACAGATATGTTTGTTCTACTCACATCTTTATGGAAGGGTTGGCTCAAGTCCAGTGTTTAAAATAAATGGGGAAATTTAAAAAGTGATACTTGACCCTGAGTATTTTCTTTTTTTTTTTCCCTAACCTGACAGACTGTGTTTGAATCCATTTGGGGTAACACTATCAGTAATACTAGCATAAGGAAAGAAACCTTCAGAAGCCTGTGACTGAAACAATGTCTCTTCTACCCAAACTGCCTGCCGTCACACTGCACTTGCGTACATCAACAGGAACATGGACTGCCCCAACTGCCTTGGCTGCTTTTCCTGACTGCCCACCCACCCATATTGTCTTACATTTACATGTTCTTGTGAAGCTCTGAGGAGCACCACACACCATGAGAGCAATCCAGGTGAAGATTTCTTTTCCATTGTCTCCTCTCCCAGAATTTTACTCCCAGCATGGTTCCCACAGTGGCTCTCCTCCATTAGCAGCTAGGAACTCAGGACAAGCCCCTGTTGTTGCTGAGACTGCTTCTTAAGTCCTGTCTTATACTGGCTAGACATAGCATCCTTGGTCTATGGTGAGAAAGAATACCCAGGTCAGCAGTATCATACTACTTCAGGCTCATCAAGATAACAGTGCAGAAAAGATAAAGAAGTGAAAAGTGAAGAGCAGAGAGTTGCTGCCCTGAATATTTATAAATGGAAATGATGAATAAAGACCGTATTAATCCCTGGAAAATTAAGATATTGAAATTTGTTTTTAATGCTAACATATGCTATTGAATTTTCATTTGCAACAATTTTTCCCTTTCTTTCACTATTATCTGGTAAATTTAGGCAAAATCCTTCAAACAAAGGAAGAATTTTAACAAATCTCTTTTTTTTTTTTCCACATGCCAAACTGCAAAGTAGATAGATTTCACTGTGGCTGAAGGTGAATGCGTTTAAATTTCATATTTTATACATACATTGACTATAAAGATTATTGTTCTCTCAGGGTCATTTGAAAACAAGTGCTTGTGAAAGATAAAATGTAGGAGGGCTTTAAAACGCAGGTCCCACGAGCTGCAGTAGGTAGTCTTACTTATTAAGTGACAATCACATGTATATGCAGAGTTAAGTAATCTCTGTTAAATTCCTAAGCAGCTGAGTTAAGAAGCAGGGGTCTGGGAAGCAAACTGCCTTTTTTTCATATTGCAGGACAGAGGCACAGTGTTTTATCTTGGGAAATCTAAGCCCATTTTTTGTTTTTTTACTTTCCTCTTCTTTTTTAGTTTTAAGTCTCCAAATTGTTGCTGCTTTAATGCCTTCTTTTTTAATTGCCTTCCACAATAGCTAAGTGGAGAAAGAAAACAAAACAGAGTGGTAGAGAGAGGGAAAGAGAGACATGGAAACCAGTATATTTAGAAAAATATTACCATAAAATGAAAACATCTGACTTTTCCACATACACATTTCAAGTGTTTTTAAGTTTGTTTGGTTTTCCCTTGTCCAAAAAATAAATATGAGCTCAGTTTGACTGATTTGTACTGTCCCCTTCCTGTTTTGCAGCATACAGTTGGTCATATTTCTGGCATAATCAGAGAGCATGCATCAAGTTTCTTATTCAGGGAACCAAAGGCACACGACTTCTGAAAATCTCTTGGACAACCCTAAGAAGATTGGCTGAACTCTGAGTATTCCTTTGCCAGTGCTGAAAAACTTGGAAATACCTTGGACTTCACTTTGATACAAGCCTAGTGTTGCTGAAAATTAGAATATTTAGGAGATTTGTTTCTTTCTTATGTATTCACAAGGAGTATATTTATTGTTATTTCAATAAGAATTAGTCTCCATGAGAAAAATGTTGAAGTTCAAAAGTAATGTAATATAATTTAACAACACTGTATATTCATGTGAATTCAGTACAATGGGGTCCAACTAGCTGTATCTTAATAGTTTGTTGTCTGTGTACAGCAATCATTTTAAAAAGATACTTACTTACTGTATCTATCATGCAAAAATAAATCTAGCATACAGTGATAAATCAATGTTGGTTTTAACATCGCCACCAAGAAAGTCTTATACAGAGCATCATAAATGTGCTACTGACCTTATACTGTATTATATCATCTTACAGTAGTTCTTTCTACATTTTTATATGATACTAAAATCAAATTCTATGGTGCTTTGACAAATTCCCATTACATCATATTAGTTTGCTATTTCAATAATAGTTTTCCTTCCCTAATATTAAGCAAAAGCCCTACTGTGTTCATATTTTCTTCCAAAACTTTTCTGAAAGCTCTTATCCAAAACCAGAACTACGTTTGTACAAGACTGAATAGTTTTGAATGTTTTGAGGGTAATCTGAAGATTAAACATCTGTAGAAGCAAGCGTGAGAGGAAATATGTCAGACAATTCATTCTGACCATAGGTTAATTCTTTTCCTTGCTTAAACAGCTTACTTTTGACTCGGATTTTTTTAAAACCTTGTGTACTTTTCAATAGCAATTTTTAATCCCTCCCCTCACTGCTGTTCTCACATGCACAAAAAAATTGCAGTATTTGATTTCTTCCCATTACAAGCCACACTTAATAAGAACAAACTGAAATATGTTCTCGTGCTAGAAAGATGTAAGCAAATTTCCCATCTCCTTTTTCACTGCCTGTAAACTTTTCCATTTTACAAAAGTCACCCTCCAGAGAAGTTTTACAGGTGCTGTGTGGTCTTTGTCATAGATAACGCAACTCCTGCTGTAAGAAAACCTACAGCTGACCAGGGGGATTTCCGAATAATATTACCTACAGGTACCATTCCCTACAGGTACATTCCCTACAAGGACCGACAGGTGCTGTCATTAAGGCTAAATTTGTTGGTATAGTGACACTAAATTAGCAATTTTGTGGTCCCCTATGTGTAAAAAAAGAAGACAACAGGTAACCATTCTGTCCCTTTCACCTATGGGTTGTAGTGAGGTTCCAGCAATTTTTTTTGCAGAATTTTCTTCAGGCCTCAGATGGACCTCAGCTGTCTGGTCCATATTTCCTCCTGACAGAAGCAACAGGCTAGATGGAAACATTAAATAGTCCAGGTGCAATCCTTAGGCTACCATTTTGACCTTATGAAGTAATGCTACATTATGAAGAGGTACAGGTGTGAAACATGTCCTTTCATGTCTATAATACATTTGGGTTTTTTTTAAGTCTTCATAAGAACTCATGTGTGTTAAGAAAGCATGAAATCCCTAGGAAAAAGCTTTGGACACAGCCGCAAAACTCTGCTAATACAAAGCAGCACATACAGCAAAACCAGTGGGCAGTATGCCATAACCTCTTGCAGATTGCTGTGTTGTTTTTGTTTTTTTTTTTGTTAATTTATATAACAACACAGTGTCTATCAAATTCCTTGGCTACAGAAGATTCACACACTGACTACAGACAATTCTCACACTTTTTGTTTAACAGCACCTTTGCAAACACAACCAGAGTTCAAATTGCTTTGGCACGGAACAACAAGCAAAAATGGGAAGACAAGCATAGTTTTGACTCATACTACTTCACAGAAGTTTCCTATGCCAAAACTAATAGTATACCAATATCAGACTATTTCCATCCTTTCTTCAGACATTGCTACAGCCTCAATTAGCAATGCCAACATGTTGCAAGGAGTTAAAGAGGGAGTGTGGATCAAAAATGGATCATCTCCGTGTTGATTAAGGAACAGTGAGTATTAGGTGAGAACACCTATCAGAAAATATTCTCAGCTGACTGATAATCTATAAATCAGGATTGTAAAAAAACTCTGAAAAATGTGTAATGGACCCCACAAACATAGGGGAAATTCTGGAAAGATGCTGAAAAATGATTTCAAGTACCATGCAAAAATATTCCATGAATCATGAACTCTCAGGGAAAGACTAGACATTTGGTTGCAGGTACTTAAAACCTTTTTAAATTATCTACCTTTTTTTAGGAGCTTTGATCATAGGTTTTACCAAGAGAATGTGAAGAGAGGGTCCAGGGCCTCCTACTTCACCCTCTTAAATAGGGAGACTCCAGGGGGAACCAGTTTGATATTCCAGCACTTTCACCATTCAGAGTGAGACATAAAGTGCAGCAGTGTACTGATGGGATGAAGCTGGTGCCACTACATCTGTGCTACTAACCTCACCCTGCAAGAGCTCTCACTGCTTTCATCTCAGCTGAGTGTACTCTCTATCAAGTGCTATAGCCTAACAGTGGTGTAATTTAGCCCAAGCGAAATAAGATTATCAGCTTTCTTGTCTGTCGTCAACAGGTTAATACAGAATTTAATTTGTTAAAATAAATGTTAGAGGTTTTCTGTTTTGTTTTCCTCTGGAGTAACATCACAGACTGGGATATAATTGATTTGCAGCTCTAACCACAAACAGAATCTGTTAAGATCAGAGTTGCCATAATATTATTTGTTTCTGTTGGGGGAAGTTGGCATAGGATTCGCTATCTCCTGTTATTTAGAGTTTTAAAAGCATTTTTAATTATGGCACTAAATAATTACATATGTCAACAGTCACACGGCAAATAAGAATTTAAAGTATCTATCTATCTACTATCAGCCTGTTTTGCTTACTGCAAAAGAGCTGTATAATACTCAGCTCATGATTTGATAATCCTGACCCAGAGGAAAGAAGGAAACGGGTGGTTTATGTCAGCATGAGAAATATTTTTTTTTCACCTATTATTATATTAGTATAGATTCAAAGACACAGAGATGATAATTCTGGCCTGGAAAATTAAATTCTTCTCCAGAGACTCTTTTCAAACTGATTTGTGCAATCAGAGCTCCCTCCTGCTACCTGATCATGGCTACGGTGCTTTAGAGTGTCTAATCAAGAGATGATTAGAGATGATGACATTAAGGAGGTTCAGGTTCAGTGCTACCATGGTGGCCAATCAATAATGCAATTGTCCAGCCTAGCACTCAGGAGATCTGTGTATGAGTCCTGTCAATTACTAACTCTTCATGTCCTGTTAGGAAAACAAAACTGATGTGGTCTTACATTGTAGAAATTCTCAGTTTAAGAACATTTTGTCAGGTATAAGCAGTAACATCTCTGAGACAATTTTTCAGTTTCCTTTTGGCTTTATGGTGATTATGTTTCATACTTTCAGTGATTTGTCATGTCATCCATGTTCAATATGAACCAAACCCAAAATAAAACCTGGCTGTAGTTCTGTGGATATCCAGATCTCTAGTAAAAGATGTCCTCACAATATTTAGAGCCCTTTGATATTGGTTTTGGAAAAGCAGCCTGATCAGGAAATTTAAAATTTTAAAAGTTATTCAAATGCACAGACTAAAAGACCTCTGGGCAAACAAAGAGCTTATTATGAAATAGCAACAGGTTGCCATTCGTACACCATCAGACAAATAATTTTACCTGGAGAATCCCAAGACTCAACATCTAATGATTCTCCTGTTTTCTGACTAAGCATTAGATGTTCCACTTCAACTAAAAAGCAGCAGAATCTAAGAACTCTTTCAAAGTCCTTTTAGTCAGAATGAACTAGCAACAATGTGCATCAATTAATTAATAAAGACTCAGAGTAACCTAGCTTTATTTACTTTGCTGCACTCTACATTTCTGCTTTAAAATAGAGTACAGCATTTCTATAATTTCCTCCAAGATTTATCTGTAAATAGGCAGTTTGCCACTCACAATCATGGGTAACTACATTCTGGTCATAGTCACCCTGTTGTTAGTATAAGTCCAAGGATTTTTGTGTTTTCACCAGAGTAACTGCGATCTGGAGCCGGCAGAGGATTTACCAAATTTCAGTCTAGTCACTTTGCTTTTTATTCTGCAATGTCTTAGCAAAAAAAACAAAGGTAATACTGAGACCATACCAATACTGTAAGTAAATATCTGTAGCTAGCATTAAATTCTTCTGAGTAATTAGTATGTAATTACGCTGTTCCCTGACTATCTAAGCGACAATCAGCATGGCTGCTCCATTTCTGAGTTCACTAGGGCAGAACAAGATCCTGCAGTGGTGTCAGTCAAAGCACTTTGAACAGAAGCACTCTTGGCACAATAATTTCACAATTCACTATTTAATGAGAGAAAAAAAAATACTATTACCTTTTTCCTGGAATAGTGGACAAGGATTGTTGCCTTAGTCTATGACCATTCTTTGAAATTTGATCAGCAGGTCAGCTCAGGTACTTCTTGTTCATAGACGTTGCCAAAGAGTAGGTTTTGTTTTTTTTTCTTTTATATAAGGAGTCAGATTCAGGTATTTATTGATATATAACATCTATGTGAAAGGCAAAGAAGCTTCAAAAGGTGAAAGTAGAAGTGAGACTTGAAATTTACAGCTACCAGACTTAAGATACTTCAAAGATTTGTACCTGTTATCTGTATAGGCATGCAAAAGTGTCTTTTGGCAGTAGTTTTCCACTAACACTTTTGATCTGTGAGCAAAATCTCTTCTGCTTATTATTTTCGGAATGTTCAGACTCTTATCTGATAGAGTGTGAAGAATTTGATCCTAAAAAAACCCCAGCAAAAGTAAGTAAAACAACCTACTGAGGCCAGGGGTAGCTAACAGGAGCAAAAAAGAAAGCAATCAGTGCTTAAGTTCTCCACTACACAGCATATTTAAGAACATACATAAAAAAGCAGCAGAGAAAAAAAAAAAAAGAAAAACAAAAAATAAAAACCAAAAAAGAACCCAAACCCAAAAAACTCAAACAGTTCATTTTGAAATAAAAGGTAAAGGACAAGTGCACTTAAACTAGGTCAAATACTTAAATACACTGCCCTAAAAATAACGAAGAACTAAGACAACAAAAACAGAATTTGATATTAGTAAAATTAAACTAGAAAAATACATTAAATAAATAGTGCTTTAGAATAAGACACAAATAAGCGGAAGCAAAATAAAGGGGATATTTTGCTTGGTAAAACCAAGGATCCTCAATTTACTATAAAATAACACTATGCAGGAATAAAGCTATAAAGACAACAAAAAGAACATTTAAGTTATCTGCATTTGACACAAGAATTCAGGTCTCAGGTGTTAGCAGGAATGGCTGCAGCAAGATTTTAAAGGGTTTTCAAGCCACTAATAGTTTTATTTCCTTGCTTTACTTATTTTCACACAAGCAGTTGTAAAGCGATGAACTACAGGATAAGCACAAAGTGATAATAGAATTTGATAAGACAGAACATGTTCCGTGCAGTGCAACTCATGCCATATGGTGAAACTAGCAGAAGTTACAAACAAATAAAAGATTGTTCATTCAAGTCCAAAGCTGACCTCCGAGAATTCACAGGGAGAATGTCAGATATAAAGAAGAAAACATCTTTGCCCTATGGCACAATTTGATGTAAGCTACATTGCAAGAAAACTCATGCCCAATCAATTACTTGTCTTCTTTCAAATTTATTACTTTGCCATATTTTAGTTCAATACCAAGTCAACTCCAGTTCAAGGTTCTCAATACAGTTGCTACATTCTCTCACGCAAAAGATGTATTTCTTCCACCACTGCTTGATAACTCCTCTTCAAAGCTGGGTGGCAATCCTAGCCAAGTCCTAGTCCAAGACTTATTGCAGACCACTGCTAAACCCTCAGGGGAGGAAGAGGAGAGAAACAGAAGGAACAGCAAAACCATCAGAAGCATAGAGTCATTCATTCTTGCAACTCACAAAGCCCTAGGCCTGATATGTTAAAACACAAGGAATTCTATTGCTAAAGGAGAAATTTTACAATACAGATTCCTGCAAACAAATAAATGCTTCAAAATTATTGATTTTCATCAGAGAGACCATCATCTGGTACAGTTTTGACATTTCTGGTCTGAGCAGGCTTCGAACTAACAGTTGAAAGAAAAGTCTTTGTTATTCTATGTCAGCCACACACTTCCCTACAGGCAGGATAAGATTTGCCAATACTTTTGTAATACACTCATGGGCATAACAAGAAAGAGTATTACTGCTAAGCTGCAGCACTGACTTCACACTTACTAACTCCTCTGATCTCCTCTTCCTCTGTTCCTAATTAGCAGAGAATGCTTGCTTGTAGGCTTCAGGCTGGAAGCAGTCACACTCGCACCCAGTTGAACGCATGGCAGTAATTGCTGCAGCTGCAAAGCCACCATTAAAGTCAGAGGTCCTTCCAGCCCCAGAGGCTTGGGGCAGCTGTGCCACCTCCTGTCAGCCTAGCTGCTCTAGTGCAAATTAAGCCTAATCTGGGTGACTGCTCTGCTTCCACAGCTCTTCTGTAAAAAATAAGGGCCTAACTCCCCATTGCCTTGGGCAATGTGCTGTCATTTACCTCTATGCAAAGTGGGTACAACATACTGTTAGAGCAGTACATTAGACAGATGAAAACTACTAAGATCAAGCTAACAATATGAGGATGTTTTCTCTGAGCAACAGACTTTGATAAGCACTTTCAATTTAGTGTAAAATTCTCTGCCTTTCACTGTATTGTAGATTCAGCAGGGGCCAAGTCTTTCACAAGCAAGACTCTGAGCTGATATTTTTTAGGCTTCTTGTTTTCCTCATAGCCCAGCAAACACAATCAAGCTGCCACTGTAAAGGTATCTTACCAGGCTCACTGATTCACACAGCAGACTACAATGACAAGAGATCTGATGTGTAAGCAGACTGACCCAGAGGAAAGGAATACTAATCAAAAATAAAAATTGATAATGGAAGGAGGAAAAAATCTTGAAATAGCTATGTAAGCAAAAAATGCTAGTAAAGAACAATTTAATTGCTAGCTTTAATTACAGAGAATCAAGCAGGGGATGAAGGGGTGGGGAGATATGGCAGACAACAAGAAAAGTCTACTGTCTCCAAAGATGAAAGTTGTGCTCCTCTTGCTCCTTACATATTATAACAAAGTAAGTCCTTAATGAAGGTGGCAGTATGGATTCGGGAAAAAGGCAAGAAAAGGAAGCAAGGTCATCAAAGTAGTAGAAAAGAATGATGCAATGCAGTACACGCTTATGACCTGTAACATTTAACGGCCCAGAAGAGAGACATACCTGATTCTTTACTTTTGGTTTTGCATCTTTTTTTCTGATTGCTAGTTCCTAGTTTGTTTTATATCCATTCTCTGTAATTCCACACAATATGCCCTTACTTCTAATTTTATAACTGTTGGGGGTGGGGGGGGAAGAGGAGTATATCAAGATGTAACATATTGTGGAAGGAGAATACACAGCCTGAAAAAAAACTGTGTTTGTGCACCATCTTTCCCTCTACCTACAGGGCTTGGGGCTGTCATAACACACTGTTTGGAAAGACAGCAGTGCCTAAGTAGTTCAAACATCAGTTATGCTATGTGTCCAAGCATGTCTGAATTGCAGTCAAAAGCAAAACCATACAAGCTATCTTTGAACTAGACAGCTTGTGTGCCAACAGCAATGTATCTCAGCATCACCATGGTTCTTCCTTCACTGTTCCAAATGAATTTCCTGATGTGATCTATATTAAGAGAATTACAGAGTTCAGCACACCTGTCACTTCAGCTTGAGAAATATTAGTAATAATAGCATTTCTTTCACAGTAGAACTACACTGTTGTACAAGAAGAACATGCTACGTAGAACAGACCTTTTTAATTAATCCTCATGTTTTTCAGGGGAAACATCATCTTTCCTTGTCTAAGCACCAAAAAGATCTAACCATTATATTTGATCAATACTCTATCCATCCATTCACCTGAAGATATATCACAGTATGGTGCATTTCCATCTATCTCTATGGAATCCCAGAATTTGCTGTTGAATGAAACAGAGGCAGGCACCAGTCTGTGGGCAAATGGTTTGGCTTAGCTACATCCACACTTCACGGCACCTAGTATTCATCTTTCCCTGGGCCTCAGTCACCTTAAGTCATGCTGAATATCTCTGTATGTTTTATTTACAGTTGAATGTGTCTAGACTACTGAGAAATCTGTTTTGTAGTCTATCAATGTTTCACTGTTTGAAACTGGAAGTATTTTGGAGCCTCTGACTTGTAGCCTAAATGTGGGCATGTGGGAATGCTTGAGGATGCCAACCTTGCTAGGGTACTGTTGGAGGACTGTACAGGCAGAATTGTTGCACTACCTACCCATGATGGGCAGGGATATAAGACACATGCTATCCCCCAAATTCTACCTAGACATTGTCTCGGAAAATTTTGGCAGGTGTCAAAACCATGACTGGGAGCATGAGAGCAATTTAGTAACATGCATGGTGACAGATTAAGTCCTTAAGCCCACTCTCTGGATCTGATTTATTTAACAGTGTAGATAGAACTTATGATACACACTTTCCTGACTAATTTTTTCCACTTCTTTTGTCTTCTTCTTTTATTAATGCCCCCAGGCAAAAGTTTTGTACAATGCAATTGAGTCAGTGGAATCCTTTAACCAGACCTAACAGTCAGCAAATAAAAGCATAAAGGCGGGAAGCAAGTATAACAAAATAAAAACCTGATTACAGCAAAACATTATATGCAATTAATGGTAATCCAAATCTGAGAAGGAAACAAAGGCTTAGATAGCCATGACAGCAGTATTTCCACTGATGTGGTGACCTATTCAAACATTCAAGTTATTCTGTCCCCAGTGTCACAGATCACTGTTAGAGCAAAGCTACAAATGATGTTTTAGGGTTTGGGGGCTTGTTTGCTTTTATTCCCCTCAAAAAAAGAAAAAAAAAAAAAGTACAAGCTAGAAATCCAGCTGCAAAAAGAGACAATAACAGCTGCTTTTTATTGACAAATGCTCTAGCATTTCAGATTGGTCCTTGTTGCTTTGCAATTAGTTATGAATTTCTGAAGCCCTTTTCTCCCTGCAGAGAAGATACAATAGAGATGACGAGGACTGATCGTGGTGTGTGAGCCAACACTCCCATGTGTGGGCTCTGATGCAGTTGCAATTCTGCTAACTACATCTGAGCACTGATCAGTCTCTGGCACAGAAAACCTGAAGTAAGAATAAATATAGACTGTAATCACATTTATAAAAACACCTACAAAGAAACTGAAAGCTAATGAATATGTGCAAAAAGGATGGGCCCTGTTTTTCTAGGGATATTCACATTAGGAGTTATTTTGCTACAGTTAGTTTTCAAGTAAATGAAGGCAAAGTCATTATCTGCTGACCAGTATAATTAAAGAAGTGATTACTTTAACAAGTAATTGGTAACAAAATGCCTAACCAGTAATCAGAAGCACAGGCCGTATGTTTTTAAATATGACCAAATCATTTGCGTACTGCTTTTGTGCAATAAATTAAAGCCAAATGGAAAATCTGCTGACAGGAAACAAGTAGCAATAAGAGTAGAGCAATATGTTAAATCCTTCATTCTGGCTCATTTAGGTAATGTCGCGTTCATTTTAGATTCATGAGTAGAAGCCTTTACAGATTGGGCATGCATACCATAAATCTCAGGTTATCCATTATTAGGTGGCATTCTGCTGTTTGCAATTGTACATGTTTACTTTGTGCATAATTAACTGCATAATAGCTATCTGTGCTCTGCACAGAATTTACACTCAGGCTCTCATCAAAATAAATGACTCTAGAAAGTAGGGCAGTTCCATTAAGCTCTCTGCAATCTGCATTTTCAAATACTGGTTCTCAGAAAATGGAGTTAGAGCTTTGATTTTTCCAACTGCAATCAGAATAAAATCCAGTCTTTCAAAAGGTCCCATGTTTGTTTTTCAGGGTATTTTATCAAATCTCAAAGTAGTAGCTGGAAAGCCAAGGGGTGGAGACACAGTAAAGCTGAGAATACCTAACAGAAGCTGGGATGACACATTTCCATAAAAATAATCAGTACAGAGCAGATTTGGACAAGCAACTGATCATTGCGCAGCTCCATGCTATGGATCAAAAACTTCACCCTGCAGTTTTTCTATTTCTGTGCATGCTTACCACTACTAGGTCAACTAATTCTTCCATACACTTTCTTTATACACTGTATGTCAGCAAAAGCTCCCAGATTTCTTTTTCCATTATGCAAAATTGGATGAAGGAAAAATAAAATAAAATGAGGACGAAAGAGAGGAGGGAAAACTGCTAATAAAATAATCAGGCTCAAAGAAACAGGTAAAAGCTCCTAAAATGGAGGCCTGCAGCCACAGAATAAAATGAGACAAATTATAGAGAAGTGGTGAATTTGACTGCTTCATGGAATTGTAAGCTGATGTCTTTATTTTTTTAAATGATCTATGTGCTACATAAAGAATATTTAGTATAAATGGAGGTATGCAGTGAATATTATTTTATAGTTGATCTGTTGCATAAAGAAAGTGTTTCATAACAGGAGTTTTTCGAAAAGTGATTACTGAAAATGTGTGGAAAGAAATCTTATAACCTATCCATGTGTTTGAAGGAAGTACTGTGATAAAATGTGACTATCATGGTGCAGAATACTATAAATATTCATAAGAAAGGAAATCTCTCAGACAGGGCAGCTTTAAGCTAAAAAGCATGAAGAATATATATGGCCCACTAATGCTAATTACCTTCCATTTTCCCCCTATAAAATGATGTGGTGATACACGAGGGAAAAATAATGCAAAAATAATTGCAAAGATAACAACACGTGTTTTTTATGAATTTCTTTGTTTATGTTGTTTTACAGGTTGCCGTAATGTAAATTTACCTTTCCTTCTTACAAGCAATTGTATGCGACATTCACTTTAGGTGGGAGAGGGAATTTTTTGTTTCCTGGTTTTCCTTTTTGCTTTTAAAAGAAGCTGTGGTTTCTTTTAGGACAGCAGTGGGAGGGTCTCCTTATTATTTTTCTAATTGCTTTTCCCGGAATGATTCTCCCTCAGTCCCCAACCTGCATCCCCCAGAGAAGTTTGGTATGTCTGATTTATGTAATGTCAGCATGTAGTCAGATTAAAGTTGATATATATTTCTACAGCCTGGAATGGTGTGTTTTGTTTTTTTTTTTTCCCCAAACTCTTCACTATTGAAAAGTATGTATCAAAATCAAAACATGCCACATTCTGCAATTTGATGTCTATATATTTTTAAATTACCTGGATTTTATGGAAACTATAATTAGTAGCAATGTAGCTATGTAGTGAATATTATTTTACACTGATATGATTCATAAAGAAAGTGCTTTATAATAGGACTTGCACTCAGACCTCATACTGATCAATATCAATGTATTTTTCTGCTCCCTTTTGTTTTTGAAATACAAGGCTAAAGCAGATAGCAAACAAGTTTCTACTGTGGGATTTACCAGGCTGAGATTTATCTGTTTCTTATCAAGTCTGCTTTATAGGTTGCCTTTCAGCAAAACACCTCATTATTAAAAATTCCTTTTGTAAACCATTATTTTGTATTTTCTTATAGACAATTTATTAACGTATATGGATACCTAAATTGAATTAAAGGGGTCATCAAAAGATGTTAAGGACACAATGGAACTTTTAGAAGTTTCCGTTTATTTCCCACTGATGCTTTCAAGAGCCCCCTACTCTCACCCCTACAAGCACCATTGTATAAGTTGAAATACAAATCTGCATTCATCAAACAGCTATTCCAGCAGAGTCATCCTTTTCATTCCCAAGCCCTCATCATCTTTCTTATGAGAAAGAATAAAAAAAAAAAAAAAAAAAAAAAAGAAAAAAGAAAAAGGGAATAAAAAAGAGATGGATCGCTTCAAAAAGAAGTGGAATAAAAGTGTAGACATTAAATGCCACCAGGACACATGCACGTTCAAGGGGTACCTGTGTTAAACAAGTACAGCTCAGAGTCTTAAGCAAACTGCTCATCTCAGCTGCGATCAGATTCAATACTTCAGTTTCTGTATCTGCTGCTGTAAAGAATCATAGCTTCCTGGCTTTCAGGCAGTTTGTTCATTTTCATTAATTGAGCACTAGGTTCTTTACAACTTGTGTTTCCTCTTGTTATGATTAGGTAGCATATGCATATTATACATGCATGGTTTTGGTCTGGCTGAGATTGAATTAATTTTCCCATAGCAGCCCTCATAATGCAGTGCTTTGTATTGGTAGCTAGAAAGGTGTTTTGGCTACTGCTGGACAGCACTCACAAGGCACCAAGAGTCTCTGCAGTATACTCCCCTCACCAGGAGGCTGGGGGTGCTCCCACCCAGACTTTGAAAGGGGGCACAGCCAGAACAAATGGCTTAAACTGACTGAATGGGTATTCTGCACCATATGATGCCTGCTCAGCAATAAAAAAGAAAGGAGCAGGAAGGGGTAGGTGGCTTTTATTATTTACAATGTTCATCTTCTGGAGCAACTGCTACATGTACTGAAGCCCTGCTTCCTAGGAAGTGGCCAAACATTGACTGCCTATGAGAAGTAAAGAAAAGCTCCTCTGTTTTCCTGTGCTTCCACATGTGACCTTTGTTTTGCTTTATTAAACTTCCTTGAGCTTCACCCAAGAGGGTTTTTTCCATATTTCCCCCCACACTGTCCTGATGAGAAGGGGAGAGGCAGAGCAGCTTGGTGGGCACCTGGTGTCCAGCTGGTGTCCAGGTCAAACCACCACAATCTACAAATGAGTATTATATTATATAAAAAGTATACAAATGTATACCTTTGCTATGCAATTTATAAACACAGATATACATACACATGCTGTGCTGTGAAAGGTTATTTCCAACATATTTTTTAACAACAAATATATATAGAAGCAGGTTTGTTTCAACTAAACTAGTCTATTTGTGATTTTAGCATCTTCATGAGACTATTTTGTGCCATGAGAAAGGTAAAAGGTTAAGAGAATGAGAAAGAAATACTTCAGGGCTTTTATTAGTTTCACAATGCTGATAATATGTAGTACAGTATTGAAAAGCATTCTTAGATGAGATGAGAGCATTTACTAATGAGCCTTCAAATATGCATAGCAAGAACCCAGAAAACAGCATTCTCTGTTTGACAGGCATCTTTTTATACAATAGCTCATGGTTTTAGGGTCAAAAACCTTTCCCTTTTTTTTGTGATACAGAGTACTGCATAAGTTGCTCCTCTCTAATGGCTCCATTGATCTGCGAGGATTCTCCTTCAGGAACAAAATTAACCAATCTGGCACTTTCTTCTACCTGGAAGTAAGCAGTGAATCAGGGAGTATGAAGATGCATGTTTACGACTTATTGTTAGTCAAAATTCAGATAAATGAATACGTAGGAATGGCCAGAGAGGGGAAGGGTAATCCTGAGCAGCTTGATAGAGCTATCTCAGACTTAAGCTATAGTTTGATTTTGTCTGCAGGAGCCCAGGACAAAAACAGAGTAAGGACTTCTTAACTCTTCTTTGACCACCTGCGTTAAGAAACCTCTCACCTAACAGACCACAGTCATTGACAAGCCAGACATCTGTGTATGAACCACTGAAGCCTGGTTCCCTTTCTAGGCAGTAGAGAGAAAGAGGTGTTTCCAAGGTTTGGAGGCCTATTTTAGATAGTTCCTATGTGACGGGTTGTTTTGAACCCCAGAAAACCTCTTTCTCTGACAAAGAAGAGAATTGAGATACATACCTTGGTAAAAGCTACCCACACTGTAGATGTCTGTAATTTGGTTAAATGAATCCAAAATCATTTTCTGCCTTAGTTCTCAGTATCCATATTAGTTCTGTTCAAGGCCTTGACTCTAATTATTTCTCAGGTGCTGTAGCTTTCTGGAGCCTACAGTAACAATTTTTTCATTTATAAACCAGTGGGGACAGAAATCCTGCAGCAGCAGTATTTAATCTGGTCTGGCCAGCTGAATTATTCTAGAAAATAATCTGTATCAAAACTCATAGTCTGAGTGACTAAGCAGGCAATATCTGACTGCTGGTTCCATTTTTTGGAGCCTCTTCTGCCTAGATAATGTCTAACAAATGTGACTTTTCCTTTCAAGTTTTTTCCATGTTGTTGAAATAGCTCCAACTTATTTTTTCACCAGAAATGTTTTGTGAATGAGAACTGTCTTACTCTGCCTCATCTTATAGTCTGTATTACTGAGAAACCTAGGCCACAGGGAAAACAGGCTGCTCTTCCTGAACTGCTGGTGGTGAGACTATGTGAGGTCTAACTGCAAAAGGTTCCAGTAGTTCACTCACCACAGCAAGGAGGCCATAGACTTTAATCCTATTATGAACTTACTCTAACAACTACATTCACATTCAGGCTGATCGTAAAATCAGTGGAAGAAACTCTATTTGAACTTTGGGATTCCATAAAATCATAATATCCTGTGTTATTATTTTAGTCACTTTCAACTATGAAAATATACATTTTGTAAACAATTAAAATGTATCTCTATTCATGAGATAAAAAGTCTTGTTCCTGTGTGAGTTAGCATGTTTCAAGAACAAACAGAATCATGAATGTTTAACATATGAAAGCGGGAAAAAGCAGGAAATAATTGGGTGAAAATTTATTTTATCCCAAACACCCATTATAATGCCAGACATTCTTCAAATGAACTGGTTCTACATCCTGCATGTCTAAGCCATAGAAGTTCCTATTTCTCTCCAATGGCTACAAAGGAAAACCCCAACGAGAGAAGCAGTAGAAGATGCCTAATCAAAAGCTAAGCAACATGAAGGCCGCCATTCCTGTTTCTTGACTGAGTTTTTATTCTTGCAAATATTACATGTAAATTTAGAGTTCAACTCCAGCTTCTTTGGTGACTTGTAAATATTAACAGTTATTATCTTGGGTATTCTGGTCAATGCTACATTTTCCCTGCTTATTTTTCTTATTCTGGGATTTCGATCAAAAACTCTATTGGGAAAAGTTATCTTCCGTCCTGTTAGTTTTTCTCATTCAAGGTAGCAGGTTGCTTTCTCATGGCAAAATTTGTTCTCATTTCTATATTGTGCTATGATCAGATTAAAATCCTGAGGCTGGTTTTCTCAACAGTGCTAAGCTGTTATGTGTGAAAGTGATGACTGCTTAGGTGTATATTCCAGAATGTGTGTGTAAGTGCAAATAAAACAAGTTATATTTAAAATTTATGTCACTGATTTCTCCTATAGTAGGAAGAGGAGTTATAATGCCCTGGGCTTTTGTAAGTATTCTGTAAAGGATTAGGTTTTGAAAAAGAGCTACTAGCATTGACATTCATAAGAACCATTTCACAATATGTCTTCCACATGTGCAGATTCCAAATTATGCAGAGTTTACTTAATGTTTGATGCTTCCATGTGATTTCTCCACACTTTGAAAATTAATTTGTTCACACAGTCATACAAAATGAGCCCTCTAAAGCTATCTGATATAAAGAACCTATGAAATATGTATAGGTATTAACAGGGGTCACCCTTGTCTGTTTTTCATAGAGGCATGCTTGAATCCATGCTTAGAGCTCAGTTCAGTTTGCTTTCAGAACATGGTAGCAGTTCGTACCAAAGCAAGATATTTGCAGCAGCAGGAGCTGTTACAAAGCTAACTTCAACTTTTGTTTATAAACAGCAAATCAGGAAAATAAAAAAGCATATTCAGTTCTACTGTAAACACAAATGCTTCTCAAACGTATTGCCTCACAGTCAGGTTCACTGAGGTTGAAAGTATTTTTCATAGCCATAATTCCCTATATGTTGCACAACTAAAATACTCTGATGTCCAAGTAATTTCTTGCACACTTGTAAAGTTATCTTAAGCCAGACTTCATATTAATCATATCACTAGTATTGACTGTTTCATTTATTTTCCAATCTAAGTGTCTAAGGCACACTTGAATGAAAGACATGTCAGCCCATAATGCCTGGCTTCTATTCAGTAATAGGAATGACAAATGTATAGTCTACTGCAATTTATGTCAAACCAGTGCCATGTTATTTTTAAACTGTATTTGGTAGGGAGATTGAAATGTTGTGAATAGGGCTATCAGTCTCTCTACCACCTACAACATCTTGCAAGACAATTTTCATCACATTTGAATAATGCTTTGGCACAGAAACACTTTATCTCTAAGATGTGGAAGCAGCACTTAGACACAGTTTTCTTACATTTATCATGCCTATCCGTTCTGAAAGAATTAATAGAAACATGCCATTTGCCTTTCTGTCTGTCTGGAAGTTCTGCTTCAGTAGGACACAGACGACCAGAAACAAAACTAGGCTTTCTGCAATAACTTATCCAAACACACACTAAGAAATAACACCACGTCTTCCCCAAGAAAAAGAGACTACCATGTTTTAACATTTGTGCATTCTGTCTCTGTAAGAGTCATAAAAGGAAACTAACTTTACTGTCACTCATAGCCTACTAATGCATGACAAAAGAGACATATATATATATATATTGCATATAATGGAAGATGGAGTACATCCTAAAGAGGAGATTTCATTGACAAAAGAGAAAGAACTTCTATCAAAACCTAGTGAACACACCTCCCTAAGGTTTGGCAACACCCTTTTATACAGAGCAATGTGAATTAACACTGCCTGTATTCTAGTCTACACAGCAGTCAGGAGCTTATCTGCAAACAGTGGCAGATCACCATGACAACTTATATCAGTCTGGATGTTTACGATTTGTTGTTTCTGGTAGAAGTTTAAATTCTATTCCTTTCTCAATAATCACAATACATTAAGACTGAACTTAAACCCTATGTATTTCTCTTTACTTTCTGTCTTCTGTTATATGCCTTTTCTGATTGTTCTCATTTCAGCTTGTCTGTCTGTCATATTCTTAACTTGTATTAAATTTCCACTAACAATGATGTCAGTTATGCATTGCAAAAGGAACTGTAAAAATGAGGATAAAGAAGTTGACTCTTGTCAAAAAACTTTTATAAGCTGCAATGTTTTCATAAGACATCAGTTACATTAAAAAAAAAGAGAAAAAAAAACCCAAACATGTCAAGAATACAGCTAACATAAATTTGTATAGTAATCAGAATTCATATACTTTCTTTCTAATGAAACATTAATGAGCCATCAGTTGCACAAGACAAAAAACAAACAAAAAAAAATGCAAGCAGAAAAAAGTGCAAATTACTTTAATTGTTAATTTTAATTTCTCCTTTTGATCAATTGCTGTTAGAAACAGACTCTTTTTATTTATGCTCTTATTTTTTTTCCGAGTTCAGCAAAATACCATTTCTATTTTATTATTTAATAAATAACTCAACGTCTTAGAATTAGTGGGAAGTGCCTGGATCAAGGGAAATCAGTCTGCTAATCCCAAGGATCTTACTGTGCATGCCATTCTCATCTCCTTACTAGAAGTGGAATTGCTGCTATTTTGAATGAGGAGGGCAATGTTTCTCCACATTAATCACCATTAATCATCATTATTTAGCAGTCAGAAGAGTCAGATCTGATCCTTCACTTCTGTTTTGACACATCCCTGAATACAACAGCTTTGAACTTTCAATGTTCAAAGTGAAAATTAAAAGAGATACTACAAAAACTTTAAAGTAACTCTTACTTGTTCAAACATGTTTGTTTCAGCTTAAAACAGAAAGGAAACAAAAAATATTTAAGTCTAAGTACCACAATGATGTGCCGCCATACATACAATCATTTTGAACAGCCATTATTTACGTAAAAGCAGACTGTGAAAGGGAATTAGAGCCAAAGGTCCATCTAGGTCAGTATACTAACTGTAATCATAATATTATGTCTTGAAAGGTGAAAATGAGGAAAGCGTCTATAATGCTTTTTCTCCTATCTTCAGTTATTATCACTTCAATTCAGTTCCTGATTTAAAGAGATGCTTTACTGTCATAAATATGGCTACTAAGTTATGATTACAGAAGGATATAGTACTCTCTAGATAAAACAAAATGTCCTATCAATAACGCAATTGAACTATCAAAAGTAATTTAGTCTATACAGTGAGGTTTGCATGGGTTAATTTATCTTGATTATCACCAAATAATGTCATACATAGCTGGGCCAGTTGGGCCGACTGCTGTTGAAGTTAGCTAATTTAAACCTAGCTGTACATTAACATGATGTCATTACACCAACTGCAGCATAAAACGTTGTGGATTTTTGCAGAAATACTGCAGTGTGCGGTTGGTGCTCCACAGATAGATACACCAACACCCAAACATATTTGTAAAAAACACAAGTTTCTTGACTTTCTCTGTTAACTAAGGATGAGCCTAAGCCATGCCTCTTGGATGAATAATGAGTAAAGGTGGAAGTGGAGTGACACATATCCCACCCTTGTCACATCAACATACATCACTGTTTTCTAGTATTGTTTTCTGGTCTAGTTTTCTAATATGTCTAGTATTCACTACAACCTTTGTTATTTGGTGGGAAACAGAATATGTTGGAGATCCAAATGTGGGAATTTTTTGAGCAGGCAAATGAAACTATTCTGGGGACAACAATTTTTAATGTAAAGACAAGCTCAATAGTTTACCATAAATTCAGTCAAAGATATTTAACAATGAAACACACTATTGCTCACACACGCTCTCTGTAGTTTCATCTCAGACTTAGGCAAATTTAGAAAAAAAGTTGTACTGTTGTTAACACACCCATTTACTGCCCCATTGCTGCAGCTGTGTTAGAGATACAGACACAGGTCATGTCTTTGATGGACTGAGACACTGACACTGTTTGTATTTAGCAAATCCTTTCAAATCCATCTAAAAGAGAGAAAATTTGAAGTCATCGCAGCAACCTTTTCTGTTTCATAGCCTGGACATGAGGCAAGTAATTACACTCTTAGTTTCACTGTGTTTTCTGAAACCACTTATTTAAATGAACAGAGACAATCTCTTCTCTAAGGACACTAATTTTGTAGGTTTTATATGGCTGATCAAGTTCACTAACTTGTTGCTGAAGGAACAATATTACTTCCATTGAAATCTAATAAGCACTTCAATAAGCATAATCTTTGGCAAGGTATAGCACTGCTAGAGTTATTACCCTTTCAATGAGGTGTTACAGGGAAGTCACATCTGCTTGCATCTCTTGACAGATGGAAGTCAAAAAGACCCCCAGTAGTACTACATTCATGCTAATCCTGGTGTCCTTGCCAATGTTCTTTTGTCTACCAAAAACATCCTGATCTTGGGTCCTGTAAGCTTGAGTCAGTGCTGAATATACTGCGTATTGCAATAGGCCATATTGTGATTGCACAGCCCTTTTCTAACCTTATTTACTGAAATACTGCGATGCTTCACATATGAAGTTGCCTTTGTAGAAACAGACCTCTGCCAAAACCACATATGTGATCTTCCTGAATTTGAAGAAACTTACGTTTCCGCTCTTCAGAAGCAACTTTCTTGGTCCAGTCTTTAGAAACAACTTTCACATAAGTAATCTGGGAAAAAGAATTATTTACTTGATGTCTTGTGAAATGGGTGCAAAATCATAGGCAGACCCCTTGAATCTGTCTTTGTACTGTATGGATGAGCAGGATCCAATTTCTAGAGAGCTGCATCATGATCTGAATTTTATGATGCAAGGCTGATTTCTGATGTAATTCAGAAATGTACTGTACCCCGGCATGCATAAAATGAGTAAAGGACTTCATTTACTCTTATCTCTATGTAAAGCTTCAGCTCTTCACTCTCTTCTAGGGTACATTCAAATGACTTTAAGTCCTTTCTACATTCCAGTCTTAAACTGATATTTCATTTATTTCTGCTCTGTGTGGTTTGTGTTCGAGAAAAAAAAAAAATAGAATCTTCATTAGATATTCACTTTGACATTCAGGGCCTGGAAGAAATAACAGTAGCTTCATACTTATCCATCTGTTTTTCTGTTTTAGCTAGAGAATCTCGGCTTATAATTTTATAGGGATGTGTGGGCGACCTTCCAGTTGTGCCATTAAAATCCATTACACCCTAACAACATGCTAATTAATGTTCTCTGATGGTTCTGCATGCAAAACTGCAATGAAAAATGTGTCCCAAAATGAAAAAGGTTGTAATTCAAAAATAAAAGTCAAGTGATGTCTCCTACTTTCTTCAGTTGATATGAAACCTCAGTTTAACATAACCACAATCATATTTAAATAATAATAGTTTGAATTTCAGAAAGGAATACATAAAGTGTGTTTCAAAGCCAGCTCTCAGAAGAAAAAGGCTGACCACTCATGTTGCCTGGCAACTCCATTTTGTTACAGGGAATCCAATATTGGATCCTAATGATTCAGGTAGTGCTAGTGAGAAGTAATAATTTGCATGAAAAACATATTAATGCCTGTTTTCATTAGGAACCACACCTCTATACTAAAATTGGTCAGAAGTAGTCCATAGTCACCCATCTGCCTGACTTTAGTTTTGTTTGAATTAAATGGAGGCCTGCAGCGCCTGATTGGGGGGGGGGGGGGGGGGGGGGGGGGGGGCGGGGAGGCTCGGCGACTACGAGCTTCACCGCAGAGCAGCAACTTGCCCCGAGGGAGCTTCAAGCCCTCGACAAGGCCTGCCCAGGAGCCTGCAGCTCCGCCGAGGCAAGCGGCTGACTCAGAGGGGGCGGCGCCAGGAGGAGCGGCGGCAGACCTGACTGGTTAAAAAGCTGCCCCAGGGAGCGCGGCGAATAGGGCGGGCTCGAAGCAGTTTGCGCGAGCAGGCGAGGGGGGTGGTGAACACTCGCCGTACGGGCAAGGCTCGGTCTGGGAGCTCTGCTCTGGCTGCGCCGGTGGTGGCTAGCGTAGACACCCAGACGGAGCCGACGGGAAGGGAGGCTGCAGTGCAGAGCTCGGGGTGTAGAGAGCGCCTGTATTGCTATCCTAAGGGAAGGGTGAGCAATGGGCAGGGCTGCACTCTGCGCTCCCTGGTGGAGGTCCTCCTGCAGCAGGTGGCTGAACTGCAGGAAGCTGTTACCAGGCTGAAAGGTGTCAGGGAAGCTGAGGGGGAGCAGCGCTGCTTGCTCCGGGACCAGCCTGTTCTGGAGCCTCGAGTGTCTACTGTTGCCCGTGCAGGAAAGGAGGCTGCTAACTCAGAAAGCTGGAAACAGGTAACAGAAAAAAACAACAAAAAAAGGAGGAAGAGGGTAATTAAAAGCAAGGGGCTTCCTCCTACATCTGTTGTCCCCACCCAGAACCGCTTTGCTATTTTGCAGGGGGGTGATGGGCAACAGCGCTCCCACCAGGCGCAACCAGCTAGTGCACTGGTAAAGAAGATCACTACTGGTGCTGCCAGGAAAAAGCGGCGGACCATAGTAGTAGGGGACTCTACTCTGAAAGGCACAGAGGCACCCATCTGCCGGCCTGACCCAGGCTCAAGGGAGGTGTGTTGCCTACCAGTGGCTCAGATCAAGGATTTGGCTGAGAA